>CM040122.1:203405718-204005718 GCA_022559845.1 Amorphophallus konjac
CATCCTTATTGTTGCTCACTATCAGCTAATGTCTTGGTTTTATCTGCTACATCAGTTACTATCACTCTTGCTTAATGCTCTTTACTGCTTGATGTTCTAGCTCTTATGAAATTCCCTTGATTTATCTAAGACTCATGAAGATTTCAATCTATATACCTTGTTCATAAATTTGAAAATGATCTTGAAAAGGAATCTTCTATTATAGGGAATTATGAAGGTCTGGAAGACTCATGTGGTTTAAGTCTAATGTAATTCTTGAGTTTAGATTTGAACATCTTGAAAATATTTGAGTCAATCCTTTAAATAAACTTTAACCAGTTGATTCATGATATATCATGTAAGACCTTCTGAAATCTGAAAGTTTTTAAAACAATGACCTTCTTTGGTTAAGTTACATGATGCATGTATTGTCTTTAAACATCTATTTATTCTGGGTATGTCCAAAAAGTAATATTTGATCAGAGCAATTACTTTGTTCACTGAGAAACCATGTCCAAAGGACTGTGTCATGAAGTGTCATAGTTATCTCTGCTGAAAATTTGATGAAAAATATGTGAAAGGTTAAGGCAGAGCAATAATTAGGTTGCACTGAGAAATTGAGACATTCATCACAGAAATGGAGTCAACCTATGTCATGAAGTGCCCTAGTTATCTCTATTCCTAATGAAGCATGACAGTTAATCACATTGAGTGCTTAGGGATATGTGGACGTACTAAAATTCTCTTATTATGTTGTTCGTTTATTTAGGTGCGTGGGCGTGCCAGTCACAAAGTGACGATTTATTGTGCGCTCGATCTGACTAATCAAACGATTGTGTAGTTCATGTCGGGACCAAAACCCGACGTGTCATAAAGGTCATGGCGTTATTTACATCCCCTCGTAGAGGGGAACACCCTTGATTAATCGCCGGGAATAAGGGCCTCATGGCCAGGAAATTATATTAAGAGAAACCAAACGATAGCGATCTTGAATTAGTCGGAAAACCCTATGTCTAGGGAAGCAAGCATTTGAAACATGTCGGTCACTTAGGGGACCGTTTAATATTTGGACAAGTGTGCGGATTCAGAATACCGTAATCATCACGGGAAAATCGGAGCATATGTATGCCAGGGCACGGCACATTTTTATTAGTCGGACGGATGGGTAACATTCGGTCGAAGCCCAGTTAGAGTGGTCGGAAATCAGTGAGTTTATTGGCCCAGTGTGAGATCAAGCCGCGACCATACTGGGGGAGGCTCCCGTGGTCAAAGTAAGGTTTCCATGGGCATCATCAATATTTCCGGTTCCAAAGGGCCGCGGAAAGATGTCTCGGGATTAGATCCCAAAACAAAGACATGTTCGAAGGTAGCAGGCTATAGGCCTAAGATATGGGTCAGACAATGACCATGATTGGGGTGAACCCAAGGTCTAAGCGTAACCCATGGAGGTCTCATTGATATTCTCTTTACATCGGGTCTCGAGGAGAAACGAGGCTGCGGAGTAGATTTCATCATTTTATTACCGTTTAAAAATTTTTATTATTATTTTGTTACTTTTTTATATTTTTGGGTAAGTTTCTTATTATTATCATTTATTTATTATTTATTATTATTATTATTTATTCATTTATTATTTATTATTATTATTATTATTTTTAAGTTTATTAATATTATCATTTATCTCTTTATTGTTATTTATTTATTTATTTATTGAGTTTGTTAACATTATTATTTACCCCTTTTATTATTATATTTTTTATTATTATTTATCCCTTTTTTGTGAGTTTGTTGTTATTATTTTTTTTTTTGCTACGTTTGGGGCATGGTCGATGCTTGTTTGGGTTAAGGTCAATGCAAGCTGGGCAAGGTCTGCGCTAGTTGGGGGCTGAGGTCTGTGCTAGTTGGGCAAGGTCTGTGCTAGTTGGGGGCTGGGGTCTGTGCTAGTTGGGGGCTGAGGTCTGTGCTAGCTGGGCAAGGTCTGCGCTAGTTGGGGGCTGAGGTCTGTGCTAGTTGGGCAAGGTCTGTGCTAGTTGGAGGCTGAGGTCTATGCTAGCTGGGCAAGGTCTGTGCTAGTTGGGGGTTGAGGTCTATGCTAGCTGGGCAAGGTCTGTGCTAGTTGGGGGCTGAGGTCTGTGCTAGCTGGGCAAGGTCTGTGCTAGTTGGGGGCTGAGGTCTGTGCTAGCTGGGCAAGGTCTGTGCTAGTTTGGGGCTGAGGTATGTGCTAGTTGGGGGCTGAGGTCTATGCTAGCTGGGCAAGGTCTGTGCTAGTTGGGGGCAGAGGTCTTTGCTAGCTGGGCAAGGTCTGTACTAGTTGGGGGCTGAGGTCTGTGCTAGCTGGGCAAGGTCTGCGCTAGTTGGGGGCTGAGGTCTGTGCTAGCAGGGCAAGGTCCGTGCTAGTTGGGGGCTGAGGTCTGTGCTAGCTGGGCAAGGTCTATGCTAGTTGAGGGCTGAGGTCTGTCCTAGTTGGGGGCTGAGCTCTGTGCTAGCTGGGCAAGGTCTGCGCTAGTTGGGGGCTGAGGTCTGTGCTAGCTGGGCAAGGTCTGTGCTAGTTAGGGGCTAAGGTCTGTGCTAGCTTGATAAGGTCAACGCACATGAGGCTAGGGCTTTGCGAGGTCTATGCACAAGGAGAATAAGGTCCGTGTAGGCCCGAGCGTGGGAAAGCCAAGGTCAGTGCATATGCAGGCTAAAGTCTGAGCACGTTGGGGTAGGGTCTATGCAAGCTTGGAATGAGGTGGAGTGTACCAGGTAAAGGATGGGTTTAAGTATGCCGGGCAAGGCACGGCAGGGTGTACCAGCGGAGGTGTAGGTCAAGAGTGCACCGGACTTGGATGAGTTGGAGCACGCTGGGCCAAGGCTCGTTGAAAGGGCCGAAGGGTGCACCGGTTAAAGGGGCAGAGTGCACCGGTGGAGAGGGACAAACGGATGCACCTGATGGAGAGACAGGCTGGCTTGAGGGTCAGTGTAGTCGTGGCTGGGTAGGAGAGGTTTCTCTCTCTCTCTCCCTCTTTCTTCGTGAGATACACGTGAGGAATTTTTCTTTTATTCATGAGATGCATGCATGGGGGTTTTTATTTTATTCATGAAATGTAGGCGTAGAAATTTTTAATTTGGCTTTATTTTATTCATGCAGATCGTGTTTGGGGTTATGTTCGGCGGTCCGTTATAAAGACGCGTGTGTCTAGTTATTTGGGCTCTTCGTAGTTCCTTTGTTATTTCGACGAAGCCATTGCATTACTATTTATTCTGTTCATTTGTTATTTCTTTTTTTTCATTATTACTTTTCTTTTATTAGTATTGCTATTATGTTAATTCTGATGAAAATTCGTTAGCATCTCCCCTTGACCCGGATGGTAAGGGGGGGTGTAAGGGGAAGACGCCCACAAGGAGTGACGTGACCCAACAACTCAAGGTGCATGCCAGGGCAGCAACACCTTTAAGAAAGCTTCGAAAAACTCGAGAAAAACAGCGAACGAGAGACACTAGGCTAAAATGGGCTGAGGGTGTACCGAGCAGAGGGCTGATTGGGTGTGCCTGGTTAAGGCTGGTTGGGGGAGTGCACCGGTCAAAGGCCGTTGGGAGTGTGCCGGGTGGAGCACCCTAAGGGTGTGCCGGGTAAAGGGGCGGCCATGGTGCACCGGTGGGACGGGCTAGGTGTGTGCCGGGCTAGTGGGGCCAAGGATTTGCTGGGTGAAAGACGCGGCGGGTGCACCGGACCACAAGGGCTAAAAGGCCACCGGATGAGGCTTCAAGCAGAGACACCAACGAATATTTTTTTTTTTGCAGAGGTTCAGAGCAGGGGTAGAGGGGAACTTCAAAGGATTACAATGAGACTGGAGGACCATCATTCCGCAGGAACCATCCCCCTTGATGAGAAGGTAGGCTAACCCAAACCAAGTGAGGAAGGAGGGCTATTCGTGGAGCTTGGAGATCCATGAAACTCGGATGCCATCTCCAATAAGGACTATGCTACCGGTTTGACGGGGGGGAAGTACATGACGCAAAGGAAACATAGAGAACTTGGATAGAGGGGAGACACAAATGCAAAGTATGAGCACATCTCAGAACCCTTTCTTTTATTCCTTGTGAAAGAGAAGTACAGAAGTTCATGCATCAAACAAAGGAAACAAAACGAAAAAAAAAAGGAAAGGGACGATACACAGTGGGGAGGGGACGGAGCATTGGCTCTTCCCCTCCGAAACCTCGCACCCTCTCTCGCTCACCCCTCTTCTCTTCTTCTCTTCTCTCTTCACGCTTTCCCTCTTCTCTCTTCTCTTCGCACAGGCGGTGATAGTCAGGACAGTAGGTCCTTCTCTTCTTCTTCTCTAATCTTCTTCTTCTTCTTCTCTTCCTATCTTCCTCATTCTGCCTCTGTGGAGAGCCAACCTGCCAGACCACCAGAGTTCTTTCGATCTCCTTTTCTTCATACCCCAGGCCACGTTGACCATCTGCTGATGATGGGAGTCAATTGGAGGTTGACCCCCGGTCGTGTCTTTAGGCAGGGAGTGCCTACGTGTCGGGATGAGGCTTCGACAACTGAGCAAACCCCAGCTGGCTTTGACGTGATCACGCTGCAGGCAACGGGCCACATGCACGAGCATTCAATGCTCAGTGTTTGAGAGAAATAGAGCATCGTGCTATGGATGGGACTTCTGGCGGGTGTGCCGCTGGAGGAACTTAGTGTGCCGCTGGAGGCTTTCGACAGTGTGCCGTTGGAGGCCATTTGGAGGTGTGCCGTTGGAAGGCGTTTAGAAGTGTGCCATTGGAAGGGAACTTGGAAGTGTGCCGCTGGAGGCTTTAGCAGGGTGTACCGCTGGGAGACACCAAAAGGTGTACTGCTAGGAGACACCAGGGGTGTGCCGCTGGGGGCTCGAAGGGTGTGTCGTTGGGAGGCACCAAAGGGTGTGCCATTGGAGGCATCCCATGGAGTGTGCCGCTGGAGGGCTTGAAGGGTGTGCCGTTGGGGTACTTGGCAGTGTGCCGCTGAGGGCTTCTGAGGGGTGTGCCACTGGGGCACCTGGCAGTGTGCCGCTGGGGGCTTCTGAGGGGTGTGCCGCTGGGGCACTTCAGGATTGTGCCGTTGGGGCTTTTAAGAAGTGTGCCGCTGGGAGCACTGGAGAGTGTGCCATTGAAGGCTTTAACGAGTGTGCCGTTAGAGGGACTTCAGGGTGTGCCGCTGGGGCAAAAGTTAGTGTGCCGTTGGATAGGCACCAGGGGTGTGCCGTTGAAGGGCAATTGAAGGTGTGCCGTTGAAGGGCACGTTGAGGGGTGTTTCATTCTTATCTTTTCTTCTTTTCATCTTATTTTCTCTTCTCTCTTCTTCTTTATTCCCCTACATGTAAACAAGGGGTAAGAATTTTTTAGTGTCCACAAATGCCCATCATCCGCAGACGGCGCGGGAGAGGGACGAGAGAGCGGGGCCTGCGGGTGAAGACCGACTGAGGGATTCATCAACATGATGAGAAGAGCGGATCCACTGGTTAAGGTCAAGAACCCATGCCACGTGGGCCAGCACCCGGGAAGCAGGCTATGAAAGCCAAAGGTTTGGGAGCAGGCTATGAGAACCGAAGTCTGTAAAGCAGGCTACGAGAGCCGAAATTGGGAGTAGGCCGTCAAGTCGAAGGATGTTGGAAGGCGAGCCACGTAGGCGGAGAGAAGGGTTTATTCCTTTAATGGTCTAGACGGCAGGTCCAAATCAAAAGGGGTATTCGTCACCCGAAGGGACGGGGAGAGAGACTTGTTCATTCAATGATCTGGACGGAAGGTCCGAACCAAACAAATTATTCGTGACCCCGAAGGGATGGAGAGGAGAGTTTGTTGAATCAAAAGGGATACTCGTCACCCAAGGGGACGGAGAGAAGAGTTTGTTGATTCAATGACCTGGATGGAAGGTCCAAATCAAAAGGGGTATTCGTCACCCGACGGGACAGAGAGAAAAGTTTGTTGATTCAATAGGGATATTCGTCACTCGAGGGGACGGAGAGAAGAGTTTTTTGATTCAATGACCTAGACGGAAGGTCCAAATCAAAAGGGGCATTCGTCACCCGAGGGGACGGAGAGAAGAGATTGTTGATTCAGTGACCCGGACGGGCGGTCCAAATCAAAAGGGACATTCGTCGCCCGAGGGGACGGAGAGAGAAGAGTTTGTTGATTCAGTGACTTGGACGGAGGTCCAACTCAAAAGGGGTATTCGTCACCCGAAGGGACGGAGAGGAGAAATTGTCGATTCGAAAGAAGTGTTCATCGCCCGAAGGGATGGAAAGAAGAGTTTGTTGATTCCATGACCTGGACGGAAGGTCCAAATCAAAAGGGGTATTCGTCACCCGAAGGGACGGAGAGATGGTCAAGTCGCTGACACAGGCTAGTGTTAGCGCTAGGAAAAGGGGATGATTCCTTACCCGAACGGCAGGCTTGGTCCAGGGTGAAAGGTTGTTTTGTTCTTTCAATGTGCCGGGGTACCAGCTGAGAAAGGTCTTTTAGTTCTCCAACTGAGCGGAAAGTCTACGAGCCAGATTAGAGAAAGGGAGTCTTTTTATTCTTCGGATGGAAGGAAAGTTTGGGCTGAGGTGACAAGGAGATGTCTATTCTCTAACTAGACGGGTGGTCCGAACCAAAGTGAAAGGAATCTTTTTATTCTCTAGCCAGGCGGAAGGTCCGATCGAGAGTGGAGAGAGTCTTTTTTGTTTTCTGGATAGGCAACCGGCCCGAACAAAAGTGAAAGGAATCTTTTTATTCTCTAGCTGGACGGAAGGTCCAATCTAGAGTGAAAGGATCTTTTTGTTCACTAGTCGGACAGAAGGTCCGATCTAGAGTGGAAAGAATCTTTTAGTTCCCCAGCCGGACGGACGGTCTGATCTAGAGTGAAAGGATCTTTTTGTTCTCTAACCGGACGGAAGGTCCGATCTAGAGTGAAAGTATCTTTTTGTTCTCTAGCTGGAGGGAAAGTCCAATCTAGAGTGGAGAGAATCTCTTCGTTCTCTGGCTGGATGGCAGGGCCGAACCAAAGTGAAAGGAATCTTTTTATTCTCTAGTTGGGTGGAAGGTCCGATGTAAAGTGGAGAGAGTCTTTTTGTTCTCTGGCTGGGTGACAGGCCCGAACCAAAGTGAAAGGAATCTTTTTATTCTTTAGCCGGGCGGAAGATCCGATGTAGAGTGAAAGGATCTTTTAGTTCTCTAGCCAGACGGAAAGTCCGATCTAGAGTGGAGAGAATCTCTTCGTTCTCTGGCTGGACCACAGGTCTGAACCAAAGTGAAAGGAATCTTTTTATTCTCTAGCCGAGCGGAAGGTCCGATCTAGAGTGGAGAGAGTCTTTTTGTTCTCTGGCTGGGCGATAGGCCCAAACCAAAGTGAAAGGAATCTTTTTATTCTCTAGCTGGGCCGAAGGTCCGATCTAGAGTGAAAGGATCTTTTTGTTATCTAGTCGTACGGAAGGTCCGATTTAGAGTGGAGAGAATCTCTTCATTCTCTGGCCGGATGGTAGGTCCGAACCAAATTGAAAGGAATCTTTTTATTCTCTAGTCGGGCAGAAGGTCCGATCTAGAGTGGAGAGAGTCTTTTTGTTCTCTGGCTGGGCAACAGGCCCGAACCAAAGTGAAAGGAATCTTTTTATTCTCTAGCCGGGCGGAAGGCCCGATCTACAGTGAAAGGATCTTTTTGTTCTCTAGCCAGACAGAAGGTCCGATGTAGAGGGGAAGGGTTTATTTGTTCTCTAGCCGGACGGAAGGTCCGATCTAGAGTGGAGAGGTCTGTTTGTTTTCTGCCTGGGCGACATGCCCGAACCAAAGTGAACGGATTTTATTTTGTTCTCTAGTCGGACGGAAGGTCGGAACCAAAGTGAAAGGATTTGATGTTCTTGAATGCACCAGGAGTACTGGCTGTGAAATTTGAACCCTGGAAAATGGACTACAAGGGCCAGAATCGGTGTTGTGGAAGTAGGCCGTGAAGGCTGAAATCGAGGTAGCGAACTACAAAAGCCGCAATCGGGAAGCTGGCTACAAGAGTCGAAATTGGGGAGTAGGCTATGAGAGCCCAAAGGTATTAGGAAGCGGGCAGCAAGAGCCAAAGTTATGGGAAGTGGGCCGTGAAGACCGAATTCTGGGAAGCAGGCTACAAGAGCCCAAATTGGGGAAGCAGACTACGAGAGCCGCAATCGAGAAGCTGGCTATAGAAGTCGAAATTGGGGAGCAGGCTATGAGAGCCCCAAATTGAGGAAGCGGACTACAGAACCCAAAGTTGGGAGATTAGCAAGCCACAGTGCAAGAAGTAGGCCGTGACGACCAAGATTGGGCTGTACGAGCCAGAAATGGGAAAGCAGGCTACGATAGCCGAAATTGAGTTTATTATTATTATTATTTTATTCAAGCATGCAGGCATTCGTCAACAGGCATAACATAAATATAAATAAGGTAGCTCCCTCTATAGGAGATGGGATAGGGACATCGCCCATGATTCGTAGACACGGTGCGGGCCGAAAGGCACAACTAAGTGGTAGTGCACCCGTCAAGATGATATCGCATGTCTTGCATGCATAGCTTAAATTCACGCATTTCACCTATGATAACTCTTTGTGGAGTGGAGGATCAAATGTGTAAGCAAAAGGCCCTAAACATAGGGATATGTAGGTTTTCTAAGCAACACTCGAGGATTACTCTAGCGCCTACACATGGGTTTCATGCTTTAAATTTCGGTAGCTTCGCATAGCCTCCATCTATTTATTTTGGTAGCAAATTTCACCGTTCGGCGTGAGTCTCCTCATTTGTTTCAGTGGGGATTCCCGACTACTAGGATTTGTCCTTGTCATAATTCTATTACGGATGCCACCGTTTGACGCGAGTTTTCTCATGTGTCTCAATGGGGATTCTCAGCTAATAGGCTTCATCCTTATTGAAATTCGCTTCACCATTTCACGCGAGTCTCCACATTTATTTCAGTGGGGATTCCCGACTACTTGGATCCGCATTCAACTAATTCATCGTTTCTCTCTTTTTTTGCATCGTTTTTTTAAGTGGGGGTAGGCAGCTCTTTCCTCACGATTACCTTTCACGCGAGTGCAGACATTCAAGCATCCGTAGAGTACTAAGAAGAAAGTCGGGCAATCTCTATGGTTGAAGACCATTGAACACATTAAGCGTGAAGTGTGGGAGTGTTGCCTCAGGTTTATTTTGTGAGTTGGGCTTTGCAATTTAGCCATGACTCTTCCCTTTGACGTGTGCACCCGCCATAATTGGGTTCCCTTCGAGCGTATGCCGTCACGCACGTGCATCCGGAATTGGGGCAGTATTATTTAGCAAGGAAATATGGTCCTAGAAAATTTCAAGGATGTGTGTTATTCTATACTATAAGCAAGCATGCAAGCAGGGCAGCCAAGTAATTTTTGTCTCTCTTTTTTTTCATCTCTTTTTTTTTTTTTGTGTATGAACATACTGTCGTTACGTATATGTATCTTGTATGTGCATATAGAATCAAGGCCACAGCCAAGGTGCAGAAGAAGGAGACCGCGAAGGGTCGAAAGAACATTGGGGAAGCGGGCTATAAAAGCCAAAGTTGATATTGGAGGTGGGCTACAATAGCCAAAATTGAGGAGAGCGGGCTGTGAGAGCCAAATTCTGGGAAGCAGGCTACAAAAGCCAAAGGTATTGGGAAGCGGGCTGTAAGAGCTGAAGTTATGGGAAGCGGGCCATGAAGGCCAAATTCTTGGAAGTAGGCTACAAGAGCCAAAGGTATTGGGAAGCGGGCTGCAAGCCGAAGTCGGGAAAGCGGGCTACGAGAGTCGAGAAGCAGGCTACAAAGGCCAAAGGTTGGTGAAGCGGGCTACAAGAGCGGAAATTGGGAAAGCGGGCTACGAGAGCCGTAATCAGGAAAGTGGACTCTGGGAGTTGAAGTTGGAAAGCAGGCTACGAGAGCTAAAAAATCGGGGAGCAAGCTACGGGAGCCAAATCGGGGAAGTAGGCTACAAAAGCCAAAATTGGGAAGTAGGTTGGAAAGGCCAAAGGGAAGTGGGCTACAAGTGCCAAAATGTTAGGGAAGCGGGCTACAAGCCGAAGGTGAGAAGCGAGCTGCAAAGAGCCAAAGCCGGGAAGTAGGCTACGAGAGCCGAAATTGGGAAAGCAGTCAACAAAAGCCGAAATTGATAAAGCGGGCTACGAGAGCCGAGAAGTAGGCTACATGGGCCAAAGGTTGGTGAAGCGGGCTACAAAAGCTAAAATTGGGATATTGAAAAGTAGGCTAAAAGGCCAAGAGATATTGGGAGCGGGCTAACAAGCCGAGAGGTATTAGAAGCCCGCTATAAAGCTGAAAGATATCGAAAAGCATAGTGGGACGGATGGATTAATCCTGATAGTGGGCCTTGGACAAAATGGTTGAGTCAAAGGGCGTCGAGTAGCGGGATGTGAGAGCCGAAGAGAAGGGTCTCTTTTTGTTCTCTGGCCGGGGGAAGGATCCGAACCAAAGTGAGAGGTCTATTCTTCTATTCTCTGGCCGGGAGAGATCCGAACCAAGGTGAGATGTCTCTTTTTGTTATTCTCTGGCCGAGGGAGGATCCGAACCAAAGTGAAAGGTATCTTTTTAATTCTCTGGCTGGAGAAGGATCTGAACCAAAGTGGAAAGCTACTTTTTTTTTGATTCTCTGGCCGAGGAAGGATCCGAACCAAAGTGAAAGGGTCTCTTCTTTAATTCTCTGGCCGGGGAAGGATCTGAACCAAAGTGGAAGGTCTCTTCTTAAGTCTTTGGCCGGGGAAGGATCCGAACCAAAGTGGAAGGTTTATTCTTTGATTCTCTTGCTGGGGAAGGATCCAAACCATAGTGGATGGGTCTCTTTTCTCTTCTTTAATTCTCTGGCCAGAGGAGGATCCGAACCAAAGTTAAAGGTCTCTTTTTAATTCTCTAGCCGGGGAAGGATCCGAACTAAAGTGGATGGGTTTCTTCTTTAATTCTCTGGTCGGAGAAGGATACGAACCAAAGTGGATGGTCTCTTTCTAATTCTCTGGCCGGGGAAGGATTCGAACCATAGTGGAAGGTTTATTCTGTGATTCTCTGGCCGGGAAAGGATCCGAACCAGAGTGGACGGGTCTCTTTTCTCTTCTTTAATTCTCTGGTCGGAGGAGGATCCGAACCAAAGTGAAATGTCTCTTTTTAATTCTCTGGCCGGGGAAGGATCCGAACCAAAGTGGATGGGTTTCTTCTTTAATTCTCTGGCCAGGGAAGGATCCGAACAAAAGTGGATGGTCTCTTTTTAATTCTCTGGCCGGGGAAGGATCCGAACCAAAGTGAAAGGTTTATTCTTTGATTCTCTAGCCGGGGAAGGATCCGAACCAAAGTGAAAGGTTGATTCTTTGATTCTCTAGATGGGAAAGGATCTGAACCAAAGTGAAAGGTTGATTCTTTAATTCTATGGTCGGGAAAGGATCTGAACCAAAGTGAAAGGTTGATTCTTTAATTCTCTGGCTGGAAAAGGATCTGAACCAAAGTGAAGGGTTGATTCTTTAATTCTCTGGCCGGGAAAGGATCCGAACCAAAGTGAAAGGTTGATTCTTTAATTCTCTTGAGATGGCCGTCCTGGCCGAAGGGAAGACGTTTGTCGGCTTAGACGAACGGTCGTGATGCCGACCATATGAGAGGTCTCTCGGTTTGTATATTTTTGGGTGGCCAAAGGCCAAAGATGGAGTTGCTTGTTGGCTTGACATCTATCGGCTTGAGAGCCGATGGTTGAGAAGCTGTTGGCTCAAAAGCCAATGGATGAGATGCTTTCAACTCGGGTGCCGATGGTGGAGTAGATGTCGGCTCGGGAGCCAATAATTGGGATAGCTGTCGACCCGGAGGCCGATAATTGAATAGTTGTCAATTCAGGCGTCGATGGTCGAATAGATGTCGGCCTGGAAGTTGATAATTGAGAAGCTGTAGGCTTAAAAGCTGATAAGTGAATAACTGTCGGCTCAAGGGCCGATGATTGGATAGCTGTCAGCCTGGAAGCTGATAATTGAGAAGCTATCATCTTAAAAGGTGATAATTGAATAGCTGTAGGCCCAGAGGTCGATAAATACATAGCTGTCGGCTCAGAGGCCGATAATTGGATAGCTGTCGACCCGGAGGTCGATGATTAGATAGATGTCGGCCCGAAGGCTGATGAGGGGGGGTAGCTATCGACTTGAAGCCCCGATGGCTAAATATTTGTCATCTTGAAGCCTCGATGGCTGAACATCTTTCGGTTGAAGCCCCGATGGCAGAACATCTATCGGCTTGAAGCCCCGATGGCTGAATATCTATCGGCTTGAAGCCCCGATGGCTGAATATCTATCAGCTTGAAGCCCCGATGGCTGAATATGGCTGAGCATCTGTCGGATTGAAGCCCCGATGGCTAAATATTCCTCGTTTTAATGCCCCGATGGCTGAATATTTGTTGGCTTGAAGCCCCAATGGCTGAATATCTATCGGATTGAAGCACCGATGGCTGAATATCTGTCGGCTTGAAGCCTCGATGGCTAAATGCTTTATTGATTTAACACCCCGTTGGTGGAATGCTTTATCGGTTTAACGCCCCGTTGGCAGAATGCTTTGTCGGTTTAATGCCCTGTTGGCGGAATGCTTTGTCAATTTAACGCCCCGTTGGCAGAATGCTTTGTCGGTGTAACGCCCCGTTGGCGGAATGCTTATCAGCTTAGACGAAAGGTCGTGACACAGACCCCATGAGAAGTCTATTTGTTGGATGGCTGAAGGTAGAGGGTGAAAGACCATGTGTAAGACCCCTGAATTTTTATAAATTATTTTAGGAATATTTAATTATTTTTTGGAAATTATAAAGGCCTAAATAAATTAATAAATAGAATATTTGATCAATAAGTCATTATAAGGCCCAATTATGTTAAATAATTAACCTAGCCTATTTAAAGATAATCCAAAAGGTTAATGGATCAAGCCCATCAAGTTTGGCCCATATTCTAGAAGCGTAATTAGCTTATTCACGTATTTTAAGGATAATTACTATTTATATAAGATAATTATGTCGATAAATGAATAAAAGAGTTTTATGAAATTGAAACTCTATACACGTTGAATGTAACGGTCTATCGGGCGACTGCCACAGCCCTGTAACGCACCAGGCTGGATGCATTACACTCTGTTAGTTCCGTGAAAGGAAGAACGAGTAAAAAGATTAGAACTTTGGGATCTTATCTACAAGAGATCGACTTGGGAGAGCTAATAACATTACTAAGGACTCTTAGGGATTAGATTCTGGCAAATTAAGGACTCTAGAATCGATCTAATATTCAAAACCCTATAAATAAGACCTAGTTCAGAACTGAGCGACCCTTACTTTTGGCTCGTGAAGAATCAAGGTAAGGAGTCATAATTTCGGGTAAGTTCCTTACGACTTTTTGTTTATAATACATTAGACTAATAACTCTCCAAATTTCATGCTAGGAGATCAAGCAACCAAGGAGATAGAAGCTTCCAAAGTTGCTGATTCAACCTTAGCAACCCAAGAATCTGAACGCAAGTTTCCTGAAGATCCAGATAATAGGACGTCTAAACGAGGTAACTAGAGTTCAATCCTTTAGAACTTTTTTGTCCCAATAGTTTCATCTTCTTACCCTCAAAATTTCGCATCCTTAGGTCAAGAGGCTGAGGAAATAGAGCAGATTGAAGTTGCTGATTTATCACAAGAAGTACAAGGGACTAAGGGTAGCACCTAGCATCAAATTCGAAGTTTAAAGGTTTTAGAAGAGGTAGGTTATCTCATGATTGGCAAAAATAACTTGTTAGGAATAAAAGCCCTCTGGTTGTGCTTGATTTCATGCATTCTAGACTAAGAATTTCATGATCTAATAGTTCTACACATTCATGCATCTCCTAGCCCTAAATGGAAATTAAAAGATATTATCCTGTCTATTCACTAAACCCATGCATATAGTTGGCCTATACTTCGTTATCATGACTAGGACAGTGGTAGTATTTTGATTTTCAGGCATGTTATGTTTTCATAAACCTTTACTTAGTTTACTGGCAGCAGATTCTCTGACGCACCAACGTAAGACCGTCACATGAACACTACCAGAAAAAGTGGAATTTCAGACGGAATTTTCAGACGAAAATTTCAGACGGAAATTTCCGTCTGAAATTTGTGACAGATTTTTTTTCGTCGGAAATCCCGTCTGAAATATGCAATTACACACTGAATTTCAGACGTAAATTTGTGACGGAAAATATTCCGTCACAAATTTCAGACGGAATTTGGGACGGAAAATTTAATCTGTCAGAAATTTATGACCAAGAATTTGTGACGGCCACATTTGTGACGGATCCGTCTGACAATCCGTCACAAATGTGTCTTCTCACGGATTTTCAGACGGAAATTAATCCGTCACAAAATTTTTGCGCCCCCAATCCGTCGCAAATGTGCATTTGCGACGGATTGGGGGCGCAAAAATTTTGTGACGGATTAATTTCCGTCTGAAAATCCGTGAGAAGACACATTTGTGACGGATTGTCAGACGGATCCGTCACAAATGTGGCCGTCACAAATTCTTGGTCATAAATTTCTGACAGATTAAATTTTCCGTCCCAAATTCCGTCTGAAATTTGTGACGGAATATTTTCCGTCACAAATTTCCGTCTGAAATTCGGTGTGTAATTGCATATTTCAGACGGGATTTCTGACGGAAAAAAATCCGTCACAAATTTCAGACGGAAATTTCCGTCTGAAATTTCCGTCTGAAATCCCGCTTTTTCTGGTAGTGGAATGTAACGGCCTTACGATAGACCGTCACCCCCTGTTGTGTTTTATTGTTTTATTATCTTTGACGCACCCTAGCAAGAGCGTTACACCACTGTAACAGCCCCTCGATAAACCGTCACAAGCACTGTAACGCGCCTATCCTAGACCGTCAGACCCCTGTGTTCTGCCAGCCCAAGGCAGAACAATAACCAGTTAAGTTTACTTATAAATAAACTTAGGTAGCTAAGTTGGACCTGTTATCATGACTTCAAGTTTAGTTACTGATTCATAATTAAATTGCATCGTTAATGTGTCTTAGGCTATTTTAATTTATGCTAATTTCATTGGCTAAAACTCTATAGTCTTATATTTTAAATCATGATTTTCCAAATGTTGTATTGACAGAGTTTTCTCATGGTTTCACATCGTTACACGTTCTCTTTATCAATAGAGTCATTTCTTTAAGTATATGGCGCATATTCCGGTATGTTGTCCATTAGTTCACATTGCACTATAGGAACATTATTCTTGGACATGAGGACCTCTCTATTGGATATTCCTTCCAATGGACTAAGAAATCTTGTTTCAAGGCCTCCGTAATTCTCCACGAGCCTGGGATTCCCACTAGGACGCCGAGTTCGTTATACCATTAAAGCCCATTGATTAGATTACACTATCGATGTTTTTGATTATCAGTAATGTAACGGCTCTATGTTGGACTGTCAGGCACAAGTAACGGCCTAATATACGACCGTCACATTCAACTGAGTCTGATTTCTTGGTTCTGGATTCAGACTAATGTAACGGCCCAATATTGGAGCGTCACATCATGTAACGGCTCAGTACACGACCGGCACACTGCTTGAGTATTTTAACCCAAGGTGGACCAAGGGTTGATATTCCAAGGTTTCTAGATGGACTATTGATGATCTAGAACTTATCATATTGATCAAGAAACCTAAAATAATGAATGGAAAATAAAGAATGTACCGTTATGCTGTCGATTTATTTCCATAGGCATAACCTTGCTTAAGTCATTCTTGATTTCTCATTATTCTTATTAAAGCATTCATTCATTGAATTATTGTTATCATGAGCTTATTGAACTTATTACATTCTTGGCCATACTTTGTTGTTACATGCGTGGAAAAAGTTTGATTTATACTTGAAGATGCGATCGAGCACTGATTGTGTTCAAGGGCTCTATGCTAGTCTCATCGGCTGATTGTCAGAAACATACTATTATAAACCATGGGATATGATGCTACTGGTGTCGTATTGCGCTGGGAGTACTTTCTCTATAAATAAGTGACAATCCACAATATGGCATGACATGACATTCTTGTACATGACTTTCTTGCTTGATATTCCACAAAAATTCACGAAGTTCTTGCTCATCAGCAAAAGATACTAGAGTGATGATTATGTGGCTTACTAGTACATTCTCGATACATTCTTGTTCATGAAAGGCCAATATCATGTTCTTGTTACATTCTTGCTAGTTCGTACTTGCTCTCATTCTAACTTACTTGATCGTCTTGTTACTTTGGTTTTATCGCGTGATTGATCACATTCGCATGATTTTTACCTTATTCTTTAGAGCTAAATTATTAATTACTTTAATAGTGCCTTCATGTTGATGCGAAGATACCTACTGGGCAAGTGTGCTCATTACCTATTTCCAATCTTTTCAGGAGATGGAAGTGATTCGAATTCGGATTCGGGTTATACAAGTAGCGGGTCCGAGAGCGAATGAAAGTATTGTCGAGATGAGAGTGAAGACTTTGGAAGGTCTATATTGTTTAGATTGAGTCTATGTAATTTTTTTATTTCTTGAGACTGATAGATTGCAATAAGTTGAATTAGTGGTTGTATTTGAATACTTGATTATTATGAAATAAAGTTAGAGTTTGAGTAAATATTGTGCAATTGCATTTATGTGTGTGATTGTCTTACGCTCTGATCATTCTTGCTTGCAAGAGGCTTACCATGCCGGCTGTCTGCGCTCCCCGAGTTAGTCTTCCGCTGTAATAAAGGCTTGGGGCATAACAGTTAAGTTGGTATCAGAGCCTAAGTCTCAGGAGATGGAAGTGATTCGAATTCGGATTCGGGTTATACAAGTAGCGGGTCCGAGAGCGAATGAAAGTATTATCAAGATGAGAGTGAAGACTTAGGAAGTCTAAATTGTTTAGATTGAGTCTATGTAAATTTTCTATTTCTTGATTCTAGTACATAATGGAAGTACTTGATTATTTTGAAATAAAGTTGGCGTTTGAGTAATATTATGAAATTATATTTATGTGTGTGATTGTCTTGCGCTCTGATCGTTCTTGCTTGCAGGAGGCTTATCATGCCGACTGTCCGCGCTCCCTTAGTTAGTCTTCCACTGTAATAAAGGCTCGGGGCGTGACAATTAAGTTGGTATCAGAGCCTAAGTCTCATGACTTAGGAAGAAGAGTCATGTCATAGGAAAAATCCAAGGTTTAAGGACCCCTACCTATGAACTAAGGATGAATTTTCATACCCATGTGAGAATTGGGTAGAGCCGGGATAAGATAATTAAATAGCTTTAAGATTACTCCTTCCAATTTCATGAGAAATAACAAGTTGTTATTTTTCTCTTAGGTACCTTATCTTACGAATGGCTCATCGTGTAGATTGGGATGGCATGCAACAAACAGTTGCCGGCCTTACTCAGGCATTGCAAACTATAGCGCAAGGTGGCGTAGGGGCAAGGGCTGGTGACGTACATCGCAATTTCCAAAGTTTAAATCCTCCGTGATTTTATGGTTCTTCTAATCCCGACGAGGCAGAGAACTGGATAGATGAAATGAACCGTATCTTTGATGTGATCCAATGCACCGATCAAGAAAAGGTGCGTCTCGCAACCTTTCAACTCAACAAAGATGCTTGCACATGGTGGAAGTCGGTTCCGGCACCTCCGGCCAATGCACCTCATACATGGGACGGTTTTCTCACCTTGTTCCGTGCCAAGTACTTTTATGAGCACGTAAAGGAACAGAAGGCTATGGAATTCGCCGCTCTTCGGCAAGGAATGATGATGGTTGCCGAATATGAACTGTAATTCTCAAGACTTGCACCTTATGTACCGCATCTTATCAGCACCGATCTACTCAAGGCAAATCGGTTTATGGACGGGTTACGACTCGGTTTCATTCAGTAGCTCGGGACCCAAAACATCCGTACTTATGAAAAAATGGTACAGCGAGCATATTTATGTGAAAGGACCTTAGAGAAGGTTGAAAAATTGAAAAGGAAAGGAGAAGAACCAAGTCGACATTCTGATCGGCATTATAAGAAAGAGAAATTCAGTATCACGGAACCCTACAAAAGCCGTGATAGTAAGAAGAGATCCAGGAATGGGAATGGTGGAAGTTCCCATAAGCAAAAGAAAGTCAAGGAGGAGAACGAGCAGGTCGCCACGGCTTGCACATTTTGTGAAAAATTCGGCCATTCGGCTGAGGAGTGTTGGAAGCGTCTCGGCGCTTGTTTACATTGTGGAAGCAGGGAGCATCGCATGCCGGAATGCCCCCTTATGAAGGACCAGTCATCTGGTAATGGACGCAGGAGGTAGGCTCGCCTCAATGCTGTTCTGGAAGAAGAGGAAGCGCCCAGGGATGATGGGTTTATGGAAGGTACTCTTCAAATTTGTTCTCACCCTACATTTGTACTATTTGATATGGGTGCCTCTCATTCTTTTATCTCCACTACTTTTGTTAAAATATTACCAATCGCATCAATTCCCTTACTTTCAGATCTTGCTATTTCCACACCCTTAGGTTTCGGAATAAAGCTTACCGACTATTATCCTGATAGCGCAGTGATAATATAAGGTCATAATCTCCCCGCAAACTTAGTATGCCTTGACATGAAAGGTTATGATGCCATTTTAGGGCTAGATTGGCTTGTACATCACGATGCTTATATCAATTGCCGAAATAGGATTATATCCTTTCGAAAGCCCGATCTTCCAAGATTCTCTTTTCTTGGCATCAAGTACAAGAAGCATCCTACTATCATATCTTCTCTTCACGCTTGCAAACTTATCTCGCAAGGATGTGGAGCTTTTCTTGCTTCTGTCATTGTTACCGAATCCAAGGAGATTAACATAGCAAACATCCCTATTGTAAATGAGTTCCCCGATGTGTTTTCGTTCGAATTACCCAGTTTACCGCCCGAGAGGGAAGTGAACTTCACCATTGAACTCATTCCAGGAGCAGCACCTATTTCTATAGCCCCTTACAGGATGTCCCCCACGGAGCTTAAGGAATTGAATAGGCAATTGCAGGAACTACTAGACAAGGGCTTCATCAGACCTAGCACATCTCCTTGGGGTGCGCCGGTTCTATTTGTCAAGAAGAAGGATGGTTCTCTCAGGCTATGCATCGATTACCGGTGACTAAATCAACTCACAATTAAGAACAAGTATCCGTTGCCGCGTATTGATGAACTCTTCGATCAGCTTTCGGGAGCAGAATATTTCTCTAAGATAGACCTCATATCAGGTTATCATCAACTTAGAATTAAAGAAGAGGACATTTATAAATCGGCTTTTTGAAGTCGTTATGGCCACTATGAATTCATAGTGATGCCGTTTGGGTTAACTAATGCCCCAGTAGCATTCATGCAACTTGTGAACAATGTCTTCCAGCCATATATGGACCAATTCATCGTCATCTTCATTGACGATATCTTGATATATTCCAAGACAAAAGAGGAACATGAACAACATTTGAAAATAGCTTTACAAACACTTAGAGAACACAAGCTTTATGCCAAACTCAATAAGTGTGAATTCTGGCTCGAGGAAGTCTCATTCCTAGGCCACATTATTTCAAAAGAAGGTATTGTTGTGGATCCTTCTAAGGTAGAAGCTGTCAGAAATTGGAGCCGACCAACGACTGTATCAGAAGTAAGAAGCTTTTTGGGTCTAGCTGGTTATTATAGAAGATTCATTAAGGACCTCTCAAAGATAGCAGTTCCTTTAACTAGACTCACAAGAAAAGAAAATCATTTTGTCTGGTCAGAGGAATGTGAGAAGAGTTTCCAAACTCTTAAGAATCATCTTACCATAGCTCCTATTCTATCACTACCGATGGAAGGTGGTGGATTCGAAGTGTATACGGATACGTCTGGCATTGGCTTAGGATACGTTCTCATGCAGAATGGAAAAGTAATCTGTTATTCTTCAAGGCAATTGAAACGTCACGAGGAAAACTATCACGTACATGATTTGGAATTGACAACGGTTATTTTTGTCTTGAAAATTTGGCGTCATTATCTTTATGGAGAAAAGTTCACGGTCTACTCGGACCACAAAAGCTTGAAATATTTATTCTCTCAAAAGGAGCTTAACATGAGGCAGATGAGGTGGTTAGAATATCTCAAATATTTTGATTTTGCTATTCAATATCATCCTGGCAAGGCTAATGCTGTAGCAGATGCACTCATCAGAAAATCAATGGGTATGCTATCAAGTCTTATGATAAGTGTAACTAACCTTGTTCTTCAATTTGCTTAGTTGAACTTAGATATTGACATAAAGGAAGAAGATTGTTTCATAGCTAATATCTGAGCTCAACCTACATATATAGAAGATCTGGTCAAGCTGTAAAATGATGATCCTATATTACTGGAAATTAAAGCCAATATTGAACAAAGGCCGGATTTTTCTATTTCCAATGAATGAAGATTGTTATTTAAGGGCCGAATATGTGTACCAGATCATGAGGCTACGAAGAAACTAATCCTAGATGAAGCGCATAATTCCAAATGCATAATTCATCCAAGAGGAACAAAGATGTATCAAGATCTCAAAAGAAATTTCTGGTGGCCCAATATGAAAGAGAGAGAGAGAGCTAATTTCGTGTCCCGTTGTCTCACCTACCAATAAGTAAAAGCAGAACATTTTAGACTCGGAGGTAAATTACACCGCATAAGTATTCCCGAATGGAAATGGGATAGTATAGGGATGGACTTTATTATGGGTTTACCTAAGACAAGAGGTGGACACGATGGAATATGGGTAATCATAGACCGATTGACTAAATCCGCACACTTCATACCAATAAAGAGTCGATGGTCTGTGGATATTCTAGCAGCATTATACATAAATGAGATTGTCAAACTACATGGTGTCCCAGTCACTATTATATCTGATAGAGATCCTCGATTCACATCACAATTCTAGAAGGGTCTACAACATTCACTAGGGACTAGATTGAATTTCAACACAACTTTTCATCCACAAATAGATGGTCAAACGGAAAGAACGAATCAGGTAGTAGAAGATATGCTCAGGGCTTGTGCTATCGACTTTGGAGGTAGTTGGTATGATCACTTGCCTCTAGTAGAGTTTGCATATAACAATAGCTATTAGGCTAGCATACGAATGTCACCTTTTTGAAGCCTTATATGAAAAAAGCTGTCGATCACCAATATGTTGGAATGAAATAGAGGAAAAGCAATTTCTAGGCCCCGATCTCATCAGGGATTCTACAGAGAAGATCAAGCTCATTCAAGAAAAAATGAAAATGGCACAAGATAGGTAAAAGTCTTATGCTGACAATCGAAGACGTGACTTGGAGTTTCAGGTAGGAGATCATGTATACTTAAAGATTTCTCCAGGTCATGGTATTCGAAGATTTGGTATTAAAGGAAAGCTAACTCCAAGATTTATTGGCCCATTTATAATTCTTGAACGGATTGGTGAAGTGGCTTACAAACTGGCTTTACCTCCACAATTAGCAGGAGTTCATGACGTATTTCACGTCTCTATGCTGAAGAAGTATGTATATGATCCTGACCATATTATCACTTATGACAATATGGAGATTCAGAAGGATATGACGTTCGAACAAAAGTCAATAAAGATTCTGGAACGGAAAGTGCGTCAACTAAGAAATAAAGTTATTCCTATGGTCAAGATTCAATGGAAGAAAATATGGCCATATGAAGCAACTTGGAAAACCGAAGCAGCTATGCGGAAAAGATTTTCAGAATTATTTAACTGTAAGTGCACTCTCTGAAATCCATATATTAAATTTGGGGACCAAATTCTCTTAAGTGGGGGAGGGTGTAAGACAACAGAATTTTTATAAATTATTTTAGAAATATTTAATTTTTTTGGAATTTATAAAGGCCTAAATAAATTAATAAATAGAATATTAGATTAATAAGTCATTATAAGGCCCAATTAGGTTAAATAATTAACCTAGCCTATTTAAAGATAATCCAAAAGGTTAATGGACCAAGCCCATCAAGTTTGGCCCATATTCTAGAAGGGTAATTAGCTTATTCATGTATTTTAAAGATAAATACTATTTATATAAGATAATTATGTGGATAAATGAATAAAAGAGTTTTATGAAATTGAAACTCTATACAGGTTGAATGTAACGGTCTATCGGGCGACCGTCACAGCCCTGTAACGCACCAGGCTGGATACGTTACACTCTGTTAGTTTCGTGAAAGGAAGAACGAGCAAAAGGATTATAACTTTGGGATCTTATCTACAAGAGATCGACTTGGGAGAGCTTATAACATTACTAAGGACTCCTAGGGATTAGGTTCTGACAAATTAAGGACTCTAGAATCGATCTAATCTTCAAAATCCTATAAATAGGACCTAGTTCTGAACTGAGCGACCCTTACTTTTTGCTCGTGAAGAATCAAGGTAAGGAGTCATAATTTCGGGTAAGTTCCTTACGACTTTTTGTTTATAATACATTAGACTAATAACTCTCCAAATTTCATGCTAGGAGATCAAGCAACCAAGGAGATAGAAGCTTCCAAAGTTGCTGATTCAACCTTAGCAACCCAAGAATCTGAACGCAAGTTCCCTGAAGATCTAGAGATTAGGACGTCTAAACGAGGTAATTAGAGTTCAATCCTTTAGAACTTTTTTTTCCCAATAGTTTCATCTTCTTACCCTCAAAATTTCACATCCTCAGGTCAAGAGGCTGAGGAAATAGAACAGATTGAGGTTGCTGATTTATCACAAGAAGTACAAGGGAGTAAAGGTACTACCTAGTATCAAATTCGAAGTTTAAAGGTTTTAGAAGAGGTAGGTTATCTCATGATTGGAAAAAATAACTTGTTAGGAATAAAAGCCAACTGGTGGTGCTTGATTCCATGCATTCTACACTAAGAATTTCATGATCTAATAGTTCTATACATTCATGCATCTCTTAGCCCTAAATGGAAATTAAAAGATATTATCATGTCTATTCACTAAACCCATGCATATAGTTGGCCTATACTTCGTTATCATGACTAGGACAGTGGTAGTATTTTGATTTCCAGGCATGTTATGTTTTCATAAACCTTTACTTAGTTTACGGCCAGCAGATTCTCTGACACACCAACGTAAGACAGTCACATTAATGTAACGGCCCTACGATAGACCGTCACACCCTGTTGTGTTTTATTATTCTATTATCTCTGACGCACCCTAGCAGGAGCGTTACACCACTGTAACGGCCCCTCGATAAATCGTCACAAGCACTGTAACGCGCCTATTCTAGACCGTCAGACCCCTGTGTTCTGCCAGCCCAAGGCAGAATAATAACCAGTTAAGTTTACTTATAAATAAGCTTAGATAGCTAAGTTGGACCTGTTATTATGACTTCAAGTTTAGTTACTGATTCATAATCAAATTGCATGGTTAATGTGTCTTAGGCTATTTTAAGTTATACTAATTTCATTGGCTAAAACTCTATAGTTTTGTATTTTAAATCATGATTTTTCAAATGTTGTATTGACGGAGTTTTCTCATGGTTTCACATCGTTACACGTTCTCTTTATTAATAGAGTCATTTCTTTAAATATATAGCGCATATTTCGGTATGTTATCCATTAGTTCACATTGCACTATAGGAACATTATTCTTGGACATGAGGACCTCTCTATTGGATATTCCTTCCAATGGATTAGGAAATCTTGTTTCAAGGTCTCCATAATTCTCCGCGAGCCTGGGATTCCCACTAGGACACCGAGTTGGTTATACCATTAAAGCCCATTGATTAGATTACACTATCGATGTTTTTGGTTATCAGTAATGTAACGGCTCTATGTTGGACTGTCAGGCACAAGTAACGGCCCAATATACGACGGTCACATTCAACTGAGTCCGATTTCTTGGTTCTGGATTCAGACTAATGTAACGGCCCAATACTGGAGTGTCACATCATGTAACGGCTCAGTACACGACCGACACACTGCTTGAGTATTTTAGCCCAAGGTGGACCAAGGGTTGATATTCCAAGGTTTCTAGATGGACTATTAATGATCTAGAACTTATCATATTGATCAAGAAACCTAAAATAATGAATGGAAAATAAAGAATGTACCGTTATGCTGTCGATTTATTTCCATAAGCATAACCTTGCTTAAGTCATTCTTGATTTCTCATTATTCTTATTAAAGCATTCATTCATTGAATTATTGTTATCATGAGCTTATTGAACTTATTACATTCTTGGCCATACTTTGTTGTTACATGCGTGGAAAAAGCTTGATTTATACTTGAAGATGCGATCGAGCACTGATTGTGTTCAAGGGCTCTATGCTAGTCCCCTCGGCTGATTGTCAAAAATATACTATTATAAACCATGGGGTATGATGCTACTGGCGTTGCATTACGCTGGGAGTACTTTCTCTATAAATAAGTGTCAATCCACAATACGGCATGACATGACATTCTTGTACATGACTTTCTTGCTTGACATTTCACAAAAATTCACGAAGTACTTGCTCATCAGCAAAAGATACTAGAGTGATGATTATGTGGCTTGCTAGTACATTATCGATACATTCTTGTTCATGAAAGGCTAATATCATGTTCTTGTTACATTCTTGCTAGTTCGTACTTGCTCTCATTCTAACTTACTTGATCGTCTTGTTACTTTGGTTTAATCGCGTGATTGATCGCATTCGCATGATTTTTACCTTATTCTTTAGAGCTAAATTGTTAATTACTTTAATAGTGCCTTCATGTTGATGCGAAGATACCTACTGGGCAAGTGTGCTCATTACCTATTTCTAATCTTTTCAGGAGATGGAAGTGATTCGAATTCGGATTCGAGTTATACAAGTAGCGGGTCCGAGAGCGGATGAAAGTATTGTCGAGATGAGAGTGAAGACTTAGGAAGGTCTATATTGTTTAGATTGATTCTATGTAATTTTCCTATTTCTTGAGTCTGATAGATTGGAATAAGTTGAATTAGTGGTTGTATTTGAATACTTGATTATTATGAAATAAAGTTAGAGTTTGAGTAAATATTGTGCAATTACATTTATATGTGTGATTGTCTTGCACTCTGATCATTCTTACTTGCAAGAGGCTTACTATGCCGGCTATCCGCTCTCCCCGACTTAGTCTTCCGCTGTAATAAAAGGCTCGGGGCGTGACACCATGTCTGCCTCAAGGCTCACTTTCTTTTCTTCTCTTCTTCTTTTATGTGGAGGGGCGAGTGGAAAGACCACGTCTGCCTGATGGCTGTTCTTTTCTTTTCTGCTCTTCTTTTTATTGTGAAAAGGCGAGTTCAAAGTCCATGTCCACCTCATGACTGTTCTTTTGTTCTGGTCTTCCTTTCTCATTAATGCCCACGGACTGGGGTGTATTTCTTTTAATGCGCCCCCAGGTTGGGGTGTAACTTTTCTTCTGTGTCCCTAAGTGGGGTGTATCTTTCATGGCTTCCAGGCCCCCAGACGGGGTGTAACTTCTGCTTCTTATACCCCGGAGCGGGGTATGTTTCTCTTCGAATGCCCCTAAGCAGGGTATAGTCTTTGGTTCTCATGCCCCCGTCGCAGGGTGTAGTTCTTCCTCAAATGCCCCTAAATTGGGGTAGATTGATTTGAATACCCCTAAGCTGGGGTGAATTCTTCATGGCTTCTATGCCCCCATATCGGAGTATATTTTTTCCTCAAATACCCTTCAGCCGGGGTGTATTCTTTTATGGCTTCTATGCCCCCAGGCGGGGTGTATGTTTCTTCTTCAAATGTCCCTAGAGTGGGGGTGTATTCTTTTATGGCTTCTATGCCCCCAGGCGAGGTGTATATTTCCTCTTCAAATGCCCCTAGAGCGGGGGTGTGTTCTTCGTGTCTTATGCCCCTAGAGCGGGGTGCATTTTGCTTCTAATGCCCCTAGGCCGTGGTGAAGCTTTGTCTCACATGCCCCCATGCGGGGTGTGTTTGGCTTCTAGTGCACCCAAGATAGGATGTGTTGTTGTTGATTTTTTTTTGTCCCCCTAGCTCGGGGTATAACTTCTTGCTTCTCATGTCCCTAAGCCGGGGTAGATTCTTGCTTCTTATGCCCCCGTATCGAGGTGAATTCCTCTGGTTCTTGCGCCCTCTCAGGGCGGGGTATATTTCCCTTCATATGCCCTCGACACGGGGTGTATCTTTTGCTTCTCATGCTCCTAGACTGGGGTGGATTCTACTTCTTCTACCCCTCAAGGCAAGGCGTATTTCTCTTCATATGCCCCCCCAGAGCGGGGTGTAGTTTTGTTCTTTATATTCCCCCTAGCTCGGGGTGTACTCTTGCTTCTTATGCCCCTATATCGGGGTAGACATTTCTGCTTCTTATGCGTCCAGGGCAGATGGTGTTTCTTTCTTCGTGTGCCCCCATGGCGGGGTGTGCTTCTTTTTTGTTTCGTATGCCCCCATATGGGGTGTGTTTCTGGCTTCCTGTGCACCCAAGGTAGGATGTGTTTCTTTTTTACGTACCCCCGAGTCGGGGTGTAACTTCATGCTTCTTATGCCCCCAGGTCGGGGTGGATTCTGCTTCTTTGCTTCTGTGCCCCCAGGCGAGGTGTATTTGCTTCTTGTGCATCCCAGGTGGAGTGTGTTTTTTTTCTTTGTATGCCCCCAGGCTGGGGTGGGTTTCACTTTTTGTGCACCCAAGGTAGGGCATGTGTTTCTTTCTTCGTGTGCCCCCTAGGCTGGGGTGAGTTCTTTTGCTTCTTGTGCCCCCAAGGAGAGGTGTATTCTTTTCTCCATATGCCCCCATGGCGGGGTATGTTTCTTTGCTTCTGTACCCCCTGACCGGGGTGTATTCTTGCTCTCTTTTCTTTTATACGCCCCTATGGCGGGATATATTTCTCTTTATGTGCCCCTCGATCAAGGTGTAACTCTATTGCTTGTTGTGCCCCCAGGTCGGGGTTGATTCTTCTGCTTCTTCTGCCCTATAGTGGGATATATTTCTCTTCGTATTCCCCTAGGCCGGGGTGTATTCTTTTTGTTTTATATGCCCCTATACGGGGTAGAGTCTTGGCTTCTTATGCCCCCATGACGGGGTGTGTCTTTTGCTTCATGTGCCCCCATAGCGGGGAAGAGTCTTGGCTTCTTACGCCTTCATGGCGGGGTGTGTCTTTTGCTTCATGTGCCCTCATATCGGGGTATATTTTTTCTTTAAATATCCCTAAGCCGGGGTGTATTCTTTGTCTCATATGTCCCTCGAGTCGGGGTGCATTTTGCTTCTCGTGCACCCCGGGTGGAGTGTGCTTCTTTCTTTATATGCCCCTAGGCCGGGGTGAGTTTCTTCCTTTGTGTGCCCCCAGGTAGGGTATAGTCTTTGCTTCTCATGCCCTCATATCGGGGTATATTCTTTCTCAAATGCCCCTATATCGGGGCAGATTTTTTTTCGAATACCCCTAAGCCAGGGTGAATTCTTCACGGCTTCCATGCCCCCATGGCGGGGTAAGTTGCTTCTTCAAATTCCCCTTAGGCGGGGTATACCTCTCTTCATATACTCCCAAGTTGTGATGTATGTCTCTTTGCACTTGTGCCACTAGACCATGGTGTGTTCTTGCTCTCTTTTCTTTCATACGCCCCTATGGCGGGATATATTTCTCTTCATGTGCCCCTAGATCAGGGTGTAACTATGTTTCTTCTTATGATCCCAGGTCGGGATTGATTCTTCTCACGTGCCCCCAAGTCGGGGCGTATTCTCTTCATGTGTCCCCAGAAGCGGGGTGTATTCTTTCTTGCCTCTTATGCCCCATGGCGGGGTATATTTCTTATTCTTATCCCCCATGGTGGGGTATATGCATGCTCTCTTCAGGAGTGGTGGCCGTGCTTGGCCTCATTGCTATAAAGCATCCCCCACAGCGGACAGGAATTCATCAAGCTACAGTTGCGGGTTGTTGGATCTTCTAACAGCCACTCAAGGGATCGTCTTGTGCCGGATAGAGGTAGTAGGAAGGTGGAATGGACCGGGGCATTGCACCACAGACTTGGACCCTCCTAGAGTCGGGCGGGATGCCGGCCTTCTTCTTGTCCTTTTGGTCGGCGATGCTTGCCAACTTTTCTTTTTGTCCTTTCTTTTCTTCTATCTTTTTTTGTGTAATCAACCAAGGTAGGTGCGCAGGAGAGCACTCACCACCTCAAGGAGGGGATGAGTGGTTCGCTCCACCGGATCAATCCCACAGTGGTAATCTTTGTTTAGCACGGGTGTCGACGGATATGGCCGTCCAACCCTCTCTCGTCAAATCTCTCTCTTCTCTTTTTTTGCTTATTTCTTTTTCCTCTTTTTTTTCTTCTTAGGGTCGGGGGAATGACTTCCCCTCCCTTCTTCTTTCTTTCTTTTTCTCCAGTGGCCTTCATGATTCCCGGAAGCTGCATGTGCCTCGGAGTAGCGTCCTCGAGGCCACAAAGACAATTTCGCCTAGTCCAGCTTTCCTCCGCATAGGGCTGGCGGAGACAGCACCTACAATTCATCAAAACAGGCAAACATCGTTTATTAGGAGGCCTTGAGGCCCTAAATCCCAGCGAAGAGATGAAGGGTGGTTTCAGTCCCACCGGACGTGCCAGACTTGTGGACGCACTAAAATTCACTTATTATGTTGTTCGTTTATTTAGGTGCGTGGGCGTGCCAGTCACAAAGTGACGATTTATTGTGCGCTCGATCTGACTAATCAGACGATTGTGTAGTTCGTGTCGGGACCAAAATCCGCCGAGCCATAAAGGTCACGACATTTTTTACATCCCCTCGGAAAGGGGAACACCCTTGATTAATCACCGGGAATAAGGGCCACATGGCCAGGAAATTATATCGAGAGAAACCAGATGATAACGATTTTGAATCAGTCAGAAATCCCTATGTCTAGGGAAGGAAGCATTCGAAACATGTCGGTCACTTAGGGGGCCGTTTAATATTTGGACGAGTGTCCGGATTCCGAATACCGTAATCGTCACGGGAAAACCGGAGCATATGTATGCTGGGGCACGACACATTTTTATTGTTCGGAGGGATGGGAAATATTCGGTCGGAGCCCAATTAGAGTGGTCTGAAATCAGTGAGTTTATTGGCCCGGTGCGAGATCAAGCCGCGACCATACTAGGGGAGGCTCCCGTGGTCGAAGCAAGGTTTGCATGGGCATCATCAATATTTTCGGTGCCAAAGGGCTGCGAAAAGATGTCTCGAGTTTAGATCCCAAAATAAAGACATGTTTGAAGGTAGCAGGCTATAGGCCTAGGATATGGGTCAGACAACGACCATGAATAGGGCGAACCCGAGGTCTAAGCGTAACCCATGGAGGTCTCATTAATATTCCTTTTACACCGGGTCTCGAGGAGAAACGAGGCTGCGTAGTAGATTTCATCATTATATTACTGTTTAAAAAAAATTATTATTATTTTGTCACTTTATTTATATTTTTTGGGTAAGTTTGTTATTATTATTGTTTGTTTATTTTTGTTTTTTATTATTTATTCATTAATTATTATTTATTATTATTTTTTAAGTTTATTATTATTATCATTTATCTCTTTATTATTATTATTTATTTATATATTGAGTTTGTTACCATCATTATTTACCCCTTTTTTATTATTATATTTTTTATTATTATTTATCTCTTTTTTGTGAGTTTGTTGTTATTATTATTATATATATATTTTTGTTGC
This sequence comes from Amorphophallus konjac, assembly GCA_022559845.1. Lineage (NCBI taxonomy): Eukaryota > Viridiplantae > Streptophyta > Magnoliopsida > Alismatales > Araceae > Amorphophallus > Amorphophallus konjac. The sequence continues at coordinate 203,435,334 of CM040122.1, forward strand.
GTTTGGGGCATGGTCGATGCTAGTTTGGGTTAAGGTCAATGCAAGCTGGGCAAGGTCTGTGCTAGTTGGGGGCTGAGGTCTGTGCTAGCTGGGGGCTGGGGTCTGTGCTAGTTGGGGGCTGAGGTCTGTGCTAGTTGGGCAAGGTCTGTGCTAGTTCGGGGTTGAGGTCTATGCTTGCTAGGCAAGGTCTGTGCTAGTTGGGGGCTGAGGTCTGTGCTAGCTGGGCAAGGTCTGTGCTAGTTGGGGGCTGAGGTCTGTGCTTGTTGGGGCTAAGGTCTGTGCTAGCTAGGCGAGGTCTGCGCTAGTTGGGGGCTAAGGTCTGTGCTAGCTGGACACGGTCTGCACTAGTTGGGGGCTAAGGTATGTGCTAGCTGGGCAAGGTTCGTGCTAGTTGGGGGCTGAGGTCTGTGCTAGTTGGGCAAGGTCTGTGCTAGTTGAGGGCTGAGGTCTGTGCTAGTTGGGGGCTGAGGTCTGTGATAGCTGGGCAAGGTCTGTGCTAGTTGGGGGCTGAGGTCTGTGCTAGCTGGGCAAGGTCTGTGATAGTTAGGGGCTAAGGTCTGTGCTAGCTTGATAAGGTCAGTGCACATGAGGCTAGGGCTTGGCGAGGTCTGTGCACATGGAGAATAAGGTCCGTGCAAGCCCGAGTGTGGGAAAGCCAAGGTGAGTGCATATGCAGGCTAAAGTCTGAGCACGTTGGGGTACGGTCTATGCAAGCTTGGAATGAGGTGGAGTGTATCGGGTAAAGGATGGGTTTAAGTATGCCGGGCAAGGCACGGCAGGGTGTACCGGCGGAGGGGTAGGTCAAGAGTGCACCGGACTTGGATGAGTTGGAGCATGCTGGGCCAAGGCTCGTTCAAAGGGCCAAAGGGTGTGCCAGTTAAAGGGGTAGAGTGCACCGGTGGAGAGGGACAAACGAATGCACCGGTTGGAGAGACAGGCTGGCTTGAGGGTCAGTGCAGTCGTGACTGGGTAGGGGAGGTTTCTCTCTGTCTCTCTCTCTCTCTCTTTCTTTGTGAGATGCACGTGAGGAATTTTTCTTTTATTCATGAGATGCATGCATGGGGTTTTTTATTTTATTCATGAAATGCAGGGGTAGAAAATTTTAATTTGGATTTATTTTATTCATGCGGATCGTGTTCGGGGTTATGTTCAGCGGTCCGTTATAAAGACGCGTGTGTCCAGTTATTCGGGCTCTCTGTAGTTCCTTTGTTATTTCGACGAAGCCGTTGCATTAGTATTTATTATGTTCATTTGTTGTTTCTTTTTTTGCATTATTACTTTTCTTTTATTATTATTGCTATTATGTTAATTCTGACGAAAATTCGATAGCATCTCCCCTTGACCCGGGTGGTAAGGGGGGGTGTAAGGGGAACACACCCACAATGAGTGACGTGACCCAACAACTCAAGGTGCGTGCCAAGGCAGCAACACCTTTAAGAAAGCTTTGGAAAACCCAGGGAAAATAGCGAACAAGAGACACTAGGCTCAAACAGGATGAGGGTGTATCAGGTAGAGGGTGTACCGGGTAGGGGGCAGATTGGGTGTGCCGGGTAAAGGCTGGTTGGGGGAGTGCACCAGCCAAAGGCCGTTGGGAGTGTGCAGGGTGGAGCACCCTCATGGTATGCCGGGTAAAGGGGCAGCTACGGTGTACCTGTGGGACGGGCTAGGTGTGTGCCGGGGTAGCGGGGCCAAGGATGTGCTGGATGAAAGACGCGGCGGGTGCACCAGACCACAAGGGCTAAAAGGCCACCCGACGAGGCTTCAAGTAGAGACGCCAACGAAGATTTTTTTTTGCAGTGGTTCAGAGCAGGGCAGAGGGGAACTTTAAAAGATTACAAAGAGACTGGTGGACCATCATTCCGTAGGAACCATCCCCCTTGACGAGGAGGTGGGCTAACCTAAACCAAGTGGGGAAGGAGGGCTATTATTAGAGCTTGGAGATCCATGAAACCCGGATGTCATCTCCAATGAGAACTATGTGTCACGCCCCGATCCGATAGCAGCAGAACGTATTGGTCGGAACGTGACAGCAATACAGTCATGAAGAATCAGAGCAACATAAGGCACAAAATTCCAAGGCTAGACAAAGTTGACAAAACATAATCCTTATTAATATCAAATGCCAAAATTACATCTCAGACTTAACTTACAAATTTAAATGAAAAAGACTCAAATACACTTAATAAAAAGGAAAGACTCAATGACAAGACAAGACTCAAGAAAATAAAAGACACAAACTCGATTCCATTGTGCTCATCACTCTTACCCTTCCCCATCTGAATGGTTATCATCGACGTCATTACCTGAAAAATGTTAAAATAGGCTGGTGAGCAAAACGCACAGTAGGAATTGCATCTCTATCCCAAGTAGAGTATAAGTGATTAGTCAATTTATCATGTTCGTGATGATGCAATGTATGAACGATATAACTTCAAATCATGATGATCAATCTAACAGAAAGGATGAATATCAAAGTCAAGGTAGATATAAGCTCAAGAGATAGGAAATAATTTCCTTGTAGAACCAAGGACGAGATATCAGAATAAAACAAGGACAGATGCTTCAGATGAACATAACTTTAAAGAATTGGCCAGAGTATATCAGAATTTCAATAACAATAAGCAGAAATAATCAATCTAACAGAATATCTAAATTATTAGAATAACAAAACATCTGAATATCAGAATGATAGAATTTTCAGAATTCACAGAATTTACAGAAATTACAGATATACAGAATAACAAAATATAACAGATATATAGAATTTGGTGTAATGCCACACCTAGAATTTTACCATGGTTTACAGAATGGACTTCCGTCCTACCTGACATTGATAGTTGCGGACCCACAACCCTTAAATATTTTAGAATCAGAAGTGGCCAACAGAAAGTCAAAAGGTTATGTTCTCGAAATATTGACGAGGAGTTTCCCGGAGGGAATAATATGTCATAACCGATGTGGATGATAATCAGAGTTTAGGGACAAAAGATCATGTAGGGACAACATGTCGATAAATCTCTCATAAAATCTGAGACATACGTGAAACTGGGTAAATGGCATCCACTGAAGGAGCCACAGATTAGAATCAGCGTCCATAGTGATGGGCGCAAATTCTAGAAATAAGATAATTGGGCACGAGTAAATAGCATTCATCACACAAGGCGCTATTTGTAATTGGCGTTCACTCTTCTGGACGCAGATTACAGAAAGTGACATTTTCTCAAAAAAAGCCAGAAACAACATTAATTGAGGGCTAGTTTGTCATATTTCTGTAGAGGGACATGATTGGAAATTGGTGTAAAGGGTTTTTAGGGTACAACCTGCTCCGCTGCCTTGAGGGAATCCAAGGCTAGCGGAGACTGACGGAGGTCTCTAAGATGAAATCGCTAGTCCGAAGGAACGGAATGTCCCGCGGAGAGCTCAAACATCTCGGAGAGTTAATGATAATCGATAGAAATCAAAACTAGGACTCCATCGACGGATGTGAGATAGGAGTGCCAAGAACCCACGGTTAACGGATTCCAAATTCGAGGAAATCAAGCGATCAGGAATAATTGGCGTCCTTCCTGGAAGACACTATTTAAATTGGCGTCTATCATGAAAGACGCTCATTAATTCATTTCATTTTATCCGAAATTGTGAAATTTATTTCCCAGAATATAGCGTCCATATAGGTGGACGTTAATTTCTCATGTTTTAATTAAACAAGAATTTACAATTGTCATTTCATTTTTAAAAAGTTTAGAAAAGAACATCCCTTTCAAAGGACATATATTATTTAATAAAAATTTTTGAAATTAAAATATATGATAATTAGAAGAAAAATTCAAGGATTCCAAATATATAATTTTCATAATTTTCTGTTACATATTTTAGTAGATATTGATTTTCAAAAATATAGTTACAAGTTTTATATATATATATATATATATATATATATTAAATGAATAGCAGTGGTGGCGGTGAACGCTATTTAATCAAACACACATGTTCTTGTTCATTTCATCGATGAATAATGACACTTTTTATTTATTAAGATTTTATAGAAACTAATTACATGATAAATAAAAGAAAAATCTAAGGATCGTAACCCTGAAATATCACAATTTTATTGCATCAGGATAAAAAGATAAAAATCGTCAAAGATGATACGGGTGTTAACCGCATGAACATGACCGCTATCCAATTTTAAACCCTTTTATGCATCTAAATATATGAAAATTAAAAGAAAAATGCGAGGATCTTAAATATATATTTCTCATAAATTTTAGATGTGTGGTTACATGATTGTAATATTCTTAACCCATGTGTTAATATATTGTATATGAAACTAAACAACGTAAACCATGCAAGCATTGCTTTATATTGAGTATAACCGACACGAACATGCAAGGCTTAATTGATATCATTGTTCGGCTTAAGAGAGAGATCACTTACCTTTTACAAGATCGGGACGATGAACAGTTGATGCTGCTACGGTACTCTGTTTCAAACAGAGTAAACCGCAGGAGGAAGGAAGAACAAGATGGAAGAAGCGACATGGCCGGCTCCTTCACACGACAGCAAACAGGATGGAGAAGGAAGAAGATGATGAGGATGCCCACATTCAGCCACGGCAGGAGGGTGGACGCAGGTAGCAGGAGGAAGAACAGGGGAAGAAGATGACACGCCGCTCCTTGTTGCTTGAACCGCAGCAGGAAGACGGCAGCTTCAGTAGGAGGAAGCGAACGACGAACGGCAGCAATGGCAAATGCATGCACGTTCGACAGGGTGGGTATTTCATAAGGACGCAGTGGTTCTCAGAGGGTTCAAATGCATGTTACGGAAAGGTTTTAAAACCTTCCCGTGCGTCGATATTTACTTTCTATTTTAATAGCCACTTGCCATCTTTTCTGTAAAACCCTAAAGGCTAAAACCCAAACAACATTCGAGTGTGCATTCGCGGTTGGTTGGGTTGGCTTCGAGGCTCACGTGGCTTGGGTGTATATGTATGGGTTATTTAGGCTACAGTGGTTTAGGTATAAGTGGTTGGCTTTTGAGCAAAAATCCACTAACGTGGCTGTTTTGGGTATAAAAGGGTTGTTTATGGGCTTTGGGTTCAAATGGGTGTGGATGCACATTGGGGCTTTGGGTTAGGCTGCAGTGGTGTTTGGTTGGATAATTTTGATGGTCTTTATATATAAAATTATATTAAAAGAAGAATAAAATATTTAATATATGTTTTAGGCCCATTAAGTGTATATGTGAGTTATATTATTTGGGCTTCATTTATTTTTTTATTTGAATGGGAAAAGATAATCAATTTATTATGACCCATAGTTTCTATTTGGCCTTTTTTGTGTAACTTTAATTTATTTAGAATATATTTATTCCTTCTTTTTATCTGGGGTGCTACACTATGCTACCGGTTTGACAGGGGGATGTACATGGCACAAAGGAAACACAGAGAAGATGGATAGAGGGGAGACACAAATGCAAAGTATGAGCACATCTCAGAACCCTTCTTTTATTGCTTGCGAAAGAGAAGTATAGAAGTTCATGCATCGAACAAAGGAAACAAAACAGAAAAAAAGAGGAAAGGGACGATACAGAGTGGGGAGGGGACGGAGCATTGGCTCTTCCCCTCCTAAAGCTCGCACCCTCTCTCACTCACCCCTCTTCTCTTCTTCTCTTCTCTCTTCACTCTTTCCCTCTTCTCTCTTCTCTTCGCACATGCAGTGATAGTTGGGATAGCAGGCCCTTCTCTTCTTCTTCTCTGATCTTCTTCTTCTTCTTCTCTTCCTATCTTCTTCGTTCTACCTCTGTGGAGAGCCAGCCTGTCGGACCGCCAGAGATCTTTCGATCTCCTTTTTCTTTATACCCCTGGCCACGTTGACCATTTGCTGACGATGGGAGTCAATTGGAGGTTGACCCCCGGTCTTGTCTTTTGGCCATAGTTTAAAAGGTCTTGAGGCGGTTGTGAGACGCTTTCTATAAGCCTCATAAGGTGTAAGCCTTAAGGCACAACGAGGCGTAAGCCTTAATAGAGAAGAAAATAATCTTAAAGCCATAAAAAATGCTAAAAACAAAAGTGATTTTCATGTGTTAGTGTTACATCAACTCAATGGTAAATTCATGTAATTTCAAAAATACTAAATTATGAGACATTTGTCTAGTGCTGTTGGTTTGTCACCCTTCCCCATATGGGGGAAGGCCCGAGTTCGAGCTTGATTATCCCCTCCCTGTTAAAAAAAAAGTACTTACCAAGAAAAAAAATTGAATTATGTTTTAAGGATAACAAAAGAAACGTAATTTTTGGGAGTACCCTACAACACCTCATTACATCATCTTCTCAAGTGATACACACGTCTCAATTAAATACCTTGTGGCGGTGAGGCGTACCACCTCAATCAAAAAAAGGCGTAAGCCTCGAGTAAAAGACATGAGGCGCATGCCTCAAGGCATTTTTCTAGTGCCTCAAATTGAGACTTAAGCCTTAGTGCCTTGAGGCACTACCTTTTTAAACAATGTTTTGGCAGGGAGTGCCTGCGTGTCTAGATGAGGCTTCGACAGCTGAGTAAACCCCATATGGCTTTGATGTGATCACACTGTGCGCCACGGGCCACAAGCACGAGCATTCAATGCTCAGTGTTTGAGAAAAATAGAGCATCGTGCTATGGGTGGGACTTCTGGCAGGTGTGCCGCTGGAGGCACTTAGTATGCCGCTGGAGGCTTTCGGCAGTGTGCCGCTAGAGGCTGTTTGGAGGTGTGCCGTCGGAAGGCGTTTGGAAGTGTGCCATTGGAAGGGCACTTGGAAGTGTGCCGCTGGAGGCTTTAGCAGGGTATACCGCTGGGAGACACCAAAAGGTGTGCCGCTGGGAGACACCAGGGGTGAGCCGCTGGGGGCTCGAAGGGTGTGCCGTTGGAGGCATCCCACGGAGTGTGCCGCTGGAGGGCTTGAAGGGTGTGCCCTTAGGGCACCTGGCAGTGTGCTGCTGGGGGCTTCTGAGGGGTGTGCCGCTGGGGGCTTCTGAGGGGTGTGCCGCTGGGGCACCTGGCAGTGTGTCGCTGGGGGCTTCTGAGTGGTGTGCCACTAGGGCACTTCAGGAATGTGCTGCTGGGTCTTTTAAGAAGTGTGCCGCTGGGAGCACTGGAGAGTGTGCTGTTGAAGCCTTTAACGAGTGTGCCGTTAGAGGCACTTCAGGGTGTGCCGCTGGGGCACATGTTAGTGTGCTGTTGGAGAGGGACCAGGGGTGTGCCATTGAAGGGCACTTGAAGGTGTGCCGTTGAAGGGCACGTTGAGAGGTGTTTCCTTCTCTTCTTTTCTTCATTTCATCTTCTCTTCTTTTTTCTCTTCTTCTTTATTCCCCTGCACGTAAACATGGGGTAAGATTTTTTTAGTGTCCACAGGATACTGGCGTCTAAACAACGTGTATCCTCTAGTTACAAAGTGTGCACTAAACTAGATTGCTCTTGAAAAATATCTTGTTTAAAGAAGAAATTAGAAAAATAATTGAAACAGAAAAATTGCTAAATTCTTGAACAAAATAAGTTAGATTCAAGTTTGTTTAATCTCAATACTACTTCATGCAAACCCTAAAGGGGTCATTGAATATAAATGATTAAAATGAAAGGAGGTTAAACTTGATGTGTGTATGACAGCTTGGTTCTTTTTTATTAAATATTGATTTCAGATATGAATAAAGAGAATTTTGTTTGAATAATCTCTGAATACATTATATTTAAACCATGCAGTTAAGTAAAGTTCCTTCATGAGCCCTTACAATTGAAGACTTTGAAACATCTTTAATCTTGAATTTATGGTATTGGTATCTCATTGAAAATATTCATTACCCCTTTTGAAGATCTGTTGATTTCTTGTGCTCGGTTCTTTCTACTCTGCTGGAAACATCTTGACTGCATAATTTCAGACTCTGCTGGTTGATATTATTCTGCAGATTGCAATACCTCTTGAGCCACTCTATCATTGCCTGAATTGTCCAACTGTCCCTATGTTTTTGCTGATATATGTGGATCATTTCTTCAATTCCAATCCCTTTGATTTGAATGACCGGGTGTTTACATTTCATTTAGTAAGGGGGAGAAAAGCTAGTGTCTCTCCCACATCATGCATGCCTTCTATTTTTCTATCTGGTTTTATCAAACTATTATTTCCCTTTTGATAATGTCAAAGGGGGAGAATAGCTTGGTTGGTTGAGTCATAGAGAGGTCATTGATTGTTTATGTAGTTGCATGATATATAATGCATAGAGGTCATTGATGATTCATTGATTGACATGACTAATAATGACTGATGCGGAACGCTATGCAAGCTAAGACTCTACGTGATGTCGGGACTAAACAACAACTATAACCAGCAACGACGATAGGTCAAATACCTTCGACTCGACACCTACAATTCTCAAGTGGGAACTATGCCACCAAAACAAGCAACCATAAGCTCGCAAGCGCCCCAAAGAGGGAAGCATGCCGATCCACACGGTTGAGAAACCGGTGAGTCAAGGGTAGGCCAATCCACACTCGTGGGACAGTCAGACTCTCTCACCGCAACAATGATATAAATAAATATGCGAGCTAGGAACCTACATTATCACTAGCAGCGGCATCAAGAGAATATACTAACTAAGCAAGCTAACTCAAGGAGAAAATGAACGTGCACCTCCACGCTCGGGGCGTGGGGAAGACTCCAGGCCAAATCACACAGTCACCTGGTACAAAAGCTTAAATAAGTACAGATCAAACATGCCCACTCCTCGCAGGGAGGTAAAAGGCTACAACGGAAGTCTGGGAGTGTGTGACATGGGTTGACGGGCCCCGGGTCGGTGAAGCTCGCCGTCCGCGTATCGTTGCGACTCGAGCGGACAGAACTGTGCTCACGGACCGGTCTGGATGCAGCAGCAAGGAAGGTGGGTCCCAGGCGCCAAGGATGGGGCAACAATCCCTGGAGGCGGCAGCAACAGAGGATGGCCACTCCGGAGGAAGGTGGAGGCCGACAGCGCTAATGTAGACCTCCGGCGTGATCTCGAGCGGTGGGCAGCAATCTGCCCAGGCTGCGCTGGTATAGGCGAACAGCAGGAACTAGAGGGATGGAATGCAACCTTATGCTCGTCAGTTGTTCATGAAACTTGGTGTAGACGCTGGTGGAGAAGTCCCAGAGACGCTCGTGGAGTATCGGCTGCAGCTGAGCACCGAGGAAGTCGTGGTGAATTTCGTAGCAGACCCTACGCGATCTGGTCTCTCTGGTGGCAGCAGGATAGGGGGTGGAAGATAGGGCTGGAACCGGGGCTTCCTGGAGGCAAATGGGGAGGGGTTTTCTCTGGTGGATAGGTGATGGTCGTGGGATGATTGAGTAGGAGTGGCAGGGTGGCGTACAGTGGAGGTTCTGGGCGTGGGAGGTGGAAATAGTCCGGGCTCAATTCTGCAGTCCAATGCAGTCAGAACTGAGAGGAGTAAGTATCGGCAGGGTAAGCAGGGAAAAGGGGGTCATAAAAATGTATATAAATTAGGTCGGAGGGTTTAGGGTGTGAATAAGTAATGCTCAAAATTTCAGAGCATTTGGAGACATTTTTATGGATGTCCCTTTGGAAGGGATTCGGCTCTACCGCTATAGGCCTGCACAGGGGCAGTCTGCGCAGGGAAAAGAGCTATGAAGGAAGCTTCTGCTACAGGTTGAGTTAGGTCACGAAAATTTAACTGGGAATAGAGGACATATGTGTGAAGAAATGTCTAGAAGACATGGAGGTGATAAAAAGACGGGAAGGGGGCATAAAAATTCGGCCTTTGTGGCTCTGTCCCGCAGGCAGACACCCAGGTGCAGTCTGCGTAGGGCTTGAGATCTATGAAGGGAACTGTGTGCACAAGATGAGTTAGGACATGAAATTTTGATGGGATGTGTGGGATAAGAGGAGGAAGAAAAGCTATGAAGAGGTCAATGGGATATGAGGACGGGAAAGGAGGGTGCCAACCTGATCTTCCGAGCTAAATCCTGCAAGTAGACATCCAGGGAAGGGGCGCAGCACAACTAGGCTTTCTTCTCCGCGCTTGCAGCAAGACCTTGATCCACGGACTCCTGGCTTGAGGAGAAGATTGGGAGGTCACCTCCCAGCAGTTGGAGGAGCAGGGAAAGTGAGGGGAGGGGCTAGGGCATCACACCCTAGAGAAAGAGGAGGAGGGAGATGGGACAGCCTTCTCTTGCTTCTCACAAAAAAAGGATTCTTCTATTCATTCATTCATTCATTCATTCATTAGCATCCCTCAAGTGGGGAATACATGACAATATATAAAGTTTTGGCTCCATCTTCCCTCCTTGGAGTTTGAATTTGAACCCATTTGAAATTTGAATCTATGGGCTCCATTTTCCCACCTTGGTATTTGAATTCAAACCCATTTGAAATTTGAAATCTATGGGCTCCATTTTCCCTCCTTGGGATCCTAGATGGGCCTTGGGTGCCCCTAGCCCAATACTAAGAGAAGGAAGGCTTTTGCCTTATGCACTCAAAATGACCCAATTCCCTCTACCTAGACTCTTAATGACCCATTAACCAAATGGCCTTCAAATGGCCTACAAAAAGGAATCCAAAATAAAAATAATGATGAAATACTGCCTCATAACTGGGACTTTATGCCGTTTCCAGGCCACAGTGATGCCTGCATAGCTCGAGCCGCACTACGTGTCCTATAATGTCGATCAATAGCTCGTGTGTCCTCACCAATTCTCCCCGGGTGGGAAGAACTCGACCTTGTTGAGTAAGGGTCTCTGTCGCTCTGGTACCGCTCCAGCAAGTCTAGATCTTACCTCTCCAGCTCTGCCCGGGTGATCCATGCATCATCGGATGCGGGTCGTCCCCTCCAACGCATCAAGTAACGGTGATGCGTGCCACTCCTAGTGGTAGTCACCTGCTCATCTAGTATTGACTCTATCCACTCACGCTGCTGAGGTGACAGGGTTGGAAGTGGACTCTCAAGGGAGGGCTCGCTCACAAGGGGTGGAGAAGGCCCGAACAACTCACTATGGATCACTGCTGGGTCCCTATATGCGACTAAGTCCGAGACATTGAATGTGGAACTAATACCATAGTCGTCTGGCAAGTCTACAACATATGCATTGGATCCAACTCACCTAAAAACTCTAAAGGGGCCAGCACCACGAGCCTGTAGTTTCTTCACGGCTCTAGAAGGAAACCGTTCCGTTTTGACCCGGATCATGACATAATCTCCCTCCTGGAACTCGCGGGGGTGTCTATGAGCGTCAGCAAACTCTTTATATCGCGCGGTGCTGGTCTCTATATGGCGACAAATCTCATCATGCAAACCCCTAATATGCTCAGCAAATGACTCTGCAGACTGCGACACTCTAGCATGCATGAGTAAGGGAACTAGATCCACTGGCTTCCTAGGTTTATATCCTGTGACAACGTCAAAAGGGCTCATGCCTGTGGACCTATTGACTGAGTCATTATATGCAAACTCGGCAAGTGGCAAAACCAGATCCCAGTCCCTCTCGCGTTCCCTAACCAAACATCTCAAGAGATTCCCCAAACTTCTATTAACCACCTCGGTCTGCCCGTTAGTCTGGGGATGGTGGGCTGTGGAGAATTTGAGCTGAGTGCCCAACAAATGCCAAAGGGTCTTCCAAAAGTAGCCAGTGAACCGCACATCTCGATCTGACACAATGGACTTAGGAAGTCCAAATCGGCTCACTACATTAGAGAATAATAAACGAGCAACCCTAGAGGCATCTGAAGTATTAAAGCAAGGAATGAAGAGGGCCATCTTGGAAAATCTATCAACCACCACAAAGATGGAATCATGTTTGCGGGTGGTCCATGGCAACCCCAAAACAAAATCCATACTAATATTCTGCCACGGCCTATCGAGCACATGAAGAGGAGTATAGGGGCCAGAAACTTGCTTCGTCATCTTGGCCACAGTGCAAGTGCGACACTGGGCCACAATGCGAGCAACATCACGTTTCAATCTAGGCCAATAAAATCGATGCTCAACGGCCTCGATGGTATTGTTCCGACCAAAGTGGCCGGCTAGACCTCCCGCTTGCATCTCCCAAGTGAGGAAGTCACGAACTGAAGTCCGCGTAATACACAAGCGACTCCCCTGAAAAAGGTAACCGTCCTACAAGGCGTAATCAGGATGCTCTCAGGACGGTCCTACCTGGAGGGTGGTATAAATCGGGCCGAAGTCCAGACAATCCGCATAGGCCTCCTTCATCCTATCCATCCCAACCATCTCTACACCCATGGTGGACAAAAGATAAGCGCGATGACTCAGAGCATCGGCCACCCAGTTCTCCGCACCGGCCTTGTGTTTCAGCACAAAGGTATAATCCTGGAGAAACTCCACCCAACGACTGTGACGAGAATTGAGCTTCTTCTGGGCATGCCGATACTTGAGCACCTCGTGATCAGAAAACAAAACAAACTCTTGGTGCAACAAGTAATGTCTCCAATGCCGAAGGGCCTGCACAATCGCGTAAAACTCTTTGTCATACGTGGAGTAACGCAGTTTAGCATCGCTCAATTTCTCACTGAAATAAGCAATGGGGTGGGTCTCCTAGCTCAGAACACCGCCAATACCAACCCCGAAAGCATCGCAAGAGACCCAAACACCTTCGTGAAATCTGGAAGTCTAAGAATAGGTGCCTGAGTCTTGCGCTCCTTGAGGAGGGCAAATGCAGCTGAGGTGGCCTTCATGCATTCAAACATCCCCTTTCGGATGCAATCAGTGATAGGGGCCATGATGGAACTAAAGCCTCGAATAAAATGGCGATAGAAGGTTGCCAGTCCGTGAAAGCTACAGACATCATGAAGAGTACGAGGCTCGGGCCACTCCACTATGGACCTGACCTTCTCGGGGTCGACGGAGACTCCCTCGCTAGACACAATAAACCCTAAGAAAGTGACCTGACTATGAAAGCACATTTCGTAGGGTTAGCATAAAGGCTCTCTCTCTGCAAGATAAGATAGACCTGTCGTAGATGGTCTAAGTGGGCCTCCTTGGTGCAGCTATAGATGAGAATATCAACGAAATAAACTATCACAAAGACCCCAATCAAAGGTAGAAGGACCTGGGTCATCAACCACATAAAGGTGCTGGGAGCAGTGGTCAACCCAAAGGGCATGACCAGCCACTCATAAAGACCATCTTTGGTCTTAAAGGTTGTCTTCCACTCATCACCGGGCCTGACCCACACCGGGAGATAGCCACTCTTCAGATCGATCGTAGAAAACACAGTGGCTCCCGCCATCATATCAAGCATGTCATCTAAGCGAGGAATGGGAAACCTATACTTCACCGTGATCTTATTGATTGCACGGCTGTCGACACACATTCTCCAAGTACCGTCCTTCTTAAGAGAAAGCAATGCGGGGACGGCACATTGACTCATGCTCTCATGGAGAGATCCCCTCGCCATCAACTCCTCGACCTGACACTGAAGCTCGGCATGATCAGCGGGGCTCATCCTATAATTTGGCAAGTTGGGCAATGAGGACCTCGAAATCAAGTCAATAGAATGTTGAATGTCCCGCATGGGTGGAAGACCCTCGGGTAAATCATCGAGAAATACATAAGCAAACTTTCGAAGGACATCAGTAGCATCAGATGGGAGATCACTCTCTGACTCTCTAACCACCTCTTGGACTACGATGGCAAAAATAGGGTCCCCTCAAACAAAGTCACACTCCAACTCCCGGGAGCTGACTAGCATCAACCTCCTAGTCGGAGGAACACTTAGGGCGGGGACATCCGGAGGTAAGGTCGTAGCCTGAGCCGGCGATTGGGTATTAGGACTTGGAACAGCAGGAGTCGGGGTACGATGCCTAGTGGGACCCCGGATGGATGGACTCCTTGGCTGGGATGGGTGAAGGGTAATCCACTGGCCATTATGGTTGAATGTGCACGTGTTTGACCGGCCATGGAAGGTAGCATCTGATAGGATTTAGCAATGGTGCGTGAAGGATTCAGAGGGGGGTGAATGAATCCCTCTGTTAAAAACTTTGACCGAATAAAAATTAGACCCAAACACAAAGGCCTGATCAAAGCCAATCGTAGTCTCGAATGACTGATGTGCAGCGGTAACCTTGAAAGCCAAAAGAGTCTAATCGAGCCTAGACATGCATCTAACAATTCAAAAGAGGCAAGCAAACCACATGGAACACAAGAAGTTTTTAGATGTTTCAGTCTGCAGCTTGCAGACCTACGTCCATCCCTCACCCCAAACCGAGTGAGGCTTCCTGTTGCCTGACAGCTTGAAACTGCTGCGCAACACAGCTTGCGTCCGCTGAGCCTTACAGCTTGCTTAAAGACGGTTGAGCATCACAGCTTGCTATCTAGAGGATCCCTCCTCGGACCGCTGAGGATTACAGCTTAACCTCCGCTGCCACACAGCTTGAACAAAAGATTAAAATGAGAAATAAGAACGATGAGAACAGTGACTGAAAGCTGATAATGAAATCTGATGAATATCGTTCACGTACGAGCGAACTGGACTGGATCTGATCCAAGTACCAGTGGATAGAATATCAGTGTTTCTTCTCACAATCTCACTCTTTCTCTATCTCTTTTTCCTTCTCTTGATCTCACGAGCTCTCTATCTCTTTCTCCTTCTCTTCTGCTCTCTAGATCGGGCTAACTGGTAATCTTTTCTGCCTTTGATCTGCAACCTCATATATTCTCCTAGTTCTCTTCTATTGTTATATTTTTTTCAGACTTCAGAGAGGATTTTTATATGTGACTTCCGTCTCGGAATCGCGTGCTCACACATTGGGCGTGTGGAGGGAGAACTCCCGCCCAAATGTTTCCAGAAGACTCTCACCCACGTGTCATCATCTGAGTGTTGTAGTCTTCCACGTGGCAGTCTTTTGGAGGATGATCCACCTTGGGTCACGTGTCCCTCCTTGGAGATTGGAATCACTTAGTTTTGGTTCTCCGGAGAGAAACTCTGTCAGAGAAACAATAGACATTTAGTCAAACACTTTAGCACAAGTTGCACCGACATGAATCCATAAGGCATGAAAAGGAAGACTATGCACCGAGTCACAAATGTCTAAAAACATGCACTGACTCTAAAGTGACTAGGACAAAAGATGCACTGACCGTAATAGGCAAGAGATGCAACTTGCACCGAGTACGGTCTCGCACATGCTAAGCATGCACCAAATCAAGATGTGCAGCCTAAGAAAAAACATGCACCGAGATTTCTGAGAGAAATGCACAGACAAGGCAAGATGCAAGACAAAACTTGCACCGAGTTGGATTTACAGTCCAAGTAAGAGCTGCAGCGAGATGCCAGATAGAGATGTGCATAACAAAACTTGCACCAAGTCAAGATATCCCATCCAAGTATGAACTTGCACCGAGATGGCGGAGAGGAGTGCACTGACACTAAATGAAGAGACTAAACAATGCATGCTGGTCAAGAATTGCACGGACCCAAAAATTGCACCGACCCCGAGAGGTGAGATGCAAAGGCAAGATATGCACGGACCTTGTTGCGCATGATGCATTGAAATGCACTGACCCCTTTACGTATGAGACAGATAATGCACCGAGAGAGAATCGGGATGACAGTGTGTGTGCATGAATAGAAACTTGCACCGAGGCAAGCACTTATGCGTGAAATGCAGAACTAAGCTAGATTTGCACCGAGCTAGATTTTTAACGATACAACGCATGCACTGACTATGATTTATTCTATGAAATAACATGCACCAAATGGACCATACATAACAGATAGAATTGAAGGATTTAAACACCTTAATCTAAACATGATTCATAGAAAGTCATTATCAAAACTAGGGTTCCAACAATCTCCCCCTTTTTGATTATGACAACTATGAGTCATGTATGATTAAATCATTAAAAAAAATATTCAATACTCAGCATTCAAACAAATGTGTTCATAATCTGTTGGAGCATGCTCAAAATTTATTCACACGCAGACAAGACAGAAAAAACATTGAACACAACAGGTGTGCAAGCGAACAAAATGCAAATATGCAACATGTAAGAATGAGAAGATACTTCTGTGTGTATTAATAAAACAAACATTAGTGTTTGAATGTGCATCTCTTTACACAAAAAGGTATTAGAAACATCACATAAGGAACAGACAGCAGCAGATGTTCTCCCCCTTTGTCAATATCTTTGCCATTTTACTCAGCATACACATACCCAGCAGTATATATGAGGCCTTCTTCAGTCTTCTTTGCAGCATATACCCAGCAGCATACATGAGGTCTTCCTCTCCCCCTTTGTCATTATCAAAAAGTAAGTGGGAGGATTTAATATCGACCACAGAAGCTACTAGAACTACCTCTCAAAGGAACTGCCCTTGGGTAGGGAATTTGGTCAATCATAGTTCCAAGGGCAGCAAGCTTGGCCATGACAGTGGAGTGGAGTCCATTGATTGATTTGGACAAGGTCTCAAATCTTCCATGCACCATGTCCCCTAGACTTTGGATAAGAGTAGTATTGGAAGCTTGCTCTGAAAGGACCTTCTTGATGCCATCGGAGAGACTGTGTACTTGAGTTTTGATAGACTCAATGTTGTGAAAATTCTGAAGCTGACTTGTTGGGAGAGCACTCAATATCCCCTTCATCATTTCAAGTGATATCTTAATGTCAAAGGTGTGGTCAAGAACTTTAGCAAGTGTGGTGACAATTGTGGCTTGGGAATCTGACAGTCGGTTAACTATGCTGGCAACACTGGAGGATAGCCTCATGAGAGATTCCATGAGTTCTCTTAAGGTTGTGTCATATTTCTATTTATCAATCAAAAATTTCAACCATTCTGTGTTGACCTTGAGTTCCAAATGCGCGATCTTAGCATGCAATCTGATAATGTTCCGGTTGGTGAACAGAAATTGGGCATACATTACTTCATTCTGATTCTATACCATGTTTGTCAAGTGAGTCAGCATCTCAGCAATGTTAGGCTCTGAGCTTGGTCCGGGTGATCTGAAAGATGAAGCACTGAAGTTTGGAAATTCAGTGTGATAAAACTTATGCACCTCAAGGGATAGAGGAGGTTGAGGTCCAAATGCAGTCAAGTCTCTTAAATAGGGGCCATACAGAGGTGCAGGGCCAAGGAAAACACTAGGAGTTTGCTCTTGTGGAGTTTGTTCAACAACCTCTGGTACTTCTTGGAGTTGCTCTTGAGGTGCTTCCACAACATTTTCTTGAACTTGTTCCAGTACTGCCTGCTCATTTATGTCTTCATTGATAACCTTGTCAGCAATTTATTCACAGGATCTCTCGGCTACTTCTCTCAAGACCTCGTCGACCAATTCAGCCAATTCCTCTTCATCTGAGATAATTTCTTTTTCTCTGTCACTAAGTTGTTCTTCTATTGGGGGCTCTTCCTGTGCCAGCTCTGTTTGATCAGTGACTAATCTTTCTTGAGATTGCAATCCAAAAACATCAAATATCTCATGGATATGTTGATCTAATTCTTGAATAATGTCCTCATCCTGAACATCATGTTCAAATGTTTCATGAATTTGAGGTGCCTCAAGTGCTGTATCTGCAGTTGTGTCCCATTGTAGTTCCTGCTCATCAGAACCTTCAGTTGCTTGTACTTGAGCTGGAGGTTGATCCTCCCCCTGACGAATAGGTTCCAAAGGTGGCTGAGCTGACTGACTTTCACTTTGACTCAACTCAAGTTGTGAGTTTCTTTGGGTGAGGCTTGAGTGGACTGTTCAGACACTGACTCAACCTGGCTCTCTGTATCTCTTTCCAATGGAGTATCCTTTGTAGAAGGTGTACTCGTTCGTTTAGTTCCTTTCAACCTCATAAAGGTATTAATGAAGCCCATGTTGTAGATGTTTATCTTGGGGATCGATGACATAACTTCACCATCTAGGGAGATGTTTTCCTCTTTAAAGATTCTAGTCAAAGGGGCAGCATAAGGAAAATATCTTCTTCACTCCTTGCAAGTTCCCATAACTTGAATAATTACTTGCGGCAAACAGACTTTAATTTTCTTCAGAAAATAGTAAAGAATAAACCGTTGGAAATCTGTCAGTCTTCCCCTTCCTCCAACTTGTGGAGTGATCATAGAGGTGAGAATGTGATGCAGCAGTCTTTTGGGTGCAAAAAATTTGCTGGTGTTGAAATGACCAAGCTTTGTCTGTTGCTTGTCACAGATGTTTCTAGGCAAGTCAGTAATGAGGGCAAAGCATCATGTAGATTGAATGTAAACTCTCCTTCGACCTCTCTATCTACAGGAATTCTTAGAGTCTTGTGTAGGGACTACCTAGATAACTCTATCACCTTTCCTTTGACCAAAGAGAAAATTATGAAATTATCAGCATCGTACCTCAAATTGCTGTAGAATTTTGCTACGAGATTAGGGCAATACACCCGATGCATGCCTAAAAATTCTTTTCATTGTTGGAACTCAAACAATTCAAGCACATCAGGGACCTCGAAAACCATTTCTTGATCATTGAAGTCAACATACCGAGGGGGTATAATCTTCCCGGCTTCCAATACTAGCAGAGGTTTCTCTGTAGCCTTAGTAGACGTATCTCCCTTTCTCGTGGTAGAAGCTGCTCTCTTCTACCTTTTTGCCTCTTGAAATTGTTCTGCGGCCACCGAGGACGTAGTATCCTCTGGCTGCGGCTGCTCCACCGCCTTTCTCTTCCCTTGGCTCACGGCTGACGAAGTAGACATGGCGGCAGCAAAGATGGAGGAAAGACGAAATGTGGAGAAGGAAGGGATGCACTGGGTGGAGAGAAAGTTTGGAGAAGCGAAGATTGCGGGTTGTGCATGCGCGAAGAAGACAAGGAGCGGGAGGACGCTTCAGCTTCGAAAGAAAGGGTAAGATGGGTAAAGTAGATAGGGTTTCGTATATTAAGGAATACATCCTACTTTACCAATCTTCAGTAGATAATACCCAAAATACCCTTAACTTAAAATAAAGTGCCTCTCTTCGTAAAGAAGCGATTTACGGGATATGAGATTATATCTTACAAGGTAATACTTCACAAGATATCTCTATGAATCGAAGTCAATGAAAATAAAACAACTTAATCAAGGAAACAACTCAGACAGAAAAATCATTAATCTTACTGGTCCTTTTCAATAGCCAAAATCTGATTGAAGAACCCGGTTTTATATTTTTCTTAAGCCTGCAGAAATTAACTGAGAGAACCATTGGGTCAACCATATATAAAACACCATTTTTATTTGTAAAGAATTTAATGAGTATTCTAGTATAACTGCACTCTTTTTACACAAGGAAACATGTCGATCAAACACCAGAATCCCTGGTTACTTAGTGCAATTAACCATTATACTTCATAAAATGAACAGAGTTAGCATTAATTGTCATGACATAACCTCTGAATTTCATTGAAACAGATGGTCAGTTCCTCAAATATCATGCCATTACTCTACCAAGATTTCTTTTAATATTTTTATTATATGATGGCGTATTCCCAGTTCTCTTATCAGAAAAATCTCTTTAAACAGGACGTAAAAATCATATAAACCTTAGGTTTCCAATAGATTGGCTTATTACTAAAGACTTTCAGATATTAGACCTTCTTTAGAGCAATTTCCAATTGAGACTATTTCAAAATCATTGAGAAATCATTCACGGTTATTTGTGAGAACTATTCGGATAAGATTTAATGTTCATACATGGTAAATCACATCTCAATTTAGATCAGCAAGATGTTCTTAGTTCAGAGTGATCTGGGCATTTAATTATTGAAGAGGGTAAAGGTGACAGTATTTATATACTACTCCCCCTGACTAGAACAACCAGTAACATTCATAGAAGGAAGAGAATGATAGGAGAGAAAGACCAAGGACAAGGTGAGGAGGATGCATGCCATTGCGTGAGTAGGGAAAGAGCATGTCCAAAAGCCGCAACTTAAATGGTCATCAACCCACCAGCACTACTCTCTGTAAGTTAATTACCATCCAGCCTTCAGGCAACCTTCTCAATCAAACTCAAGCTTACACCAATGTCAGGACCACACTGATGAATTTTCAGCCCATCAGACACCACAAGGTGACTCTCACTTAGACACACAAGATAGCAACATAACTCACTGTATCCAAGCCATCAACACTTCTCCAGCAATAAGGTTCACGGCAGACCACACACCTCGAGCTCAGCATCTAGTGAAGCACCAACACTTATGCTCTTTTCTTCAACAAAAAATCTTTAAAGATTAACTACCTCAGCTTATCTGAACTCCCCCTTAGAGTGTGCAGAGATTTCAATCAAACATTATTGTTTCTTCTTAATGTTCACAGAAATGCAACTCTAAATGATGACATTGTATTAAACTGCATGCTCATGACAAGTTGATTTTACATGCAAGATTCCTAATCATTCAGCATGATCAATTTCAGAGTGAGACTCACTATCTAGCATTCATCACAAAATTGCACCAACTAACAGCATGAATTAATGACATGTCGTTGATCGCAGTGGATAGAGAGAGATCATGCAGGCAGTACTAACTGAAAAGAAACAGATATAAACAAGAAAAAAAATTGAACTCAACTAACCTTTGTGTGCCTTGGTTTTATTATTCCTTTGTTTTCCTTCTTCAAGACACACCTGCAAAATAGGATCAATTTGCGAATTTGGCAACCCAAAGACTCTTGGGTCTTATTAGTTGTGTGACACCTCTAGCAGGTGCACTCCAAGGTTTGCAAGTCTTTCTATCATCAAACTTCAAATCATGGCAGCTATTTATGATATGTCCTATTCTTCCACAATAATGACAATTAATGGCGGAGTTCAAATTCCTTTTGACAGGATGAACATGGAATTTTTGTGGGTGGGCATTCGTTAAGATATTTCTACCATGGAAATTGATATTTCTTTTCACATGCCAACACTCAAAGGCTCGATGGCCAACTTTATCACATTCAAAACATGCAGGAGTTTTTCTATTAAAGATAATTTTGTTCTTAAGGAAATTCTCAGGTTTTGAATTCCTTTTTCCTCCCAGGGCATGCCAGCAGTGAGCTGCAACATGGCCCAGCTTCCCACACTGGAAACAATAGATTTTCTTCTTCTTATTGAATGCATGGGGTTTTTCATGAATAATCTTAGCACTCAATTCATTTTGAACCATTATTCTACATTCATGCATATGATGACCCGATATGCCACAGTAATGACATGAGGTGTTCTTTGTATGTGCATGTGACTGAATGGGGAAATGCTTTCTACCATGCACATGATCATGAGGTCTAACAGAGTCAGAGAAGGCCTTAACAGCAATAGATGAGAATTTGGTTTTCCTTTTACTTCCAGTCTTTTTCTGATTTCTTCATTTTTCAAATTTTTATCCTTATTTTCAGTTCTCTGAGTAGTGAATTGGAAAATAGACAAAGTAGAAGCTTTATCTTGTTCTGAGCTCTTAACAAAAACATTTTTCATTTGATTCCCATCAGCCTTTTTCGCAACTGGACTATAACCCAGTCCCTCTTTCTGGAAATTCACATTGACTCCAAGCAACTTATTCAGATTATTCTTTCCTTTTACAAATCTTGCCAAGGAGTTCTTTAGGTCTTCAATTTCAGAGTTAAGAGTCAGAAAGTTAGCTTCGTATTTGTTTAGCTCAGGTTCACACGCAATCAGCTGCTGTTGCAAAGCATCATTCAGTTTCTTCAGAGTTTCACTTTCTTGTTGAACCTTCACTTCATTATAGTTCTCATTTTCCTTCACAACAGTTTTTCCTTTTTCAAATGATAGCCATCTTTCAGAGAAAATAGTATTAAGAGCCAGTAGCTTTTTATTTTCATCTTTAAGATAACTGTTTTCTTCAATCAGCTTGTCTTGAAATTGATCATTCTCCTTCTTCTGAGCCAGCAAAGAATCATTTTCTTCTTTCAAGGAAGTGATTAAGTTTTTCTGCATATTATCATCAGAATCTAAATCTTCAATCAATTCCTTTAAGAATGCACATTCATTGCACGAACCCTCATTTCCAGTTGAATTATTTTTCAGGTTCTTATTCTCAGATTTTAATATGTCCAGCTCTCTCTTTAATTTCCTTTTCTCAGATTTAATTCTATCATACTTGATCAGCAAATGTTCATTCAAAGCCACCAAATCTTCAAATGAAAAGTTGACAATGTCAGAGTTTACCTGTGATGAAGTTTCTTCAGTTTGAATCAGGTCTTCATCTGAAGCCATGAGGCATTTCACTTCGTCCCGGCTCCTGCTGGTTGCTAACATGTCGACCACTTCGGAGGCACTACAACATTTGACTATGCAAGGAAATTAATCAATATTTATCGCCCTTTTGATTAGGTCCAGGGCCCTCTGATTTTTAAAGTGTTTTAGTCTGTCTGAAGTTTCCCATAAGGATCTACCATTTGGAACTTCATAAGGGCTGTGTGCAATGATTTTCCATAGATCTGGATTAATCTGCATCACATGTTCCCTAAACTGGTTGAGCCAGATATGAAAACCCAGACCCTCATATTTCGGGAGATCAAACATGGAAGACATCCTCATAATTAAATCAGAACTAAAAGCAGGAGAAATCGAAGGCAAAGATAAGAAACACTGATCAAACCAAAACACAGTGAAACTGAATCCAGGAACGGATTTGCAGGTCGTGGGACCCTCTGTGCAGACAACCGCTCTGATACCAATTGATAGGATCTAGCAATGGTGCGCGAAGGATTCAGAGGGGGGGTGAATGAATCCCTCTGTTAAAAACTTTGACCGAATAAAAATTAGACCCAAACACAAAGGCCTGATCAAAGCCAATCGTAGTCTCGAATGACTGATGTGCAGCGGTAACCTTGAAAGCCAAAAGAGTCTAATCGAGCCTAGACATGCATCTAACAATTCAAAAGAGGCAAGCAAACCACAAGGAACACAAGGAGTTTTTAGATGGTTCGGTCTGCAGCCTACTGACCTACGTCCATCCCTCACTCCAAACTGAGTGAGGCTTCCTGCTGCCTGACAGCTTGAAACTGCTGCGCAACACAGCTTGCGTCCGCTGAGCCTCACAGCTTGATTATAGACGGCTCAGCAACACAACTTGCTATCCAGAGGATCCCTCCTCTGGCCGCTGAGGATTACAGCTTAACCTCCCCTGCCACACAGCTTGAACAAAAGATTAAAATGAGAAATAAGAATGATGATGTCACGCCCCGACGTGGAATATCGGGACTGGCAGTAGAAAACGCTAGTAATGATATCATGCTAAGCTAAGAATTTACTTAACGTCATGAACAGAAATAACTCCAATTCTATTACAATAACCATCAAACTGGCTTAAACATAATCAAGCATAATCTCTACTTGACTCCGTTACAATAACTAACACAAGCTCTAAGGCATAACTAGATGTAAAATAACTATAACAATCTCAACATCTCTACTAGCTGATACACTCCAAGTCATCACTCTGGCCCATTCCCATCCATTTGTGAATCTTCACCTGAGCTGCCTGGAAAGGGGGGAAACAACTATATGAGCGAACGCTCAGTAGGTAACAACATGCAAGTGTAAGTAATTAACCAATTAATTACATGTTTATATGAAACGGAAAGAAAAGACATGACGATCACATGAAACAACATAAAAAGAAAGTGCTAAAGAACGAAATGGAATAACAATATGGCAGGATGATATAACTACAAGAATTTCAAGTTTATGAACAATATAAATAACAGAAATTGTAGGAAATTGGCCAATAAGCAAGAATATAACCAAGTCGAACACGATTCAAGTAAGAGATTAAGAGATCGTTGTCATAGACATCACGCTAGTCATGCACTCGGTGTAATGCCTCACCATGTCATTACAAACTCCCATGGGCACAAGTACTTTTCGGGCGCTCTCCCCAGGACCAGACCAGGCCCCTATGATGCGTTGGCATTGATTTAATGGATCCAAGATCCCAAGTTGTCTAGACTTTAATCAAGTTAAAATGGCCAATTACAATCAGGTACAAACTTACCTTGGAACATCCCAAGGCTAAGTTGAAGAGATACTATCCAGAATTTCTATCCAGGAGTTCAAGTTATCAAGAACCATCATGTTCTTGGATTCAAAACCGTGAAACACGGAGAAAAACTAGTCTCTAGATGATATACGGTCACTAATGGACCGCTCAAGCACTTGCGTGGTCGACTCAGGGCCGCATTTAACAGGAACTGGGATGGGTTGAACGGCTGATTAAGGGCCGCTCTTCAGCATGAACGGTAAGTATTGGGCCGCACAAGGCCAGAAGTTTTTAAAATCGAAGACAGGATATGCGGTCCTGACAGAGCCACTCATTAATTGAACGGTATATTAAGGGCCGCCTGATAAGATGTATGGTCCATTACTGTCCGCACAACACAGGGCCTAACAACAATCTAGAAATTCACCCAAATGGGCTCCCGGGCTGCCATAGGCAGGGTGGAACTGCACCAGAGTCCAGCCCACTGTCTGCTAGTCGGCCTAGGGTCTACTGGGCTGATCAAATCAGGAATTGGCCGAAGATGGATCAAGGATAATTGGCCAAAACTAATTGGCATTAGCTAGGGATGAACGGTCTCCACAGGGCCGTTCAGGGAGATATGCGGTCCACTAACAGCCGCGCATGTCTCTGTTAGTCCAATTCAGACTATGACTCATATCACAGCAGTTCGATTGAGTCCAAGTTCAATTCTAGGGGATAATAATGGTTCATGATTAACGGTTCAGGTCTATGGTTATAACAAGTGCAATCCTAATACCCATTTCAATTATAAATGATTCACAATTAAGATTGACATTCATTGGAAAGATGAATCAAGATCAAGCTCAAATTAAATAAATCAGCAAGAATTATTTACTATCATGAATTACAGTTTATTAGGTGTATTGCTAACATGCCATTTACCACTAACATAACATGCTGTAATGACAATTAATCTATTCTGGTATAGATGTGCAGTCGGTTCTGGACCTTACATCTCCATGGACGGACACAGATAGGCCGTGCATGCCCCCTCAGGTCCGAAGGCCTGCAGGAGATGGACGGTCGGTGGGGTGCCGCTGGGAGGGATGTGCGGTCTGGAACTGGCCGCAGGACAGACATGCGGTTAGGATTCGGCCGCACGTTCCAGGGAAACAATCAGACATAGAAACCTTTAAACGATCAACAATAGGCCGCCTGTCTTGGTTGTGCGGTCTATCATGTGGCCGCACAAGTCCAGACAAATCGCTGCCCCTTTGCCTTGCCCGACTCCGGTGAGGTTTCTAGGGTTAGACTAAAACATGGAATTCGCATGATATAAAGCATGAAAATTGGGGGTTTTACTACCAGCAGAAAGAGCACGAAAAACTCTACAAGATGCATGAATCAATTTTATGTTTATAGCCTGAAATTACTACTTAATCGAAATGGAACAGTTATAACCCTAGATGTGACATGCTTTTACAAAAACTAAAAATTCTCGTAGAACACTTGATAAAATTTAGGGATTCCCTACATCAATGAAAAGCTAACACGATGATGCTTCCAACCATATATTATTTGTGGGGTTTGGCTTGCTATCACCTACCTAAATCGGATGAAGAAGGAAGGAGAAAGAAAACCCAAGGCGCTGGTACACGCAGAGACTAATCACTGGAGATCTCCCTCGATCCAGCTCCTCTGCAGCAGCCACTGGTTCTAAAAGATTCTAGGGTTAGAGAGCTTCATTTTAATATGTCACACGCCTTCTAGAGGTTTCTATGCGCGGAGTATTCGTCCACGCAAGTTGGGTTAATGCGAACGCCGTCGCAATGACGCGATCCAACCTCCGCTGATAGCATCTCCTAGGGTTAGGGTTTCGGGAGATTAAGAGAGGGAAAATGATCCTCTCATCCTGGCCTTTCATTTGCCACTGGTTTGGGCTCATTTGATAAAAGTATTAGGCTCAAATTTTGCGTTTCAAGGTATGGTTAACTAAGTGTTTAATTTGGGCTTAATCCACTAATTCGGCCTATTTACAGATTTTATTTGGATTGGTCACAGAAAATATGTTTGTTAAACGTGTTATCCTCTACAAGAATATAATTTTTCTAGATTTTTATAAAATGGTCAAAATTTAGTATATTCTATTTATTAAGGAATTTCAAATTAATTTCTTGAAAAATCGGGTATTACACCCTCCCCCACTTAAGGGATTTGGTCCTCCAAATTCAATGCACTTAATAATAAAAAGAGGGAGTGAGATAGCTCACCTAGATTAAGTTAGGGTACTACCTCTGCATACTGTCTTCTGACTCCTAAGTAGCTTCTTCAGTTCCACGCCGACTCCACTGCACTTTAACCATCGGTATGGAACGATTCCTGAGTTGTTGTTGCTTCCGATCCAGAATCTTGATTGGTCTTTCTTCGTAAGTCAGATCCTCCTTCAATTCAAAGTCCATATGCTGAATAATGTGAGTGGGATAGTACACATATTTCTGTAACATAGACACATGGAAAATATTGTGTACTACAGATAACTGAGGTGGTAGTGCCAAACGGTAAGCAACCTCCCCCACTCTTTCCAGAATCTCGAATGGACCAATGTATCTTGGATTCAGTTTGCCCTGAATACCAAACCTTCGAATCCCTCTCATAAGAGAAACCTTTAAAAACACATGCTCACCAACCTGAAATTCCAAAGCTCTCCTCCTGGTGTCGGCATAACTCTTCTGTCTTGATTGTGCTACTTGCAACCGATCTCTGATAATACAGATGTTCTTGGATGATTCGGAAATGAGATCTGGTCCAAGCCATTGCTTCTTACCTACCTCGTCCCAACATAACGGGGATCGACAGCTTCTACCATTCAAAGCTTCAAATGGAGCCATCTGAATGATGGCCTTGTAACTGTTGTTGTAGGTGAATTCAACCAATGCCAAGTGATCACTCCAACTACCTCCAAAGTCAATCATGCAGGCTCTAAGCATATCTTCCACTATCTGGTTGGTCCTTTCAGTCTGTCCGTCTGTTTGTAGATGGAAAGCAGTACTGAAATTCAGACGAGTTCCCAAGGACTCTTGCAATCCTTTCTAAAAATGAGAAGTGAACCTGGGGTCTCTATCAGACACAATGCTGACTGGTATACCATGTAGTCTTACCACTTCTTTCATATACAAAGCAGTCAAGACATCATCTGTCCATTTAGACTTAATAGATAAGAAATGAGCAGATTTTGTCAATCTGTCGACAATCACCCATATTGCATCAAATCCACTATGAGTTCTCGGTAGACCCATAATGAAATCCATGCCAATGCTCTCCCACTTCCATTGGGGTATATCAAAAGGGTTTCAATTTTCCTGCTGGTCTTAAATGCTCTCCTTAACTTGCTGACAAACCAAGCATCTACTTACGAAGTCTGCAACTTCCCTTTTCATATTCGGCCACCAAAAAGATCTTTTCAAATCCTTAAACATCTTAGTACCTCCAGGATGAATGATGTATCTGGATCTATGAGCTTCCTCGAGGATCTTACTCTTTATCTCAGCTACATCAGGTACACAAGTTCTTCCCTGAAATGACATCCTTCCATCATCAGCCATCATGAAGTCAAGTCTGTTACTCAAACTTCCCTTGATCTCTACCAACTCTGGGTCATCATCTTGCAAAGACTTGATTTCCATCAATAATTCGGGCTTAAGTTGAATCTGA
Organism: Amorphophallus konjac; assembly: GCA_022559845.1. NCBI lineage: Eukaryota > Viridiplantae > Streptophyta > Magnoliopsida > Alismatales > Araceae > Amorphophallus > Amorphophallus konjac. Next base: position 203,462,981 of record CM040122.1, read on the forward strand.
GCAATCATAACCTGATCCTTGTCAACATTAAGATCTAAACTAGCTTACTGCTCTAGCAATTTCCATTCTTGTAACATGAGGCTTGACAACTTAGCTATAGGCTTGCGGCTTAAGGCATCTGCCACAACATTACCTTTTCAAGGATGATACTCAATGGAAAAATTGAAGTCCTTCAAATACTCCAGCCATCTTCGCTGCCTCATATTGAGTTCCTTCTGAGAAAACAAGTATTTTAAACTCTTATGATCTGAAAACACCGTAAATGCCTCTCTATACAAGTAGTGCCTCCATATCTTCAAGGCGAACACCACTGTTGCTAGCTCCAAATCATGAACATGATAATTCTCTTCATACTTCCTCAACTGCCTAGAAAAATAGGCTATCACTTTCCCGTGTTGCATGAGTACACACCCTAAACCAATACCTGAAGCATCAGTGTATACAACAAAACCTCCTTCTCTCCAGAAGGTAATGCCAAAATAGGTGCAGTAGTCAAACATTCCTTCAAGGTCTGAAAGCTTCGCTCGTAATCTTCTGACCAATCAAATTTGATCTCCTTGCGGGTTAATCTTGTCAGAGGTACCGCAATTTTGGAGAAATCTTGAATAAACATTCGGTAGTAACCTGCTAGGCCTAGGAAACCTCTCACTTCAGTCACATTAGTAGGCTTAACCCAATTCTTTACTGCCTCTACCTTCGAAGGATCAATAGAAATACCTTCTTTTATGATGATATGCCCTAGAAAGGACACCTCTTGCAGCCAGAAATCACACTTACTAAACTTGGCATATAAATGATGATCTCTCAATAGTTGCAATGCCATCCTCAAATGTTTAGCATGCTCCTCTTCACTCTTAGAATAAATCAAGATGTCATCAATGAACACCACGACCCATTGATCAAGATAGGGCCGAAACACATCGTTCATCAGCTGCATGAAAGTTGCAGGTGCATTCGTTAGCCCAAAAGGTATTACTACAAATTCGAAATGCCCATACCTGCTGCGGAAGGCTGTTTTATAAATATCCTCTTCCTTAATTCGTAACTGATGATATCCAGATCGAAGGTCGATCTTAGAAAAATACTGAGCTCCTGCTATCTGATCAAATAACTCATCAATCATTAGCAATGGATATTTATTCTTGATAGTCAATTGATTCAATTGCCGATAATCGATGCACAACCTCATCAAACCATCCTTCTTCCAGACGAATAATACAGGGGCTCCCCACGGGGAAGTACTTGGACGAATGAACCCTTTCTCAAGCAATTCCATCAACTACTGCTTTAGTTCCCTTAGCTCTGCAAGAGACATACGATAAGGAGCTTTGGAAATAAGAGTCACACTAGGAATTAGATCAACAAAAAAGATAACTTCCCTTTTAGGAGGAAGTCTTGGCAGTTCCTCAGGAAAGACATCTGGAAAATCTCAGACGATAGAAAAGTCTTCAATCTCAATCTTCTGCTCAGGGGTCACATAAACAAAGGCTAGAAAAGCCTTACATCCTCTCCTCATCAGCTTATCAGCTCGAAGAGCCCAAATAAGTGGAACAGACTTATGGTGTCTAATTCCTATAAAAGAAAGTCCAGGGTGTCCAGTGAAAGACACAGAACTAGATCTGCATTGAACATTGGCCTCGTACTTAGCCAACCAATCTGCTCCTAAGATTACATCATAATCCTTCATGTCCATACAAACTAATTCAGCTGGCAGGTTTTGTTCATTGATCATGACCTTACTGGAAGGATAGAAATACTTAATTGCTGATCCGGAACCAATAAGGGTTGAAATCTCTAACGGAGAATTCATCAAAACTAGCTTCACAGCTAAAGACTTCACAAATCTCCGAGAAATAAAAGAATGAGTGGCACCAGTATCAAAAAGAACAAAAGCTGATTTATCATGTATAATAAGAGTACCTTCGACGAGTCCACCCTCCTCGGCGGATCCTGCCTCGTCTTCTTGTAGAGCCTGGAGTTTGCCTTGCTGCTTCTTGATTCCTTGCGGTTTCACCGGGGTAGCCTACTCAGATAAAAGAGGACACTCGGGAATACGGTGGTCCCTACTGCCACAACAAAAACAGGCGCCCAGCTTGCGCCAGCACTCCTCCATCTTGTGACCTGGACGGTCACAATACTTGCATGCGCCCTTGAATGGAACAACAGGGCCATGCTTCTTGTCTTCATTCTTCGGCATCTTGCCCTTCCATGATTCAGACCCGCTAATGGGCCTCTTCCCGCCATGACCGGGCTTCATACTCCCTGAACCAATATGGTGTTGTTCTTTCTTAACACTCTTCCCACAGATTCTCTCTGTCATTTCTAAAGCATCTTCCAATACTTGAGCCTTTCTCACCATCTCGGAATAAGTTTGAATTTCCATTGGTGCCAACTGGTTGATATACTGCAGCTTCAGCCCATTAAGAAGGCGCTTAGCCTTCATCTTCTCAGTAGATATCAAGTGAGTAGCATAGCGAGATAGCCGAGAGAACTGAGCTTCATATTCAACTACGGATAGATTTCGTTGCTTCAAAGTAGCAAACTCAGCCGCCTTCTTCTCTTGTACTCTATCAGAAAAAAATTTACCATTGAAGAATTCCTCGAACTCTTCCCATGTGACTTGTCTATCACCAAGGGTAGCCTTCACTGCGTCCCCCCATGTCCTCGCATCATGTTCAAGTTGAAAGGTCGACAAGAGGACACGTTCTTGATCGCTGCATTGCATCACTTCAAAAACCCTCCCTATCTCTTCAAGCCAGTGCTCGGCTTCATCAGAGTCAGTCGAGCCACCAAATCGCGGGGGATTCATCCCACGAAAGTTTTGAAAAAGGTCGCCAGTGCCATGGTTTGCAGCTCCTCCTTGGGCCACTTGTTGCAAAGCCTGAGTAAGTCCTTGAACCGTACGCTGCAAGTTCCTCCATTCCGCGCAATCTCCTGCCATTGCAAAAGCCTACACGTGGAATAGGTTATGTTAGGTTCAATTAAGAATGGATAATTGTGCAATTAGATTAATAACTCATCCCCAGTCTTCTACCGAAATCTCACCAGGTTGGGTCCTTAGACCTATAACAAGGCTATAGGTCCTATGATATCACTTAGGATCCTAGAACATAGAGAACCTAGGGATATTAAAAAACCTAGGCTCTGATACCACCAAACTGTCACGCCCCGACGCGGAATATCGGGACTGGCAGTAGAAAACGCTTGTAATGATAACATGCTAAGCTAAGAATTTACATAACGTCATGAACAGAAATAACTCCAAATCTATTACAATAACCATCAAACCGACTTAAACATAATCAAGCATAACCTCTACTTGACTTCGTTACAATAACTAACACAAGCTCTAAGGCATAGCTAGATGTAAAACAACTATAACAATCTCAACATCTCTACTAGCTGATACACTCCAAGTCATCACTCTGGCGCATTCCCATCCATCTGTGAATCTTCACCTAAGCTGCCTGGAAAGGGGGGAAACAACTATATATGCGAACGCTCAGTAGGTAACAACAGGCAAGTGTAAGTAATTAACCAATTAATTACATGTTTATATGAAACGGAAAGAAAAGAAATGACGATCGGATGAAACAACATAAAAAGAAAGTGCTAAACAACGAAATGGAATAACAATATGGCAGGATGATATAACTACAAGGATTTCAAGTTTATGAACAATATAAATAACAGGAAATTGTAGGAAATTGGCCAATAAGCAAGAATATAACCAAGTCGAACACGATTCAAGTAAGAGATTAAGAGATCGCTGTCATAGACATCACGCTAGTCATGCACTCGGTGCAATGCCTCACCATGTCATTACAGACTCCCATGGGCACAAGTACTTTTCGGGCGCTCTCCCCAGGACCAGACCGGGCCCCTATGATGTGTTGGCATTGATTTAATGGATCCAAGATCCCAAGTTGTCTAGACTTTAATCAAGTTAAAATGGCCAATTACAATCAAGTACAAACTTACCTCGGAACATCCCAAGGCTAAGTTGAAGACATACTATCCAGAATTTCTATCCAGGAGTTCAAGTTATCAAGAACCATCATGTTCTTGGATTCAAAACCATGAAACACGGAGAAAAACTAGTCTCTGGATGATATACAGTCACTAATGAACTGCTCAAGCACTTGTGCGGTCGACTCAGGGCCGCACTTAACAGGAATTGGGCTGGGTTGAACGGCTGATTAAGGGCCGCTCTTCAGCATGAACGGTAAGTATTGGGCCGCACAAGGCCAGAAGTTTTTAAAATCAAAGACATGATATGCGGTCCTGATAGAGCCGCTCATTAATTGAACGGTCCATTAAGGGCCGCCTGATAAGATGTATGATCCATTACTGTCCGCACAACGCAGGGCCTAACAATAATCTAGAAATTCACCCAAGTGGGCTCCCGAGTGGCCATAGGCAGGGTGGAACTGCACTAGAGTCCAGCCCACTATCTGCTGGTCGGCCTAGGGTCTACTGGGCTGATCAAATTAGGAATTGGCCGAAGATGGATCAAGGATAATCGGCCAAAACTAATTGGCATTAGCTAGGGATGAACGGTCTCCACAGGGCCGTTCAGGGAGATATGCAGTCCACTAACGGCCGCACATGTCTCTGTTAGTCCAATTCAGACTATGACTCATATCACAGCAGTTCGATTGAGTCCAAGTTCAATTCTAGGGGAGAATAATGGTTCATGATTAACGGTTCACGTCTAAGGTTATAACAAGTGTAATCCTCATAGCCATTTCAATTATAAATGAATCATAATTAAGATTGACATTCATTGGAAAGATGAATCAAGATCAAGCTCAAATTAAATAAATCAGCAAGAATTAATTATTGTCATGAATTACGGTTTATTAGGTGTGTTGCTAACATGCCATTTACCACTAACATAACATGCGGTAATGACAATTAATATGTTCTGTTATAGATGTGCGGTCGGTTTTGGACCTTACATCTCCATGGATGGACACAGACAGGCCGCGCATGCCCCCTCAGGTCTGAAGGCCTGCAGGAGATGGACGGTCGGTGTGGTGCCGCTGGGAGGGATGTGCGGTCTGGAACTGGCCGCAGGACAGACATGCGGTTAGGATTCGGCCGCACGTTCCAGGGAAACGATCAGAGATAGAAACCTTTAAACGGTCAACAACAGGCCCCCTGTCTTGGTTGTGCGGTCTATCGTGTGGCCGCACAAGTCCAGACAGATCGCTGCCCCTTTCCCTTGCCCGACTCCGGCGAGGTTTCTAGGGTTAGACTAAAACATGGAATTCACATGATATAAGGCATGGAATTTGGGGCTTTTACTACAAGCAGAAAGAGCATGAAAAACTATACAAGTTGCATGAATCAATTTTATGTTTACAGCCTGAAATTACTACTTAATCAAAAGGGAACAATTGTAACCCTAGATGTGATATGCTTCTACTAAAACCAAAAATTCTCGTAGAACACATGATAAAATTTAGGGCTTCATACATCAATGAAAAGATGACACGATGATGCTTCTAACCATGTATTATTTTTAGGGTTTGGCTTGCTATCACCTAACTAAATCGGATGAAGAAGGAAGGAGAAAGAAAAGCCAAGGCGCTGGTATACGCAGCCACTAATCGTTGGAGATCTCCCTCGATCCAGCTCATCTACAGTCGCCACTAGTTCTAAACGATTCTAGGGTTAGAGAACTTCATTTTAATAGGTCACATGCCTTCTAGAGATTTCTATGCGCGGAGTATTCGTCCACGCAAGTTGGGTTAATGCGAACGCCACCGTAATTGTTGACGCGATCCAACCTCCACCGATAGCATCTCCTAGGGTTAGGGTTTCGGGAGATTAAGAGAGGGGAAATGATCCTCTCATCCTGGCCTTTCATTTGCCACGGGTTTGGGCTCATTTGATGGAGTATTGGGCTCGAATTTTTGCGTTTCAAGGTATGGTTAACTAAGTGTTTAATTTGGGCTTAATCCACTAATTCAGCCTATTTATAGATTTTATTTGGGTTGGTCATAGAAAACAAGTTTGTTAAACGTGTTATCCTCTACAAGAATATAATTTTTCTGGATTTTTATAAAATGGTCAAAATTTAGCTTATTCTATTTATTAAGAAATTTCTAATTAATTTCTTGAAAAATCGGGGTATTATAGATGAGAATTGCGACTGAAAGTTGATAATGAAATCCGATGAATATCGTTCACGCAGGAGCGAACTGGACTGGATCTGATCCAAGTACCAGTGGACAGAATATCAGTGTTTCTTCTCACGATCTCACTCTTTATCTATCTCTTTTTCCTTCTCTTGATCTCACAAGCTCTCTATCTCTTTCTCCTTCTCTTCTGCTCTCTGGATCGGGCTGGCTGGTAATCTTTTCTGCCTTCGATCAGCAACCTCGTATATTATCCTAGTTCTCTTCTATTGTTTTTTTTTTCAGACTTCAGAGAGGATTTTTATATGTGACTTCCGTCTCGGAATCCCGTGCTCACACATTGAGCGAGTGGAGGAAGAACTCCCGCCCAAATGTTTCCAGAAGGCTCTCACCCACGTGTCACCATCTGAGTGTTGTAGTCTTCCACGTGGCAGTCTTTTGGAGGACGATCCACCTTGGGTCACGTGTCCCTCCTTGGAGATTGGAATCACTTGGTTTTGGTTCTCCGGAGAGAAACTCTGTCAGAGAAACAATAGACATTTAGTCAAACACTTTAGCACAAGTTGCACCGACATGAATCCATAAGGCACGAAAAGGAATACTATGCACCGAGTCATAAATGTCTAAAAACATGCACTGACTCTAAAGTGACTATGACAAAAGATGCACTGACCATAACAGGCAAGAGATGCAACTTGCACCGAGTACGGTCTCGCACATGCTAAGCATGCACCAAATCAAGATGTGCAACCTAAGCAAAAACATGCACCAAGATCCCTGAGAGAAATGCACAGACAAGGCAATATGCAAGACAAAACTTGCACCGAGTTAGATTTACAGTCCAAGTAAGAGCTGCACCGAGATGCCAGATAGAGATGTGCAGAACAAAACTTGCACCGAGTCAAGATATCCCGTCCAAGTAAGAACTTGCACCGAGATGGCGGCGAGGAGTGCACTGACACTAAATGAAGAGACTAAACAATGCGTGCTAGTCAAGAATTGCACTGACCCAAATATTGCGCCGACCCCGAAAGGTGAGATGCAAAGGCAAGATATGCACGGACCTTGATGCGCATGATGCATTGAAATGCACTGACCCCTTTACGTATGAGATGGATAATGCACCGAGAGAGAACCAGGATGACTGTGTGTGTGCATGAACAGAAACTTGCACCGAGGCAAGCACTTATGCGTGAAATGCATAACTAAGTTAGACTTGCACCGAGCTAGATTTTTAGCGAGACAACGCATGCACTAACTATGATTTATTCTATGAAATAACATGCACCAAATGGACCATACATAACAGATAGAATTGAAGGATTTAAACACCTTAATCTAAACATGATTCATAGAAAGTCATTATCAAAACTAGGGTTCCAACAGCATCCCGATCAAATAACCAGGGCCTTCCCAGGATAATACTGCCTACCTCCATAGGCAACACATCACACCAGATCCCGTCCTGGTAGGCATGGAACTACAATGGCACCAGACATCGCAGCCTGACCGGAATAGAGGTGGAATCTACCCATGACAAGCGATAAGTGGAGGGATGGTCCACGGGGGTCAACCGTAAGCATGTCACAGTACCCATGGAGATAGCGTTAATACAACTCCTGCTATCTATGATCACCTTGCAGGCTTTCCCGCCCAGCCTGCAAAAGGTATGAAAAATGGTGGTGCGACGCCAGTCATCACTCACCAACAGTTGGGTCAAGATACACCTGACAACACCCAGCTGAATATCATCCTGGCACTTTGTGCCCCGGACATCTAGATGCTCTCCCTCAATGAGCTCATCAAAGAACTCCTTCGCGAGCCCCTGGTCAGCCTCATAACTGACGGATACGATCCCATGTGCGAGCTCACCGGTCGAAGAATCCCCGATGACCAAAGAAGGTCGGGTAGGACAAGTAACAGCATAATGACCAACTCCTCCGCACCTATAACACTCATGATGGGACCCAGTGCCCTGAGGTGCTCCACCAGTCATCGGCCCCTTTACCTTGTCATCACGATGGGCCGGAGGAGGTGGAAGCTGGGGTCGGGCAGAAATGGTGGGCTGCTGGGGCCAAGGGGCAGTGGTTGGAGCCTGGGGTCGAGGGGGATAATCCCTCTGAGGGTAGGGCGAGGTCTAGGGGAAGTGAAGTCCTGACGAGCAGGTTCCTGTGGACGGGCCATGCGTCCCCGAGGGTAAAGTCCAATCATAGCACGAAGGTCTGACCCACGAGGATATGTGGGTCCCGGGCACTGGACCGGAGCAAACTCGGACTCAAACAGCTCTAACTCGAGTGTGACCTGATAAGGCTCCTCCAGGGTCATGGCATGGCGGTGAAATAACTCATACTGGTAGTGCGGCCGCAGACCCCGACGGAAGCGAGAGATGGTCATAGCACTCTCCTCTGTGACCCCACATCGCAAGTAATACTCATCAAAATTGGCGATGTACTCCGTCACAGTCTAATCCCCTTGGTTGAGACTCTGCCACCTATCAATAAGCCTCTGACGGTATGTGTTGGGAAGGTATTTTTGCCTGAGCTTTACCTTCATGTCATCCCATGTCTCAACCTGGGGTTGATGTCACTGCATCAACAGGCTCTCCACGTTCCTCCAATAAGTCTGTGCTTGTCCAAGCAACTTCATCTTGGAAAATCGGACTCTCCGGTGGTCCGTCATCTCGTACCACTTGAAGTAGCGGTCCATACCCACCCTCCAATCAACATAAACCTTTGGGTTCAAAGACCCATCAAAGGTGGGAGAATCCGTGTGCACGGACCTAAGGAGACGATCATCCTCGTCATCACTATTGGCTCGGTTGCCACACCGGGCATGGCCATACCCCTCAAACTCATTATCGGACCCCAAATCCTTAAACTCCTGAACACATGGTCTCTGGTCGTCGGCCCTAGGGTGTGCAGGCCGAGGAGCAGGGTCAAGTGGGCTTGCCTGAGGACATCCTCACACGGAGCTCTACCCTGGTTGGGCCGTCTAACCAGACCTTGAATGGTCCGGTCCAAAGCCTCCATCCGGTCCCCCATGGCCTTCATCCAGCCCTCCATGAATGCAGCATGATCTCTAAAGCTCTTATCAGACTGATCGATCCGGTTCATGAGAGCCTGCATCATCTCCTGGAGGGAAAAGTCACTAGGAGCAGGATTCCTAGGGTCAGCAATCGGGACCGGGCGTTGGTAATCGGTACCATGCCGAGTGGGCATGCAAGACTCTAAGAAACAAGGGAGGGGCTAAAAACTCTAACTAGACACGAACCTAAAATGGTAATGCAAAGGGTAGAATATGGACTCAAGTGCACCTAAAACAAACCTAATGACTTAAATGTAACTTAGACAAACCTAATGACTCAAATTACCTAGGACCCCAATTTGATAGAACAAATTGGTTCCCAAGGCTCTGATACCATAATTGATGCGGAACGCTATGCAAGCTAAGACTCTACGTGATGTCGGGACTAAACAACAACTATAACCAGCAACGACGATAGGTCAAATAGCTTCGACTCGACATCTACGATTCTCAAGTCGGAACTATGCTAATAAAACAAGCAACCACAAGCTCACAAGCGCCCCAAAGAGGGAAGCACGCCGATCCGCACGGTTGAGAAATCGGTGAGTCTAGGGTAGGCCAATCCACACTCGTGACTCGGATGAGTCACGGGACAGTCACACTCGCTCACCGCAGCAGTGATATAAATAAATATGCAAGCTAGGAACCTACATAATCACTAGAAGCGGCATCAAGAGAATATACTAGCTAAGAAGCTAACTCAAGGAGAAAGTGAACGCCCACCTCCACGCTCGAGGCGTAGGGAAGACTCCTGGCCAAATCACACAGTCACCCGATACAAAAGCTTAAATAAGTACAGATCAAACATGCCCACTCCTCGCAGGGAGGTAAAAGGCTACAACGGAAGTCCGGGAGTGTGTGACGTGGGTTGACGGGCCCCAGGTCGGTGAAGCTCACCATTCGCGTACCGCTGCGACTCGAGCGGACCCAACTGCGCTCACAGACCGGTCTGGATGCAGCAGAAAGGAAGGCGGGTCCCGGGCGCCAAGGATGGGGCAACGATCCCTGGAGGAGGCAGCAACAGAGGATGGCCCTCCAGAGGAAGGTGGAGGCCGACGACGCTGATGTAGAACTCCGGCGTGATCTCGAGCAGGGGGCAGATTACTGCCTAGGCTACACTGGTACAGGCGAACAGTAGGAAGTAGAGGGCTGAAATGCAACCTTATGCTCGTCCGTTGTTCATGAAACTCGGTGTAGACGCTAGTGGGGACGTCCCAGAGACGCCCGTGGACTATTGGTCGCAGCTGGGCACCGAGGAAGTCCTGGCAAATTTCGTAGCAGACCCTGCGCGATCTGGTCTATCTGCTGGCAACAGGACAGGGGGTGGAAGATAGGGCTGGAACCGGGGCTTCTTGGAGGCAAATGGGGTGGGATTTTCTCTGGTGGATAGGTGATGGTCGTGGGATGATTGAGTAGCAGTGGCGGGGTGGCGTACAGTGGAGGTTCTGGGCGTGGGAGGTGGAAACAGTCCGGGCTCAGTTCTACAGTCCAGTGCAGTCAGAACTGAGAGCAGAAAGTATGGGCGGGGTAAGCAGGGAAAAGGGGCTCATAAAAATGTATAAAAATTAGGTGGGAGGGTTTAGGGTGTGAATAAGTAATGCTCTCGTGACTCTGTTTGTGCTGTTGCGGTGTTCAAGTTGCCCAAAGTACATGTTGAAAGCCAGTTAAAATCAGAAGTCAATGCACAGTCAACAAGAAAAGTCAACATGGCCAGAAGTCAACGTACAATCAATGAGAAATGTCAATAGTCTTGGTTGGTAAGTCAAAGTCCAAGATAGTGCAAGCTGTCAGCTAAGGTCGATGCTACTTCAATCTACACGTAACCAAGGTCGATGCTACCTCAGTTACAGCAGAACCAAAGTCGATGCACATTGGTTAACTCTGAAAAGAGGGTCGGTGCATGTTCTGCTTCAAATACCAAAGGTCTGTGCACATGTCCAATGCAGGTCGATGCTAGTTGGCTGGGGACCAATGAAGGTCGATGCTAGTTAACTGGGAACTGATGAAGGTCGATGTAAATGTGCTTACAAGGTCAATGCATCTTTTGGCATTTGGCTTACAAGGTCGGTGCACCTTGACTCATTCAGCAAACAAGGTCAGTGCACCTTTGGTCCGTCAGCAAAGAAGGTCGATGCACATCCTTCCAACCCAGAACAAGGTCGATGCACCCTTGGTTCCTCAACGAAGAGAGGTCGGTGCACATTTAAGCAACCTCAAAAGAAGGTCCATCCACATTTCCTTTGTGCATGTTGAAGGTCTGCGCATGCTATTAGGTCTGAGCACATTCTTTGAGCGCTGTGTTACAAGGTCGATGCATGTGCCCCTCCTAGTCATGCATATGAAGTGTTTGATGCCGACAAGGTCGATGCACATCAACACTACAAGACCCACAAGTCGGTGACCATCAGCATTCTCTGATCTTGAAGGTCAGTGTATCTATGAGGTAGCTTGAAGTAGAAGATCAAAGCTCCATTTGACAAGGATAATGCACATATAGTGGTGAAGCACAATCAACTCAATACACTCATCGAGATGTTCACCAAGGTCGGTGCAGCTGCTGGGATCTGAGGTCATTAAAGGAGAAGGAAAACTGTTTGATGAAATGTCTAAGTGAACAGGTGGCAGTAGCGTCACTTGAGGCAGACACGTGACTGGGCTTCAACCAAATCATTACTATAGCAGGCGAGTGGCACGTGAACCCAACTGAGCAGTAATACGCACGTGATCTGAGGACACTTTATCAAGAATATTCTTCCCCCTCTTGCCACGGGGTCCAATAGAAATTAAAGGGAACCAAATCATTTTATCCAAATGGGTTCCGATACTCTATTTTGTATAAATAGACCCTCATCCTTCGAAGAAGAAAAAAAGCACAAGAAAGGAAGAAAAAAGGGGTGTGTAGAAGAAAGAGAATGGTTGTCTAAGAGAATATCAGATCGAGAGAAAAGGAGAGAAAGAAAGAGAAGAGAGCAGAAAGAAGGGCTGCCAGACAGTGAGAGCTGAAGAGCAATTTAGAGAGAGAAGGAGATCATGAGAGCCTTGAAATTCCTTGAAGATCATATTTGTATTGGCCTCTGGATCAGATCCAAGCCAAGTTACTCCTGCCGAGCTATATATGTCTTTTTTTCTTCTTTTTTGGTTTTTTCATTGTCCTTTACTATTCATTTTTTGGTTTTCGATTCCCTACTTTGGGATCGTGCTTCCTCCTATGTGTTCAAGAGAAGGGAGACTTGGGTCTCCAGTTGTGAGTGACTGGGTGTCACTCACGGTTTCCCTCTGTGGATTCAGAGGAAGAGAGGATCTAATCCTCTGGGTTCTGGTGAGCAGTTGGTTGCTATTCACGTCCCTTCTGCGATAGCAAAAGAAGGGAGATTTATCTCCGATTTTCCTCGGGTTTATAGGAAGGGAGGTTGGGCATCCAGTTCTAGCTCTGTGGTGTAGCAGAGCTAGGTTGCTGGTCTTGTGGGAGGCAAGGCCAGGTTGAGGGATTTGTCTCCCTTGGGGTACAAGTTGTTAGGCAACCGTTGTTATAGACTGAGTCTGTTTTGATTTTTAGCTTGTGCTAGTGGTATCCTCGCTCGGTGGGAGCGAGGGGTGGGTGTAGGCTAACTCTGGGTTAGCTGAACCACCTAAAACTCTGGTGCCCCATGGTGTGATTTGTGTGTTTGCTCCTTATCATCTATCTCCTTTCACAGGATTGCTCACGAGGGTTGTCTGCTGTGTGATTCCTTTAAGTGCGCGGTTATGTCTATCATTTTCTGTCACAAGGTTATTCTCTTTGCAGTGCACCTTAGGCACACTTGTAGTGTTTGCGGTATTGCCTTGATGATAATTCATAATGTTTGATTCAGTCATGAATGTTCACATCTTCAATCTATCATGTGCTCGACAACAAGTGTGTTTGAATGGTTAAGTGTTAATATGATTTCTGATTGAGCAATTTTCTGAAGGATTCTTTTACATGAGTTTAATACAGTTTGAGAAATTTCATCCTCACTATAATCTGGTATTATCTTGGACTGCTCATTGTGGTTTAGGCTAATGGTATTATTGTTTGAGATATTGCAATGAATGGTTTGATCAACAAATTGGGCTGTTATTGTCTTTGGGCTTAAGTTTTTATTTGGGATCTATTCAACCCCCCCTTCTAGATCCTAGCTACGCACCTAACGGGACTTGCATATAATCTGCTTAGCATCAGTCAACTGTGCGATAAGGGGTATAAAGTTATTTTTGACTCACTTGCTTGCACTATTTTTGAACCTAATTCTGAAATTATAAAATTCACTGGAAAAAGAGTCAATAACATGTACATGGTTGACTTGGATGATGAAGTCCACATGAACATGTGTCTGTCTGTAAATAAAGATGATCTTGCATTCCTGTGGCATCGTAGGCTAGGTCATGCTAGCTATAGGATTTTACATAAGTTGAATAAATTTTGCATGGTAAAAGGATTACCTGAAATATCATTCAAAGAAAACACTAAAATCTATGAAGCTTGTACTCAAGGAAAACACAGTAGGAAATCTCTAAAATCCAGAACTGAAATCATGTCTTCTAAACCATTTGAACTGATTCACATGGATTTGTTTGGACCAACTATATCAGTTAGCTTAACTGGTAGAGGATATGGTTTTGTCATTGTAGATGATTTCTCTAGGTTTACTTGTGTTTTCTTTATAACTCACAAAAATGAAGCGTTTGGTGAATTTCAAGAATTCATCTACAGAATAAAATAGGATGGTAAGTTTTCCATATCTAATATTCTGTCTAACCACGGTGGTAAGTTTGAAAACTCACAGTTTGATGTTTTTTGTAGGGAACATGGAATAAAACATAGGTTCTCTTCACCAAGAACTCCAGAACAAAATGGAGTAGTTGAAAGAAAAAATAGAACCTTGGTAGAAATGGCTCGAACTATGCTGGTTGAGAGTGGATTACCTAGAAGGTTTTGGGCTAAAGCTGTGAATACTTCATGTTACATCATCAACTGGGCTTTGGTAAGACCTTCTAGTCAAAAGACTCCTTATGAATTACTAAAAGGTAAGAAACCCTCACTAGCTTACTTTAAGATTTTTGGATCAAAATGTTTCATTCATGTTAACTCTAAAAGATATCTTGATAAATTTGAGGCAAATAGTGAACCTGGAATTTTCCTTGGATATTCTGAAATATCAAGAGCTTATAGAGTTTACAATAAGAGATTTGAAACTGTTGAAGAGACACCTCATGTGATTTTAGATGAAACAACTAACAGGTCTGAAAGTGACTTTTGCAGGAATAAGGATGAAGGAGTACTTTTAGAGAATAAAGAAGAGGAAAAGGTAGAACAAGGGACTGAAGATGAAGTTGAAGAGCCAGAAGTTCAGGGGGAGGTAAATGGGGACTCAGGTAATCAGCTTATCAATATCAGAAATCTTAGAGATCACCCATTAGAAAATATCATTGGTAATATTAATGAACCCCGTAGAACTAGGTCTCACTTCAGGATTGAAAATGAGCTTAACTCTTTTGCTCTTATGTCTCAAATAGAACCCAAAAATATTAATGATGCTTTAAAAGACAATCATTGGATAAATTCCATGCATGAGGAACATAGTCAGTTTGAAAGGAACAAAGTATGGCACCTTGTTCCCAAACCTACACATGGCTCCATCATAGGTACAAAATGAGTTTTTAGGAATAAAATAGATGAGCAGGGAAAAATTGTTAGAAACAAAGCTAGGCTAGTGGCTCATGGGTATAATCAGGAATTTGGGGTAGACTTTGAAGAGTCTTTTGCCCCTGTGGCCATACTTTAAGCTATTAGGATTCTTCTTGCATTTGCATGTAGCTTAGGAATAAAGCTTCAGCAGATGGATGTCAAATCTGCTTTCTTAAATGGTTTAATAAAAAAAGAAGGTTTTGTTAAACAACCTCCTGGGTTTGAATGTGTTGATTTCCCTGACTATGTGTACAAGTTGGATAAGGCTTTATATGGATTGAAGCAGGCTCCTAGGGCCTGGTATGACCAGTTAACATTATTCCTCACAGGTAAGGGCTTCACAAGAGGTGATGTTGACCAAACTTTATGTACTAAAGTAGATAACAAGGATATCATTGTTGTTCAGATTTATGTAGATGGCATTGTATTTGGTTCAACCAAACCATCTATGTGTGAGGAATTCTCTAAACTAATGACTAACGAATTTGAAATGAGTTTAATGGGTGAGTTGAAATTTTTCCTTGGACTGCAGATTTACCAAACCTCAGGAGGAGGCTTCATCACACAAGAAAAGTACATCAAGGATCTCTTGAAGAAATTCAAGCTACAGAATCTCAAAGAAATTGCTACACCAATGGGTACATCAACTAGTCGTGATGCTGACCCAGAAGGTAAATTGGTTGATTCCAAAACCTATCGAGGTATGATCGGATCCCTGTTGTATTTAACTGCATCTAGACCTGATATTCAATTCTCAGTGTGTTTGTGTGCTAGATTTCAAGCTAGTCTTAAGGATTCACACATGAGTGCAGTCAAAAGGATTTTTAGATATCTATCTGGCACCCTGGATTTAGGTCTATGATATCCTGATAGGTGTATGTTAGACCATATAGCTTACACTAATGTAGACTATGCAGGGTGTGGGATAGACAAGAAAAGTACTAGTGGATATTGTCAATATCTAGGTGGTTGTCTAGTGTCTTGGACATCTAAGAAACAGCATACTATTACTCTCTCCACTACTGAGTCAGAGTATGTTGCTACAGGGAACTGTGCAGCCCAAGTCCTTTGGATTAAGAACCAGTTTATTGACTATTGTTAGTACGATGTAGTGGTGCAAACCAAGAGTCAGAAGGGGGGGTGAATGAATCTCCCTCTAAAAACTTGATTAAATTAAGTCTTAGCTTAAAGACTTAGACTAGTGCAGAATTAAAAGTAATTAGGAACGTAGGTAGAAACACGCCTAACATACATCTAACGTTTGACACATTGGAAAGCAAATCACAGTACACAAGAACTTTTTAGGTGGTTCGGTCCTCCAGACCTACATCCACCCCACACTCAATCCAGAGTGTGGATTACTGCTGACTCACAGCTTGAAATCGCTGGGCCTCATAGCTTGCCTACAAACCGTTGCGCATCACAGCTTATGTCAGCTGGGCCTTACAGCTTGCCAACCGCTAGGCATTACAGCTACACCGACCGTTGAGCATTATAGCTTAGCTATCTAGAGAAATCCACCTCTACTGCTGGGCCTTACAGCTTATGCCACCACTGATACACAGCTTAGAAGAAATATGAAAAATGAAAATAGAAAATCAAAGTGTTCAGCATCGGAAGACTAACAATCAAGACAAACCGAAATGCTCACGCAGGAGCGTTGTGCCTTGGATCTGATCTAGAGGACGCAGTGGAGAACAGATCTTCAAGACCTGCTTCAATTGCTTCACGATATCTTCTCTTGAGATCCCTCTTCTTCACTATCTCGCTATCACCTATCACTCTCAGACTCACACTCTTCTTTCTCTCAGATATCTGTTGAAATACGGCACTCTGTTCTTCTTCTCAGATCTCTTCTTCTATTTTTCTCTCTTGGACTTTTTCTTCAAAATTCCATCATATGTAGAAGGCGTGACCAGGTCTTCCTATTATAAAGCTCGCGAGAGAGGGGCACGTGAAAAACACGTTTCCCACCTAGAAATTCCAGCAAGAGCACGCTTATCGGAGCCCACATGTCAGATCTTACTTGACGTTCTATTTATCTCACAGACTTGGGAATTTCATTTATCTTGTCAATTAAAACAGAGGCATTTAGTCAACCACTTGGTGAGCTAGAGTTCATATAAGCATTCACATGCACGGACTTATTATATAAGCATGCACCGACTAGGTACATATATAGACGTGAATGCATAGACCATTTACATGGATTAAGTAGACGTGCACTGACCCTTGTATGCATAAGACAAATATGTGCACCGACCCTTTCATGCGAAGATAAAACTTGCACCGACCCTAATATGAAGGATGCAGAACGTGCACTGACTTTTGTATGCATAAGACAAATATATGCACCGACCCTTTCATGCGAAGATAAAACTTGCACCGACCTTAATATGAAGGATGCAGTAAGTGCACTAACTTTTGTATGCGTGAGACAAACGTGCACCGACCCTTGCATGCTTGCAGCAACGACCCTTGCATGTGTGCAGCAACAAAAATTGCACCAACATATACAAGCCCGATGTAAAAGTTGCACCGACCGTTATACCCTTAAGATGAAACATGCACGGACCTATATTACACAAGGCAGAGTATGCACCGACGTGTTCTATCCAATGCAGAGTATGCACTGACTTCTACATGCTTGAGGCAAAAATTGCACCGACCTTATGTACACACATCAGAGCATGCACTGACCTGGTGTGCATTCACACAGGATGTGCACTGACTATATAAGTAGAGCCGCGAAGATTGCACCGACCTTATTAGGAGAACACAAGGACGTGCACCGACCTTATTCTCCCATAAGCGTAAGGCAAAATTGTGCACCGACTACATTGTGTAGTCTACAAACAGAAATGCACCGACCTGCATGCTGACGTGAATATGCACGGACCTGATATGCATACGACGGTAAAAATGCACTGACTTATTTTCTGTCCTTAGGCACGCAAAATATGCATTGACCTATATGCCGTCCTTGCATGAAGACTCACAATGTATGCACAGACCTATATGAATGCATGAACATATACTGCATCGATGTTAATGAACACTTTGAATGATCATGCAACAACCTATATTCTGATATTAAGACACACAACAGATTTGAATGAAGTGTTTATTCATTTTAGTCTTAACATGATTCATAGAATGTCATTCTCAAAATTAGGGTTCCAACACTCTCCCCCTTTTTGATAATGACAACTATGAGTCATGTATGATCAAAATAGCCATTGAATTAAATAGTCATTCTTCATACACTCATTCAATTCTAAACACTCAAGCAGGTGAGATCACAAGTTGCTAATCATCATTCACAGAATCTTTGTCACTGACATGCATAGCAAGAATAGCATTCAACACAAATATGCAATATGCAGTGATGACATTTCTGTGTACAATAAGAAAAACAAACTGATTTTTGATTGAGTATCTTATTAAATAGAAGAATCTCATTCAGAGCATTTTTTACAACAGAAACATCAGAAACATATCAGCATCAATCATTATCTGAAACATATCAGCATCAGTCAATATCTGCTCAGCATGAGCATCTGTCCAAACATCAGAACTATATCAGCATTTGTCATTATTTGCTCAACATCAACATCTGTCCCTCCAGACTATGAACTGTCATACATGACCAAAAATTCTCCCCCTTTGTCATTATCAAAAACAATTGGAGGACTCTTAGACATCAGCATGACTTGTGCGACCAGAACTAGTACCCTTGGAGCTTCCCCTTCGTCTGGGTGGTGTGCTGCTAGAACTGCCCCTCAAAGGTACTACCCTTGGATATGGAATTCTTTCAAATTTAGTTCCGAGGGCTGCAAACTTGGCCATCACTTCCTGGTCATTCTGCTTGACTAAGGCATGAAGCTCTTTGACAGTAGTTGTCATATCCATAAACTAGTTTTGCATCATACTACCAAGATTGTATAATTGTAAGGTCTGCTGGTTGTGTATATTTGCCATAAAAGTGGAAGAACTAGTAGCATGTTCTGTGATAACAGTTTTGAATCTGTCAACTAAGTTCTCTACTTGTGTCTAAACTATAGCAATTTTCTGAGTAAGCTCCTGTTGATCTTGTTTGAATATGTTCACCTGAATCTTTATCAGTTCAAGATCTATCTTAAGATCATAAGAATAATCAAGAACTTTAGAGAGTTTGATAAAAGATGTAGCCTGAGTGTCTTGTAGGTTAAGCAAAATTTCTCCATCCTTGCTACACACTTCCAGTAGGGAGTCCAAAACGCCATTTAATTTTGAATCAGACTTGTGCGTATCATGTACAAACTTTATCCACTAACTATCCACAGTCTATTCCAAATGACGCATCCTAGCATCCAATCGATCAATAACATAATTTATATAGACGAATTGTGCATTCATCATACTATTCTATTTCATCACAAGGTTTGTCAGTGTAGTGAGCATTTCAGCAATATGTGACTCTGAGCTAGGTCCAGTAGAGCTAGATGCTTGATAACCCAGAGGAATGAAGGGTTGTTCTGGGGATAGAGGAGGTTGTATCCCAAATGGAATTATTGGGCCATGATAGGGTCCATATAGAGGAGTAGGACCTAGAACTTGTTCTTCTGGAGCTTCTTCAACAACCTCTTGGACTTCCTGGGGTTGCTCATCCTGAACCTCTTCTAATCTTTGCTATTCAACTCTTTGTTCTTCAATAACTATGTTAGTAATTTCTTCTATGGATTTATCAACTACTTGTTTCATGATTTTAACAACCATTTCAACCATAGATTGTACATCTAGAACATTTTCTTTCTCCCTTTCTAGATCATTTATGTGTTCCTCTGTAGGAGCAGTTTCATCATCCAACTATTCATCTCAAGTTGTCTCTAAGTGAAGCTCTTCTTGAACCTCTTCTATTGGTTGCTTTTTGACTATCTGTTCGGCCTGATCAGCTGCTAATAGTTGCTGAGTCTGCTGTCCAAAATGATCAAATAGCTTATCAATGTTCTGATCTAATTATTTTACTATTTGCTCATCAGTTAAATTCAGCTCATGAACTTCTTGATCCAATTGTAAATCTCTAATCTGTATTGATTGTCCTTCAGTATGTGATGGCTGAAGTTGGTCAGTGATGACATCTTGTTCATCTGTTGGCTGTTGTTCATGCAGCCTTGTCTCTTCCAACTCAATAGCAGGTGGCTGCTGCTCCTGCTCAGCTTGGTCTACTTGCAGCTGCTGTTGCTGTGCTGTCTCTTATTCAGCTTGAGGCTAATCCTTTTGCACTAATAGGACCTTCTTTTCAGCTTGCTCCTTTACTTGACTGGCAGAAGAAGGTTTCAAATTCATGAATTTTGATATGAAATCCATGTTGTAAACATTTACCTTGGGGATTTCATTTGAACTCTCATCCTCTAGAGAAATGTCTACTTTCTTGAACACAACAGTTAAGTGGGCTGCATAGGGTAAATTTCTTCTAGACTCCTTACAAGTTCCCATGATCTGAATAATTATATCTGGCAGACAAATCCTGATCCTCTATAGCAAACAATAGAGAATAAATCTCTGGGACTCAGTCAGTCTCCCTCTCCCTCCAACTTGTGGAGTTATCATTATGGTGAGAATATGGTGTAATAATCTCTTAAGAAGAGGGAACTTGTTTGCATTAAACAGACCTAGTTTCGTTTGTTTCTTGTCATTGGGATTGCTAGGCACATCTGTGATAAGGGAGTATGCATCATGAAGATTATACACAGACCCTCCTTCGATTTCCCCATCTTCTGGTACTCTAAAGACTTTATGAAGGAAATGCCTAGAAATTTTAATCTTAGTCCCCTTAACAATAGTCAACAGTTTTGACTGTTCAAGATCATATTTCATATTGTTATAGAACTCTACGACAAGTCTAGGATAATACACTCTATGCTTACACAGGAATTTCTTCCACTTTTGAAATTTAAACAGCTCAACCAATTCAGGAAATCTTAAAGTCATTTCATGGTCGTAAAAATCCACGTACCGCGGGAACACAATCTTCCCAGCTTTTAAAATTACTACAGCTTACTTTGATGCCCTAGCGGAATCATCTTTTTCTTCAAAGGTTGTATCTGCCGGAGTAGAAGTGGCTCCCGCTTCCTTTACTTTCCCTTTTTCTGACTCTCCTTTAGGCACGTTAGAGCTTATATCTTGATCATGTGCTATCTTTAATCTTTTCTCCTTTGGTGACCGCTCTATAGCCTCCGTGGGTGAGGAATCCTCCGGTAGATGTTCCTCAATTGCCTTCCTCTTCCCCTTGCTCTCGGCGGCCGGAGATAACATGGTAGGATGACAATGGTGGAAGCGATAAAGGGTGGAGGATGGATCGTAGAAGAATGAATAGAGGGAATGTGGAGAGGGAAGCTGAAGAGTGGTACGAGAGGCCAAGCTTGTGGTAAGGGCATGAGCGAGGGAGTCACGAGTGAGGGAAGGGGTTTCGGCTTGAATGAGGAGGGTATGAAAGACAACGTAAGTAGGGTTGAGTATTATAAAGAGATACTGCCGACTTTACCAAATTCAACAATTAATACCCAGACTACCCTTTACTTAAAAGAAAATACCTTTCTACATAGTTATGCAATTTTCGGCATATAGGATTATATCTTAAATTATGAACCTTCACAACTTATTCCTATAAAGCTGATGGGTTCGGTGCGGTGGATTCAGAGGGGGGTGAATGAATCCCTCCCTTAAAAATTTTGCTCAATAAGAATCTAGAACGCTAATTAGACAAGATTAGACAATCTGAAGAACCAATCAAATTCTCTTTTGAACCAATGAGCAAATATGTAAAGCGTGCCTAAACATTCATCTAGCAAAAGCAAAGGAAAGCAATCAACCCACTGCACAGATGATTTTTTGGGTGGTTCGGTCCTCCAGACCTACGTCCACCCCTCACTCCAAACCGGAGTGAGGCTTCCACTGGCAAATACTAGAACCGCAGACTCAGTCTGCAAACAGACGCTGCCTAACAGCTTGACCAGAGGAACACACTCCTCTCTTCCTCCAGACCGGAGGCAAACCACTAGTGATAGCCCGTCACTAGCAACCAGAGACCGAAGTCTCTCTTCCTCTAAAACCCAGAGGGAACCCACAAGTGACACCAGCCACTTACAACCGGAGACGCCAAGTCTCCCTTCCTCTGAAACCCAGAGGGAACCCACAAGTGACACCCAGCCACTTGCAACCGGAGACACCAAGTCTCCCTTCCTCTGAAACCCAGAGGGAACCCACAAGTGACACCAGCCACTTGCAACTGGAGACACCAAGTCTCCCTTCTCCTGAGTCCACAGGAGGAACACCGACCTCCAACCAGAGAATCGAAAGAACAACGTGATCAGTTAAAAAGAAAAACAAGAAATGATAAAAACACAGCGACTGAAAGCTGTAAATGAAATGCAAAATGTAGCTCTCACAGGAGCAAGTCTGGTTTGGATCTGATCCAATTGCCAGACACACAAATCCTCTATGAAGGCTTCAGTTTCTCTCCTCGAGCTCTATCTTTCTCTTTCTTTCTTCCTCTTCTTTCTCCTTCTCTCTGCTTCTCTTTCTTTTTCTCTCGTTCTTTTTGACACTGAATCGTGCAGGCTCTCTCTGTCTCTTCTTTTCTCTTCTTCTCCTTTTTCTTCTTCTGCTACTCTCTGCCTCTCTGCTGCTCTCTTCTTCTGCTTCTCTCACGATCTCCTAGCACGACCTGTCTTCTTCTGAGGGAGAAGCTTCATATTTATAGAGCCTCAAAGATAGGGCGTGTGTAGGGCTTGTGCCCTCTTTGTCCAGAGATAACCTCAGATCACGTGACAGGTGCCAACCTCGGATCACGTGCCCAAACATCTTTCTTCTTGAAGGATATACCTGTCGAACAGTCATAAGAGGATATTAGAGAGATGTACAGAGTTGGTTCGAGGATGTATAGACTTTGTATGCAGCGATGTATAGACTTGATAGATGATGCATGAACAAGCCACCAATCGAGTGTACGTACTTTGGAAATACGTGAAGCACACGATGTATAGACTTGTTAAAGAAGTGATGCATGAACTATGCACATGCATGAAGAGCACTGACGAAGTACAGACTTTGTGTGCAGGCTTTGTGTGTATGCGAGACAATGTATAGACTTGATGCACAGACAAAGCATATGCATGAACAAGCCACACAGAATGTATAGACTTTGCGTGGATGAGGCAAGGCTAACGGATGTATAGACTTGCTCAGCCGTGTGGCGTGCAGCCAGACAATGTATAGACTTGTGTTCGTGTAACACACAGGCTGTACTGACTTCGTGTGTGTGCTAAAACAGTGAACTTAGGTAAAGATAGGAATGTATAGACTTGTGTTCGTGCGACTAGCCAATGTATAAACTTGTGTGTGCGGGCAGAGGATGTTCCGACTTGACAGCTGTAATGTGCATGCGATGCGATGTACAGACTTTGTATGTGTGCGAAACTTATCAATGTGTAGACTTGCACATATGCATGAACAAGTGGCGATGTATAGACTTTAGAGATGATGCATGAACAAACGATGCGATGTACAGACTTGCCACCAGAGAATGTACAGACTTTGGAAAAGCTTGAAGCACACGATGCAACAAGACCCTGTACAGACTTAACCTGAGCATGGGCTGTACAGACTTTAAATGCATGAAGCACACGATGCAACAAGACTCTGTACAGACTTAATAGCGTGCAGACAAGACCTCATATGCAATGAGTGTGCATCAGTGTATAGACATCATATGCAGTGTATGCAGTTCACCAGGGGTTGCACCGATAATGTGGCATGCAGCAACTGTTAATGCACTGATGCAATGTGCAGGACTTCCACAAACAGAGAAATGCATAGACCTTATCTGTTCATGTGAATAGTAAAATGCATGGACTTTTTCTAACACATATGAAGACTAGCATTGACCTTCCATGTGCATGGACTTAACACATGCACCAACATTTCTGTACAAAAATTAACATATGCACAGATATGAGATTTGGCAGAACATTACCTGATCTGACTGTGCATTGACCTTACCTGTCAGTGATTTGACTTTGACTTGGGTTGACTTCATGACCTGTGAGTCATCCTTAAACCTGTTCTGACAGTTTCTCATAATACATCAGTATTATATCATGAAGGATGTACATGTAAACATAATGAGACATAATATTTGTCATCATCAAAACCCCAGAACCACAGGGGACACAACAATCTCCCCCTTTTTGATGATGGTAATATTATGAGTCATTGTAATAGATTCATCATGATGATTATGAAATACCATATGACAGTTCATGAACATGCACCACAGAATAGCACAGTCAAAAATGAGCATGTAAAACACCATGCAAGTGATGATTTGATGCAAATGATGACTCACAAAAGTTCTCCCCCTTTGACAACATCAAAAAGAATGGAATGATCATTGACTGTTGAAGGAGATGATATAAGAGCAATTATGCAAACTGAGTTACTATCATCTAAAACTCCCCCTGACAAGATACTCTCCTGAATGACAGAGCAGGAGGGGTGGAATGAAATGAATGAACATTGAACCACAGGGACATGCAAAAATTCTCCCCCTTAGATGGACAGTGATTGGAATGAAGCACAGAAACATAAAGAAGTCAACAGTTAGGTCTGAAATAATGGAGTCCAATGTGAGAAAGTAAGCATTCAGAATGAATGAGAAAGGTTTTCAATGGGATATCAATTTCATAAATCTGATTGAACAGGTATTTCAGACTCTTCTATTATAAAGATTTATGAATGATCTTCATTGACAAGTCAGATCAGTATATGATGTATGCAAGGCTTGTTCATAAGCTTTCTGTACTCATATCTGAAATCAGTTTTAATAAAAGTGAACCTTGCTTTCATATTGAAAGTCGTGTTTAACCTTCTTCTTGCTTACTCACTCAATTTCAAAGATTCCTTTAAGAGATGCAATCAATAGTATTGAAGTTAAACACATAATAAAACATTTGTTTCTGTCAAGGGTTCTAATAGAATATTTCTTTTGCACACCTTTTCAAATGATACACTAGATCAGCAACAATTTTCATAACAATCTTCATGAGCACTTGAGTTTAGTACAACCTTGTAACTAGAGGATACACGTTGTTTAGACGCCAGTATCCCTAAGCACTTGGAAGGACTAACTGTCATGCTTCATAAGAACAGAGATAGCATTTACACTTCATGACACACTACAAATCATTTCTTTGATGAGTGAGATGTATTTCTCAGTGTGCATGCCATTGCTCTGCCAGATTATCAATCATTCTTAAGCATAGTTAACTATGGCACCTCATGACACAGTCCTTTGGACATGATTTCGCAGTGACCAAAGTCATTACTCTGACAAGATTTACCCTTAGACATGTTCCAGATTCTCAGATGTTTAAAAACAATACTAATTTCATACATATCAATCAAGGAATATCATGATTTCAGAATTTTCAGAATTTCGAAGAGTTTAAAAGACACAATATGAAAATGTTGGTTAAAATTTATTAAGACTAACTCATATATTTTCAAGATATGTTCATAAACAAACACAAGACATACATGAAACTTCAACCGACTGAAAGTATCAGACATTCATAGTCCTATATAATAGAAGATTCCTCTTTAAGTTATTTTCAGATTTATGATCAGGATATGCTCAGAGAAGTCTTTCTGAATTTTTAGGGAAGGCCGAATCATTTTAAGGAGCAACCAATTCAACAGATACCAATGGATAGGATGAGTGAAAATGGCTGATAACAGTTGAAGCAGGAAGCTGAAATGTGTTACATTTCACATTCATCACAGGGATTTAAGCAAGATAGCAGTTCAAACTGAAGATGGGAAGTTCAGTTGATAGAAATGAGCTAGATAGACAGTTATGTGATGCATGCGTCAGATGCGATTTCAAGAATATGAATAATGCTCCCCCTAAATGTATGCATGAGCTAGCATTCAAGGTGTCGACACTTCTAACCAGTAAATGCAAGTGCAGTGAGCTGACAGCATGTAATATATGCAATGATCACATTGTTTCCTTGGTATACAACTCCCCCTCACACTATGCATTGTATAACTGAAGTCTAAGAACAATGGATGCAATGTAATTTATGTATGGAATTTTTATGACCTGTGCTCATGAACATTTAGACTGCTCTTCGTGCAACTCTGACCTATGGTACCAGGCGGAGGACTTGGTCTAAAGATCACCTCACACATAGCAAGCACTTCCAGACAGATTTCACCTACCTTTTAGTAGCTTACCATTTAATATACCATAGTGGTCATGCATGACAATGCAATACCAACAGTCCTAAGTGCATCAGATTTTCAATGACTGTATGTCAAATGCATGTATATACAATTCACATATATGCACACACAGCTCAACATACAAACAAGTAAGCCCATGAAACTCAATGCAAGCGTCAAAACAAATAAAGGAGCATGTATGCATGAATCATGATATGCAGTTAAAAAATATGACAATTATGCATGGACACATCAAACAAGATATGCAGTTATCCAAAGTTCACAATTTCAGATAACATAGTTTAAGACAAGTTTTCAGAACTGACCTGAATAGTGCAATCCTAGGGGTTTCATTCTTGAGTGTCTTGGATTATTACCCCTTTTTATTCCTTTCCAAGGCACACCTGCAATAATTGGATTATTTTGATCTAGCAGGAACCCAAACAACCTTGGGTCCTGTACTACTCCCTGCAGGTGTTCTAAACAATTTCTTAGCAAGATGATCATCAAAGTTCATCAAATAGCAATTATTCATTTAATGACCTATTTGACCACAGTAATGGCATGATTCAGCAGATTTCAAGTTCTTTTTATGCAAATTATTGTTGTCATGAAATTTATTAGTAGAGAGAGAATTCTATTTACAAAAACTAGCCAGCCAACAATCAGTAGCTCTATGGCCTGGCTTCCCACAGTTATAGCATGAAAATTTCGCAAATGGTTTTGCAGGGAATTTGACAACATGGGGGTTAACAGAATTCTTCTGAACATGCCAACAGTCCTTGACTGTATGATCATTTTTCCCACACTCGAAGCATCTGATATGCTTACTTTTAAAACCATTTTTACCCTTTAGTAGATCCAAACCAGCACTCAATGGCTTTGTGACCACGTTTGTTACAGTTAAAACAAATAATGTGCTGATTTGAAGCAAACATATTTCTTTTGGGGCCATGATGATCAAAAGACCTAGCATGCATTTTATCATCTTGTTTCATGATGAAACATGCATCCATGAAATGACCATGCCTACCACAGTAATGACAAGATGTATCAGACTTCCTAGAAGCATGATTTCTACCAAATGAATTTCTAGAATGCAATGTTTCACTTGCATGCCCATCTTCAATCAATAATCTGCAATCATCCATTACATGGCCTACCTTGCCACAATAATGGCATGAAACACTCTTATCAGATGCATACGAATAAATAAATGAGTTATGAGCAGTATGCATTGACCCATCAGATGCAATAGAGGTAGCAGATTTCAAGACACAAGTAGGGACATGTTTATCCTTATTTTTCTTACCATTTTTGCTCAATTGTTTACCCTTGTTCACAACTTTTATTTGTTTTTCATTTTTCTGGGCCTTGAATTGGAAACCAGATGATGTAGATGTTTTAGGAGGCCCATAGCAGCTTGCAATGTTAGAGCTGCGAACAAAGGTAGTGTACAACTTTTTCTTAACAGATTTTTCAATTTGGGAGTTACATCCTTGCTCTCCACTTGATTTAGTGGCGTTATCACACAAAGGAACATTCATTTTCTCTTTTCCCTTGACAGATTTAGACATGGAACAAACAAGTTCATTTACTTCAGATTGCAAAGAGGAGATTTTGAGTTCATAGTTTATCAAATCTTCTTCACATACAAGAATCTGTCTCTGCATAGCATCATTTAGATTTTTGACCATTTCTAATTCTTGTTTCAATTTCTGTTCATTCTCAGACTGAATTTCTTTATTTTTAAAAGAATCAGACAGAGACTCATTCAAATCCAAAATCTCACTTTTAAGAGAAGAGATGAGTAGTTCAGAGTTTGTGATCTTTTCATTAAGCATAGTATTGATGACTTTGTAATTGTCAATCTCTTTCATCAATGTACTCACTCTCTCACATTCATTTTCAATTGAACTCTTCCCTTTTTCAAGCATTAAAAGCTTCTCAGAAATAGCAGAATTCAGCAGCTTCAGTTCTTCATTCTCCTTTCTCATTTGTTCATTCTGAACTATTTCATCAATTAGGATTTGATCATTTCCTAATGAATTCAGCTCATTCTCTAGTTCAAAAATCTTAACAATAAGTTCATTACTTTTGTTTTTCAGCACAAAAATTTGTTTTTTGTGCTTGCCAAGTTCAGTTTGATTTTCTTCTTGAAGCCTTTTAGCCTTTTCATTTTCAAGCTTTAGTTGTTTCATTTCTGAGCCTGTATTTTCAGCTTCTTCCAATTGCTTCTTATTGTTTTGAATATCAATCAGATAAGCATCATGAGACTGTTTCAATTTTGAGCAATTTTCACATGATAAATCACAACAATTTTGATCAATCTTTTTCTTTAGTCTTTTATTTTCAGATTTTACTTTTCTATATTTTTCATACAATTCAACATACATTTCCTTTAAATCATCAAAAGTCATTTCGTTAGAATCAGATTCAGAATTTACCTGATCTTCTTCTTCATTGCTTGAAGTGCTTCCTCTTGCCGTTAGACATTTCTGGTTCTCACGAAATGTGATCACTGAATCCCAGATTTCCTTCGCAGTCCTACATGTAAGAATAGAGGAAATGACATTAGCATCTACAGCATTCTTCAGAATGTCCCGAACTCTTATATTCTCACTGTTCATTTGTTTATCCTTCTGGGATCATTTATTCTTCTCTCGAGGCAAAACATGTGGACCATATTCCATGAGATTCCACAGTTTTAGATCTATAGAGTTTATAAAACCACATAGACTGCGTAGCCATTTCTCGAAGTTAGAACCATCAAAAACTACAGGTGATGCCATTATAAACCAATGGAATAGACTGAGATCAATGAGCTAGAAAGTAATATCAGAAGAGTGCACCACACTGGAACAATAAGACACGAAATCAAATCAGCAGGATCCTCTGCAGATCGTTGGATCTGGAAGTCAGAGACCGCTCTGATACCAATTGATGGGTTCGGTGCGGTGGATTCATAGGGGGGTGAATGAATCCCTCCCTTAAAAATTTTGCTCAATAAGAATCTAGAACGCTAACTAGACAAGATTAGACAATCTTAAGAACCAATCAAATTCTCTTTTGAACCAATGAGCAAATATGTAAATCGCGCCTAAACATTCATCTAGCAGAAGCAAAGGAAAGCAATCAACCCACTGCACAGATGATTTTTTAGGTGGTTCGGTCCTCCAGACCTACGTCCACCCCTCACTCCAAACCGGAGTGAGGCTTCCACTAGCAAATGCTAGAACCGTAGACTCAGTCAGCAAACAGACGCTGCCTAACAGCTTGACTAGAGGAGCACACTCCTCTCTTCCTCCAGACCGGAGGGAAACCACTAGTGACAGCCCGTCACTGGTAACCAGAGATCGAAGTCTCTCTTCCTCTGAAACTCAGAGGGAACCCACAAGCGACACCAGCCACTTGCAACCGGAGACACCAAGTCTCCCTTCCTCTGAAACCCAGAGGGAACCCACAAGTGACACCCAGCCACTTGCAACCGGAGACACCAAGTCTCCCTTCCTCTGAAACCCAGAGGGAACCCACAAGTGACACCAGCCACTTGCAACCGGAGACACCAAGTCTCCCTTCTCCTGAGTCCACAGGAGGAACACCGACCTCCAACCAGAGAATCGGAAGAACAACGTGATCAGTTAAAAAGAAAAACAAGAAATGATAAAAACACAGCGACTGAAAGCTATAAATGAAATGCAAAATGTAGCTCTCGCAGGAGCAAGTCTGGTTTAGATCTGATCCAATTTCCAGACACAGTAATCCTCAATGAAGGCTTCAGTTTCTCTCCTCGAGCTCTCTATCTTTCTCTTTCTTTCTTCCTCTTCTTTCTTCTTCTCTCTGCTTCTCTTTCTTTTTCTCTCGTTCTTTTTGACACTGAATTGTGCAGGCTCTCTCTGTCTCTTCTTTTCACTTCTTCTCCTTTTTCTTCTTCTGCTACTCTCTGCCTCTCTGCTGCTCTCTTCTTCTGCTTCTCTCACGATCTCCTAGCACGATCTGTCTTCTTCTGAGGGAGAAGCTTCATATTTATAGAGCCTCAGAGATAGGGCGTGTGTAGGGCTTGTGCCCTCTTTATCCAGAGATAACCTCAGATCACGTGCCAGGTGCCAACCTCGATCACGTGCCCAAACATCTTTCTTCTCGAAGGATATACCTGTCAAACAGTCACAAGAGGATATTAGAGAGATGTACAGAGTTGGTTCGAGGATGTATAGACTTTGTATGCAGCGATGTATAGACTTGATAGATGATGCATGAACAAGCCACCAATCGAGTGTACATACTTTGGAAATGCGTGAAGCACACGATGTATAGACTTGTTAAAGAAGTGATGCATGAACTATGCCCATGCATGAAGAGCACTGACGACGTACAGACTTGGTGTGTAGGCTTTGTGTGTGTGTGCGAGACAATGTATAGACTTGATGCACGGACAAAGCATTTGCATGAACAAGCTACACAGAATGTATAGACTTTGTGTGGATGAGGCAAGGCTAACGGATGTATAGACTTGCTCAACCGTGTGGCGTGCAACCAGACAATGTATAGACTTGTGTTCATGCAACACACAGGCTATACTGACTTCGTGTGTGTGCAAAAATAGTGAACGTAGGTAAAGATAGGAATGTATAGACTTGTGTTCGTGCGATCAGACAATGTATAGACTTGTGTGTGCGGGCAGACGATGTTCCGACTTGACAGATGCAATGTGCATGCGATGCGATGTACAAACTTTGTATGTGTGCGAAACTTATCAATGTGT
Organism: Amorphophallus konjac; assembly: GCA_022559845.1. Taxonomy (NCBI): domain Eukaryota; kingdom Viridiplantae; phylum Streptophyta; class Magnoliopsida; order Alismatales; family Araceae; genus Amorphophallus; species Amorphophallus konjac. The sequence goes on from CM040122.1 coordinate 203,493,948, forward strand.
AGACTTGCACATATGCATGAACAAGTGGCGATGTATAGACTTTAGATATGATGCATGAACAAACGATGCGATGTACAGACTTGCCACCAGAGAATGTACAGACTTTGGAAAAGCTTGAAGCACACGATGCAACAAGACCCTGTATAGACTTAACCTGAGCATGGGCTGTATAGACTTTAAATGCATGAAGCACACGATGCAACAAGACTATGTACAGACTTAATAGCGTGCAGACAAGACCTCATATGCAATGAGTGTGCATCAGTGTATATACATCATATGCAGTGTATGCAGTTCACCAAGGGTTGCACCGACAATGTGGCATGCAGCAACTGTTAATGCACTGATGCAATGTGCAGGACTTCCACAAACAGAGAAACGCATAGACCTTATCTGTTCATGTGAATAGTAAAATGCATGGACTTTTTCTAACACATATGAAGACTAGCATTGACCTTCCATGTGCATGGACTTAACACATGCACCAACATTTCTGTACAAAAATTAACATATGCACAGATCTGAGATAGGCAGAACATTACCTGATCTGACTGTGCATTGACCTTACATGTCAGCGATTTGACTTTGACTTGGGTTGACTTCATGACCTGTGAGTCATCCTTAAATCTGTTCTGACAGTTTCTCATAATACATCAGGATTATATCATCAAGGATGTATATGTAAACATAATGAGACATAATATTTGTCATCATCAAAACCCCAGAACCACAGGGGACACAACAGAAGCAAAGTCAATGGAAATGAAACAGTTTTATCAACAAAACAGCGCAATCAGTGAAATCATTAATCTTACTAGTCCGTTTCATTAGCCAAAACTAATTGAAAAATCTATTTTATATTGAACTTAAAGCAATTTTAGATTACTGAAAAGATCCCAGAGTCAACCATAACTTTGATTGATCTTTTATAATTTTTGATTGAGCATTCCAATATTACTACACCTTTTTACTCAAGAGACATGTTGATTAAACACTAGAATCCCTGGTTACTCAGTGCAGTTTACCTTTATGCTTCATATTTTGAATAGAGATAGTATTTATTATCATGATTTGACCTCTGAATTTCTTTGAAACAGATGGTCAGTTTCTCAAATAATATGCCATTGCTCTGCCACTTTCATTTTTTTTCATTTAATGACGTATTTCCTGGTCTTTTATCCAAATTTTCTTAAAACTTGGCTTAAGGACCATATAAACACCAGATATCCTATCAGATTGACTTATTAATAAAGACTTTCAGATTTTTAGACACCCTACTAAGCAATTTCAATCTGGACTATTTTAAGACCATTGAGGAGTCGTTCAAGGTTAATTGTGAGCATTTTCAGATAAGATTTAATCTTCATACATAGAAAATCACACTGCAGTTAAGATCAGCAATTTTGTTCTTAGTTCAGAGTGATCTTAGCAGTTAACTATTTAAGATTAATAAAGGTGACAAATTTCAAATTTTACTCCCCCTGACTAACATAGTCTATGAATTTATTATGAAGAATGGATGACAATATGGAAATAGAAAAGTCAAAGAGAAGATGAGCAATGAGATATAGGTGAAGGCCACACAAGAGCAATGGTTAAGGCTAATGACCAAATAACAACCAACCAAAGACTCAGCCTTAAAGACTATCAACAGACTACCAGCCTTCTCTATAATCCTGCAACATTCAGCTTTCAGCTTGTGGAAAAATCAGTGTTTCCACAAACCAATTCTCAGACAACTGACCTTTTATCTTAGACCAGACTCAAACTGACTTCAAAATCAATATCTCAACAGCAGCCCTTCAATACTCATTAGACATATTTAACCCACTGATCAAACAGTAATGCTGCAATACTCATCAGACAGAACAGCCCCAATGCATTATACACACAATCTCTGATCAGCTCAACTCCCCGTCAAAGTGTGCAGAGATTTCAATCAAGGATCACTTGTTTTTCCTAAGGTGCACACAGATGCAGCAACTAAATGCACATTTCAGTTATATTTCAGATTTAAACTACATGCAATGTTTTGGACTCTTGGTACTTGGCGGAGGTTTGGCCTCTACACATGGCATGGGTTTCCAGATAGAAGACAGCTGCCCTTCTCCCAACTTCCATTTGATATACCAAGAAGTCATGGAAACCTATACATCTACTCACGAACATTAATGACTAACTTAACAAAAGTCTCACATGGAATTTGCATGAATTAGATTATCAGCATGTATTACTCATAACAATATGACATAAACCATCAATTTATTCTAACCAAGCATACAGCATTCCACAGAGAGCATTATTAAGACAGTTTCAATTAAGAGAATTGAGAAGTGGGGTTTAACTAACCTTTGTGCCTTGATTTTATTGAACCCCATTTTATTTTATCCATAGGAGCACACCTGCAACCAAAAGGTTATTTGAAATATCTTGGAGCCCAAGAGTTCTTGGGTCCAGCAAGATTAGTAGCACCCCACATTGGTGCTCTCCAATTATTCCAACCACTCTTCCAATAGCATTCAGAAGTAATGTGGCCTAGTTTTTCACAATTACTGCATATAGGAGGTTTATACATGAATACAGGATTCTGAGTTCTCCTAAATGCAGAATTATTCATATGAATAGGATGAAGTGCATTGTTTTTATTAAACTAACAATTTGATGAAGTATGCCCAAACTTTCCACAATTAAAACAGTTAACTCTCTGATTTTGAGATTTCCTAACATGCTTCTTTACATAACTCTTTCTGAAATTTTGATCTTCTTGTTTCTTTAAATGACAGTTATGCATATAATGACCATTTTTGCCACAGTAAAAGCATGCATTAGAAATATCTCTATCAAACCTTTTCACCAATTTATTTTTAACTGTGTTGGCAGATTTACATGCACCTACTTCATCATTCAACAAGATTGTACAGTCATCCATAACATGCCCCTTTTTACTATAATAATATCATGTAATTCTCTTATTGTGAACATGCACTGTTGTGACAGGTTTATTTATGACATGTGCATGTGAATGTGTGTGAGAGTCATAAACAACATGCGCAGGAAAAGTAAAAATATGTTTGGATTTATTTAAACAAACATTCCTTTTCTATTTTTGATTCTTTTTTAGATTTTTAATTGAATTTTCTATTTTCTTGGCAGTAAACTGAAAAATAGATGAACTGGAAGGTTGTTCTTGTTCCGAGCTTCTTAAAAAGAAAGTGGAATTCTTCTCCTCATTAAATTTCTTATTAACAGGATTAAATCCCAAACCCTCTTTCTGAAAACTAACATTTGAGCCAAGAAGTTTATTCAAGTTATCTTTTCCCTTAACGAACTTCGAAAGAGAATTGTTTATATCTTCAATTTCAATTTGTAAAGAAGCAATGTTACTCTCATAACTTGCAATGTCCGTTTCACAGGAGATTACTTGATGATGGAGAGCATCATTCAAACTTTGGAGTTTGTCGATTTCCTGTTTTAGCTTTGTTTCACAGTTAGCTTAATTTTCTTTCAAGACAGATTTTCCTTTTTCTATAGCTAACCATTTTTCTGACATAACAGCGTTCAGGACCATTAGCTTTTTATTTTGTTCTTTCAGATGACAATTTTCTTCAAATAGTTTATCTTTATATTCATCAGCTTCCTTTTTCCTTTCAAGTAATAATTCATTTTCTTCTTTTAAGGATCTGATTAGACTCTTTTGGATGTTATCATCAGAATCAAGATCTTCAATCAATTCCTTTAAGAAAGCACATTCATTACATGAGTCTTCATCTTTAAGAAGTTTGTTTTTAAGACTCTCATTTTCAGATTTCAATTTATTCAATTAAGATCTCTCCTTGTTCATGTCTGATTTTAGATTTTCATTCTCAACTTATAAACGTGTAACTTCAGAGATAATTTCTCTTCTTAGCTTTTTCTTTTCAGACTTTACTTTCTCGTATTTTTCAATCAAATGTTCATTCAATGCAACAAGATCTTCAAAAGTAAAATTATCAATTTCAGAGTTTACCTATCAAGATGAATCTTCCATCTGATCACTGTTGTTACCTCTGGCCATCAAGCATTTAACTTCATCTTCTTTACGGTTGGTTGTTATCCTGTTGATTATTTCAGCAGAACTCCTGCACTTAGCACTAAATGGAAATCGGTTAACATCTATCGCCCTTCTTGTTAATTCCAGGGCCTTTTGATTTTCCAAATACTTCAGTCAGTCTGAAGCATTCCATTAGGATTTGTCCCTTGGAATGCCACGCGGACTATGTGCAATGAGTATCCAAAGATCAAAGTTAACAAAAAGAACGTAATCTCTGAATTTACCAAACCAATAATAAAATTCAGAACTAGTGTACTGACGAATTTCAGCCATCTCAATCAAATACAAATCAGATGATAAGTACAAATCAATCAGATAAAACAGAATGCGTCTAGAAGAGTTAGGACTAGATCTGTAGGTCGGTTGACCCTTTGTGCAGATAACCTGCTCTGATACCAATTGTTAGCACGATGTAGTGGTGTAAACCAAGATTCAGAGGGGGGGTGAATGAATCTCCCTATAAAAACTTGATCAAATTAAGTCTTAGCCTAAAGACTTTAGACTAATGCGGAATTAAAAGCAATCAAGAATGTAGGTAGAAACACGCCTAACATACATCTAACGGTTGACACATTGGAAAGCAAACCATAGTACACAAGAACTTTTTACGTGGTTCGGTCCTCCAGACCTACATCCACCCCACACTCAATCCAGAGTGTGTATTACTGCTTACTCACAGCTTGAAATCGTTGGGCCTCACAGGTTGCCAATCACTGGGCATTACAGCTTGCGTCAGCTGGAACTCACAGCTTGCCAATCGCTAGGTATTACAGCTTCGCCAACTGATGAGCATTACTGCTTAGCTATCCAGAGGAATGCACCTCTGCCGTTGGGCCTTACAGCTTATGCCACCGTTGATACACAGCTTAGAAGAAATATGAAAAATGAAAACAGAAAATCAAAGTGTTCAGCATCGAAAGACTGACAATCAAGACAAACCGAAATGCTCACGCAGGAGTGTTGTGCCTTGGATCTGATCTAGAGGACGCAGCGGAGAACATATCTTCAAGACCTGCTTCAATTGCTTCACGATATCTTCTCTCGAGATCCCTCTTCTTCACTATCTCGCTATCACCTATCACTCTCAGACTCACACTGTTCTTTCTCCCAGATATCTGCTGAAATACGGCACTCTGTTCTTCTTCTCAGATCTCTTCTTCTATTTTTCTCTCTCGGACTTTTTCTTCAAAATTCCATCATCTGTAGAAGGCGCGACTGGGTCTTCTATATATATAGCTCGCGAGAGAGGGGCGCGTAAAAAACATGTTTCCCACCCAGAAATTCCAAAAAGAGCGCGCTTATTGGAGCCCACGTGTCATATCTTACTTGGCGTTCTATTTATCTCAGAGACTTGGGAATTTCATTTATCCTGTCAATTAAAACAGAGGCATTTAGTCAACCACTTGGTGAGCTGGAGTTCATATAAGCATTCACATGCAAGGACTTATTATATAAGCATGCACCGACTAGGTACATATAAAGATGTGAATGCATAAACCATTTACATGCATTAAGTAGACGCGTACTGACCCTTCTATGCATAAGACAAATATGTGCATCGACCCTTTCATGCGAAGATAAAACTTGCACTGACCCTAATATGAAGGATGCAGAACGTGCACTGACTTTTGTATGCATAAGAAAAATATATGCACCGACCCTTTCAAGCGAAGATAAATCTTGCACCGACCCTAATATGAAGAATGCAGAAAGTGCACTGACTTTTGTATGCGTGAGACACAAACGTGCACCGACCCTTGCATGCGTTCAGCAACAAAAATTGCACCGACCTATACAAGCCCGATGTAAAAGTTGCACCGACCGTTATACCCTTAAGATGAAACATGCACGGACCTATATTACACAAGGTAGAGTATGCACCAACGTATACTACCCAATGCAGAGTATGCACTGACTTCTACATGCTCGAGGCAAAAATTGCACCGACCTTATGTACACACATCAGAGCATGCACTGACCTGGTGTGCATTCACGCAGGATGTGCATTGACTATATAGGCAGTGCAGCGAAGATTGCACCAACCTTATTCGGAGAACACAAGGACGTTCACTGACCTTATTCTCCCATAAGCGTAAGGCAAAACTATGTGCCGACTACATTATGCATTCTACAAACAGAAATGCACTGACCTGCATGCTGACGAGAATATGCATGGACCTAATATGCATACGAAGGTAAAAATGCACTGACTTATTTGCTGTCCTTAGACACACAAAAATATGCATTGACCTATATGCCGTCCTTGCATGAAGACTCATAATGTATGCACAGACCTATATGAATGTTTGAACATAAAGTGCATCGACGTTAATGAACACATTGAATGATCATGCAACAACCTGTACTCTGATTTTAAGACACACAACAGATTTGAATGAAGTGTTTATTCATTTTAGTCTTAACATGATTCATAGAATGTCATTCTCAAAACCAGGGTTCCAACCACTATCACATTAAACTTGGTTGTATTACTATTCTCTATGACAACACTAGTGCCATATGTCTAACAAAAAATCCTGTTCACCATTCCCGGACTAAGCATATTGAAATAAAACACCACTTTCTTAGAGATGAAGTTAATAAAAAGGTAATTGAATTAAATTTCATTGAGTCTAAAAAATAGATTGCTGACATCTTCACCAAGCCTCCTAATAATGAAAGGTTTAAATATTTGAGAAGCGAACTTGGTCTGTGTAAATTCTCAGCATAAATGATAGTCTCTTTTTGCTTAAACACATGCTTTTGTCTATAAATGATGTATATGGTACTGTTAGTATCTACATGGTTGTGTGCTGCTCTTCACTCTCTGACCCATAGGTATATCAAATGGTAAGATGTGAGAAAGACAGATTATGTCTATCTGGAAACCCACATCATGTGCAGAGGTTCACCTCTACCTAGTACCATGGGTCAATAGTGCATACATCTATATTTTGCATATCACTCCTTTATGCATGTAGTAAGGGGGAGTTCATGTTTGGCATGCCCGTCCTTGAGGTTGCGTATTCAATGTTGTGTTTAGTAGTAGTGCATATAGACAGGGGGAGTTTGTGTCAAAAACATGCTGTTTCATCAAGGCAGTTCTGTGTCTTATTTGCTTGACATCAATTTTGTCTGCTGTATTTTTAGCACTGCTCTTTGATCCAACCTGAAAATAATGACAATCTAGTCTTCAATTAATTATTCTGAGCTACTGAAATTCAAAAATTCTTCTCCTATAAGAATCCTTGATGCACCATGAACAAATTATGGGTTGAGTCTAATGAATCCAAGAATCTAAAGTTTAAACTCAATGAAAAGGCTGCAGTTCACATTTAATAGTCTTCAACCATATCTTCCATGGTATGATTTGTAATGTCTCTCTAAATCTGAAAATGTAAAATTCATGATAAACTTTGTCGAAAATCTTGAATTGTGTATTATTTTTAAACATACAATTTTCTGCAAAACCAAAGGGCAGCTATGTTAAAAACTATGCATCAACATTCATGTAGACAGAGCAATGGCAGATTACACTGAGAAACTAGTCTCTTCATCAAAGAAATGAAGATAACCTATGTCATGAAGAGTATAGATATCTCTGATTCAATAGATTGATGTAATAATTGAAAATTTTATAGGCAAAGCAATGACATTATATGTGATGAGTAATTGGATCACTTCACCAAAGACGTGTTGTGTCTCATGTCATGTTACCTCTGTTCAAAATGATACATAATGGTAAATTCTACTAAGTAACTAGGGGTACTGGCGTCTAATCAACGTGTACTATTATGTCAAAAGGTATGAATTTCACCTGACTGTTCTAAAAAATTATGAGCAAAAAGAAAATGAAAATCATGCTATCACCCTGTGGTAAATGAAAAACAGAAATGTCAACAGTGTTTAATCTCAATACATGTTATGAGAATATCCTAAGAATTTCATTGGGTTTGAATGAGTAAGATGAAGTGAGACTGAACATCACATCACTGTGTAGGTCTGGTTTATGGTTATTAAATGCAAATGCAACATTATTCAACGAGTTTGGATACTGAATTCTACTTTCATAATTTTTAAACCAAATTTCTATCAGAGTTTCGTTATGTGAAAGCTTATAGACAGAAGAATCTACATTTTCTATGCTCAACTAATGAAGGATGAATCAGATTGTGCTTATATTCCTACTTATTTTCTTACACCCTTCATCTCAAATTTCTGTCATTTTCCTGTCTAGTTCATCCTCTCTCAACCAATTTATGTTTGCTGATGGCAAAGGGGGAGAGATCTTGATGGCAGTATTAGAATCTCTTGATTCTAGTTGGGGGGAGAGATCTTGAAGAAGGATTGCCTTGGGGGAGAGAGAGACTTCCTTGTTTCTATCTATGCATATGCATGTCTGTCTTTTGCATATCTGTCTCTTATTATACTTGACTGTGACTTTTGCATATTCTGACTCATAAAGTAATAGGTGTTGCCATCAAAATATAGCAGTGTTGCCATCATCAAAAATGGGGAGAATGTTGTGTCTCCTCTGATTTTGATGTCTAGTTTTAATGATGGCAATAGTGTTTTGACCTTAGTTTGACTCTGGCAAACATTGTTATCTTAAAGCTTTTACTTTAGTCAGAATGAGTTCTTGTGCATATGAAGGTCAATGCATGTTGCATATCAAGGTTGATGCAGGTTGATGCATGCTCATAGTGTTGCATATGAAGGTCGATGCATATTGCATATAAAGGTCAGTGCATTTGTCTATTTCAATTCTGATGGTCGATGCATGTGCAGAGTTAATGCTTAGAAAGGTCGATGCACATGTGAAGTCCTGCACTAGAAGGTCGATGCACATGTAAAGTCCAGCACTAGAAGGTCGATGCACATGTGAAGGTCGATGCTAGTGACCTAGCGACTCTTGTATAGGTCGATGCATGTGTAGACGGTTTGTAGCACATGTCGATGCATGTTTCAATAAGGTCGATGCTAGTAAGTCAGCGACTGCTGTATAGGTCGATGCATGTGCATAAGGATTGTTGCTGTGATGACTCGGATTTCGGATACCGGATATACCTGATAGGACTACCGGGCAGACCCGATACCACTTGGAACCCGTGAAGCCTCTCAAGAGCGGTAAAGCTCCAAAGGGATAAAAGGATTGTCGTGTAGTACATTGAAGCCACAGAGATATGACAGTAAGCAATTAAATTTCATTAGATCGGTATGCTAAAGCAGCAGAAATAAAATTACTTTTTAATTAACAGTTTAAATTTAACAATTACACTAGAGTCCAGTCCAAAGGAAAGACAAGCAGTACAATCAACAGAAAGAAAAAGCGTACACTGAGGTCTGGGAAAGCCCGACGCAGGTACCGTTGGCAGCTACGGACACGCCACACCAGGAACCGCGGAAGCAGAACGACATCACCCACCTGAAAAGCAGGGGTGAGCCTCGTGTCACTGGTCTAGTAGGTGTCATGCGGATCCCCACGGAAAAACACACAGTAACACGGAACAACTAAAACAGTAGGTGTAGTAAAGCAGGAAAACTAAACTACGAAGCTGTAAAAGAAAATCGGAACGGAAGGAGTAGAAACAACTAAAAGAAAAGGGGAAAGCCGTACCTGAAAGAGAACACGGCTGCCGAACTAACCTTGGCTCCCAAAGCTGACCTATGAGACAGGCAAGAAACCTAGGAAGATCTAGACAGACACGGATGCCTTAAAGCATACACGACTCGATTGCTATGCACGCTCTTCTAGACACGACCACATACACGATCGGAACATCGTGTACAAGACACAACACTGACCTCGGGCAAGACCACGAGAGGGCTAACCCGGAAAGGTCACGATAGGCGAGAAACACGAGAGTCACGTGTCATGTGATGGAAGTACCCCCTCACTAGAAGAACAACCAGCTGCGTCCACTGACGTCTTATGCTGCACCTCAAGTGTCTCGTCTACGATGTCATCTGAAGCACGACAGAGACTAAGACACGTTGAACTACAGTCGCGAGTGACTAGATAGGGTAACGCCCGTCGGCGTCAGTTCAAACGCCCATGACCACATGTGCACACACCGACTCTTGCTGGAGAGTCAGGCCTCTAGCTAGTTTTCCCTACCCAGCAGGACGCTACTGTACAGTGGGGGCCCACAGAAACTAGCTTAAAAACTGTACATCGAGAAATTGCCCCGCCACATGGGCCGACACGTCGTAACGTGTCGTAAGGCTACGACTAGTGGAGGCTCACTAGACATAGAGACCCAGAAACAAAAGTGTTGTAGTATAGACAGGCGAGGAAGTGCTATTAGACGCACTACAAAGCACCAAGGCAGCACAAAAAACTACCGACAGACTCAGGACAAGGCAACTAGACCTACTACTACAACGATCCTTGAGTCTCATGACTCAGAGTCAAGATCGTCGCGCAAAGCAGAACAAGATGCCAATCAGTCTAATCCTAAGCAAGAGAAAACGGAACCAAAACTGCGGAAAGCAGGACTCTAGGGCTGTAATGCTCCACCTTTAGACCACTACACGGAGGTGACGGTCTAAGGGTGAGCCGTTATACTCTAGAGAAGACAGGGTTGTGGCGGTCTAGAAAAGACGCGCCACACGGATGTGATGGGTGAAGGATGGAGCGTCACAGACATCGCCCTACACAATAACCTAAGACAGACAAACCCTGTAACGGCCTAATAGAGGCGCATTACACGACTCTAACGCACAGGGGGAAGACCGTTAGACCCAACCGACCTAACGAGTCAAATCTGGTCAACTCTGCTGTGACGGCCTAAGGAGGGCGCGTCACAGTGCTCTAGAGGTCTAAGGCAAGGCCGTCAGAGCGAACCGACTGACCCGGACTTCAAGAAACGAGAGGGTTGTGACGCACCTACAAGGGGGCGTCAGAGGGCTGTGACGGTCCATTAGTGGGCCGTCACACTCCCACAGCCACAAACTAACCAACACGCATAAAGGCGTGTGACGGTCTATCGTAGGGCCGTCAGAGACTGTGACGGTCTCTGAAACGACCGCTACAGCGACCCGACACGGAAAATAGTGGAAAAGTCGAATCGGCCCGTTCCACGCCCCATTCACACCTAAACGCAGGGGAAACAGTGCCAGACTATGAAACTAACCTTCCACAAGTTGGAAGGGGCACAAGCAGCGATCAAAACGTGAGATCGGGGCGATTTCGACGAATCAACCCTAAACGAGTCACCGAGGTTCCCGGACTCATACCGGCCCCGAATGATGACCAAATACGACAAAACTTACGTGAATGGGATCCAGACATCCCAGCGGTTATTTTGACACTAACTAGACTAAGAATGGTTGCCGTTTTCCGGCGAACCCTACAAACCGCAAAAATGATGGTTTTGCTAGAACTGGCCCGATCTAGCCCGTTCGAGCACCAAATCACGTAAAATTACAGGGAAAATGTGCAGGAGGAAGTGGCGATCCGTCTCCCTACCTCTACCGAAGAAATCGTGCGCCGAAGCGACTAAACCGCGCCAAAAACCACAACGCGAGCTCGACCGTCGGCTTTGAATCAACCGTTGGGGATCGCGCCAAAATCGATCTGATCCTCGCCCGATCGCGCACCTCATGGACCCCACGCCGTTGCCACCTCGCCTACGGTCCTCCTCCGTCTGCATCCGGAGCCGGAAGGGCGAGAGAGGAGAGAAAATGGGAGAGAGAGAGAGGGTCGCGGCGAAATGAGAAGGGAGGAGAGAGGAAGAAAAGAAAAGGGAAAGAAATTAGAAAATTTTCCTAATTTCTAAAAATTCGATAATTATCCTGAAAATCCTCTAATTCAAAAAAATACGCAAAAATAGTCGAAACGATCCTCTCGACGAGTACATCACAAATGTATTGTCCACGAGTCAATAAATCAAGAAATAAACTCACCGCGGGGTTACGTAACTATTATAAGAGAAAAACCTACACGGATCGTAAAACTCAACTCGGGACCCACAAAAGCGATCCGAAACTCTCCAAAAAGGATTCGAAAGACCTACTAATGATCCAATAAAGATCCAGGGCATTACATCCTCCTCTCCTTTAATAAATTTCATCCTCAAAATTTAAGGACTAACAAAGGAGAAGCAGGGAAGAACAACCCCAAGACACAACTACAAAACCACACGAACCACGAGAAACAACGGTAAGACGAGAGCACTAGACCACGAAACTCTGATCGAGTCACAAGCTAACTCTGCCAGAGAAGAGAGTATAGCAAAGCGAACCGACAAAAGTTGGTCCACAAAGTGCTAATGATAGACACACAAAATCATAGAGAAACAGCACCTACAAAAACAACAACAGCAGCACTCGCAGGATTCCGGCTCCGTACAGGACACAGAACCATGGAACACAACTGCAAGCTGGGTCACATCAAGGCACAACAGTAGCTGATCACACGTCTACAGGGAACGAGTCATGCGTCGAGTAGCTCACCAATAACGACCCACAATAGCGAGAAATGATGAAGAAGCGCAAACCTAATGCCAGCTGAAGACTGTACTGGACTTAAGGACTCTGGAGACTGTATATCTCGGATTCCCATGTACTTCACACAACAACGCTCTGATACGAACTGTGACGACCCGGATTCTGGATACTGGATATACCTGATAAGACTATCGGGCAGACCCGATACCACTTGGAACCCGTCAAGCCTACCAAGAGCGGTAAAGCTCCGAAGGGATAAAAGGATTGTTGTGTAGTACATTGAAGCCACAGAGATATGATAGTAAGCAATTAAATTTTATTAGATCGATTTACTAAAGTAGCAGAAATAAAATTACTTTTTAATTAATAGTTTAAATTTAACAAGTACACCAGAGTCCAATCCAAAGGAAAGACAAGCAGTACAGTCAACAAAAAGAAAAAACGTACACTGAGGTCGGGGAAAGCCCGACGCAGGTACCGCTGGCAGCTACGGACACGCAACTGTTGGTTTCAATGTGTCCCTTCTTTTGAAAGATGGGCTTATGATGTCGACTAAATAGAAATATGAGCCAAGTGATAAAGTCAATCAACCTATGGACATGTGAACCATGAACCTAGGCAACCAGCATAAGCTCTAGCATGGGCATGCTATCTCAATCATCAAAACTAAGCTAAACAAATAAAGAAAAACACACGTCGGGGCGTGGAATAAAGAATAAAGAAAAACACACCGTAGAGGTGGAGCAAGCAAGAGTAAATAAGAGATATGAGAGAGGAAGCTAATGCCCAATACCAAGAAAGAACGTGATCGCCACCAAGGTAAACACAAGCCAAAGACTTAAGAAATACCTTGGAATAGGGGGATGATGCACCCTCCCACGGGAGAGAGAAACCAATAGGAAACTGCAGCTCTGTTGAATATGACTGTTCAATGCCCACGCGCCACAGCGAGTGTGACGGTTGCCCGATAGAATGCTAGAGGAACCTGACGTGTTTGATGAAGACCGTCAGAGTGTCTGTAGAATAAGCTTGTGAATCCTTCAAACTCCAAACTTTCCAGTCGGCCAGAAAGCTTGGGCCTCGCCTTATGAACCCTGTAAACCTACAAAAGAACGTGGAACACAAGAAAAATAACCCCAAATTAGCCTTTCAATCAAGCGTAGTATCAATAACCCAATGAACTCAATATCATGCAAAAGGAAAGGGGAATACCGGGAGTTGGTTTTTTTTAACCCCTCTGGGCGTTTTAAAATATAGGAAGGATGTTTAAATGATTGAAAGGAGTGGAAGAACGTGGGAGAAGGAGAGTGGGACAATGCTATGATTGCTTAGAAAGGGGAAAACACTAAGAACAATGATGTGACTGCACTAAACCCTTGAAAACCGATACTCCCTGGACTTTGGAAGTAGATGAACGTATGAAGTAGCTCTCCTTGGTTGGTTCTAGCTCCAGGATGCGGCAGCACTTCGACGCAAACTCCAGATTCCTCCTCTTCAGGCCATGAAGTCAAGGGTTCTATTTATAGACCCTCAAACTCTCCGATCGAGCAGAGGATAATCCAGCTAGAAAAGAGGATGATTCTTAGCAAACTCTTGAAGATAATACTCCCAAGAGTCCATAGAAATAAACAAAAGGTTCTGAAGATTAGATTTGGAAGAGAAATCGCAAGATCAAACTCTCAAGTCAGCCACGGAGTAGCAGAAGAAGAGCAGACCTGTCAGGACTCTCTGTTTGATGTAACGGCTGCACAACAGACCGCCACAGGAAGGTAACGCACCAGTAATAGACCGTCACACAACCTTATCCCATAAGAAGATAAGATCAACAGGAGAAGTTCAAAAGTGTTGGACTCTTGAAGGATGTAATGGTCGAGGGAAGACGCGTCAGAGGAATATAACGGTTGCACGATAGACCGTCAGAGTCAACGGATAGCCAAAATATAAGCATTGGAAGGAGGCCTTGAGGCTAAGGACTCTGCAAGATGTAGCGGCCAAGGACTGATGCGTCAGAGGGTTGTAACGCTCCTGGTATAGACCGTTAGAGACAATAAGGAACAAAAATGAAATAAAAGCTTGCTAAGCTTCATCCAATGCAAGGAATCAAGGAACCAGACCCAACCAAGGAATTAAGACCCATGAAATCAACTTCAAACTGATCAAGAAGACTCAACAAAAGGGAATAACTTGGAGCATCATATAGAATGAACAAGGAGATGACCCAACTTATTGGTCATAAAACAGGTGTCAACAAGCACACCAGGAACCGCGGAAGCAGAACGATGTCACCCACCTAAAAAGTAGGGGTGAGCCTCGTGTCACTGGCCCAGTAGGGGTCACGTGGATTCCCACTGAAAAACACGCAGTAACACGGAACAACTAAAACAGCAGGTGTAGTAAAGCATGAAAACTAAACTACGAAGCTGTAAAAGAAAATTGGAACGAAAGGAGTAGGAACAACTAAAAGAAAAGGGGAAAGCCGTACCTGAAAGAGAACACGGTTGCTGAACTAACCTCGGCTCCCAAAGCTGACCTACGAGACAGGCAAGAAACCTTGAAGGACCTAGATAGACACGGAACGCCCTACTGCATACACGACTCGATTGCCGTGCACACTCTTCTAGACATGACCACACACACACACGACTAGAACATCGTGCACACGACACAACACTGACCTCGGGCAAAACCACAAGAGGGCTAACTCGAAAAGGTCACGACGCACGAGAAACGCGAGAGTCACGTGTCACGTGACGGAAGTACCCCCTCACTAGAAGAACAGCCAACTGCGTCCACTGACGTCTTATGCTGCGCCTCAAGTGTCTCATCTACGATGCCGCCTGAAGCATGAAAGAGACTAAGACACGCTCAGAACCAGAACAGGAATTACAGTCGCGAGTGACTAGACAGGGTAACGCCCGTCGGTGTCAGTCCAAACGCCCCTGACCTCGTGTGCACACACCGACTCTTGCTAGAGAGTCAGGCCTCTAGCTAGTTTTCCCCACCCAGCTTGACACTACTGAACAGCGGGGGCCCACGGAAACTAGCTTAAAAACCCTATATCAAGAAATTGCCCTGCCACATGAGCCGACACGCCGTAACGTGTCGTAAGGCTACTACGACTAGTGGAGGCTCACTAGACACAGAGACCCAGAAACAAAAGTGTTGTAGTATAGATAGGCGAGGAAGTGCTATTAGACGCACTACAAAGCACCAAGGCAGCACAAAAAACTACCGACAGACTCAGGACAAGGCAACTAGACCTACTACTACAACGATCCTTGAGTCTCATGACTCAGAGTCAAGATCATCGCGCAAAGCAGAACAAGCTGCCAATCGGTCTAATCCTAAGCCAGAGAAAACAGAACCAAAAATGCGGAAAGCAAGACTCTAGGGCTGTAACGCTCCACCTTTAGACCACTACACGGAGGTGACGATTTAAGGGTGAGCCATTATGCTCTAGAGAAGATAGGGCTGTGGCGGTCTAGAAAAGACGCGCCACACGGATGTGACGGTCGAAGGATGGAGCGTCACAGACACCGCCCTACACAATAACCTAAGACAGACAAACCCTGTAACGACCTAAGAGAGGCGCGTTACACGACTCTAACGCACATGGGGAAGATCATTAGAACCAACCGACCTAACTAGTCAAATTCGGTCAAATCCATTGTGACGGCCTAAGGAGGGCGTGTCACAATGCTCTGGCGGTCTAAGGCAAGGCCGTCAGAGTGAACCGACTGACCCAGGCTTTGAGAAACGAGAGGGCTGTGACGCACCTACAAAGGGGCGTCAGAGGGCTGTGACGGTCCATTAGTGGGCCGTCACACTCCCACAACCACAAACTGACCAACACGCACAAAGGCGTGTGACGGTCTATCGTAGGGCCGTCATAGACTATGACGGTCTCTGGAACGACTGGTACAGTGACCCGACGTGAAAAATAGCGGAAAAGCTGAAGTGGAGGGGAAACAGTGCCAGACGACAAAACTAACCTTCCACAAGCCGGAAGGGGCACAAGTAGCGATCAAAACGTGAGATCGGGGCGATTTCGACGAATCGACCCTAAACGAGTCACCGAGGTTCCCAGACTCCTACTGGCCCCGAATGATGACCAAATATGACAAAACTTATGTGAATGGGATCCAGACATCCCAGCGGTCATTTTGACACTAACTAAACTAAGAATGGTTGCCGTTTTTCGGTGAACCCTACAAACCGCGAAAATGACGACTTTGCTAGAACTGGCCTGATCTAGCCCGTTCGAGCACCAAACCTCGTAAAATTACAGGGAAAACGTGCAGGAGGAAGTGGTGATCCGTCTCCCTACCTCCACCGAAGAATCTGTGCGTCGAAGCGACTAAAGCGCGTCGAAAACCACAATGTGAGCTCAACCACTGGCTTTTAATCCACCGTTCGGGATCACACAAAAACTGATCCGATCCTCGCCCGATCGCGCACCTCATGGACCCCACGCCGTCGCCACCTCGCCTACGGTCCTCCTCCGTCTGCAACCGGAGCCGGAAGGGCGAGAGAGGAGAAAAAATGGGGGAGAGAGAGAGGGTCGCGGCGAAATGAGAAGGGAGGAGAGAAGAAGAAAAGAAATTAGGAAATTTTCCTAATTTTCGAAAATTCAATAATTAGCCCAAAAATCAACTAATTCAGAAAAATACGTAAAAATAGTCGAAACGATCCTCTCGATGAGTACATCGCAAATGTATTGTCCACGAGTCGATAAATCGAGAAATAAACTCACCGCAGGGTTCGTAACTAGTACGAGAGAAAAATCCACACGGATCGTAAAACTCAACTAGGGACCCACAAAAGCGATCCGAAACTCTCCAAAAAGGACTCGAAAGACCTAAGAATGATCCAATAAAGATCCAGGGCATTACAGTTGCATAGGTCTATGCTTGTGTTAGTAAGGTCGATGCTAGTGAGCTAGCGACTGAAGGACAAGTCTATGCATGTGTTAGTAAGGTCGATGCTAGTGAGCTAGCGACTGAAGGACAAGTCCATGCATGTTAAAATTGGGTCGATGCTTGTTAGTTATTATTCTCAAGGTTGATGCATCTTGCACATTTACCTTAAGGTAAGGTCGATGCATCTTCATTTCAAGTCAATGTGTTTGACAATGAAAGTCTACATGTATATCTCTAAGGTAGATGCTGTTACTCTGACCTACTAAATGTGTTAGCTATACAGGTTGATACACTTTATGCATCGATGTACTTGAAGAGTTTCTCAGCATTCACTTAGAGAAATTGCATAACCTCATGAAACATCTGAAAGTGTACTTACTATCAACTGTTACATGCTTCATTAAAACTGATAAATCTTGGTTTCTGTTTTGGATAGAAAAAGGAAGATCTAGCATAGTCATATGATCAAACACCTGGGCAGCATAAAGGCAGTCTGCAATCAATCTCAAGTGGAACATAATTAACTAGATTAAAGGCACGTGATCCAAGGTAGGGAGTAGAACTGATATTTCTACCATGTGGATCATCACAACCTTCACCCTTGACACGTGACCCATCGAAGTACGAGTTATGGAAAATTATAGTGAGCGGGAGTGTGTCTTCCACGTGCTCGAAATTCAAAAAAGCTCAGGGGACCACCTGGCTCAGCCTGCGCCTATAAAAAGGGGATCTCTGAGACAAAAGACAACATCAAGAAGAAGAGATAAGGAAAGAGGACTACACGAAGCAGGAGAGATGAAGATTTTAGAGAGGCTAAGAAGAGAGGCTGAGAAGAGTTAGAGTCTGAGAGTGAAGAGTCAGAGAGGAGATCGAGAGAAAGAGCCTACTGCAAAGTATAGAGAGAAAAATAGAGTGCCGTAAGATGGTGAACATTGTTTGAGTGAGAAGAGAGTCTGAGTGGAAATGTTGCTGTCTTGACTCCTAGATCAGATCTAGAGTCAACTTGCTCCATAGTGAGCTATATTGTTTCTTTTCATTGTCATTTTGGTTTTCCGTTTGTTTTTGACATCATTCATAAGCTGTGTATCAATGGTCAGCAAGCTGTGAAGCTCAGCGAGTTAAGCTGTAAACCAGGGATCTTAGCAAAGCTGTAATGCTCAGCGGTTTGTAGGGATTTGATCCCCAAAGCTGTGGATCAGCAATTCAAGCTGTTAGTCAGCGGTAAGCCTTACTCGATTGAGTAAGGGGTGGATATAGATCTCAAGGTTGAGATCGAACCACCTTAAAATTTGCTTTGCACTATGCTTATGTGATTGCTGCTTCTGTCTGTTGGTATCCTAGATTTGATTTTCAATTCTCTCTCTTGACTGAATTAACTGTTGCAACGAGGTATATTAAAAGAAGTAACTCGAAGGATAGGTCAAGCCTATCTAAAAGGTTGTCTCCCTTGCGTGAGTGACTCCTGAGTCAAATCTCCGCCAAGTATCTCGTTTGCAACTTGTGCGCTTCTACATATTCTATCATATATCACTGCTGGTATTTGAGAAATCCTTATTTTACATCTCAGTCATCTGTGTATCATCTAGTTAATCTCTTACCTATTTTGGCTTGTGTATCTGAATTGGTGGTGTCTGCCTTAGCATTTTAATTTTGACTCTTAAGTGCTTAAATTTCAAAAGAATTTGGGGTAGATCTATTGACCCCCCCCTCTAGAACTGCTAGTTATCCGACTCAACAGGAATGATTTGTTTTGTCTAGTCATGGGAATTAATTTAGAATCTCTTAAGGTCCCTTAGCAAAAAAAAGAATCACTTGCACACTAATGAAGCAGGAAGGACAAGCCTTCAATCATTTGGTATGGTGTCTGATACTCTGCCCTCCCTAGTGAAGAGTTAGATAAAAAATAAAGAAAAAAATATGGAAAATGCCCATGATCTTAGTAATCGGGCTTGCTGCTCCTAAGGAAAGAGTTGAGGTTCACGTCAAACGGTGAAGGGATGTGCAGTACCATGTGTTGGAAAAAAAATATGGATAATGCCCCTGACTTAGTAACCGGACCTGCTTCTCCTAAGGCAAGAGTTGAGGTTTACGTCAAACGGTGAAGGGTTGTGCAGCACCATGTATTAAAAAAAAGTAAAGGCTATTATGATCAAAGCTATGATATGAGAGGTAGAGTTGAAAGACACCTAACTAAAATGGTAATATGGGGGATGTAATTATCCAAACTGTGGATTTAAATGTCACGAGCACAGGTGCCTTGAGACTTTGAGAGTATTATAAGAAAGTTTTGAGCATTATCATATGGCTAGTATAATTTCATAATTCTAAATTCCTAATCCGTAGCTGATTCTGTGAAGGAGGATCTTCACTTGGGGTAATAAATCTTTTAAACTCTTATTGGTCCCTAATTTTTAACTCGTTTGCATTGCTAAGGGGCTAGTAATGAGTAAGTTGGGGAGTGTGATAAGTGCTTAACTGTCTATTTCTATTCACATCACATGCGTAATTTTCAGGGCTTTAATGAAGTTAATTATGCAATTTTACATGATAATCTCAATCTCGCACAAAATAGAGAATTTTCTATAATTAATGGGAGTTGAGACACTTGTAAAATAAGAGAAATGCATATGTAAATTTTAATGAAATCATTAGAGTTTTCTCTAAATGTGGTTTCTAAAAGATTGATGAACAAAATGGGAGGACAAATGATTAAGTGTTTTTCATTTAACAAGCTTATTTGAGGGGCCTTTCTCTATTTTTTTTCATAATCCTTCAACTATGTGAACAGTGCAGGCTGGGCACATGCGTGGGCCAGCGGCTATACGTGATTCTGCATGGCAACAACTGCCCCCCTCATGCAGTAGGCTAACACAGTAGCACCTCTAACAAGATCGCATGCAGGCCAAAGCAGCAGCAGCATTCATGGCAGAACATCTGGGAAGTCGGCGATGGCAGGGTGAGATCTAGCCACAGGCGATGGTAGTGAAAGATCCAGGCAGCGGGCATGCAGGCGCAGGCAGAATGACTTTCATGGCTTCGGCAGGTAGAGAAGGCATGCATGGCAGACATTGGGAGCCGGCGAGATCTGTGGATTCGATGGTAGGGTGAGATCTAGTTTGTAGGCATGTCCTAGCGAATAGCAGATAGCATGCGTTTGCATGGGAAGCCAGCGAATATAGGGAGCTGACGTGCGAGCAGATCAACATGTGGCAGCGGCAAGTTCCAGACGGTGCATCACATGGGGAGTGAGCATTCCTTAGCTCCTATAAAACCGTTGTCCCCCTCTCCCCTTGGGTAGTTTTTTTGGTGGGTTGCACTTCTTATCCCCTCCGAGCTCACCTTCTGCTCATCTCCCCTCTCCTCTTCTTCTTTTCTCCCCTCTAACCTTCCTCTCCTTTCTCTCCTACGGTGTCTCTTAGCTAGTTTTCTCCTCCCCCCCTCCTGGCCTCTTCTCCTCTTCACACGCAACCCCGGTACAAGCGCAATAGAGAATAGTACATATCCGACTAAAAAAAAATGACCACTCCTCACAGGGAGGTAAAAGGCTACAACGTGAACTCTGGGGTTGGCGTGCATGGCTTGACGAGCAGCAAGCCGAGGGCACTCTGGGTAGCATGCGAGTTATGGGTCCGTCTAGGGTGCAGTCTGGTCCGCAGGGACAGCAGGCGGGTCGGGGATGCCGTATTATCTCGAGGGATGCTGACAACTATCGCAGGTACCATCGATGATGAGCTGACACGTAGGTGAACGCAGCACGTGAAGGCGGTGATTAGGGACTGCAGGTAGACTCCCTTCTAGTAGAGTCATACGCGGCGTTCAGGTGCAGAGCAGACTGGGTCTGCACAGGGTGGGTAGATGACCAACCGGAGAGTGACCACGAAACCGTGGCCTCCTGTTGACATTTAAAATTTGGCATCAAAAAGCCAAGCAAAGTCAGCTACAGAAGAAGGAGAAGGTGGGTCGACGCACTCAGAAGGCTGTGTCGACCCCACAGTGTCGTTCAGGCTGAAAAGGCCCTGGATGACGGGATGCGTCGACGCAGGACCCCAGCTGCATTGACGCACCCTTGAAAAGCAAGGCTGCTGACCGAACTAGACAATACGATGCATCGATGCAGCTCACATCCTGCGTCGACGCATCTGAAGATGAAGAGCAAAAAGCTGTCAAGCGACAACGTGATGCGTCGATGCACTCTCAACAGCGTAAAAGCCATACCCGCCACGGGATCCGATCGCAACACGTGATCCAAAAGAAAAGCAACTCTGTATGGTGACACCGGCTTCCAAAAGGCACGTGGAGGCTGTACAATGGCATGTGGGGGGGTGATCTCTAATCATCATCATCATCATCATCAGAGCCCTTATCCCAATTATTTGGGGTGGGCTACATGAATCATGTTCCGTCAAAGATTTCTATCAAGTGCTATATTCATATTTAAACCCAAGAAGCTAATATCCTTCCTAATAACATCGCACCATCTCATTTGAGGCCTTCCTCGAGCTCTTTTACTAACATCCACTAAGATTCGGTCACATCTTTTAACCGGCGCTGAGTTAGGGCGACGAAGCACATGACCAAACCACCTGAGTCTATTTTCTCTCATTTTACTATCAATTGGGGTTATCCCTAAGCCCTTACGGATGCACTCATTCTTAATCTTATCTTTCTTAGTCTTGCTACACATCCATCTCAACATCTTCATCTCTGATATACACATTTTGTGAATGTGTTCCTTTCGTATTGTCCAATACTAGGTACCATATAACAAAGTAGGTCTTGCAACCATTCTATAAAACCTCCCTTTGAGTTTCACAGGCATATGACGATCACAGAGGACTCCTGATGCGCTTCTCCATCTTAACCAGCCTGCCTTAATCCTATATGTAACGTCGTCATAAATATCTCCATTCTCTTATATGATAGACCCTAAGTATCGAAAGCTACTACTCTTCGGAATGTTATTCCCATCAATTAGAACCATGTCTTCCTGTACCACTCTCCCATTACCAAAATTACAATACATAAACTCTGACTTACTCCTACTAATTTAAAAACCTTTAGACTCCAAGGCAAGTCTCCAACGCTCTAACTTAGCATTTAAAGCATCAATACTCTCATCAATTAAGACAATATCATCTGCAAATAACATACACCAAGTGATATCCTCATGCAATCATTGGAGATTATTCTTCATCCTGCCTTGATGGGAGCCCTCATGCTGCCACTATAAAAGAAGACGGTGCCCCTGAAGAAGGGCCCCCGGCCCCATCGCTGCTCGAAGCCTCCTACGGCCGAATTCCAGAGTTCTCTACAAGCTGCTCCAGCGTGTGAAGGAGAAGAGAGAAAAGAAAGGAGGAGAGGTGTTGTTCGGGGAGGGAATGGAGTCAATGCTCCTCCCTCCCCCTTCTTTTCTTTCCTTTCTCCGCTATGTGTGATGTTTCCCTTTTGTTTTTCTTCGCTTCATTGCCTCCCAGATGAACTAGTCATGGGTTGATGTATCTCTTTCGTTCAAACAATGAATAAAATGGTGATTAATTGTTGAATGAAATTTGCACTACTCCTTCTTTATTGTCCATCCCAACTCTGTGATTTCAATTTACATTTTGTTCTTTATCAAAGATGACCTCGATTCAGGGTCTAACCAATTGCAATGGGTTGGATTCCTGAGTCCAGGCTTCCATTTACCAGATGAGGCTCTCCAGTCGTGTAATACCCTGGATCCTTTGGATCGGAATCCGAGAGCTTTCGGAGTGCTTTCGCGAGTCCCGGATCGTGTTTTCTGACTCACTTGGGTTTTTTCGCTGTGTAGCCAGTGAAACCCCGTGGAGAGTGAACTGTTGATATTTTGGACTCTAGGACGCTGTAGATGCGTTGTGCTTGTTTCTAGGATCGTGGAGGCTATTTTTCTATATTTTTCTGATTTTATGGAATTTTTGGCCAAAAATCAGATTTCAAAAATTTTCATAATTTCTTTATTTTCCTTTCTTTTTAACCCTCAACTCTCTCCTCTATCCTCTCACCGTCGCTCACTCTCTCCCCCTCTGTTCTCTCTCCTCTCTTTCCCTCTCCCCCGACGGCCGACCGTGGCGGAGGTGGACGAGGCGGGGATGCTATGGAGGCGTTGTGGAGTGCGAAGGTGAGAGGAATGGAGCGTGGCGTAGCCGCGATCACGTTCCGTGGATTTGAAGCCTAGGCGGGGTTCGTGTGATGGTTTTCGGCGTGGATTTGGCCGTTTCGGCGCGTGAGATTTTCGGTGGATGTAGGGGGATGGATACTCTACCCATTTCCTGCTTTCCCTCGTGGTTTCAAGCCAATAGGTGTAAGTGTTAGCGGGTTTTCCATGTTTGGGTAAAAATGCATGTTTCGGGGGTGTGAGCCGAAATCGTCGTTCTAGGCGATGGTTTTCGATTTAAATGGTATAATTTGAACCCTTGGAATGTCGAGATTCAATTCCTGTCAATTTGGTTCCATTTGCCCATGGTTTGGGGCCGATATGAGGTTGATTGTTCATGTGAGTCATTTTAAGGCATTTGGATGAAATCACCCTTTCCTTAGCCGTTTTGTAGATTTCTGGATCCCTTCCGGCTTGTGGAAGGTTTATACTGGATTTGTGATTGTTTCCCCATAGTTTTGGGATGATTGGGGTGTGGAACGACTGAGTTTTGTAGGTTCTATGATTTTTGCACCAAAATGAGGTAGCGATCGTACCAGAGACCGCTACTTGAGAAGGTGGCCCTGGAAGGACCGCCACCTTCAAGAGACGGTCCTAGGGTTCTTAACTATTTTTTGTCAGTTTGCGGTAGCGGTCTTGCTCCTGACCGCAACCTTGAAGTAGCAGCTGTCACGCCCCGACGCGGAATATCGAGGGCGCGACGAGTCGTAAACAATCATGTCGATCAGAGCATGTACAATTTTATTTCTAAAGACAGAAATGAATGGGAAAATGGTACCTTTATTCCATCAAAATGAAGTTTACACCACTAATTGATAAGCCATAAAGGTAAATTATAATTTTCAATCCCAAAGTACATCATTCTTGTAAAAATACTAATGATCTATATAAACCTAGGTAAAAAGGAAAATCACTCTCTCACTCTTGTCCATTCTCTTGTTTATTTTCATTTCCTGTAACAATTAACCAAAACGTAGGGTGAGCTAAAAGCTCAGTAGGATTTTATATCTCTAAAAACCAGGCAATCTTTAAGTATTAATAATTTAAGCAATTTTTGAAGTTGTATCGAGAAGTGTATAAACATGAATGGAATTTCCAAGTAATGACTTTGAACAAGTAAAGAATTTCATGTAATTGGCCATTTTCACGCAAGTCAAGTAATTCATGTAAACAAGTAATCAAATACCAATAACAAAATATGAAATGCCATATCAAGTAAATCTATCATGCACTTCGATGCAATGTCACACCGTGGTCAATCAACTCCCATGGGCATAAGTACTTTCGGGCGCTCCCCCCAAGACCAGACCGGGCCCTATTAATGCCAGGCATTGAGTCATATGGATCCGAAGATCCCAAGTACGTTTAGACATCCACTTTAATGTATATGGCCAATGATTTTCAAGAAAATGCTGTTTGTAATAAGCACAGATTTGACCAAATTTCAAAAGTTGCAAGAAAAGTAGATAACAATTTAAGGCATCATATTTAACGACATTAAGTCGTGGAGTTCAAAAATGAACGGTAAGTAGGAAGAAAATTTACGATAGTAATTTTATTAGAATTATTTTTTAAAAAAATATCTTATCTTAATATCATAATCGTAAAACATCAAGTTTTAGTTATGAAAATATATGCTTTATGAATTACAATCATGAGTTTAATCATACATTGGTTTTTTGCATGGAAACCATTGTTAAAAGTGAATTTACAAAAAAATCATTCCTAAAAATACATTAGCATGTATATCACTGTGTAATCTGAATTGTGCAAAAATGCCATATTTATTTGCATGTATATCACTTCTTTTTACCATCAACTTGCAAGAAAATCACGCTTAAATGGCATTTATGCACTATCTGAATTAACTCAGTGATATACATGCTAATGCATTTTTAGGAATGATTTTTTTACAAATTCACTTTTAACAATTGTTTTCATGCAAAAAACCCATCATACATTAATTAACCATATGATAAGAAAATAGAATTATGTCAAAAATAACTCTAACTCGCTGAAAATAATCTTAACATGCTAAAAATGATTTTCATATGTTACTTTACTGATAAGATGATAAAAATAAAATTTTCATGTTGGATTTAATTTTTAACATGTTAGAAATTAATATTTAACATGCTAAAATTAATATTTAACATGATAAAATAATTCCCATACATTAACTTACTGATAGCATGATAAGATAAGTTTACCGTGTTGATTACAGAAATTTTCTGATAACAACATAAATTTTATCATGCTGAAAATTATTTTTCTACATTTATTTACTAAATATTTGAAAGAAAAATAGAATTATCATGCTGAAAAATAGTTTTAATTTATTGAAAATAATTCTAATATGCTAAAAATAATTCCATCATACTGGAAATAATTTTATCATGCTAGAAGTAATTTTAACATGCTGGAAATATTTTTCTTGTATCAATTTACTAATTACTTAATAGGAAATTAGGTTTAACATGCATAAAAATAGTATAAATAGATTTTAGCATTCTAAAAATAATTGTCATATCTCAGTATGTATAAAATAATTTTATCATGCTGGAAGTAATTTTTAACATGCTGAAAATAATTTTCATGCATTAATTTACTAATTACTTCATAATTTTTCCTGATAATATGCTAGAAAAGATTTTTATCTTGCTGAAATTAATTTCAATATATCAATTTTCTGATAACCAGATTTTTAGAAGCTAGAAGTAATTACCATGCATTAATTGACCAATTATTTGATAGAAAAATAGATTTTTCATCCTGAAAAATAGTATTTAATTAGATTTGTCATGCTAAAAATAGTTTTCAGACTTTAGTGTGAATAAAATCAATTTTACCATTATGGAAGTAATTTTTAGCATGCTGTAAATATTTTTCATGCATCAATTACTAATAATATGCTAAAAATAGGTTTTTCATGCTAAAAAAATATTTTTATTCCACAAAAATTAAATTTAACATGCTGTAAATATTTAACATGTTAATATGGATTTTCAACATTTTTGGTTACTGTCTATGAACGCGTCCAGGAGTCTGGACGTTTTCTGTAGACACGTCCCTAGTTCTGGACGTTTTATAAAAATTATTTTTACGTTTTATATTAATTTCTTTTGAGACGTCTAGACATGTGGACGCCTTTATAAATCTATTTTAATAAAATTTTAATTTTTTATTTTTATGTTTATTTTTTTTATTTTGTTATGGAGGCGTCCAATCATTTGGACACCTTTATAAATTTAATCTAATAAAATTTTAAATTTTTTATATTGCGGCGTCTAAACCGTTGGACGTCTTTATAAATTTATTTTAATAAAATTTTAATTTTTTATAGAGGCGTCCAGTTACAAGGACGCCTTCTTTAAATTATTTTAATTTTTTTTTTTGAATTTAGGGCGGAGGGAAAAGTATATCTGAGCGCGTCTTATTTGGATGACGTGCTTTGTTGACGCGTCCAGATGGCTGGACGCCTTCTTTTTATTATTTTTATATTTTTATTTTTAAATTTCGGTTGGTGTAAAAGCATCTAAGAACGCATTTTATCTAGGAGACGCGTTCATTAACGCGGACTGAGTTTTAACAGCCACGATTTTCTTAGGAAATATGTGAATACCCTTCAATAAAATGTTGATAACTTGCTCATTTCTCAATAAAATTTAGGGAAACAGGTATCAATGGAAAGAGCATTGAAAAATATACAAGATAGCGTACTTTAATTAAAGTTTAGCCTGAGAGACATCTACCTTTAGATGGATCTAAAGAAATATCCCCAAATATAAAGAAACTCATTGATCTTTCAAATCCTCCTTCCAATCACCACTAATTCTTGCAACAGCATAACCTTAGCCTCCAGGGATGAGTTGAGGGTCGAATGGGGCTCTATTTATAGCCAAAACTTGGCCAATTTTGACAAGATTTCTCACCTAATTTCACCTAACCCATTAGCTACGAATTAAAAGAAAATTCACATTTCTTCTCTTAATCTAGCCTCAATTTGGAGTGAAACTAATGTAAAAACGGCTGGTCTAAAGTTATAAGTTAGGTATGGGTTGATTTTTGAGTCAATCTTTTAGAAATGAGGTTATTTTAATCCCTTAAATGTCATATTAAACACATGTTACGAATTTAAGGTTATTAATCATTTATTAAATCCTTTAATCCATTAATCCAACCCATTATGAATTATCCAATATGCCAATTATGATCCTAGTCCATTATATGCATTTTTATTGGGCTTACTATGATTTATCAAAGGGTTAAAGTATTTAATTTCCTATTTACTTAAGTAAACTCAAGTAAATTCAATAAACTAGCTTATTTCATATAGTAAAAATGTAATTTGATTATTTCATGAAAATTTTAGTTACATAATGAAATTAAAAAAATTTATTTCTCATTTTTAATTATGGGCTTTCTACATCCTCCCCCACTTAAAAAAATTTGGTCCTCCAAATTCACATTATATAACTAAAAGTCAAAGATTCGAGTAGAAAGGTTGAATTTCTAACCTGAGATTAAATCCGGGTATTTCTTCTTGATGGATTCTTATAATTCCTAGGTTGCTTCCTCGAATCCACGTTTACTCCATTGGACTTTCACCATCGGTATGGCTCGATTCCTCAGTTGGTGCAATTTCCGATCCAATATTTTGATCGGTCTTTCTTCATATGATAGGTCCTTTTGGAGTTTCAATTCTTCAAATTGAATCACATGTGAAGGATCGTAGACGTATTTCCTTAGCATGGATACATGGAATACGTCATGTACACTGGCCAGTTGAGGAGGTAAAGCTAGCTTGTATGCTACCTCGCCGATTCTCTCCAAAATCTCTAAAGGGTCGATAAATCTCGGACTTAGCTTTCCTTTGATGCCGAATCTTCTAATTCCTCGTATGAGTGAGATCTTTAAAAAGACATGCTCCCCCACTTGGAATTCAAGGTCTCTCCTCCGATTGTCGGCGTAGCTCTTTTACCGTGATTGAGCGACTTTCAATCTTTCTTGAATTAACTGGATTTTGCTAGTTATATCTTGGACAATATCGGGACCAAGTAATCCCTTCTCTCCAACCTCGCTCCAGCATAGAGGCGATCTGCAACTTCGGCCATAAAGAGCTTCGAATGGTGCCATTTGAATACTCGACTGATAGCTATTATTATAAGCGAACTCAGTCAATGGTAAATGTTCATGCCAACTACCGCCGAAGTCAATCATGCAGGCTCTCAACATATCTTCAATAATCTAATTCGTCCTCTCGGTTTGTCCATCCGTCTGAGGGTGAAAAGCCGTACTAAACCTTATTCTAGTACCCATAGACGATTGTAAACCCTTCCAGAAATGAGAGGTGAATCTCGGATCTCAATCCGAAATAATAGAGCTTGTAATACCATGTAGCGTTACGATCTCCTTGATATATAAGGCGGCTAGAACATCCACGGTCCATTTGGTCTTGATAGGTAAGAAGTGGGCGGACTTGGTTAGTCGGTCCACAATTACCTATATAGTATCAAAACCACTTCGGGTCTTTGGTAAACCAACAATGAAATCCATACCGATATTATCCCATTTCCATTCCGGTATTTCGAGAGGCTTGAGCTTGCCAGTCGGTTTGAGGTGTTCGGCCTTGACTTGTTGACAAACCAAATATCGGCTTACGAACTCAGCTACCTCTCTCTTCATGTTCGGCCATCAGAATGTTCTCTTGAGGTCTTGGTACATTTTTGTAGCACCGGGGTGAATAGTGTACCTTGACCGATGTGCTTCCTCCAAGATTTTTCCCTCGATAGTAGAACAATCGGGTATACAAGTTCTTCCTTTGAATAATAACCTTCGATCATCAACCAGAAGGAAATTCGGTTGTTGATCTAGTTTCTCTTTAATTTCAACGATCTTCGGATCATCACCTTGCCGTTCCTTAACTTCCGAGAGTAACTCGGGTTGGAGTCGAATATTAGCAATAAAGACTCCGCCTTCCTTCTCCTCCATATTGAGGTTTAAGTTGGCCATTTGCTCAAGTAGATGCCATTCTTTAACCATCATGCTCGATAACAAAGCCATCGGCTTCCTGTTAAGTGCATCAGCTACGGCATTGCCTTTTTCGGGATGATATTATATAGAGAAATTAAAATCCTTTAAATATTCCAACCACCGTCTTTGTCTCATATTGAGCTCCTTTTGAGAGAATAAATATTTGAGACTCTTGTGATCAGATTACACCGTAAAGGCTTTGCCATAGAGGTAATGTCGCCAGATCTTCAAAGCAAAGACCACAGCTGCCAGTTCTAGGTCATGTACGGGATGATTTTCCTCGTGCTTCTTCAATTGCCATGAGGAATAAGCTATGACCTTGCCATGTTGCATTAATACGCAACCTTGGCCAATTCCAGATGCATCAGCATATACTTCAAATCCTCCTCCTTCCGTAGGTAATGTGAGAATAGGAGCAATCGTCAGACAATCCTTTAAAGTTTGAAAGTTTTTCTCGCATTCCTCGGACCATATAAATAGATTCTCCTTCCTTGTCAATCTTGTTAAAGATACTGCGATCTTTTAGAAATCCTTGATAAATCTTCGGTAATAGCCAGCCAATCCCAAAAAACTTAGTATTTTCGTTACACTTGTAGGTCTTTCCCAGTTCTTAATAGCCTCGACCTTTGATGGATCAACAACTATACCATTCCGGGAAATTATGTGACCGAGAAAAGAAACCTCCTCTAACCAGAAATCACATTTACTTAATTTGGCATAAAGCTTGTGATCTCTTAATAATTGAAGGGTCTTCTTGAGATGTTCTTCATGTTCTTCCTTGGACTTGGAGTAGATCAAAATGTCGTCGATGAATACAGCCACAAATTGATCGAGGTACTGCCTGAATACACTGTTCATCAATTGCATAAATGCGGCAGGCGCATTTGTTAAGCCGAAAGGCATACGGTGAACTCATAATGACCATACCGACTTCGGAATGCCGTCTTGTGAATATCACTTTCATTGATCTTCAATTGATGATAACCAGATCGAAGGTCGATCTTTGAGAAATATCGAGCTCCGGAAATCTGGTCGAATAATTCATCAATCCTCGGTAAAGGATATTTGTTCTTGATGGTGAGTTGATTCAATTGTCGATAATCAACACATAACATCATCGAACCATCCTTCTTCTTGAAAAATAAGACCGGGGCTCCCCAAGGTGAAGTACTTGGTCGGATAAACCCCTTCTCCAATAATTCCAATAATTGATCCTTTAATTCTTTCATTTCCACAACAGACATCCGATATGGAGCTTTAGAAACTGGTGCCGCTCCCGGAATTAAATCAATAGAGAAAATCACTTCTCTCTCGGGAGGAATACCAAGCAACTCGTCCGGAAATACATTAGAATAATCTCGAACGATAGGAATGTCATTTAGAACGGGTTCCGTATGCTCGGTCATAGTGATAGAAACTAAGAAACCGACACAACCCTTCCTTAATAATTTCTCGGCTTTGAGGGCCGAAATGAGAGGTATGTGCTTGGAATGCCTGATACCCGAAAATAAAAGGTCGGGGTAACCCATGAAAGTTACCGTCCCCAACTTGCAATTTACACTAGCTCCATGTGTAGATAGCCTATCGGCACCCAAAACAACATCATATCCTTCCATCTCCATGCATACCAAATTAGCGGGTAAGTTATAACCGCTAATTAGAATTTCACTATCAGGATAGAAATATTTGATTTCCGTTCCCGTTCCAATAGGTGTAGTAATGGTAAGTGTAGAATCTAATGGAATAGGCTTCATAGGTAAAAGACCAGTAAATCTTCTAGATATAAATGAATGTGTAGCTCCAGTGTCAAATAAGACAGAGGCAGGCTTGGAGTATATGAAAAGAGTACCTTCCATGACTCCTCCTTCCTCGGTAGATTCCGCATTCATTAGAGCTTGGAGTCTCCCTTGCTTCTTTGCAATAATTGGAAGCTTTACCGGTGATGGAGCTTGCTCATTAAGAAGAGGACAATTCGGGATCCTATGCTCCCGACTCCCGCATCGAAGACATGCGCCGAGTTTTCTCCAGTATTCCTCGACTTTGTGTCCGGGCTTCTCGCAATATTTGCATAATTCCTTGGATGGCGTAGAGAAAGGAACAATTTATTTGTCGAAAGTCCTCGGCTTCTTGTCCCCTTGGAAATTACGTCCACCCTTGCTGAAATTACGCCCGTCCTTGTTCAAGTTACGCCCGTCATTGGGCCTTTTCTTCCCGAAGGAAGGTTTGAATCTTCCGGACCCAGTAACTTGCTCTCTCTTGGCTTCCCTTCCTCGGATGCGATCCGATAACTCCGTTGCATCTTCTAGGAGTTGAGCTCTTCATACCATATCAGAATATAATTGAATATCCATCGGGGCGAGTTGAGTAATATATTGCGGCTTAAGGCCATTTAAGAATCTCCTTGCCTTCATTTTCTCGGTACCCATGAGATGTGGAACGTACCTAGATAACCTTGAAAATTGTGCTTCATATTCGGCGACCGATAATCCTATTTGCTTTAAGGCGGCAAACTAGGCGGCCTTCCTTTCTTGCACCCGGTCGGAGAAATACTAGCTATTGAAGTGTTCCACGAACTCTTCCCATAGAATTTGGTCGTGCGGTAAAGTAGCCTCGACGGATTCCCACCAGGCACGCGCATCTCTTTCCAGTTGGAAAGTAGCATGTCACGTCCCGAGCCATTATTACAGCGGAAGACTAACTCAGGGAGCGCGAACAACCGGTATGGTAAGCCTCTTGCACGCAAGAACGAACAGAGCGCAATATAATCACACACATAAATGTAATTTCACAATATTACTCAAACTCTAACTTTATTTCAAAATAATCAAGTACTTCCATTATGTACTAGAATCAAGAAATAGGAAAATTACATAGACTCAATCTAAATAATTTAGACTTCCTAAGTCTTCACTCTCATCTTGACAATACTTTCATTCGCTCTCGGACCCGCTACTTGTATAACCCGAATCCGAATTCGAATCACTTCCATCTCCTGAAAAGATTGGAAATAGGTAATGAGCACACTTGCCTAGTAGGTATCTTAGGCACTATTAAAGTAATTAACAATTTAGCTCTAATGAATAAGGTAAAAATCATGCGAATGCGATCAATCACGTGATTAAACCAAAGTAACAAGACGATCAAATAAGTTAGAATGAGAGCAAGTACGAGCTAGCAAGAATATAACAAGAACATGGTATTGACCTTTCATGAACAAGATTGTATCGAGAATGTACTAGCAAGCCACATAATCATCACTGTAGTATCTTTTG
This sequence comes from Amorphophallus konjac, assembly GCA_022559845.1. Classification (NCBI taxonomy): domain Eukaryota; kingdom Viridiplantae; phylum Streptophyta; class Magnoliopsida; order Alismatales; family Araceae; genus Amorphophallus; species Amorphophallus konjac. The sequence goes on from CM040122.1 coordinate 203,526,885, forward strand.
CTTATGAGCAAGTACTTCGTGAATTTTTGTGGAATATCAAGCAAGAAAGTCATGTCGTGTCGTGGATTTTCACTTATTTATAGAGAAAGTACTCCCAGCGTAATGCGACGCTAGTAGCATCATACCCCATGGTTTATAAAATAGTATGTTTCCGACAATCAGCCGAGGGAACTAGCATAGAGCCATTGAACACAATCAGTGCTCAATCGCATCTTCAAGTATAAATCAAGTTACTTCCACGCATGTAACAATAAAGTGTGGCGAAGAATGTAATAAGTTCAATAAGCTCATGATAACAATAATTCAATGAATGAATGCTTTAATAAGAATCATGAGAAATCAAGAATGACTTAAGCAAGGTTATGCTTATGGAAATAAATCGACAGCATAACAGTACGTTCTTTATCTTCCACTAATTATATTAGGTTTCTTGATCAATATGATAAGTTCTAGATCCTCAATAGTCCATCTAGAAACCTTGGAATATCAACCATTGGTCCACCTTGGGTTAAAATACTCAAGCAGTGTGACGGTCGTGTACTGGCCGTTACATCATGTGACGCTCTAGTATTGGGTCGTTACATTAGTTTGAATCCAGAACCAAGAAATCGGACTCAGTGGAATGTGATGGTCGTATATCGGGCCGTTACATGTGCTTGACGGTCTAATATAGAGCCGTTACACTGCTGATAATCAAAAACATCGATAGTGTAATCTAATCAATGGGCTTTAATGGTACAACTAACTCGGCGTCCTAGTGGGAATCCGAGGCTCGCGGAGAATTACAGAGGCCTTGAAACAAGATTTCCTAGTCCATTGGAAGGAATATTCAATAGAGAGGTCCTTATGTCCAAGAATAATGTTCCTATAGTGCAAAGTGAACTAATGGACAACATATCGGAATATGTGCCATATACTTAAAAAAATGACTCTATAGATAGAAAAGAATGTGTAACAATGCGAAATCAAAATAAAACTCCGTCAATACAATATTGGAAAATCATGATTTAGAATACAAAACTATAGAGTTTTAGCTAATGAAATTAGCATAACTTAAAATAACCTAAGATACATTAATCATGCAATTTGATTATGAATCAGTAACTAAACTTGAAGTCATGATAACAGGTCCATCTTAGCTATCTAAGCTTATGTATAAGTAAACTTAACTGGTTATTATTCTGCCTTGGGCTGACAGAACACAGGTGTCTGACGGTCTAGGATAGGCGCGTTACAGTGTGTGACGGTTTATCGAGGGGACGTTACAGTAATGTAAAGCTCCTGGAAGATGCGTCAAAACCAACAGAACAGTTTGAACACAATAGATTGTGTGACAGTCTATCATGGTGCGTCAGAGAATCTGCTGGCAGTAAACTAAGTAAAGGTTTATGCAAACATAACATTCCTGGAAATCAAAATACTACCACTGTCCTAGTCATGATAACGAAGTATAGGTCAACTATATGCATGGGTTTAGTGAATAGACAGGACAGTATCTTTTAATTTCCATTTAGGGCTAAGAGATGCATGAATGTATAGAACTATTAGATCATGAAATTCTTAGTCTATAATGCATGAAATCAAGCACAACCAGAGGGCTTTTATTCCTAACAAGTTGTTTCTGCCAATCATGAGATAACCTACCTCTTCTAAATCCTTTAAACTTCGATTTTGATGCTAGGTGCTACCCTTAGTCCCTTGTACTTCTTGTGATAATTCAGCAACTTCAATCTGCTCTATTTACTCAGCCTCTTGACCTAAGGATGTGAAATTTTGAGGATAAGAAGATGAAACTAATGGGAACAAAAGGTTCTAGAGGATTGAGTTCTAATTATCTCATTTAGATGTCCTAATGTCCTGATCTTCAGAGGACTTTCGTTCAGATTCCTAGGTTGCTAAGGTTGAATCAGCAATTTTGGAAGCTTATATCTCCTTGATTGCTTGATCTCCTAGCACGAAATTTGGAGAACCATTAGTCTAAAGTATACTAAACAAAAGCTTCTAAAGAACTTACTCGAAATTATGACTCCTTATCTTGATTCTTCACGAGTCAAAAGTAAGGGTCGCTCAATTCAGAACTAGGTCCTATTTATAGGGTTTTGGCTAGGGTTTAAAGATTAGATCGATTCTAGAGTCCTTAATTTGTCAAAACCTAATCCCTAAGAGTCCTTAGTAATGTTATAAGCTTCACTAAGTCGATCTCTTATAGATAAGATCCCAAAGTTCTAATCTTTTTGCTCATTCTTTCTTTCACGGAACTAACAGAGTGTAACGCATCAGCCTAGGTGCGTTATAGGGCTATGGCGGTCGCCTGATAGACCGTTACATTCAACGTATATAGAGTTTCAATTTGATAAAACTCTTTTATTCGTTTATCCACATAATTATCTTATATAAATAGTATTTATCCTTAAAATACATGAATTAGCTAATTACCCCTCTAGAATATGGGCCAAACTTGATGGGCTTGGTCCATTCACCTTTTGGATATTAATTAGATAGGCTAGGTTAACTAATTAGCCTAATTGAGTCTTATAATGACTTATTAATCCAATAACCCCTTCATTAATTTATTTAAGACTTTATAATTTCCAAAAAAATATTTTAAAATTTTAAAATTATAGATATAAATTCTGGGGCACTACACCCTCCCCCACTTAGAAGAATTTGTTCCCCAAATTCAATATATGGATTTCGAAGAGTGTACTTACAGTTAAATAATTCTGGAAATCTTTTTCGCATGGCTACTTCAGTTTCCCAAGTTGCTTCATATGGCCATGTTTTCTTCCATTGAATCTTGATCATAGGAATAACATTATTTCGTAGTTGACGCACTTCTCGTTCCAGAATCTTTATTGGCGTTTGCTCGAATGTCATATCCTTCTGAATCTCCAGATTGTCATAAGTGATAATATGGTCAGGATCATATACATACTTATTCAGCATGGAGACGTGAAATACGTCATGAACTCTGGCTAATTGTGGAGGTAAAGTCAGTTTGTAAGCTACTTCACCAATCCGTTCGAGAATTTCAAATGGGCCAATGAATCTTGGAGTTAGCTTTCCTTTAATGTCAAATCTTCGAATACCACGACCTGGAGAAACCTTTAAATATACATGATCTCCTACCTTAAACTCCAAGTCACGTCTTCGATTGTCAGCATAAGACTTTTGCGTATCTTGTGCCATTTTCATTCTTTCTTGAATGAGCTTGATCTTCTCTGTAGAATCTTTGATAAGGTCAGGGCCTAGAAATTGTTTTTCCCCTATTTAATTCCAACATATTGGTGATCGACATCTTTTTCCATATAAGGCTTCAAAAGGTGTCATTCGTATGCTAGCCTGATAGCTTTTGTTATATGCAAACTCTACTAGAGGCAAGTGATCATGCCAACTACCTCCAAAGTCGATAGCAAAAGCCCTGAGCATATCTTCTACTACTTGATTCGTTCTTTCCGTTTGACCATCTGTTTGTGGATGAAAAGCTGTGCTGAAATTCAATCTAGTCCCTAGTGAATGTTGTAGACCCTTCCAGAATTGTGATGTGACTCGAGGATCTCTATCAGATATAATAGTGACTAGGACACCATGTAGTTTGACAATTTCCTTTATGTATAATGCTGCCAGGATATCCACAGACCATCGACTCTTTATTGGTATGAAGTGTGCAGATTTAGTCAATCGGTCGATGATTACCCATATTCCATCGTATCCACCTCTGGTCTTGGGTAAACCCATAATAAAGTCCATCCCTATACTCTCCCATTTCCATTCGGGAATACTCAAGGGGTGTAATTTACCTGCGAGTCTAAAATGCTCTGCCTTTACTTGTTGGCAGGTGAGACAACGAGACACGAAATCAGCTATTTCTCTCTTCATATTGGGCCACCAGAAATTTCTTTTGAGATCTTGATACATCTTTATTCCTCTAGGATGAATTGTGTATTTGGAATTATGCGCTTCATCTAGGATTAATTTTTTCGTAGCCTTATGATCTGGTACACATATTCGGCCCTTAAATAATAATATTCCGTCATTGGAAATAGAAAAATCCGGCCTTTGTTCCATATTGGCTTTAATTTCTAGTAATATAGGATCATCATTTTGCAGCTTGACCAGATCTTCTATCAATGTAGGTTGAGCTCGGATATTAGCTATGAAACAATCTTCTTCCTTTATGTCAATATCTAAGTTCAACTGAGCAAATTGAGGAACAAGGTTAGTTACACCTATCATAAGACTTGATACATACCCATTGGTTTTCTACTGAGTGCATCAGCTACAGCATTAGCCTTGCCAGGATGATATTGAATAGCAAAATCAAAGTATTTGAGATATTCTAACCACCTCCTCTGCCTCATGTTAAGCTCTTTTTGAGAGAATAAATATTTCAAGCTTTTGTGGTCCGAGTATACCGTAAACTTTTCTCCATAGAGATAATGACGCCAAATTTTCAAGGCGAAAATAACCGCTGCTAATTCCAAATCATGTACATATAGTTTTCCTCGTGACGTTTCAATTGCCTTGAAGAATAACAGATTACTTTTCCATTCTGCATGAGGACGCATCCTAAGCCAATGCCAGACGCATCCGTATACACTTCGAATCCACCACCTTCCATCGATAGTGATAGAATAGGAGCTGTCGTAAGATGATTCTTAAGAGTTTGGAAACTCTTCTCACATTCCTCGGACCAGACAAAATGGTTTTCTTTTCTTATGAGTCTGGTTAAAGGAACTGTAATTTTTGAGAAGTCCTTAATGAATCTCCTATAATAACCAGCTAGACCCAGAAAGCTCCTTACTTCCGATACAGTCGTTGGCCGACTCCAATTCTTGACAGCTTCTACCTTAGAAGAATCCACAACAATACCTTCTTTTGAAATAATGTGGCCTAGGAATGAGACTTCCTCGAGCCAGAATTCACACTTATTGAGTTTGGCATAAAGCTTGTGTTCTCTAAGTGTTTGTAAAGCTATTTTCAAATGTTGTTCATGTTCCTCTTTTGTCTTGGAATAGATCAAGATATCGTCAATGAAGACGACGATGAACTGGTCTAGATATGGCTGGAAGAGATTGTTCACAAGTTGCATGAATGCTGCTGGGGCATTAGTTAACCCAAACGGCATCACTACGAATTCATAGTGGCCATAACGACTTCGAAAAGCCGATTTATAAATGTCCTCTTCTTTAATTCTAAGTTGATGATAACCTGATCTGAGGTCTATCTTAAAGAAATATTCTGCTCCCGAAAGCTGATCGAAGAGTTCATCAATACGCGGCAACGGATACTTGTTCTTAATTGTGAGTTGATTCAGTCGCCGGTAATCGATGCATAGCCTGAGAGAACCATCCTTCTTCTTGACAAATAGAACCAGCGCACCCCAAGGAGATGTGCTAGGTCTGATGAAGCCCTTGTCTAGTAGTTCCTGCAATTGCCTATTCAATTCCTTAAGCTCCGTGGGGGACATCCTGTAAGGGGCTATAGAAACAGGTGCTGCTCCTGGAATGAGTTCAATGGTGAAGTTCACTTCCCTCTCGGGCGGTAAACTGGGTAATTCGAACGGAAACACATCGGGGAACTCATTTACAATAGGGATGTTTGCTATGTTAATCTCCTTGGATTCGGTAACAATGACAGAAGCAAGAAAAGCTCCACATCCTTGCGAGATAAGTTTGCAAGCGTGAAGAGAAGATATGATAGTAGGATGCTTCTTGTACTTGATGCCAAGAAAAGAGAATCTTGGATGACCGAGCTTTCGAAAGGATATAATCCTATTTCGACAATTGATATAAGCATCATGATGTACAAGCCAATCTACCCATAAAATGGCATCATAACCTTTCATGTCAAGGCATACTAAGTTTGCGGGGAGATTATGACTTTCTATTATCACTGCGCTATCAGGATAATAGTCGGTAAGCTTTGTTCCGGAACCTAAGGGTGTGGAAATAGCAAGATCTGAAAGTAAGGGAACTGATGCGATTGGTAATATTTTAGCAAAAGTAGTGGAGATAAAAGAATGAGAGGCACCCGTATCAAATAGCACAAATGCAGGGTGAGAACAAATTTGAAGAGTACCTTCCATAAGCCCATCATCCCTGGGCGCTTCCTCTTCTTCCAGAACAGCATTGAGGCAAGCCTGCCTCCTGTGTCCATTACCAGATGACTGGTCTTTCATAAGGGGGCATTCCGGCATGCGATGCTCCCTGCTTCCACAACGTAAACAAGCGCCGAGACGCTTCCAACACTCCTCAGCCGAATGGCCGAATTTTTTCACAAAATGTGCAAGTCGTGGCGACCTACTCCTTCTCCTCCTTGACTTTCTTTTGCTTATGGGAACTTCCACCATTCCCATTCCTGGATATCTTCTTACTATAACGGCTTTTGTAGGGTTCCGTGATACTGAATTTCTCTTTCTTATAACGCCGATCAGAATGTCGACTTGGTTCTTCTCCTTTCCTTTTCAATTTTTAGACCTTCTCTAAGGTCCTTTCACATAAATACGCTCGCTGTACCATTTCTTCATAAGTACAGATGTTTTGGGTCCCAAGCTGCTGAATGAAACCGAGTCGTAACCCGTCCATAAACCGATTTGCCTTGAGTAGATCGGTGCTGATAAGATGCGGTGCGTAAGGTGCAAGTCTTGAGAATTGCAGTTCATATTCGACAACCGTCATCATTCCTTGCCGAAGAGCGGCGAATTCCATAGCCCTCCGTTCCTTTACGTGCTCAGAAAAGTACTTGGCACGGAACAGGGTGAGAAAACCATCCCATGTATGAGGTGCATTGGCCGGAGGTGCCGGAATCAACTTCCACCATGTGCGAGCATCTTTGTTGAGTTGAAAGGTTGCGAGACGCACCTTTTCCTGATCAGTGCATTGGATCACATCAAAGATACGGTTCATTTCGTCTATCCAATTCTCTGCCTCGTCGGGATTAGAAGAACCATAAAATCGCGGAGGATTTAAACTTCAGAAATTGCGATGTAGGTCACCAGCCCTTGCCCATGCGCCACCTTGCGCTATAGTTTGCAATACCTGAGTAAGGTCGGCAACTATTTGTTGCATGCCATCCCAATCTACACGATGAGCCATTCGTAAGATAAGGTACCTGAGAGAAAAATAACAACTTGTTATTTCTCATGAAATTGGAAGGTGTAATCTTAAAGTTATTTAATTATCTTATCCCGGCTCTACCCAATTCTCACATGGGTATGAAAATTCTTCCTTAGTTCATAGGTAGGGGTCCTTAAACCTTGGACTTTTCCTATGACATGACTCTTCTTCCTAAGTCATGAGACTTAGGCTCGATACAAACTTAACTGTCACGCCCCGAGTCTTTATTACAGTGGAAGACTAACTCAGGGAGCGTGAACAGCAGGCATGGTAAGCCACTTGCAAGAAAGAACGATCAGAGCGCAAGACAATCACACACATAAATGTAATTTCATAATATTACTCAAACTCCAACTTTATTTCAAAATAATCAAGTACTTCCATTATGTACTAGAATCAAGAAATAGGAAATTACATAGACTCAATCTAAACAATTTAGACTTCCTAAGTCTTCACTCTCATCTTGACAATACTTTCATTCGCTCTCGGACCCGCTACTTGTATAACCCGAATCCGAATTCGAATCACTTCCATCTCCTGAAAAGATTAGAAATAGGTAATGAGCACACTTGCCCAGTAGGTATCTTCGCATCAACATGAAGGCACTATTAAAGTAATTAACAATTTAGCTCTAAAGAATAAGGTAAAAATCATGCGAATGCGATCAATTACGTGATTAAACCAAAGTAACAATATGATCAAATAAGTTAGAATGAGAGCAAGTACGTGTTGGGTCCCGTGAGGTGTAAGCGGATCTAGAAGGGGGGGTTGAATAGATCCTATCACAAGTTATGGCCTATTTAAAAAACTCTTATCTAGCGGAAGCTTAAACCACTCTTATAAAGTGAATGAATCACTTAGGCACAATGCACAGAGGAATTAAGTAGAGTGGCTCAAATGGAAAGATTTGAATTACAAGCTATGAAACGTCCACACTTCTTTAAGTGAATTACAAAGCATAACACATAGATGAACATGCAATAGCTTGCAACAACCGTGCGTGTGTGTGTATGCTATGTTGATCACTCAAAGTGCATATGTATGTGAGCAAGATAACCAAGTATGGAAGCACATGAACCGGCGAATGGGGTTAGAAGATATAGAGCAATCACACAAAATAAACAACCCACAACACAGGGATTTTTAAGGTGGTTCGGTTGCAACCCCGCAACCTACGTCCACCCCTCACCAAAACTCGGTGAGGCTTCCTTGCTGACACACAGCTTGACCCGGGGACACGCCCCAAACCACAGAACAGAGAAACCCCTCTTTCTATCTTCCTACACACAAAGCCGGAAGGGACGGCTACACCGCAAATCGGAGAACTCCTGATTGCCTTCCTACTAACCACCGGTAGGGACGTCAACGTAAATTGGAACACCCTCCAATTGCCTTCCTACTAACCACCTGGTAGGGACGTCAACCGCAAATTGGAACACCCTCCAATTCTCTTCCTACTAACCACCTGGTAGGGACGAATCACAACTTCAATGTTTAACAATATTGAAAGTAAAACAGATGTGAAGGAATTAAAACAAGAGATTGAGTAAGAAGGAATTGGCCCTTGTATCGATATGCTTTGTTGATCAGCAGCAGGGATCTCTTCTTCTTGCAAATCAATCTTCTTGTAATCACCCTTGAATGGATGATTGTTCTTCACGGAGTACTGTTCATGTGAACAGTAACTGTTCTTCCAATCTCCTCTCTTGATCTTCTCTCTTTGATCTCTTTGAATGGATGAAGAAGTGAATAGATACTACCTTGATCCTTGCTTCCTTCTTCACAGATCTTGGAAGATGATCGCTTTGATATGAGCTTGAATGCCTTGGATTGGATGAAGATGTTCTTCACGGAGTACTGTTCACGTGAACAGTAACTCGAACTCCTCTTGCTTGAGCACACCCTTGCAGCCTCCTTTGATCTCCCTTGTTAGCCTTGCTTGATTCTACTCTTCCTTGGAGGTTGCTGGATTGAGATATAAGCTTGAATCACCTTGAGTTGATGGAGAGGATATTGGATGTAGCTTGATCTTCTCTTGAATCCCCTTGAGTTGATGAAGAGGTGTACGGATGTAGCTTTGATCACTTTTGATAGCCTTGAATGCTTCTTGCTTGGTTGGAGGTTGCTTGGCCTCAGATCTGAGCTTGAATCATCTTGGAAGGATGAAGAACCCCAGCCCATAGTACTGTTCACGGAGGTGCTACAGTACCTTCGAAATGGCCTCTCTTGATTCACTTCATCAACTCCATCAACTGGGGTTTTTTAACCCTCTCATGTTGGTTTTATAACCCTTGGAATGGTCCTTAGACACCCTCCAGACCAGATCCATAAATCATGGAAGATTAGGTAGGGTTTGATTAAACAAATCCATGGAAAGGGGCTGGCCACGAGGTGGATTTCGAGGTCAAACTTGGTTGGCTTGGGGCTGGCGGTCGACCGGAATTCATGGGCCGGTCGATCGGAACCTGCTGCAGCTAGAACTTTTCGGTTCTGGCAAAACCGGTCGACCGGAATTCATGGGGCGGTTGACCGGAATGTCACAGAGCCTGAACCTTTTGGTTCTGGGAAATTCGGTCAGCCTAGCTACAGTGCCGCCGGTCGACCTAAAGCTACAGTAAATTCCAGATTAACACAATTCAGCCCCAAATGTCATTGTAACCCTTCCGAACTCTGTGGCATCAAACTCCTTTGATCTTGGGGAGTCTTAGGGAATATATATTGAGTGTTTTGGCCTGCAAAATCATATAAAAAGGATTAGAACTTTAGCTCAATAATCCATATAATAAATGTATGAAATACACATATGAAATCTCATGAATTAGTTATATGTGAACACTTTGAATCACAAGTGCTATGAGCTAAAGATCAAGAAATAAGAGCTCAACAACCCCAAGTAAAATATCCATGAAACACACTCATGGAATTTCAATAACAAGAAGGATAGAAAAGCTCATTCCCAAATTAACCATCCATATCAAAAGATCAAGTTCATATGACAATGAATTTAAACAAATGGATGATCATCATGTAACCCAAAGTTTCAAGATTGATGTGAGCATTCAAGAACCACATGTTCCTTGGTATTAATGCAATGTGAGAACATATAATGCAAGTTGTGAATGGGCATCATGAAACCAAATACATGGAGAGTGATAAACAACAATGACTCATAGTGTTAAGCCATTATCAAAACCAAGAATACATTAGAACTCATATGACCATAGAATGATGTCGAATGACCCAAGTGACCATATGAACTCAAGTGACCATAGGGGCACAACATTCTCCCCCTTTTTGATGATGGCAACACTGATGCATTCTGAACTATGAGTCATTATAAATTCATATGGCAACTATGAGTCACTCACATGGTTCTCACCCCCTTTGACACACAGATGGCATTCTGATTAATGACTCACACAATCTTACCACATACTTTGATTAATGACTCACATGAATACTTCTCCCCCTTTGACAACATCAAAAAGAGCCAGGAAAGAGAAAGAGATACTCACATTAATGACGCACACAAAATGACTTTCATAATGCTCGGGATCTCCTGTGACATCATTACAAGAAACCATAATGTGGAGAAACATGTCATTGCAGGCAACATTCCAGAAGATGATGTGGAAATACATGCCAATGGTTGTACACTTATTAAGATTGACAAAATAACTAGAGAGAACAACCAATTATGGAAAGCCAGTTATAGGACTGATACCAATGAATGATATGGATGTACCGAACATGGTGGTGTCCCGTGGCTTGGCAAAGACAATGTAAGTGGGAGAGGTAGAGCCATAGCAGCATGATTCAATTTCTCAAATAGGAGATGGATAGAGCAACCAAGGAGTAAATTTTTATTTCAAATTTTGCAGATTTTTAGTGGTTTTCTAGTTTTCAGATTTTTTAGATTTTCTATGCAATGCATGGAAATGACAAATGCAAGCTACAATTGTATGAAGTTAAGATGTGCATGCCTCCCTATTGGCATGAGAGCATGATGTTAATGATGCTAGGTCTTATGCCACATGCCAATGAATGAGAAAGTAATGTGATATCACTTGACAGAGGACACCAATGATTTTGGATGCGACTTGAAAGGTGCATCAAGATGATACCACTTGTTAGATGATACCACTTGTTTAGTATGATGATGTAATCCTGGCAGCCTGAATGATTTATGTAGATATGGCAGATGAAGGCAAACAACAAAGTTTATGTAACATGTGTAGCTCAAGATCCATGATAGTGAAGCATGTGAATGCAAATATTTATGCATGGATATACAAATGCATGGAGAAGTAAAGTGTATGAATGCTATGCATTAACCCTCATGATAAATGAAGGTTCTCTCCCCCTTGGATTCTTCCATATCCACAATGCACTCTCCCCCTTTGACAATGCACAAAGGCAACAAAAGGCAACATCTCCCCTTTTCTCCCAAGTCCATAGCAAGGACTCACAACAAGACATTCTCCCCCTTTGCCAATAGCAAAAAGGAGGGATACGGCACAGTGGTTGACAAAGGTCCTAGAGATCAGAGTGGAATGGTAGTGGAAGAGCAAGCCATTATATGGAAATTAGAAACATGCCGGGAGCAATATATATGGTTCAAAGCTAATGAAAACCAAGATCATCAATAGAGTTTAAAAAGCATCGACATCCATGGTTTAATAGAAATGAACCAGAAGCACATATCTTGACAGTGTTTAACCTTCCCTTGTCTTATACATCCATATTCAATAACCACAAAGGGAATAACACAAAAATTAGTATTGAGGCTAAACAAGCATGACTAAAGCATGGAATTTTATGAGTTTAACAAATTTGATTTTCAATATCATTTGAATTTGAAGGCACATGACTCATATGTTACGAGCAATCAAGTCTAGTACATGCCTCCTAGCCGTAAGAATATACGTTGTTTAGACGCTAGTATCCCTAGGTATTTGGCAAGACTGACTGTTATGCTTCAGAATGAACAGAGATAGCAACATCACGTCATGACATATCCAAACTCATTTCTTTGATGAGAAGATATATTTCTCAGCAATTATGCCATTGCTCTACCTAGAGTCCAAATGAATTAAGACAGAGATAACAGAGGCACATCATGACATATCATTCGTCACTTGATTTGATGACGGGACATATTTTTCGTGCAATACTATCATTGCTCTGCAAATTGATTTTCAAGAATTCAGCTCATCAAGATGTTTAGAAACAATACTAAGCTCTAGAGTATCACCAAAGTTGTCAAGACATTTGGATTTTCAGATTTCAGAATAGTTATTCAAGGCACAACATGCAATCTCTAGTTAAGGTCTATTAAAACCACAAAATATGGATGATTTCAAAAGATATATCAAAACTTCAAGGAAATCATTAAATCTGAACCATTTTCATTGAATGGACAATCATCAGTTCATATAATAGAAAGCTCTTACACTGTAGTGATGTCAGTCTCTTGAACTTATTATCACACTGGAGGCCATTGAGGTTTAGATGCAAAAAGGACAAATGAACCAAGAAGAACAACACGACTCCCCCTAAGAATATGCAATAAAAGCACGCAAGAGTGATGTTTGCAGTCACAAAGAATGACAAATGTCAATGAGAGGTTTACTTGAACCATGCAGAGGTTGACCTGATCAAACATGAAATGCATGAACCAACATGATGAATATGAAACATATGCATGAATGCCTCATCAAGACAACTCTCCCTAGCTATATGGCCTATATGCGACATTGACGCATGGTACTTGGCGGAGGTGAAACCTCACGCATATTGAGTGCTTCCAGATAAGCATTGCCTGCCTTTCCATACATCAACATTTGATATACCATGGCCATACAAGAATGATATGATGTACAATGATTCAAGCTAGATTGATGTTGACTCCCCCTGAATACATGCATGGGTTGGCAATGAATTATGCAGCCCAAGACTTATGTGAATACACAATGCAATGAAGATGTTGCAAAATGATTGTGCATTTTTGTGTCTTCTAAACATGATGTGCATTAAGGTATGTGTGATCACAAGATGATGCAAACACACATGAATGCAACTTGATGATGATGCCAATAGATACCCCTTTTGAACAATGCTAACATGAATAACGAGTTGAAAATGCAGCCATGGTATGCATCATCAAAACCAAAATCCAAGAATTTCATGTAGCTGAAGCAAGGCTTAAGCAACTCATCATCACATCAACTTCATCAGCACAACAAGTTTTTCATGAATTAAACAGCTTAAATCAAGCATGGTGTGAGCAAGTTATCTAGCTCAAAAGTTCATCTCACACCAGGGGGGTTTTGCATTTCAAAGAGCAATTCAGTTTGCAGAATCTAATGACATTGGGCAGACGTATGATGCACTATCTACATGTCAAGACTGAACATGCAAGATGACTAAACTTAAGAGGTTTATGTACATACCTGTGCCTTGAGCTTTTATTTACCTTATGATCCTTTGTTCAGCTCCAAGGCATCCTGCACCCAAAATTCTCATTTGGAATTTTTAGGTACCCAAGATTGCTTGGGTCCTTGTGGGTTAGCAACATGTTTAGCATCTTGGCCCACCTTTTTTAGGGCAATCACATCATCCTCCTTCATTGTGAGGCAATCATATATCTCATGCCCATTTTTCCCACAATAAAAACAACACACAAAAGATTGATTTTTCTTTTTATGTTCATGTGCGTGTGCATGTGGATTATGCTTTTGTGGGTGAGCATGGGATTTACCTTTCATGGCATGAAGGTGATGCTTTCCCTTCAAATGCCAGCACTCTTGGATAGTATGGCCAGACTTACCACAATGAGAGCAGTAAAGAGAAGCATTTCTATTAAAGGCTATGGGGAGTGTCGACCTGTCTGGATAGGAATGTCGACACTTCTGATTCTCCATGTGGTTCCGTACAGAATTTTGTTGAGCAAGCCCTCTGCCAGTGTTGACCTGTTTCTTTCCTTGCCCTTTCACTTGCTGTCCTGCTCTAAGCTCATCATTTCTCAAGATCAAACAATCATGCATAGTGTGACCATGTTTACCACAATAATAACAATTGACATTCATTTTATGGAAGGCATGGTATTTAACATTGAACGTGTTATGGTGTATGTTTGGATGAGCATGCTGAATTTTACTTTTCCTTCGAGCAGTATGCCCCTTTTGGTGACCACAGGAAGTGGTGGCTTCAGGTGATACAGAATCTTGGATTTGGGCAAACATTGACAAGAAATCATTCAAACCTTGAATTTCATTTTCAAGTGAGAAAATGTGCTGTTTAGATTCAACAAGGCCCTCTTCGCATGCTGCCAATTGCTCATTGAGCATGGCATTTACTGCTTTAAAATTTTGATTTTGTTGTTCTAAAGCATGCACAGTTTCAGAGTGATCATCAATGACAGATTTGCCTTTTTCATGTGCAGCGAATTTTTCATGCAATTCTTCTTCAAATTTTTCACATTCAATTCTCTTTTCCAACAACTCTTTATTCTCTTCCTTTAGAGAATCAATCAAATTTTGTTGCCATTCAAGATCATCATGGAGACCAGCATTTATGTTTCTCAAGAATGAACATTTTTCACATACAAAATTAGCAGAGCATGAAACATAATTTTTATTTTCTTCAATCAACCTCTCATCATGGATTAGCCCATCGGCCATAGTTTGATCATTAGAGATTGACTTAGGTTGGTTTTGAAGTTTCATTACAATTTCTTCCAACCTAGTGATTTCATCATGAAGATTTTTATTTTCTTCCCTTAGACATGCAATGCTTTGTTTATGCGTATCTAGATCAACTGAGAGAGTATTGTTAAGCTCTTTAGCAATAGAACATTTTTTACAAAACAAGCTTTCATTTTGGTTGATTTTCTTGAGATCCTTTTTCAAATTTTTATTTTCTGATTTGACCTTTTTGTATTGAGTAATCAACTCACCATAGGCTTCCATAAGCTCTTCAAAAGTGAATTCCTCAGAGTCAGAGTTTACCTGTGATGAAGATGCATTACTAGACTATTCTATACGGTCGGCCATGAAGCATTCTTGTTCTTGTTCCTTCCCTTCATGGATTTTAACCAACTTGTCCAATACTTGCTTGGCTGTGCTGCAAGAGGACACAAGATGAGTTAGTCTTAGATCAACTGCAGCTGTAATTAAGTTATATGCAAGACGATTATCATTATGTTTGGTCTCATGTTCGGCTAACCAATCAATAGAATTTGATGGAAGCTCATGAGGACCATTGTATATAAGAGTCCACAATTGTGGATCTATGGAGCTAACATAAATGAACATTCTTCCAACCCATGTAGAAAAATATGAACCATCATAAATGGGTGGAGAAGCCATCGAAGCAAGTGTAGCATGTGAATCCATCTAAATAAAAAACACCGGGATCTTTCCCTGCAGATCGTTGGATCTGGGAATGACAGAGCCTCGCTCTGATACCACTTGTTGGGTCCCGTGAGGTGTAAGCGGATCTAGAAGGGGGGGTTGAATAGATCCTATCACAAGTTATGGCCTATTTAAAAAACTCTTATCTAGCGGAAGCTTAAACCACTCTTATAAAGTGAATGAATCACTTAGGCACAATGCACAGCGGAATTAAGTAGAGTGGCTCAAATGGAAAGATTTGAATTACAAGCTATGAAACGTCCACACTTCTTTAAGTGAATTACAAAGCATAACACATAGATGAACATGCAATAGCTTGCAACAACCGTGCGTGTGTGTGTATGCTATGTTGATCACTCAAAGTGCATATGTATGTGAGCAAGATAACCAAGTATGGAAGCACATGAACCTGCGAATGGGGTTAGAAGATATAGAGCAATGACACAAAATAAACAACCCACAACACAGGGATTTTTAAGGTGGTTCGGTTGTAACCCCGCAACCTACGTCCACCCCTCACCAAAACTCGGTGAGGCTTCCTTGCTGACACACAGCTTGACCCGGGGACACGCCCCAAACCACAGAACAGAGAAACCCCTCTTTCTGTCTTCCTACACACAAAGCCGGAAGGGACGGCTACACCGCAAATCGGAGAACTCCCGATTGCCTTCCTACTAACCACCGGTAGGGACGTCAACCGTAAATTGGAACACCCTCCAATTGCCTTCCTACTAACCACCTGGTAGGGACGTCAACCACAAATTGGAACACCCTCCAATTGCCTTCCTACTAACCACCTGGTAGGGACGAATCACAACTTCAATGTTTAACAATATTGAAGAAGTAAAACAGATTGAGTAAGAAGGAATTAAAACAAGAGATTGAGTAAGAAGGAATTGGCCCTTGTATCGATATGCTTTGTTAATCAGCAGCACTCTTCTTCTTGCAAATCAATCTTCTTGTAATCACCCTTGAATGGATGATTGTTCTTCACGGAGTACTGTTCATGTGAACAGTAACTGTTCTTCCAATCTCCTCTCTTGATCTTCTCTCTTTGATCTCTTTTAATGGATGAAGAAGTGAATAGATACTACCTTGATCCTTGCTTCCTTCTTCACAGATCTTGGAAGATGATCGCTTTGATATGAGCTTGAATGCCTTGGATTGGATGAAGATGTTCTTCACGGAGTACTATTCACGTGAACAGTAACTCGAACTCCTCTTGTTTGAGCACACCCTTGCAGCCTCCTTTGATCTCCCTTGTTAGCCTTGCTTGATTCTACTCTTCCTTGGAGGTTGCTGGATTGAGATATAAGCTTGAATCACCTTGAGTTGATGGAGAGGATATTGGATGTAGCTTGATCTTCTCTTGAATCCCCTTGAGTTGATGAAGAGGTGTATGGATGTAGCTTTGATCACCTTTGATAGCCTTGAATGCTTCTTGCTTGGTTGGAGGTTGCTTGGCTTCAGATCTGAGCTTGAATCACCTTGGAAGGATGAAGAACCCCAGCCCGTAGTACTGTTCACGGAGGTGCTACAGTACCTTCAAAATGGCCTCTCTTGATTCACTTCATCAACTCCATCAACTGGGGTTTCTAACCCTCTCATGTTGGTTTTATAACCCTTGGAATGGTCCTTGGACACCTTCCAGACCAGATCCATAAATCATGGAAGATTAGGTAGGGTTTGATTAAACAAATCCATGGAAAGGGGCTGGCCACGAGGTGGATTTCGAGGTCAAAATTGGTTGGCTCGGGGCTGGCGGTCGACCGGAATTCATGGGCCGGTCGACCGGAACCTGCTGCAGCTAGAACTTTTTGGTTCTGGCAAAATCGGTCGACCGGAATTCATGGGGCGGTCGACCGGAATGTCACAGACCCCGAACCTTTTGGTTCTGGGAAATTCGGTCGACCTAGCTACAGTGCCGCCGGTCAACCTAAAGCTACAGTAAATTCCATATTAACATAATTCAGCCCCAAATGTCATTGTAACCCTTCCGAACTCTGTGGCATCAAACTCCTTTGATCTTGGGGAGTCTTAGGGAATATATATTGAGTGTTTTGGCCTGCAAAATCATATAAAAAGGATTAGAACTTTAGCTCAATAATCCATATAATAAATGTATGAAATACACATATGAAATCTCATGAATTAGTTATATGTGAACACTTTGAATCACAAGTGTTCTGAGCTAAAGATCAAGAAATAAGAGCTCAACCACCCCAAGTAAAATATCCATGAAACACACTCATGGAATTTTAATAACAAGAAGGATAGAAAAGCTCATTCCCAAATTAACCATCCATATCAAAAGATCAAGTTCATATGACAATGAATTTAAATAAATGGATGATCATCATGTAACCCAAGGTTTCAAGATTGATGTGAGCATTCAAGAACCACATGTTCCTTGGTATTAATGCATTGTGAGAACATATAATGCAAGTTGTGAATGGGCATCATGAAACCAAATACATGGAGAGTGATAAACAACAATGACTCATAGTGTTAAGCCATTATCAAAACCAAGAATACATTAGAACTCATATGACCATAGAATGATGTCGAATGACCCAAGTGACCATATGAACTCAAGTGACCATAGGGGCACAACAGTACAAGCTAGCAAGAATGTAACAAGAACATGATATTGGCCTTTCATGAACAACATTGTATCGAGAATGTACTAGCAAGCCACATAATCATCACTCCAGTATCTTTTGCTTATGAGCAAGTACTTCGTGAATTTTTGTGGAATATCAAGCAAGAAAGTCATGTCGTGTCGTGGATTTTCACTTATTTATAGAGAAAGTACTCCCAGCGTAATGCGACGCCAGTAGCATCATACCCCATGGTTTATAAATTAGTATGTTTCCGACAATCAGTCGAGGGGACTAGCATAGAGCCCTTGAACACAATCAGTGCTCGATCGCATCTTCGAGTATAAATCAAGCTACTTCCACGCATGTAACAATAAAGTATGGCCAAGAATGTAATCTGTTCAATAAGCTCATGATAACAATAATTCAATGAATGAATGCTTTAATAAGAATCATGAGAAATTAAGAATGACTTAAGCAAGGTTATGCTTATGGAAATAGATCTACAGCATAACGGTACGTTCTTTATCTTCCACTAATTATATTAGGTTTCTTGATCAATATGATAAGTTCTAGATCCTCAATAGTCCATCTAGAAACCTTGGAACATCAACCCTTGGTCCACCTTAGGTTAAAATACTCAAGCAGTGTGACGGTCGTGTACTGGCCGTTACATCATGTGACGCTCTAGTATTGGGCCGTTACATTAGTCTGAATCCAGAACCAAGAAATCGGACTCAGTGGAATGTGACAGTCGTATATTGGACCGTTACATATGCCTGAAGGTCCAATATAGAGTCGTTACACTACTGATAATCAAAAATATCGATAGTGTAATCTAATCAATGGGCTTTAATGGTACAACCAACTCGGCGTTCTAGTGGGAATCCTAGGCTCGCGAAGAATTACGGAGGCCTTGAAACAAGATTTCCTAGTCCATTGGAAGGAATATCCAATAGAGAGGTCCTCATGTCCAAGAATAATGTTCCTATAGTGCAAAGTGAACTAATGGACAACATACCGGAATATGTGCCATATACTTAAAAAAATGACTCTATAGATAGAAAAGAATGTGTGACAATGCGAAACCAAAATAAAACTCCGTCAATACAACATTTGAAAATCATGATTTAGAATACAAAACTAGAGAGTTTTAGCCAATAAAATGAGCATAACTTAAAATAACCTAAGATACATTAATCATGCAATTTGATTATGAATCAGTAACTAAACTTGAAGTCTTGATAATAGGTCCATCTTAGTTATCTAAGCTTATTTATAAGTAAACTTAACTGGTTATTATTCTGCCTTGGGCTGACAGAACACAAGTGTCTGACGGTCTAGGATAGGCGCGTTACAATACGTGACGGTTTATCGAGGGGCCGTTACAGTAACGCTCCTGTGAAGATGCGTTAGAACCAACAGAACAGTTTGAACACAACAGATTATGTGACGGTCTATCGTAAGGCCGTTACAGTCATGTGACGGTCTTACGTTGGTGCGTCAGAGAATCTGTTGGCAGTAAACTAAGTAAAGGTTTATGAAAACATAACATGCCGGGAAATCAAAATACTACCACTGTCCTAGTCATGATAACGAAGTATAGGTCAACTATATGCATGGGTTTAGTGAATAGACAGGATAATATCTTTTAATTTCCATTTAGGGCTAAGAGATGCATGAATGTATAGAACTATTAGATCATGAAATTCTTAGTCTATAATGCATGAAATCAAGCACAACCAGAGGGCTTTTATTTCTAACAAGTTGTTTCTGCCAATCATGAGATAACCTACCTCTTCTAAAATCTTTAAACTTCGAATTTGATGCTAGGTGCTACCCTTAGTCCCTTGTACTTCTTATGATAATTCAGTAACTTCAATCTGCTCTATTTCCTCAGTCTCTTGACCTAAGGATGTGAAATTTTGAGGGTAAGAAGATACAACTATTGGGAACAAAAAGTTCTAGAGGATTGAGTTCTAATTACCTCGTTTAGATGTCCTAATGTTCTGATCTTCAGAGGACTTTCGTTCAGATTCCTGGGTTGCTAAGGTTGAATCAGCAACTTTGGAAGCTTCTATCTCCTTGATTGCTTGATCTCCTAGCACGAAATTTGGAGGACCATTAGTCTAAAGTATACTAAACAAAAGCTTCTAAAGAACTTACCCGAAATTATGACTCCTTACCTAGATTCTTCACGAGTCAAAAGTAAGGGTCGCTCAGTTCAGAAGTAGGTCTTATTTATAGGGTTATGGCTAGGGTTTAAAGATTAGATCGATTCTAGAGTCCTTAATTTGTCAGAACCTAATCCCTAAGAGTCCTTAGTAGTATTATAAGCTTCACTAAGTCGATCTCTTATAGATAAGATCCCAAAGTTCTAATCTTTTTGCTCGTTCTTTCTTTCACGGAACTAACAGAGTGTAACGCATCAGCCTAGGTGCGTTACAGGGCTGTGGCGGTCGCCCGATAGACCGTTACATTCAACGTATATAGAGTTTCAATTTGATAAAACTCTTTGATTCATTTATCCACATAATTATCTTATATAAATAGTATTTATCCTTAAAATACGTGAATTAGCTAATTACCCCTCTAGAATATGGGCCAAACTTGATGGGCTTGGTCCATTAACCTTTTAGATAATAATTAGATATGCTAGGTTAACTAATTAGCTTATAATGACTTATTAATCCAATAACCCCTTCATTAATTTATTTAAGCCTTTATAATTTCCAAAAAAATATTTTAAAATTCAAAAGTTATAGATATAAATTCTGGGGCACTAGATAGCAAGTAAGATAATATGACTCGTCCGCACATTACATGACTCGACAAATCCTCTCGATCTCCTTAATCCAATGTTCGGCCTCGTCCGGGTCCGTAGATCCCGCGAACCGGGGAGGGTTCATGCTCCGAAAATTCCTATGTAGATCACCCGCTCCTCGGTTTGCTCCTCCCTGAGCAACCTGTTGGAGAGCTTGGGTTAAGCCTTGAACGGTGCATTGCATCTCGCGCCATTGAGCTCTCTCGGCAGCCATTTGCGAGAATTAACCTGCAACCATAATTACAAGGTTTAATTATTTTATTCATTTGTTTATGTCTTGATAAATCTTTTTCTTTAAAACTAAACCCGTGTTTCTACCCGTACTTACCGGGAATGTTTAAGTCCTTATCCAAGTTTCTAGATATTGATCTAAAACCTAACCTAAGTTTAAGAATAAACCTAAATTGTGAAACCTAGGATTTTATGTAACCTGGCTCTGATACCACAAAGACTGTCACGCCTCGACGAGGAATATCGAGGGCACGACGAGTCGTAAACAATCGTGTCGATCAGAGCATTTACAATTTTATTTCTAAAGACAGAAATGAATGGGAAAATGGTACCTTTATTCCATCAAAATGAAGTTTACAACACTAATTGATAAGCCATAAAGGTAAATTACAACTTTCAATCCCAAAGTATCATCATTCTTGTAAAAACACTAATGATCTACATAAACCTAGGTAAAAAGAAAAATCACGCTCTCACTCTTGTCCATTCCCTTGTTCATTTTCATTTCCTGCAACAATTAACCAAAACGTAGGGTGAGCTAAAAGCTCAGTGGGATTTTATATCTCTAAAAACCAGGCAATCTTTAAGTATTAACAATTTAAGTAATTTTTAAAGTTGTATCGAGAAGTGTATAAACATGAATGGAATTTCTAAGTAATGACTTTGAACAAAGAATTTCATGTAATTGGTCATTTTCACGCAAGTCAAGTAATTCATGTAAATAAGTAATCAAATATCAATAACGAAATGTGGAATGTTGTATCAAGTAAATCTATCATGCACTTCGGTGTAATGTCACACCGTGGTCAATCATCTCCTATGGGCACAAGTACTTTCGGGCGTTATCCCCAGGACCAGACCAGGCCCCATTAATGTCAGGCATTGAGTCATATGGATCCGAAGATCCCAAGTACGTTTAGACATCCACTTTAATGTATATGGCCAATGATTTTCAAGAAAATGTTGTTTGTAATAAGCACAGATTTGACCAAATTTTAAAAGTTGCAAGAAAAGTAGATAACAATTTAAGGCATCATGTTTAACGACATTAAGTCGTGGAGTTCAAAAATGAACGGTAAGTAAGAAGAAAATTTAAGATAGTAATTTTATTAGAATTATTATTTTTTAAAATATCTTAGCTTAATATCATAATCATAAAACATCAAGTTTTAGTTATGAAAATATATGCTTTATGAATTACAATCATGAGTTTAATTATACATTAATTAACCATATGATAAGAAAATAGAATTTTATGTCAAAAATAACTCTAACTCGTTGAAAATAATCTTAACATGCTGAAAATGATTTTCATATGTTACTTTACTGATAAGATGATAAAAATAATATTTTCATGTTGGATTTAATTTTTAACACGCTAGAAATTAATATTTAACATGCTGTAATTAATACTTAACATGTTAAATAAAATTCTCATACATTAACTTATAGATAGCATGATAAAATAAGTTTACCATGCTAATTACAGAAATTTTCTTATAACAACATAAATTTTATCATGCTGAAAATTATTTTTCTACATTTATTTACTAATTATTTGAAAGAAAAATAGAATTATCATGCTGGAAAAAAGTTTTAATTTATTTCAAATAATTATAATATGCTAAAAATAATTCAATTATGCTGGAAGTAATTTTATCATGCTAGAAGTAATTTTAACGTGCTGGAAATATTTTTCATGTATCCATTTACTAATTACTTAATAGGAAATTAGGTTTAACATGCATAAAAATAGTTTAAATAGATTTTAGCATTCTGAAAATAATTTTCATATCTCAGTATGTATAAAATAATTTTATCATGCTGGAAGTAATTTTTAACATGCTTAAAATAATTTTCATGCATTAATTTACTAATTATTTCATAAAAAAATAAGTTTAACATAAAAGAATAATTTTTCTTGATAATATGCTAGAGAAGATTTTTATCATGCTGAAAATAATTTCAATATATCAATTTTCTGATAACCATATTTTTAGAAGCTAGAAATAATTTCCATGCATTAATTGACCAATTATTTGATAGAAAAATAGATTTTTCATGCTGAAAAATAGTATTTAATTTGATTTGTCATGCTAAAATTAGTTTCAGACTTTAGTATGAATAAAATCAATTTTACCATTCTGGAAGTAATTTTTAGCATGCTATAAATATTTTTCATGCATCAATTACTAATAATATGCTAAAAATAGGTTTTTCATGCTAAATAAATATTTTTATTCCACAAAAAAAATTTAACATGCTGTAAATATTTTAACACGTTAATATGGATTTCTAACATTTTTGGTTACTGTCTATGAACGCGTCCAGGAGTATAGACGTTTTCTGTAGACACGTCCCTGGTTTTGGACATTTTATAAACATTATTTTTACGTTTTATATTAATTTCTTTGAGGCGTCTAGGCATGTGGACGCCTTTATAAATATATTTTAATAAAATTTAATTTTTTATTTTTATTTTTATTTTTATTATTTTGTTATGGAGGCGTCCAATCATTTGGACGCCTTTATAAATTTAATCTAATAAAATATTAAATTTTTTATATTGCGACGTCTAAACAGTTGGTCATCTTTATAAATTTATTTTAATAAAATTTTAATTCTTTATAGAGGCATCCAGTTACAAGGACGCCTTCTTTAAATTATTTTAATTTTTTTTTTGAATTTAAGGCGGAGGGAAAAGTATATTTGAGCGCGTCTTATTTGGATGACGTGCTCTGTTGACACGTCTAGATGGTTGGACGCCTTCTTTTTATTATTTTTATATTTTTATTTTTGAATTCCGGTTGGTGTAACAGCATCTGAGAATGCGTCTTATCTAGGAGACGCGTTCATTAACGCGGACTGAGTTTTAACAGCCACGGTTTTCTTAAGAAAAATGTGAGTACCCTTCAATAAAACGCTAATAACTTGCTCATTTCTCAATAAAATTTAGGGAAACAAGTATCAATGGAAAGAGCATTGAAAAATACACAAGATAGCATGCTTTAATTAAAGTTTAGCCTGAGAGACACCTACCTTTAGACGGATCTAAAGAAATATCCCCAAATATAAAGAAACTCCTTGATCTTCCAAATCCTCCTTCCAATCTCCACTAATTCTTGTAATAGCATAACATTAGCCTCCAGGGATGAGTTGAGTGTCGAATGGGGCTCTATTTATAGCCAAAACTTGACCAATTTTGTCAAGATTTCTCACTTAATTTCACCTAACCCATTAGCTACGAATTAGAAAAAAATTTACATTTCTTCTCTTAATCTAGCCTCAATTTGGTGTGAAACCAATGTAAAAACGGCTGGTCTAAAGTTATAAGTTAGGTATAGGTTGATTTTTGAGTCAATCTTCTAGAAATGGGGTTATTTTAATCCCTTAAATGTCATATTAAACACATGTTACGAATTTAAGGTTATTTATCATTTATTAAATCCTTTAATCCATTAATCTAACCCATTATGAATTATCCAATAGGCCAATTATGATCCTAGTCCATTATATGAACTTTTATTGGACTTACTATGATTTATCAAATGGTTAAAGCATTTAATTTCCTATTTACTTAAGTAAATTCAAGTAAATTCAATAAACTAGCTTATTTCATATAGTAAAAATGTAATTTGATTATTTCATGAAAATTTTAGTTACATAATAAAATTAAAAAATATTATTTCTCATTTTTAATTATCGGGTTTCCACAGTGGCCCTAAGGAGACCGCTATTTGGTTTTAAGTCGGTTTAGGTCGGTTCCTAGTTGCGGCCTAGCGACTGACCCTCTTATGAAGTAATGGTCAGGGGTGGACCCCAACCAAGATGACGTATCGTACATTTTTAGAGGCAGCTTGGAGATAGCAGTCTTGCCATGACCGCCACCTTCAAGAGGCCGCCCTGTGGAGACCGCCTGCTTCAAGTTACGGTCCCCAAGAGACCGCATTCTGCCTGATTTGGTCTATTTTCCATGTTTATGGTTTCCGTTGATGGTGGTCCTCAGAGAACCACTATCTCATGGTAGTGGTCACCTCGTGACCGTAATCTCGTTTCGTCGACTCCACTTCGTAAAGCGTCGACACCGTCTTCTTCTTCTCTGTTCTTTGATCGTGGTAGGAGGCAGTCTGGCCAGGACCACAACCTGGCCATTGTTAGGAATTGGCGGCCCTCTCTAGACCGCATTCTCCTTTCCCTGCAGGCGGCGGTCTTGCTTTGATCGGAACCTGGTTCTATTTGGAAGTGGCAGTCTGGCCATTACCGCAACTAAGGCTTCTTCACCCTGTTTCACTATTTTTGTCTCCAGTCAACCCGATTGTTGTAGCGACCCGGATTCCGGATACCCGGTGCACCCGGTATAACTACCGAATACACGTGATACCACATGGGACCCGCGAGGCCTCCCAAGCGCGGGAAAGCGCCGAAGATAAAAAGGAGTGTGTGGAATACATTGAAGCCAGCAGATATAACAGTAAGCAATTAAATTTCATTAGATTGGGTTGCTAAAGCAGCCGAAATAAAATTACATTTTTCATTAAACATTCAAATTATTACAATTATACACCAGAGTCCAGCCCAAAGGAAAGGCAACAAGTCTATCACAGTACAGTCTGACAGAAAAGAAACGTACACAGAAGTCGGGGGAAGCCTGACGCAGGTACAACTGGCAGCTACAGCGAACGCGCTCCACCAAGGACAGTAGAGGCAGACGGCGAAACCCACCTAAAAAGCAGGGGTGAGTCTCAACAGAAACTCAGTAGGGGTCACGCAGATCCCCACTAGAAAACACACAAAGCAACGGAAGTAACAATAAAAATGGCAGGTGCAGCAAAGCAGGAAAAAGCTACACTACAAAGCTGTAAACAGAACAGGTATAGCAGGAGTAGGGAACAGGCAGGAGAGGGGAGCTCAACAACAAAGAAGAGCGAGGCCGTAAAACACAGAACAACGGCCACCGAGGATAACTCGGCACCCTAAGCTACTCCAAACGGCAACAGACGGTCAACCCCAAACTCGCGCAGTAGGGTAACCCAATCCGTCAGCCAAAAGAAAGGCGAAGGCAGACGCTGACGCCGCAAACACAGACAAAACACAATAGGAGACGTCGTGCACGCAGCCCCACGCATGACGAGAGTGTCATGCCAATGACAGAACACTGACTTCGGGTACGGCCACGAGAGGGCAACTCGCAAAGGTCACAGCGCACAAGAAAACGCGAGAGTCACAACACCAAGTGACAGGAGCACCCTCCTCCCAGAAGAACAGCCAGAAGCGTCCACTGGCGACTTACACTGCGCCACAAGTGTCATGTCCAATCAAGAACAAGACACACCAAGAACCAGGTCCGAGGAACCACAGTTCCAAGGAAACATGGTACCACAACACAGGACTGCAGCACCAACTGCAAGTGACTAGTCAGGGCCACGCCCGTCGGCACAAGTCCCCAGTCCCTGACCACGTGTGCACACACTGACCACTACCTAGGCTAGGCCTCTAGCTAGTATTCCCCTCGGTAGGACGCTACCGCTGGCCGGGGCCTACGGAACTAGCTTAAGAACCGTACGTACCAAACGCAACAGGAAAACCCCTCCACCACTCCTGGTGGGTCGGCAAAAGCCTAGGGCTACAACTAGTGGAGGCTCACAAGGCACATACTCTGAAACACAGGTGCTAAAGCACAGACAGTCAAGAAAGACCCGTCTCGTGCACCACAAAGCACCATGGCAGCTAAACAACCGCCAACCGACTCAGGACCATGCAACTAGACCTACAACGTAGCGATCCCGAGTCGAACGACTCAAGGCAAGATCGTCACAAGCAGCGAAACAAGCCGCCAATCGGTCTAATCCTAAGCCAGCAAAACTACGCTCCGCAGAAAACGACACACGGAGACCTGAGGGAAACACCAAGAACCCTCAACACACCTGGACACACAAACCGATGTAAGACAACACCTCGAGGCATCCAGAAGCAGTGTCTCGAGCCGGACACAACCACCGAGACACACACACACAAGGTCACACGTCAACCACTGGGTCACACCGGGTTGACCTGAACCCAGCAACGCACAAGCAAAAAGTAGGATAGACAATCCTACCGCAAGTAAGAAGACTCCTGGCCACCTTATAATGTAGTCTTAGCCCTCATAGGACGTCAAGAAACATCCACGGGATAACGGGCAAACCACAAGGATAAGCCAAGACAAGCGGAAACCGAAATCACGGAAAACGGAGCACAAAGGATGTAACGTGCCACCCCTAGACCGCCACAAGCAAATAACGGTCTAGACCACGGCCGTTACACACCAAACAACGGTCGGACGACAGGCCGTCGTTCACACCTCCGTAACCAACTCTAAGACTCAAAACACGCACGAGCCAAGTAACGCACTAGACTAATCGCGTTACAGCCAAACGATGCACGGGAGCAGGCGCATTATTCACAACGTGCACAGCCACCCACAACCAAAGCGAAGTAACGCGCAACGCCAGGCGCGTTACAAACAGACAACGCGGCAAGGGAGACGCGTCAGAGCCAAACGACGCACAGGGGAAGGCGCGTTACTATCAACGTGCCCAGTCACCCTCAACCCAGCACAAAACAACAAACGACGGCCAGAGACAGACCCGTTATAACACAACGACGCATGGGGGCATATCCGTTATATCCAACGGGCACAGCCACCCAAACTCGGCCAAACAGAATGCAACGGCCGGGGGCAGGCGCGTTACACTCAAACAACGGATAGGGGAACCATCGTCAGAGGCACCGCCTCTAATGGTCAATGTCGGTCAAACAGTAAGTAACGGCCAGGACCAGGCGCGTCACATTCATCTAACGCGCTGGGTCAAGCGCGTTAGATCAACCGACTCAACCCCAAAACAAAAATGACGAAGACGAAGTAACGCGCTAGCCTAGGCACGTTACAAGGAAGCGACGCGCCACCCTAGGGCCGTCACTCACCCAAAAGCCAGAAAGCTCAAAAACGCCAAACGAAGTAACGGTCTGTCGTAGGACCGTCAGAAGCAAGTAACGGCCACTGGAACGACCGCTACTTCTCATACGGCGGGAAAACAGAGGAACGGCCAAACCGGCCCGTTCCACGCCCCATTCACGTCGGAACGCAGGGGAAACACACCTAAACGACAAATAACAACATCAGGGAACTCCAAACCCCACATGCAAGCTCAAAAACGCAAGATCCGGGCGATTTAGACAAATCGACCCTAAGTGGGTCACCGAGGTTCCCGGTCTTCTATCGGCCTCGAATGAACACCAAATCCCACGAAATCAACGTGGATGGGATCCTAACATCCCAGCGGTCAGTTAGAAACTAACTACGATGCAAATGGTCGCCGTTTATCGGCCGACCCTAAAAACCATGAAAATCACGGTTTAGGCAAAACAAGCCCAAACTCGGCCGTTTCCTTGCCGAACGCCGTGCAATGGTAGGGAAAACAAAGAGGACGAAGTAAGGATCAGTCACCCTACCTCCACCGAAGAAACCGTGCCCCGAAGGGACTAAACCACGCTGAAATCCACTCGCGAACCGATTTCACCGGCTTTGAATCCACCGATCGGGGTCACGCCAGAATCGATCCGATCCTCGCCCCATCGCGCACCTCGACAGCTCCACCTCGTCGCCACCTCACCCACGAGCGCCTCCGTCTGCAGCCGGAGCCGGAAGGGGGAGAGAACGAGAGAGAATGGGAGGGAGAGAGTGAGATCGCGAGAGTGAGGAGAGAGAGAGAGGAAAAGAAAATAAAAAGAAAGAAATTAGGAAATTTTCCTAATTTATGAAAATTCTGAAAATGCGTCGAAAAATGCACAAATTTAGAAAAATACGCAAAAATTGTCGAAACGACCGGCTCGAAGAGTACATCGTCGCTGCAGCATCCACGAGTTCGAGAATTGACAAACAAACTCACCGTAGGGTTCCATAACTAATACGTGAGAAAAACTCACACGGCTCGTCAACTCAACTCGGAAGCCACAAAAGCGAACCGAAACTCAACGAAACCAATCCAAAACAGATCCGAAAGATCCAACAAAGATCCCACAAGACTTGCAAAGGATCCAGGGCATTACAATTGTGACCCAATGGTTGACACGTGACCCCGTGAGTATCTTGGGTACCTCGTGAGGACCGAGACCATGCTTTTGATATTCGAATCAATTATTATTTCTCGATTAGCATGCCCAGGTGACTTGGAGGTCCGGATGACCCTTTATGCTCGGGTTCCTCCGTTATGCTCGATCAAGTCATCGTATGTCTGCGTGAGTGTAGAGGGTTGTCCTCGCATAGTGCGAGATTATTTCTATAATGTTTTGACCTAGGACCTAGGTTGATTCATCGACTTGTTACCGATTTGTGCAGCGATCTTGACCCGAGTCTTGTGACTAAATGATCATTGTGTTAGCAGGTCTAGTTGGATGTCCTGAGTCTGGTACCTGTATGCTACTTTGTGTTCAGTGGTACGTTCGACGGGTACGTGTGTGACCTATCCATACTTCAGTGCTTTGAGTCTCTGTGTCTAGTGATCCTCCACTAGTCGTAGCCTGACGACACTTTCTGTGTATTGGCCCACCTAGGAGTGGTGGCGGGGCGAGTTCCCGATAGAAACGATTTGTAGGCTGGTTGTAGTGGGCCCTTTTGTCTAGCCGTTAGAGTACGACGGGAGGGGAAAACCAGCTAGAGACTTGGCTCACGACATTGAGCTTGTGTGTGCACACGTGGTCAGGGGTGTTGGACCAGCGCCGACGGGCGTGACCCTGACTAGTCAATCGTTACTGTTGTTCCTTGGTTCTTGTTCGGTGTCTCAGTTACCGCATGCGAGGTGAGTGGGAGATACCTGAGGAGCAGTGTAAAACGTCAGTGGACCCATCTGGCTTTTCTTCTAGTAAGGAGGTACTTCTGTCACATGACACATAGTTCTTGTGGCTCTTGTGGTTCGCGTGAACCATGAGCCTTTGTGATTCTCTTGATACGTGGTTTTGTGTCCTTTTGACACTACAGTCTAGGGTGCCGGTAGAGAATTTCCGTGGTTCTACCCGTAAACAGTGTAGGGTGCACGATAGTGGAGTCGTGACCGTACCTGTAGAACCCCAGATAAAATTACATAGGATAAGTCTGCGATAATAAATTTTTATAGATATATAAAGAGATCCAAACAAAATTAAAATTAGACAATTCAAATATATATATATATATATATATATATCCCTACATATAAATAAATACATGAATAATAGAGAGATTAAAGAAATAAGTCAAAAAGGAAATGGCTTAACTTAACTCTTAAATGGGCGCTAATTCGTACCAAGGAAAATTAGAAATAGAGCGACTAAATACGGAAAAATGAAAGGCAACCCTAGTTAAGGCACTATTTAATGAAATAGAGACCGCGTACGAAGGCGCCATTTCTTGAAAACACGCCCATGTCTCAGTCGCTATTTCCTGCATGATGAGTTTAATTAGAACTAGGAAAGATCTGTCGAATAGATCATTACGTGGGGTTGTTGTGTTATAGAAGGAACTCTTACGAAGGAAATTTCATTCCCAATCAAACTCATAAGCTTATAGGATTTCTTAGGCTATAAATATAACCCCATCGTGAACATACATAGGCTACTGCCGCTGCTACAATCAGGGGTAAATGACGTCATTTTATTTTTCTTTCTTTTGTCTTCTGCATGCTACAAAGAAGATTAATGTCTTCTTCTTTCCTATTATGCAGAGATTGCGTAAAGAGGTGGCCGTCTGAAAACTATTTTCATCCTCTTCGCACAGGAGCTACTATTACTCTTGTTTAAACTCTCCAACCGTGTCCCTGTCATCGTGAAAGGAGTATCTTCCTCCTGCAGTTCGTGCACGTAGGCTATCTCTTTCCGGTCGTGGTCGTGCAATGAGGGGGCTGCTGACCGTTGAAGCTCCTTCCTTCCTTTTGTTTTCTAAACATAGCAACACTCGGTTACGGGTGCTACTGTTCTTCCTCTGCTAACCAAAACAGAGTATCAGATAGAAGAAAAGTTCCCTCTCATTTTCCAATGTCTATCAACTAAACGTCACATAAAGGTAGGTGTTCTCTCTGACAGCTAAACTCAATTAACAAGGATAATACATATTTTTACGATCATAAACAACATGCTTATATCTTGTGTTTTAGTTCATAGTCTCTAATTTTCTGTAGGTGATCTCTCTCTCAAGCCTAAACCTGTTAATATTGCATGCCGTTAACATGGTCTCTATGTAAGAATAATTTTCATGTGTGGATTTTGTAACGTTTTCATGCCTTTATGTGGTGTAATAACTAGTACCATTAACTAGTTAAACAATTTAATATGTTTTATCAAGATACTTGACGAAATCACGGTATTTACTATAGTGTGATAGTTATGGATTTTTACTTTGTCGACTTGTTCGTGCACGTCGGAGTGACCTTTGGTCATGAAATTTTATGGGCGTGTTATTGGGGTGGAGACCGAGACAGTGAGAGTGGTTGCACCATTTTCCATGCCACCTATCTCAAGATCCCCCATCTCTCGACGAAAAATTATTTTGAACGTCCGGTTGGTAGAGTTTTTCGAGCCCGTCATTTCGGTATATCATAGGCTCGATTCCGACGTGGTTACGTCGGGAAACGAGAGGACTAAAGAGTTGACACAATTTGTTAAGGAAATGACGACAAGTCTATTGTCGTCAAATCCTTTTGATGACATAATACAGAGTCGTCAAATTATCTATATATATATATATATATATATATATATATATATCTTGTAAGTATATCTTTGAAAATTCATATCTATTAAAATATGTAACAGAAAATTATAAAAATTATATATTTGGAATCCTTACATTTTTCTCCTAATTATCATATATTGTATTTCTCTAAATTATTTTAAATAAATAAATGTGTCTTTG
Source organism: Amorphophallus konjac (assembly GCA_022559845.1). NCBI lineage: Eukaryota > Viridiplantae > Streptophyta > Magnoliopsida > Alismatales > Araceae > Amorphophallus > Amorphophallus konjac. Next base: position 203,558,996 of record CM040122.1, read on the forward strand.
AATGTATATTTTTGAAATTATTCAATTAAATAGATATTGAGGTGAATTCCTATTAAATAAATTAAGTTAAAAATCATAGAATTAACGTCCCTCCAAGTGGACGCTAATTAATAAATGACACTACTCACGGACATCAATTAAAATAAGTTTATGTAATTATAGTTAATTATAGAATTAGATGGACGTGAATTCTATAATTAACGCATTCATGTTCTCACTATTTTCTTCCAGTTTTGACCCATACCTCGGGTATTTTGGCACTCTCATCTCACGTCCGTAGATTGAGTCCTTGTTTCTTTATTGGTTCACGTTATAATACACCTCAACTGTCGGTGACATACGAGTCCTCCGTTGGACATTCCGTTCCTTCGGACTGGCAAGTTAGTCATTGAGACCTCCATAAGTCTCCGCTAGCCTTGGATTCCCTCAAGGCAGCCGAGCTAGTTGTACCCTAAAAACCTCGAGATCCGATCCGTGTCACTTTAGTTTTTCATTAGTCTTCACACTATACTCCTTTTGGAATCATCTTGTCATCAATTCGAGAACATAACCATTTGACTCTGTATTTGGCCAAATCTGATTCTGAAACATTAAGGGCTGTGGGTCCGTGACTTTCAGTGCCAGGTAGGACGGAAGTCCAATTCTGTAAACCATGGGAATTCTGGGTGTGGCATTGCACCAAAGTCTGTACATCTGTTATAATCTGTTAATTCTGTTATATCTGTCATTCTGCAAATTCTGTTAATTCTAGAAGTTCTGTTATTCTGATATTTTGTTGTTTGGTTATTCTGATAATTTAGATATTCTGCTAGATTATTTAATTCTGCTTATATTTATTGAAACTCTGTTATATTCTGGCCAATTCTGAAGTTATGTTCATCCGAGTAACTGTCCTTGTTATATTCTGATAGCTTGTCCTTGACTCTGCATGGGAATTCATCCCTATTTCTCTTGAGCTCGTAACTACCTTTGACTTTAATATTCATCTTTCCTGTTAGATTTATTGTCATGATTTTCTAGTTTCATGCATTGCATCATCATGAACATGAAAAATTGGCTAATCACTTATATTCTGCTTGATGAGAGATGTAATTCCTACTGAGCGTTTCGCTCACCAGCCTATCTTCAACATTTCTCAGGTAACGACTGTAGATGTGGAAAATGTGTAGCGTGGTGTCACAAGTCACATAGGCAAGCATATGTGCGTAAGTGATAACATAATGTGCATATCAAGTGAACATCATGAACATGTGACTATGTAAACATGGTAGCATGATCATACAGCAAGACAAAAGCGATAAAAGATGTAAAAGAATATCGTGATCGCCACCAAGGAATGACAACGCCAAAAGAATATAAAATACTAAGTGCGTTGTGTACCTTGGAAAAAGAGGATGATCGCGCTCAATATCAAGATGCGGGGACTATGTGGATTACCTCTCCTTGCCTTCCAGCCGGCTAGAAGGTAAGGGCCTCAGTTTCCATGCTTTCCTGCGAAACAAACACAAAACAAGAGGCAAAACCCATTAGAAAATACTGTGTAGAAGTCTGCCCAAGTGCATAAAGTAGCATGAAAGATTGAGGGCAAACTTACCGAGGGAGGGTTTTTAACCCCTATGGAAGGGTGCAAACAATAGGTGTGTATATTGTGATGAGATTAATATGAAGAAATTGATTTAATATGCCATGATGAACATAGATAAACAAGATGCAAAAGTGCATGCCACAAGAAAAACTGTGCAAAGAGTGTAAAGTGGGTGCAAAGACTGATGCAAACAGTAGGGCACACGATGTCCAAATGAAACGAAATTTGAGATGACAGAAGACTTGAGTGTTGTAAAGACGTAGGAACAAGAATCACTCAAAAAGGAGGTCGGGACAGAAAGTTATGACACCGGAGATTTGGAAAAAAATATAGACTGTGCAGAAAATTCAGAACAGTGCACAAAATGGGCTCAAAGAATGATGAATATCTCACAAGATAGAACACCAAAAGAGGAAATAGTGGTTGCTATGGAAAGGTGGGAGTGTTGTGGTGAAACTAGGGTGGAAAGGAGAGTTTAAAACGGGGAAGAGATCAGCGAAAAATGGGGTGGAAAACACAAGAAAATAGAGGGGTGCAGAACATGGGAGAAAAATGACTAAGTATTGAAACAGAATGAACAGGCAAAACGCATGGACAAAATATGCATGAAGATGACAAGGTAATGAGCCCAAAACTAAGGAACACAAAGATTATACTTCCCTCTAGAGCCTGGAGTTGAAAGGGAGGATAAAGAGTGCCCCACGGCCTCGCACCGGCGAGGCAAACATGCCCCCGTCGCAAGAAATCTGAGTTTCAGCAAAGTGCAGAACAGTGTGATGAAACCTCAAAAGTAGGGGCTAGGAAGAGGGGGAAACGATATGAGAAATAAGGCAAACATATAATGAAAACGAAGCTAGTACTCCCCTCTTCAAGATGGAGTTGAGGGAGGACGAAAAGGATGAAGCATGACTCCGCACCGGCTTGATGAACTGGCCCCCGTCGCGAAGTTGTAGCAGAAAATCAGCAAACTGTGATGATTTGCCAAAAGTAGGGGTGAAGTTAGGAGGGCAAACGATGATGAAATCAAGCAAATAAGGAACCAAAACGAAGCTTATACTTCCCTCTTCAGGCTAGGGTCGAAAGAGGATGAAGAAAATTCGGCATGGCTTCGCCGTCGCCTTGAAAACACGCCCCCGTCGCATAGGAAATCTGGGCAGATTTATATAGAAAAAGTGGTGAAACCCCCAACTTTCTCCCACGATTCCAGAAGATAGAGTCCACCAAATCTTAAGATCTCTGGATCATTCTCGAGATAATAGTCAAGATAAGGCGTAGGAACAAAGAGGACTCTTTTTGGTTGAAGATTGTGGAAGTTATGGCTCTTGGAAGAAGCCTCTGGAACCTAATCTGCATATTTTTTTGGTTGCACGAAAAGTAGAAAAACCCGATATTGCGGCCACGATTCCAGGAGATATAGCCCATCAAATTTTGATTTCTATGAACCAAATTAAAGATAATACAAAGGGCTAGAAGTAGGAAAACACGGGGATCCATTTGGATAAGTATTCTAGAAGTTATGGCCACCGCAAGATAGCCACATCACGCAGGTTCGTGGAGAGTCCAGAGCAGGCTGGACTCTTATTGGATAAACGGTCGGACGACTGACCGTTAAGGGTTAAACGGTCGTCAACCGACCGTTTGCAACAATGAACGGCCATTAACACGACCGTTTAAGGTAGACCTTGCGTGACTTTGGAAATTGGATTATATCTCTCAAACAGTGCAGAATTAGCAAAAGTGGTAGAAGACAAAGTTATAGATAACTCAAAAATGAACGACTTTTATGAAAAAAGTAAGATGAGAAAATGATCAGAAGAGAGAGAAAATAGGGCTAGAAGAGAGAGAAAGAATATCGGGACATAGGTGAACAATGCAGTCTGCCAAAAAATTGTAAATAACTTGAAATCAGTGCAGAACTGGCCAAAGACGTAGAAGAAGAAATTGTAGGGATTTGAAAGATGAACAACTTTGGTGAAGGACACATTTTGAAAAGAGGAAAGGAAGGGGGTGAAAAAGGATCATTTTCAAGACTGCGCAACGAAAGGGGGCTGAATGCTTGAGGGAAGCCGGCCTAAATGGGCCGTAAGGCGACTTTGAAGGCCGGAAGGTGACAAGATAGGCTCCAGGGCTCTATGAAATAATGATCTCCAACCTTCAAAAGGAATGGAATAATGAAATGGGCTCGAAATCCATCCAAGAATGGCTCCAAAATAATGGGTAATTCGGGGCATCAAAATGATGAATAAGAGAAATGACTCAACTTGCACGATAAAAACGGGTGTCAACAACGACATTGAAGATAGTCCAGCAGATGGGGAAGGGAAAGAGTGATGAGCGAAATGAAAAATCGTGTCGGTGTCTTTTATTTTTTCTTTGAGTCTCGTCGTGTTATTTGAGTCCTTTCTCTTTATTAGAGTGTAATAGTGAGTCCTTTCTTCACTTATGTAAGTTGAGTCAAGGTATGTAATTCGAATATTTGAATATCAATAAAGGTTAAGTTGGCCCACATTGTCCAGGTTGAGTCCTTTCGTTCGCTCTGATTATTCACGACCGTATCACTGTCACGTTCCGAACTACACGTTCCGCTGTTATCGGTTCGGGGCGTGACAGTACCTTTGGCCGTGTAGGTCTTCGTAGAGCCGTTGTCTGTTTCCATAGGCCTTCACGATTGTCACGCCCCGAGATTATGCAGCAGAAACAATCAGAAACGTGAATAGTCGGGTAGTACGTCTCAAGCAAGTAATATAATCAGAGTGCATATCATTCACACATAAGATGAATGGACATAATAATTGATCAAAAATCTAACTTTTATTGATAATGATAATCAAATTACAATGATATTTGACTCAATTCATTAGACTCAAATAAAGGGAAAAATACATAGTCTCGACTTGACTTAAGACTCTACTAGGTCTTCTCTCGATCTTTAATCACTCTTGGATCTACCACTTGAGTAGCCTGAATCTGACCCGCTAGAATTTCTTGAAAAAGATTGGAAAAGTAGGGAATGAGCACACATGCCCAATAGGTATCTTCGTATCAACATGAAGTCAATGTTTAAGTAATTAACATTTTAGCTCTAGAGTACAAGATAAGTCATGAAAATACGATAAAACACGTGAATAAACCAAAGTAACACAAATACCAAGATATGATCAAGGTGAGACATGAGAGTTCATATAGACTGGAGATATGACCAAGCAAGAATATAACACGAATATAATTTGGCCTTTCATGAACAAGAATGTACTTTTCCATAACCATAAAGGCTATGCACTAGAAAGTCCTGTAACAAGAATGTATTAGCAAGCATGCAATTTCACATGATTGCCTCGTGAGAATTCGTGGATTTCACTAGTTTATAAAAAAGATACTCCTGGTGCACTGCGACGCCAGTGTTCATCATACCCCATGGTTTATAGTATGTTTATGACTATCTACCAAGTGGATTACAGTGGAGCCCTTGGACACTGTCCGTGCCCGCTCTTGCATCTTCAAGTTATAAATCAAGCTACTTCCACGAGTAATATAAATATGACCAATAAGGATCAAGTTCAAACTATAGTTTCATGATAGCAAACATCAAGGAAAGAAAGCTTCATTTAAGAATATCAGACTTCAAGATTGATTTAGAACAAGGTTATGCCCTGAAGAAAATTCGGCAGCATAACAACACATTCTTTACTTTACATAAGTTATTAATGTCTTATTTGACAAGCGTTAAGTTCCAAGCAATCATCAGACTATCAAGGAACTTATAAAACCCAACCCAAAGGTCAAACCTCGGGTTAGACAGGGTCAGCGACCAAGCGGTAGTTTACTAGACCATTTGAGAACTCATGCGGTCAGATCCGGACCGTTAAGGAGATCGATGCGGTCAGGTAAGGACCGTTTACGCTGGGTCGAAGCCAGAATCAAAAGGCTTGACTCAGGGACACATGCTGTAAGGCCCGTGCCTTAGTGGATCCTTAGTGGTTTGGATCTAATATTTGTTCAGGAATTTTTGATTATTTCCCTGTATTTTTTGGAATTTTCCTGGTATTTTTCTGGATTTATTTGGAGTTAATTGAGGGTTATTAGAAATTAATAAGATTTTAATATATATAATGATTATATTATATATATTAATTTTATTTTATTTTCTTTTAATCCCTCACCCTCACACGCTCTCTCTCTCCCCCATCGATCTCTTTCTCTCACGCTCTCTCTCTCTCTCTCTCTTCGTTCGATCGCCCTCTCCCCTCTCCTAGGGAAAGCAGGCGAGACGACGTCGGATTGAAGCGTGGTTGGTGCCGGTGGATTCCTCGCGTCGAGAGGAACGCGTGGGTACCCATTTCGGCGCGGTTCGGTGATCGTGGGAGCGGGACGGTGTGTGAAGGCTCCGTGAACCCTCCTCCGTGCATGCGGCGTTTCCGGCCGTTTCGGTTTGCAAGAGGTAGGGAGATGGACTCCTGAACTTGCTAGGATCAATTCCTGTAGCTAGTTCGTTTGATTAGAACCCCGTAGCATGCATAATGTTCATTTTTCTATTTGTGGGGTTTTAGTCTAAATTTTTGAGATTAATGCATTATGGGCTTTGCATGTGATGTTTTTAGCTGTTATACTGTTGTTTGGGATGTATGGTTTGACAGGAAACAGGTTTTACGTCGTTACCCGATGATTTCCATCGTCCGGGAGGGAACCGGTTTTCAAACCGAACCCGCCCGCGTCCCAGGTGGTGTGACGGTCCTTGCAGGAACCCTCACACGCCTGACGGTCCTTGGCGGACGCGTTATTTTTATATAACGGCCCGTTGACGGGGCGTTATTTTGAGAGTAACGGTGGGGCTCCCATCCGTTACTCGTCCGTTGGATCGCGTTGACCGGGTGAGGTGGTGAGCCTGACGGCCAGTCGGCCGGCCGTCAGGTCAACCCGACGCGCCTGGGCGAGCGCGTTATATCGCATGTTAATGGTTTTTAGAACGCTATGCGTGGGTTTTGGCCTCGGGTGGATGTAACGGCGAGGGTCCAACGCGTTACAGTTGATGTAACGCGCTGTGCCCCTACCGTTACATTCTGTTTCGTTCGTTTGGGCTGGAACTTCGGTGGATGTAACGGGTAGGGGCGGACGCGTCATTCTTGATATAACGCGCCAGTCCCCGACCGTTACTCACCTGTAGCGCATGGGCAGCAGACCGCCACATGCCTGTTGGTTTAAAATGGGTGCCGGCCTATTCGTTAAGCGTTCCATTACGTATATATGCCATGTTTAGGTTATTCTATTGTACAATGGCATGTTTTTAATCCCAATAGAGTAGCTTTTCTTTCCTTGCAATGGAGCCACTGTTGTTGCCCTAGGTCTGTTGAGTACCGACCCGCTTGGGGATAGCGGAGGGGTGTTTCCCGTACACGGTTTGTAAGCTAGTTCCGTGGGCTCCCGGCCAACGGTAGCGTCCTACCGAGGGAGAAAACTAGCTAGAGGGCCTGGCTCAGGCGAGAGTCAGTGTGTGCACACGTGGTCAGAGGCTGTGGACTGACACTGACGAGTGTCACTCTGACTGGTCACTTGGTTTGGTACTGTTTACGCGCTCAGCTTGTCGTTTTACCGACTGCGAGTGCTTGAGACGCAGTGTAAGTCGTCAGTGGACGCATCTGGTTTCTGCTCCAGTGGTTGTCCTTCCTTGTTGCTTGGATTATTTACGGCTTATTCTATTTGGTAGATTTAGTTTCAGTCGCTTGCATTTAATTATTATTGGCATGTGTTAGCTGTTATACCTGCTTAGATAGAGTTTACAGCTTTCTTGTGATTAGTTATTCATGCCAATGCCTGTTATTTTATTTAAATGCATGCCCTATTGCCTTTATCTTCGCATGCATGTTTGTTTAGTGCGAGGTAGGGATCCGCGTGACCCCTACTGAGTCTGGCTGTGACTCACCCTTCTCCTTTCAGGTGAGCCGCGCCCGCCGTCTCCCGGTGTTTTGTGAGGTTGCTCGGAGACCGTGCTTAGTTGCCAGCAGTTGACGGGTCGCCTTTGTGAGGCTTTGTTGTACTTTTGCCGGGGTATGCCCCGCGTAGTAGTACTCTTTGGACTAGTACTCTTGTGCTTCTGAACTAGTTATATAAATAACACTCTGGTTATTTTTGAATTGCTTCCACACTTGTGTTAATTTTATTGCTTAATTGTAATATGCGCATTCCAAATTGTAATCCGTTATGCACCTCCTCGACAAACCCCACTAACCCTTCAGGGGCCTCATCAGCCTCTTGGGTGGCTTCCCCAGTTCTTGGTATCGGTGTATCGATGTTATCGGTATATCGGCATCCTGAACTCCGGGTCGTCACAGCTGGTATCAGAGCGGAGTTGAGGATTTGTATAAGGAATTAGAATTTGCAACTTGTCCAGAGCTAGTCCTTTGTGTTGTCTATTACTGGCTTAGGGTTGTTTTTTGCGTGATTGATGTGATTCCTATTGCTTTCTGTTTTTCGGTAGTGCAAGATGCCGCCTCGTCGAGGAAGACCTCCTCGAGTTCCTCGAGCTCCCCGAGATGCGCCCAGGGAAGATAATGGTTCTGCACCTCCTCCTGTAATTCCCGCTGTTCCTGCCGTTCCAGTCGTTCGTCCTCCAGCGCTGATGGTTGCTCCTCAGGTTGAAGTGCCTGGCAGTCGAGGTAGGGCTTTGAAAGAATTTCTTATGTTCAATCCGCCTGCTTTCGATGGACAGCCCGATCCAGAGGTTGCGAGGCAATGGTTGGATGCTATTGAACGCGTGTTCCTGTCTATGGAGAGCACTGAAGATGAGAAGGTTATGCTTGCCACTTTTCAACTCCAGGGTACAGCCATCACGTGGTGGAAAGCCGAGTGGCAGATTGCTTTTCATTCCAGACCTCTTCGGCAGATCACTTGGGCAGAGTTCGTTGCTGCTTTCGAGCGTGCCTATACTCCTGCCTGCTTGCAGATGGCAAAAATGTATCAATTTATGGAGCTGACTCAAGGTAGTATGACTGTGCTTCAGTATCGGAATAAGTTCATGGAATTGGGTCAGTATGCGCCCCATGTGCTGGCAAATGAAGCGTTGAAGACTCAACAATTCTTGCGAGGTTTGAGGCCAGAGTTGAAGATGCCCCTGATTGCAAGTCGTGTTGCCGATCTAGATGGTGCGTGCCAGACAGCTGTGGCACTTGAGCTGGAGATGGCGAGACCAGGTGGGTATCCTTAGGCAGGGTCAGTTCAGCCGGCAGTGCAGTCTCAGCAGGCTCACCGACCGCCCGTGTAGGTGTTCCCTCAGTTGCGCCAGAGGTTAGCAGTGCTTCTTCTCCTTCCAAGACCAAGTTTAAGATGTTCAAGAAGAAAAAGAGGTTTTTCCAGCAGCCGTCGTCCGGTACAGATTCTGTTCAGCAGACGACAGCGCCTTCTTCTCAGACTCGTCAGAGTTCAGCTGTCAGTCAGCCATGGACGTGTCGGAGATGCGGTGGTCATCATAAGGGCCAGCCGTGTTCTCTGCCTGTTGTTTGCTTTCGATGTGACCAGCCGGGTCATGTGGTTTGGGATTGCCCGCCGAGGCCGAAGCAATCGCAAGCTCCTCAGTTCTCTCAGCCTCAGCAGCCGCAATTCAGACCTCCTCATGTACCTCAAACTCAACAACAGTTCTATTCTCAAGCGTCGGCGTCTTCTCAGCAATCTTCAGCTGGATCGAAGAAGCAGAAAGGCAAAGTTTCTCATATGACTAGAGCTGAAGCTGTTGCGTCCCATCTGGTGGAAGGTACGATTATGCTTTATGGTCTTTCAGCTCGCGTCTTATTTGATTCTGGTGCTTCTCACTCTTTTATTTCTGAGGCTTTCTTGGCATGTATTGAGGAGCCGACATCAGAGATGTCTTGTGAGATGTTTGTTGAATTGCCTTCTGGAGATTTCATGATTACACCTTTGTGTTTGGGAGAGTCTCCTGTGATGATTGATAATCACCAGTTGCCGGCAAGATTGTATGCGTTGCAGCTGACAGATTATGATGTTATTCTGGGAATGGATTGGTTGGAGCAGTATGGAGCTGTGGTTGACTGCAGATCGAAGAAAGTCTATTTTCAGCCCCAAGGAAAATCAGCCTTTTATTTCCAAGGTATTCGATCCCGTTCTTCTCGTATGATTATTTCTGCTATTCGAGCCTATAGGTTGCTTAGTGCAGGTTGCCAGGGATTCTTAGCTTCTGTGGTTGCTGTTGAAAAACCACGACGGGATGTCTATGATATTCCTGTTGTCTGTGAGTTCCCTGATGTGTTTCCTGACGAGTTGCCAGGCTTGCCTCCAGAGCGAGAGATTGAAATGGTGATTGAACTGATTCCTGGTACAGGCCCGTTAGCAAAGGCACCGTACCGTATGGCTCCAGCTGAACTTAAAGTACTGCAAGCACAGCTACTTGAATTGCTGGAAAAAGGCTATATTCACCCCAGTTTTTCTCCGTGGAGTGCTCCAGTGTTGTTTGTGAAAAAGAAAGATGGAAGCCTGAGACTTTGTATTGATTACAGGCAGCTGAATCAGGTGACTATCAAGAATAAATATCCGCTTCCCAGGATTGATGATTTGTTTGACCAGTTACAGTCTGCTACTATCTTTTCACGAATTGACCTCCGGTCTGGCTACTTTCAATTGCGGATCCGGGAATCTGATGTGGAGAAGACAGCTTTCAGCACTCGATATGGTCACTTTGAATTTTTGGTAATGCCGTTTGGATTGACTAATGCCCCAGCAGCTTTCATGGACCTAATGCAGCGTATTTTTCGTCCATTTCTTGATCAGTTCGTGGTGATCTTTATTGATGATATTCTGATCTATTCTGCCTCTGATGAAGATCATGTACAACATTTGAGGATCATTCTGCAGACTCTGAGAGATCACGAGCTCTTTGCGAAATTCAGTAAGTGTGAATTCTGGCTTCGGGAAATTCATTTTCTTGGCCACGTGATTTCTGGTGACGGAGTGGCAGTGGACCCTACAAAGATTGAAGCTGTTTTGAGTTGGCAGAGACCGAGAATGATCACTGAGATTAGAAGCTTTTTAGGTTTGGCTGGGTATTATCGCAGGTTTATCCATGATTTTACGAAGATTGCAGCACCTATGACTAGACTGACTCGTAAAGATGTACCTTTTGTCTAGTCGGATCAGTGTGAGGAGAGCTTTGTTGAATTGAAAAGGCTATTAACCTCTTCTCCAGTGTTGAATTTGCCTTCCGACTCGGGTGGATTTCTTGTTTGCACAGATGCTTCTCGAGTGGGTTTGGGTGCAGTGCTGATGCAACATGGTAAGGTTATTGCATATGCATCTCGGCAATTGAAACAGCATGAAGAAAATTATCCCTCGCATGATCTGGAGCTAGCTGTAGTTATTTTTGCCTTGAAGATCTGGAGACATTATCTGTATGGTGAGAAATTTCAGATTCTTACTGATCATCAGAGTTTACAGTATATTTTCTACCAGAAAGATCTGAATCTCAGGCAGCGTCGATGGATGGAATTTATGAAAGATTATGACTTTACACTCTCCTATCAGCCGGGTAAAATGAATGTTGTGGCTGATGCTCTGAGCAGGAAAGTACAAGTCAATCAATTGTTGCTTCATGAATGGAAATTGTGGGAACAGCTTCCGAGTGAGGCATTCAGCGTGGAGATTCCTGTCGATCCGAGGATGGCAGTTTGTGCTAGCTTCGTTTTGGGTTCAGCTTTGTATCAGCAGATTAAAGAAGCTCAGCAAGCTGATTTTGATTTGGCCCATGTTATATCAAGATATGATGTGGAATTTGATGACGAGCTGGTCGTCAGCTTCCAGGGCAGATGGTATGTCCCCGCTGATGATGAATTGAGGCATGAGATTCTGAGTGAAGCCCATGGTTCCCGTTTTGCTATTCACCCAGGTGTCACCAAGATGTATCAGAATTTGAAAAAGGAGTTCTGGTGGCCAGGTATGAAGAAAGACGTGGCTATATTTGTTTCTAAGTGCTTGACTTGTCAGCAGGTTAAAGCCGAACATCAAAAGCCAGGGGGATTACTTCAGCCTTTAGAGATTCCAATGTGGAAATGGGACCACGTTACTACAGACTTTGTGGTGGGTTTGCCTCGGACTTCTCAAGGTTTTGATGGTATCTGGTTGCTTGTCGACAGATTGACTAAAACTACCAGATTGTTGCCGATTAAAGTTGCTTGGAGTGTGCAGAGGTTGGCCGAGCTTTATGTGCAGAAGATCGTGCCACTGCATGGAATTCCTGTTTCACTTGTGTCAGATCGTGATCCACGTTTTACCTCCGGCTTCTGGCGTAGTTTCCAGAAAGCTTTGGGCACTGAGTTAGCATTCAGTTCAGCGTATCACCCACAGTCAGATGGACAGTCAGAGAGGACTATTCAGACTCTGGAAGACATGCTGAGATCGTGTTGCCTTGACTGGCAGGGTTCGTGGAGTAAACATTTGCCACTTGTTGAATTTACTTATAATAACAGTTTTCACTCCAGTATTGGCATGGCTCCTTATGAAGCGATGTATGGTCGTCCTTGTCGTACTCCCTTGAACTGGTTTGATGTTGGGGACAGATTGTTGATAGGACCTAACATGGTACAGTAGTGTTCTGATGTGGTTCTTCTGATCAGGCAGAGATTGTTGACAGCCCAGAGTCGACAGAAAAGCTATGCAGATCAGCGCAGACGTCCACTACAGTTTGAGCTAGGAGATATGGTGTTCGTTAAGGTATCTCCGATGAAGGGTGTTTCTAGATTTGGGAAGCGTGGAAAGCTTAGTCCGCGATATGTTGGCGCGTTTCCTATTGTTGAAGCTGTGGGTCCGGTAGCTTATCGTTTGCAACTACCAGCGGCTATGCAAGCTATTCATGATGTGTTCCACGTCTCTCAGTTGAGAAAATATGTGCCAGATGTTTCTCATGTTCTCGATGATTCAGTTTGGCCCGAGGTGACAGCTGATTTTTCTACACCAGAGTTTCCTATCAGAATTGAAGACTGTCGTGAGCAGCGGTTAAGAAATAAGAATATCCCTCTGGTAAGAGTTGCTTGGCAGCATCACTCTGGTAATGAGTCCACTTGGGAACGTGAATATGAGATGCGTCAGCTTTTTCCTTTCTTATTCCAGTGAGGTATAAGTCTTTTCTCTGTTTCCCCCTTTTCCGTTATTATAAATTTCGAGGGCGAAATTTCTTTTAGGAGGGAGGGACTGTAAGGCCCGTGACTTAGTGGATCCTTAGTGGTTTGGATCTAATATTTGTTCTGGAATTTCTGATTATTTTCCTGTATTTTTTGGAATTTTCCTGGTATTTTTCCAGATTTATTTGGAGTTAATTGAGGGTTATTAGAAATTAATAGAATTCTAATATATATAATGATTATATTATATATATTTTAATTTTATTTTATTTTCTTTTAATCCCTCACCCTCACACCCTCTCTCTCTCCCCCGTCGATCTCTTTCTCTCACGCTCTCTCTCTCTCTCTTCGTTCGATCGCCCTCTCCCCTCTCCTAGGGAAAGCAGGCGAGACGACGTCGGATTGAAGCGTGGTTGGTGCCGGTGGATTCCTCGCGTCGAGAGGAACGCGTGGGTACCCATTTCGGTGTGGTTCGGTGATCGTGGGAGTGGGACGGTGTGTGAAGGCTCCGTGAACCCTCCTCCGTGCATGCGGCGTTTCCGGCCGTTATGGTTTGCAAGAGGTAGGGGGATGGACTCCTGAACTTGCTAGGATCAATTCCTGTAGCTAGTTCGTTTGATTAGAACCCCGTAGCATGCATATTGTTCATTTTTCTATTTTTTGGGTTTTAGTCTAAATTTTTGAGATTAATGCATTATGGGCTTTGCATGTGATGTTTTTAGCTGTTATACTGTTGTTTGGGATGTATGGTTTGACAGGAAACAGGTTTTACGTCGTTACCCGATGATTTCCATCGTCCGGGAGGGAACCGATTTTCAAACCGAACCCGCCCGCGTCCCAGGTGGTGTGACGGTCCTTCCAGGAACCGTCACACGCCTGACGGTCCTTGGCGGACGCGTTATTTTTATATAACGGCCCGTTGACGGGGCGTTATTTTGAGAGTAACGGTGGGGCTCCCATCCGTTACTCGTCCGTTGGATCGCGTTGACCGGGTGAGGTGGTGAGCCTGACGGCCAGTCGGCCGGCCGTCAGGTCAACCCGACGCGCCTGGGCGAGCGCGTTATATCGCCTGTTAATGGTTTTTAGAACGCTATGCGTGGGTTTTGGCCTCGGGTGGATGTAACGGCGAGGGTCCAACGCGTTACAGTTGATGTAATGCGTTGTGCCCCTACCGTTACATCTTGTTTCATTCGTTTGGGCTGGAACTTCGGTGGATGTAACGGGTAGGGGCGGACGCGTCATTCTTGATATAACGCGCCAGTCCCCGACCGTTACTCACCTGTAGCGCATGGGCAGCAGACTGCCACATGCCTGTTGGTTTAAAATGGGTGCCGGCCTATTCGTTAAGCGTTCCATTACGTATTTATGCCATGTTTAGGTTTTTCTATTGTACAATGGCATGTTTTTAATCCCAATAGAGTAGCTTTTCTTTCCTTGCAATGGAGCCACTGTTGTTGCGCTAGGTCTGTTGAGTACCGACCCGCTTGGGGATAGCGGAGGGGTGTTTCCCGTACACGGTTTGTAAGCTAGTTCCGTGGGCTCTCGGCCAATGGTAGCGTCCTACCGAGGGAGAAAACTAGCTAGAGGGCCTGGCTCAGGCGAGAGTCAGTGAGTGCACACGTGGTCAGAGGCTGTGGACTGACACTGACGAGTGTCACTCTGACTGGTCACTTGGTTTGGTACTGTTTACGCGCTTAGCTTGTCGTTTTACCGACTGCGAGTGCTTGAGACGCAGTGTAAGTCGTCAGTGGACGCATCTGATTTCTACTCCCAGTGGTTGTCCTTCCTTGTTGCTTGGATTATTTACGGCTTATTCTATTTGGTAGATTTAGTTTCAGTCGCCTGCATTTAATTATTATTAGCATGTGTTAGCTGTTATACCTGCTTAGATAGAGTTTACAGCTTTCTTGTGATTAGTTATTCATGCCAATGCCTGTTATTTTATTTAAATGCATGCCCTATTGCCTTTATCTTCGCATGCATGTTTGTTTAGTGCGAGGTAGGGATCCGCGTGACCCCTACTGAGTCTGGCTGTGACTCACCCTTCTCCTTTCAGGTGAGCCGCGCCCGCCGTCTCTCGGTGTTTTGTGAGGTTGCTCGGAGACCGTGCTTAGTTGCCAGTAGTTGACGGGTCGCCTTTGTGAGGCTCTGTTGTACTTTTGCCGGGGTATGCCTCGCGTAGTTGTACTTTTTGGACTAGTACTCTTGTGCTTCTGGACTAGTTATATAAATATCACTCTGGTTATTTTTGAATTGCTTCCGCGCTTGTGTTAATTTTATTGCTTAATTGTAATATGCGCGTTCCAAATTGCAATCCGTTATGCACCTCCTCGACAAACCCCCACTAACCCTTCAGGGACCTCATCAGCCTCTTGTGTGGCTTCCTCAGTTCTTGGTATCGGTGTATCGATGTTATCGGCATATCGGCATCCTGACTCCGGGTCGTCACACATGCGGTCATAGATGGCCCGTTTGTGGACAAAAGCGGTATCGGGCCAACCGCTAGATAGGGCTTAGCGGTCGTCTGAGGACCATTTAGAACCAGAACTCAGAAAAACACCGGTAGTATAAGTGCTTTCTAGATAATTTGGGTTTTGATGGTACAACCAGCTCAGCGTCCTAGTGGGAATCCCAGGCTCACGGAGACTTACGGAGGCATTGAAACAAGATCACCTACTCCGGTGGAAGGAATATCCAACGAAGAGGATAATAAGTCCAAGAAAGTGTTCCGATAGTGCAAAGTGTATCTAATGACTCCGTACCGGAATACGTGTCATGTACTTGAGAAAATGACTCATAGATAAGACGAGCTTTGTAAAACAGTGATCAACCAATTAGTGAAACAAGTTCATCTATCACATTAAAATATGCATTTAATACAAGAATATATTGTTTTGGCATGAAACTAGCTTAAATTTAAAAATAACGGCTAAGTGCATGAAACCATGAAGCATATCCAGGTTTACGACTATAGTACTTTAAACAGGGATAGAGTCCAAATTTCTAGGTTTATCATATGATAAATAAAGCTAATCTGCATTATGTTTCAGGTTAACATAAATATAGAACTCAGGAAAACCTAACGGTCACTTGAGGACCGTTTGACAGGGCCTAGCGATCTATCGCAGGGCCGCTAGAGAACTCTAGCGGTCTTACGGAGACCGTTTGGTTCCCGTAATAGGGGAAATAAGGTAAGTCATGTAAGGCCAATTCTAAAGAAATATATGCATGGAAACATGCTAGAAAGAAATATAAAACATGTTGCAAGGGAAATAACGTCAGGGAGATGCTTGAGTTGCATAAATTGAACTCGGATTGTTATCTTTATAATTAAGGTTAGGAATTATGCATGCTGAATACCCTAATTACGTAGTGATAACGAAACATCAAATACAACGTGTATAATGCATGAAATCTCTTGAAACCAGAGAGCTTTTACTCCTATCATGTTATTCTAGCCATCCATGAGATAACCTACACCGGTAGTGCTCCTAGACTTTGAATTTCTAACTGGAAGGAAGCCCTAGTCCTGCACGTCCTGTGCCAAACCAGCAACTTCTCGTCCCGATCCTCTTGACCTAAATTCACAAAAATCGGAGGGTAGATAGGAGATAGAAAGGGGAACAAAACGTTCTGAAGAATCAACTCCTAAATACCTTGATTAGGGCTTCTATTTTTCTAATCTTCACTAGACCGACGCTCTGGTTCCTATGCAGATTGTAGCGAACCAACAACTTGTAGAGGCTCTAACTCCAGAACGGATGGGGCTTCTAGCACGAAAATTTGAGGGTAGTTCGATAAAACTAAGAAGAACATAAAGTTCAAAATAGCCAACCTGAGATAGGGTTTCCTTACCTTCGAAATATGCGAGCCAACATTAGGGTTCGCATGAGTCGAAGTTAGGGTCTATTTATAGGGTTCACCTAGGGTTTAAAGGATTAGATCAAACCTAGAGTCCTAAATTGGAGTAGAGTTAATCCCTAGAGAGTTCTAGAGAGTCTTCCATGCCATGTAGCTTTGATCTAAGGTGTTTTGATCGACAAAGATCCAAGCATTTCACGTTTTCTTCCATTCACAGAACCGGGGTTGCGTAGCGGTCATAGCTGGACCGCTAGGGTGGGTCTGGTGATCACGCGATTGACCGCCAGGCTTCACTAAATCTAAAATTTTTTGGATTTCCATATTATCCCCCATTTGTCCCCTAATTGATGTATATATCCTGTTTAAATCTGTAAATTATCTAATTTGTGTTTCTATTAATGGGCTTGGGTCTATAAGTCTTGGAATTGGGTCTTTGGGCCTATTTGAGTTGGGCTTAGTCCTTTAGTTTACATAGGGCTTTTAAATGGTTTAATACATCCTTAATTTCATTATAATAGCCCATTAAGCCTTTAAAATGCCCAATAATTATATTTTAATCCCGAAAAAATTCTTAGAAAATTCTCAGGCGTTACACCCTCCCCCACTTAAAAAGAATTTGGTCCCCAAATTCATCATAACAAGATTTGCTAAGGAGAGTGTACTTACATTCAAATATCTCCGAAAATCTTTTGCGCATGACCTCTTTGGTTTCCCATGTCGCTTCGTGTGGCCAAGATTTGCTTCATTGGACTTTGACCATGGGAATAGTCTTATTCTGAAGCTGACGTACTTCTCGTTCAATTATTTTGATTTGCTTTTACTCATACGTCAAATCCTTTTTAATATCTAGGTTGTCATAAGTTATGACATGGAAAGGATCGGGGACGTACCTTTTGACCATTGAGACATGAAACACATCATGGACTCTAGCTAATTGAGGGGGTAAAGCTATTCGATATGTGACTTCACCAACCCTTTCGAGTATTTCAAAGGGGCTAATAAATCTTGGAGTGAGCTTACCTTTGATGTCGAATCTTCGAATACCTCGACCCGGAGAAATCTTAAGGAATACGTGGTCTCCTACTTGGAATTCCAAGTCGCTCCTTCTATTATCAGCATATGATTTTTGCCTGTCTTGAGCCATATGGAGTCTCTCCCGAATAAGCTTTATCTTCTCGGTAGTATCCATGATGATGTCGGGGCCGAGAAATTCCCTTTCTCCTACTTCATTCCAACATATAGGTGAGTGACAGCTTCTTCCATACAGTGCCTCGAACGGTGCCATTTGTATACTAGCGTGGTAGCTATTGTTGTAGGCGAATTCCACTAAAAGCAAGTGGTCATGCCAACTCCCTCCAAAATCAATAGCACATGCCCTGAGCATATCTTCTATTACTTGATGGGTTCTTTTAGTCTGACCATCAGTTTGTGGATGGATTGTTGTGTTAAAGTTGAGTCGGGTCTCTAATGAATGCTGTAGACCCTTCCAGAATTGTGATGTGAACCGAGGGTCTCGATCAGATATAATGGTGACAGGGACACCATGTAGTTTGACAATTTTATTCATGTACAATGCTGCTAATTCATCCACAGACCATCGACTTTTGATTGGTATAAAATGTGCAGATTTAGTCAATCGGTCTATAATCACCCATATACCATCGTATCCACTTTTCATCTTAGGTAAACCCATGATGAAATCCATCCCTATACTTTCTCATTTACACTCGAGAATATCCAAGGGATGTAGTTTCCCAGCGGGCTTTAAATGTTCCGCCTTTACTTACTGACAAGTGAGGTAGTGAGATACAAAGTCCGCTACTTCTCTTTTCATGTTTGGCCACCATAAATTTCTTTTCAAATCTTGGTACATCTTGGTAGCACCAGGGTGAATAGCATACCTTGATTTATGAGCATCTTCCATGATCAATTTCTTAGTGTCGGCATGATCTGGCACACAGATTCGATCTTTGAACAACAGTCTTCCATCAGTTGAAATGGAGAATTCTGACCTTTGATCAATATTAGCCTCGATCTCCATCAATGTGGGGTCATTTTCTTGTAATTTGACTAGATCTTCGATCAATGTAGGCTGTGACCTTATATTAGAAATCATACATCCTTCCACTTCTTTATCAATATCGAGATTCAAACGAGCAAAATCCTCGATAAGATAAGTCATACCTTTCTTGAGACTTGCTAGAGTTGCCATTGATCTTTTGCTAAGAGCGTCAGCTACAACATTTGCTTTGCTTGGATGATATTGGATAGTAAAGTCGAAGTCTTTGAGATAATCCAACCATCTGCGCTGCCCCATGTTCAATTCCTTTTAGGTGAAGAGGTATTTTAGACTTTTATGATATGAAAATATAGTGAATTTCTCCCCATAAAGGTAGTGCCGCCAAATTTTCAAGGCGAATATAACCGCAGCTAGTTCCAGATCATATATAGGGTAGTTTTCATCATGACGCTTTAGCTGTCTTGATGAGTAGCAAATCACCTTTCCATTTTGCATAAGAATGCATCCTAGGCCAATGCCGGATGCATCGGTATAGACTTCAAAGCCACCACCCTCAACGGGTAGTGCCAATATAGGGGCTGTAGTAAGATGATCTTTAAGTGTTAGGAAACTTTCTTCGCAATCCTTTGACCATATAAAAGGGTTCTCCTTTATTGTAAGTCTAGTCAAAGGGATGGCGATTTTAGAGAAATCCTTAATGAATCGCCTATAATAACCAGCGAGACCCAAAAAACTTCTAATCTCTGACACGGTCGTCGGTCGGCACCAATCCTTAACAACTTCTACCTTAGAAGGATCGACATCGATACCTTCCTTTGAAATAATATGGCCAAGGAAAGAGACCTCCTTTAGCCAGAACTCGCACTTGCTAAGCTTTACGTAGAGTTGATGATATCTTAGAGTTTGCAAGGCTATTCTTAAGTGCTCTTCGTGTTCCTCGTTAGTCTTGGAGTATATAAGAATATCATCAATGAAGATGACCACAAATCGGTTGAGATAAGGCCTGAAGACATTATTCATAAGTTGCATAAATGCTGCCGGGGCATTGGTTAACCTGAACGGCATTACCATGAATTCATAATGCACATATCTGCTCTAGAAAGCAGTCTTGTATATGTCTTCATCTTTGATCTTGAGCTGATGATAACCCGACCTGAGGTCTATCTTGGAGAAATATTCTACTCTCGAAATTTGATTAAAGAGCTCATCGATACGCCGCAATGGATATTTGTTCTTGATAGTAAGTTGATTTAGTTGCCGATAGTCGATACATAGCCTGAGAGATCCATCATTCTTCTTGACAAATAAAATGGGCGCACCCCAAGGGGATATGCTAGGTTGAATGAAGCCCTTATCTAATAACTCCTGAAGTTTTTTCTTCAATTCTTTGAGTTCTATAGGGGACATCCTGTAAGGAGCTATTGAAATAGGTGCTGCTCCGGGAATGAGTTCAATAGAGAAGTTTACTTCCCTTTCGGGTGGTAAACCGGGTAAATCTGATGGGAACACATTGGGAAACTCATTCACAATGGGAATATCCTCTAAGATGATTTCCTTGGACTCGATAATGATTACGGAGGCAAGAAAAGCTTCACACCCTTGCTAAATGAGTTTGCATGTGTGAAGAGATGAAATAATGGTAGGATGTTTCTTGTACTTGATGCCAACAAAAGGGAATCGTGGGAGACCTGGTTTTCGAAAGGAGATTCTTCTATTGCAACAATTTATATAGGCGTCGTGGTCTACAAACCAATCTACACCTAGAATAGCATCATAGCCTTCCATGTCAAGGCATACGAGGTTTGTAGGAAGATTATGACCTTCTACCATTACCTCACTATCGGGGTAGTTGGTTGTAAGTTCAGTTCTAGGACCTATAGGTGTGGTGATAGCAAGGTCTGAAGGTAGAAGAACTGATGAAACTGGCAAGGTTTGTTCAAATGTAGTAGACATAAAGGAATGAGAATCACTAGTATCAAATAACACGAATGTAGGATGGGAATAAATTTAAATGGTACCTTCCATTAGCCCATCATCTTTGGGCACTTCATCATCATCCAGAACAGCGTTAAGATGAGCTTGTCGCTTACGTCCACCACTAAAAGATTGATCCTTCATGAGAGGGAAATCCGGAATGCGGTGCTCCCAGCTGCCACATCACAAACACGCCCCTAGACGTTTCTAGCATTCCTCGGCTGCATGGCCAAATTTCTCATAGAATGTGCAAGCCGCCATGACTTGCTTATCATCTTCCTTAGCCTTCTTGTTCTTGTGGTAGCCACTACCACTCTTGTTCTGGGATCTATTCTTACTATCATGGGATTTGTATGGTTCGGTGATGCTGAACTTCTCCTCTCTTCTTCCTCGCCGATCAGACTTTTGGCTTGATTCTTCTCCCTTGCCTTTGAGTTTCTCGACCTTCTCCAAGGTCCTTTCATATAGATGGCCTAGTTGGACCATCTCTGGATAGGTCTGAATATTTTGCGAGCCAAGTTATTGAATGAAGATGGGCCATAGCTCGTCCATGAAACGATTAGCTTTGAGAAGATCCGTGCTCACTAAATGTTGAGCATAGGGTGCTAGGCGAGAGAATAGTAATTCATACTCTGTCACCGTCATCATGCCTTGACGCAAAGAAGCGAACTCCACCGCCTTCCTCTCCTTAACATGTTCGGAGAAGTATTTTGCTCCGAAGAGTATGAGAAATCTTCCCAAGTGTGTGGTGCGGGTCTTGAGGAGGGGCTGGAATAGACATTCACCAAGTACGTGCATCCTTGTTGAGTTGGACCGTGGTGAGATGAACCTTCTCTTGGTCGGCACATTGCATGACCTCGAATATACAGTTCATTTCATCTATCTAGTTTTAAGCTTCATCTGGGTTGGAAGAACCAGAAAATCACGGAGGGTTTAGACTACAGAAGTTACGGTGCAAATCCCCAGCACCAGCCCTTGTGCCAGCTTGGGCCATATTTTGCAAGGCCTGGGTGAGACCTGCAATAGTCTGCTGCATCCCGTCCCAGTCAACACGGTGAGTCATTGAAGAATAAGGTACCCGAGAAAAAGGAATAATTTGTTAATTCCTACGGAATTAAAGGGAGTTAACTTAGAGATAAGTTCTAAATAACTATCTCATCCCGGCTCTACCCAATTCTCACGTAGGTGAGAAATTCTTTTCTTTAGTTCATAGGAATGGGCCTTTAACCATTGGACTTAGCCTATGACATGACATTTTCCTAGGAATAAGTAAGTCCTTAGACCTAGGCTCTGATACCACTTTAATTGTCACGTCCCGAGATTATGCAACGGAAACAATCAAGAACGTGAACAGTCGGCTAGTATGTCTCAAGCAAGCAATATATTTAGAGCGCAAATCATTCACACATAAGATGAATGGACATAATGATTCATCGAAAATATAACTTTTATTGATAATGAAAATCAAATTACAATGATATTTGACTCAATTCACTAGACTCAAATAAAGATAAAAATATATAGTCTCGACTTAACTTAAGACTCTACTAGGTCTTCTCTCGATCTTTAATCACTCTCGGATCCACCACTTGAGTAGCCTGAATCCGACCTACTAGAATTTCTTGAAAAAGATTGGAAAAGTAGGGAATGAGCACACATACCCAGTAGGTATCTTCGTATCAACATGAAGGCAATGTTTAAGTAATTAACATTTTATCTCTAAAGTACAAGATAAGTCATGAAAATACGATAAAACACGCGAATAAACCAAAGTAACACAAATACCAAGATATGATCAAGGTGAGATATGAGAGTTCATATAGATTGGAGATATGATCAAGCAAGAATATAACACGAATATAATTTGACCTTTCATGAACAAGAATGTACTTTTCATAACTATAAAGGCTATGCACTAGAAAATCCTGTAACAAAAATGTACTAGCAAGCATTCAATTTCACAAGATTGTCTCGTGAGAATTCATGGATTTCACCCATTTATATAAAAAAAGTACTCCCGGCGCAATGTGACGCCAGTGTTCATCATACCCCATGGTTTATAATATGTTTACGGCTATCTGTCGAGGGGACTAGAGTGGAACCCTTGGACACTGTCCGTGCCCGCTCTTGCATCTTCAAGTTATAAATCAAGCTACTTCCATGAGTAATATAAATATGGCCAATAAGGATCAAGTTCAAACTATAGTTTCATGATAACAAACATCAAGGTAAGAAAGCTTCAATTAAGAATATGAGACTTCAAGATTGATTTAGAGCAAGATTATGCCCTGAAGAAAATTGACAGCATAACGGCACATTCTTTACTTTCCATAAGTTATTAATATCTTATTTGACACGAGTTAAGTTCCAAGCAATCATCAGACCATCTAGGAACTTATAAAACCCAACCCAAAGGTCAAACCTAGGGTTAGACAGGGTCAGGGACCAAGCGGTCATTTACTGGACCGTTTGAGAACTCATGCGGTCAGATCCGGACCGTTAAGGAGATCCATGCGGTCAGGTAAGGATCGTTTACGTTGGGTCAAAGCCAGAATCAAAAGGCTTGACTCAGGGACACATGCAGTCATAGACAAGACTATTTATGGACAAAAGTGGTATCCGGCCGACCGCTAGACATGGCTTAGCGATCGTCTGAGGACCGTTTAGAACCAGAACTCAGAAAAACACCGGTAGTGTAAGTGCCTTCTAGATAATTTGGGTTTTGATAGTACAACTAGCTCGGCGTCCTAGTGGGAATCCCAGACTTACGGAGGCCTTGAAACAAGATCACCTAGTCTGATGGAAGGAATATCTAACAGAGAGGATCACGAGTCCAAGAAAGTGTGCCTATAGTGTAAAGTGTATCTAATGACCTCGTACTGGAATACGTGTCATGTACTTAAGAAAATGACTCATAGATAAGATGAACATTGTAAAACAACGATCAACCAATTAGTCAAACAGGTTCATCTATCACTTTAAAATATACATTTAATACAAGAATATATTATTTTGGCATGAAACTAGCTTAAATTTAAAAATAACGGCAAAGTGCATGAAACCATGAAGCATATCCAGGTTTACAACTATAGTGTTTTAAACAGGGATAGAGTCCAAATTTCTAGGTATATCATATGATAAACAACGCTAATCTGCATTATGTTTCAGGTTAACATAAATACAGAACTCAGGAAAACCTAACGGTCACTTGAGGACCATTTGACCGGGCCTAGTGGTGTATCGCAGGGCCGCTAGAGAACTCTGGCGGTCTTACGGAGACCGTTTGGTTCCCGTAACAGGCAGAACCAGGTAGGACATGTAAGGCCAATTCTAAAGAAATATATGCATGGAAATATGCTAGCAAAGAATATAAAACATGCTGCAAGGGAAATAATGTCAGGGAGATGCATGAGTTGCATAAATTGAACTAGGATTGTTATCTTTGTAATTAAGGTTAGGAATTATGCATGCTGAATAACCTAATTGCACAGTGATATCGAAACATCAAATACAACATGTACAATGCATGAAATCTCTTGAAACAAGAGGGCTTTTACTCCTATCACGTTGTTCTAGCCATCCATGAGATAACCTACACTGGTAGTGCTCCTAGACTTTGAATTTCTGACTGGAAGGAAGCCCTAGTTCTGCACCTCCTATGCTAAACCAGCAACTTATCGTCCCGATCCTCTTGACCTAAATTCACAAAAATTAGAGGGTAGATAAAAGATAGAAAGGGGAACAAAACGTTCTAAAGAATCAACTCCTAAATACCTCAATTAAGGCTTTTATTTTCTTGATCTTCACTGGACCGACGCTCTGGTTCCTGTGCAGACTACAACAAACCAGCAACTTGCGGTGGCCCTAACTCTGGAACGGCTGGGGCTTCTAGCACTAAAATTTGAGGGTAGTTAGATAAAACTAAGAATAACATAAAGTTCTAAATAACCAACCTGAGATAGGGTTTTCCTACCTTTGAAATACGTGAGCCAACATAAGGGTTCACATGAGTAGAAGTTAGGGTCTATTTATGTGGTTCACCTAGGATTTAAGGGATTAGATCGAACCTAGAGTCCTAAATTAGAGTGGAGTTAATCCCTAGAGAGTTCTAGAGTCTTCCATGCCAGGTAGCTTCGATCTAAGGTGTTTTGATCGACAAAGATCCAAGCTTTTCACGTTTTCTTCCATTCACGGAACTGGGGTTGTGTAGCGGTCATAGCAGGACTGCTAGGGTGGGTCTGGCGGTCGCGCGATAGACCGCCAGGCTTCACTAAATCTAAATTTTTTAGATTTTTGTATTATGCCCCATATATCCCCTAATTGATGTATATATCCCATTTAAATATGTAAATTACCTAATTTACGTTTCTATTAATGGGCTTGGGTCTATAACTCTTGGAATTCGGTCTTTGGGCCTATTTGAGTTGGGCTTAGCCCTTTAGTTGACATAGGGCTTTTAAATGGTTTAATAAATCCTTAATTTCTTCTTAATAGCCCATTAAGCATTTAAAATGCCCAATAATTATATTTTAATCCTGAAAAAATTCCTAGAAAATTCTCGGGCATTACAACGATAGAGTCAGTGATTTATCGGTAGTTCGGCAACTCCCGACTTTGTGAGATCAAGGTTGTTCTTCTATTACCATTAGGAGTAGTTTAGAGAGCCGTGGTTCTATCGGCTACCGTGTTTCTGTTCAGTACGGCTGTTTTCCTCTTTACTCTTTTTGTTCCTACTCCTGCTATTGCTTTTGTTGTTTAGCACTACTATTATCGCTTTTGTTTCGTGGTGGGGATCCGCGGGACCCCTACTGAGCCAGTTGACGAGGCTCACCCCTGACTTTTCAGGTGTAGCTGTTCTTCCTCGTGCTTTAGAGGCGCAGTGCAGTGGTTCTTAGTTGCCAGCTTTGCTAGTGTCGGGCTTCCCCTGACTTGAGAGTGTGTTTCTCTTTCATGTTAGCCTATACTTTAGTTGGACTGGACTTTGCTAGCTCTGTAGTTAATTTATTTAATTAAAAATATAATTTTATTTTTACTATTTTAGCAATCCTGATCGTAGTAAATAATTGTTTACTACTTTATCTTGAAGTTCAATGTACCCACCCACACCTTTCTTTCCCTTCGGAGCCTTACAGCTCTTGGGAGGCCTCTTAGGATCCAAGTGGTATCAGGTTTACCCGATATCCAGATGTTGGGTCGCCACAAGTCAGACCTCATTCTGATCCCTGGAGCACGAGGTTGTTTTCAGTGTGATAATCCGCTCTTCATGTTTGATTTATGCCGTCATGGGCAATATTAACTCCGTATACCCCCTTCCCTAATGTCCCAGATGGGTCTAGGTCATCCTCACGTGTCTGATGTATGTGTTCCATAAGCATTTAATATGTATGCTCCCTTCTTGTCTTTAGTGTAGAAACCCTGCGGAGCTGGTCTTTGCTCTCTCACCCTCATTTATGGGTTGTGAGGGCTATGACACCGTCCCAAGTTTGCCCGAATTCCCATCCCCCTCTATCCACCCAAATTCTACCTTGTAGGATGCTACTGTTCATTTTACACCAATCACTTTTGCCTTTGTGACGGCCACACATACGAGCACTTCTCTTGTTTGTTCGAATGTCTAGGGTGTTGCTATCTTTGAGAACCGCATATATCTATAACCTGCTACATCCTACTCCTGTATGGATTAGTGGAAAATTTCATCTATGCACTCTGTATTGCAATTGATTTCAATCCTCATCCCTCATGGATCAGCGTACAGGTCATATCTCTGTCCCATCTATGCACTTCAGAAACATACAGTACACTAATGCATTGATTATTATGGCATCATGTTCCCATTTGGGACACAGGTTTTCTAGTGCTCTCAGCATGATCCGTGGTCTCACATATTGGGACTATAATGCATTTCTTCCAGTTTTCCCCAAAGATCTTCATAAGTATGGACCTGTCATTAGGGAGCGGGTACAACCCATTGTTTAAATGTTAGCATAATGCTTTGATGATTTTTCCCGATCGAACCCTTTCATGATGATCAGATTTCTGTAACCAGCCTCGGATCCTCAGGGGCTTGCCTCTTTATGGCGTTGTCCCTGGAGGGCTTTCCTCTAAAGGGATGGACATTAACGGC
Source organism: Amorphophallus konjac (assembly GCA_022559845.1). Taxonomy (NCBI): domain Eukaryota; kingdom Viridiplantae; phylum Streptophyta; class Magnoliopsida; order Alismatales; family Araceae; genus Amorphophallus; species Amorphophallus konjac. The sequence continues at coordinate 203,585,674 of CM040122.1, forward strand.
CATGGAGCCGACATTACAAAGTTGGAAATGCAGTAATCCCTGGGTTAGTGGAGCCCCCTTCTAGGTCAGTCCTCGGGGTTTTCCCTGCCTAATTCGGGATATGGGGCAGCCACTCTTGGCTCACTCTGATTTTTGGGTCCATCTCGGGAACTCCGTGGATGTGATTCCAGTTTCCACCCCCCAAATGCTTAGGTCTAGGGGAGGTGCTGCCAAATTTTCATCAGAATCTTGGACTTAAAGAGGACTTCAAGCAGTACTAAAGGATTTGTAATGAGAATGGTGAGAATGACAACCTAAAGATGATTTTGCTAAACCAAAGGACAGATAGAGGATATGAAACAGAAATGAATAACGGAAGAAGAATAAGAGAAAGAAATGAACTGAAGAAAGAACATTGCTAAAAGAATACATCTACATAAAAGAAAATTTGACCCTATGAAGAGAATGTTGTGCTGGCAGAAATAAAGAAAAGAAAGTTGCTTAAAAGAAATGAAAAGAAAGAAAAAGAATAAAACAAAGAAGTGGCAATTAATGAAATAGCCAAACAGATAAAATTTAATGATCATATGAAGAGCATGTTTATGTGTGCATATGCATATACACATGCATGTTTTTTTTAAGAAAGGACAATTTGGGGGTCTGTCAGGGAAGGAGTCGACTCTGGGTGTCGACACCCTCTGGCCCGGGCTCTGCCCGCTATTTCATTGCAACAGATCTGCCCAGAGGTCGACACCTTGAGTCGAACCCCCCTTGAACTTAACTACTACCCACTGGTTAGTTTTCCTGGAAAATAAATCAAACACCTTGCATACATCATGCAATTCGCATTAACACTTACTGAGCTTCCATGAGCATGGTTGAATTCATTCCCTCATGCATTTCTCAGCATTGAGCAATTCATCAGCATTCACATTGAACCATACATGCATCATGAGTGTGAATCAAACCCTATGCATATGCATATGCTGACCTGCAAGTGCTTGCATGCCATGATCTATGGTATATCAAATGGTGGGTTGAGGAAGGTTGGGTTATGCCCAATTGGAGACTCCCACGACGCGTGAGTGCATAACTCTGCCTTGTACCAAGATCACACTGCATAAATGCATTATTGAACCCCATGCGTGTGCTAGTTTCTGAATGCTTGCCAACCACTTCCTGCATTTCCAAAGGAGCCTAGCCTCCTCTGTCACGCCCCGAACCGATAGCAGCGGAACGTGTCATTTGCTTGGAACGTGGCAGTGAAACAGTCATGAATAATCAAGAGCAGTCGCATAAGACCAAATAATTTGCAGTAATAAAAAATATTATTTCAAATATAAGTCTCTTACAATTTAAATTCCAAAATATGAAGACTCAACTACATCACATTGAAACAAAAGGGGATGACGCACTAACAGACTTAGACAAGATATCTCAGTAAGAGACACCATGCTAGACTCAAGAGAAGTAAAAGACACAGGTTCACTACTTTCCAGAGCTCGCTTGCACACTTGTCCCTCCCGTGTGAGTCTCGGTCTCGCTAGCCACCTGATTACCTGAAAAATATTACAATAAAACTAGATGAGCGAACGCTCAATAGGAATTACATCTCTACGATCCAGACTTGCTTAAATTAATTAACATCTTATGAAATGTACTATGATCATGCATGAGTGAATGCAAGAAAATATAAAAAATATAACAATGAGATAGGCATGAAATATCTAGCACAAAAACTAAGTTACAGGATATATCAAGCGAGAGGTTTCCATATCATATCACGAGGTATTAGACAATTGATCATCAAGTAAATACCCATTCTTGGATAGTGGTTCATGATTTTCAAGCACTCAAGTCAGTCTAGAATCACCTAACGAGCCAGTGGCCTTTACTCATAGGTTGTCATGATATCTTTAACCTCATGAGCCAGTGGTCTTCCTCATGGGTTTATTTATTATTCATTCAGTGTGCCGCTTGAGCCAGTGGTCTTCCCTCATGGGCTTGTTTATAGCTTGTTTCAGTATACCGCATGAGCTAGTGATCTTTCCTCAGGGGTTTATTTATAGCTTGTTTCAGTATACCATATGAGCCAGTGGTCTTTCCTCAGGCGTTTATTTATAGCTTGTTTCAGTATACCGCATGAGCGAGTGGTCTTCCTCATGGGTCTATTCATTAGTTCATTTTACCTCATGAGCTAGTGGTCTTCCTCATGGGTTTATCATTAGTTTAGGACTTCCATCCTACTGGACAATAACATTCATATGGCCGAAGGCCCAATATTTACTAGATGTTATTTAGCGGCCCAATTCAAAGGAAATTAATAAAAAATCAACTCATGGAGTACAGTAAACTGGGTAAATGGCGTCCACTATGGTCGCCACAATTCAGAATTCACGTCGGTATCAATGGGTGCTTATTCTGGAAATAGATAAATAAGCACGAAGAATTGGCGTCCGCCACCACGGGCGTAATTCACAAATGGCATCTACTTCACTGGACGCAGATTCCAGGAAGTGACTATTTTATCAAAAATGCCAGAAACAACACTCTTTGAGGGAAAGATCGTCATGTCTTTTCAGAGGGACATGACAGTAAATTGGTGTAAAGGGTTTTTAGGGTACAACCTGCTCGGCTGCCTTGAGGGAATCCAAGGCTAGCGTAGACTTACGGAGGTCTCTATGATGAAATCACCAGTCCGAAGGAACGGAATGTCTAGCGGAGGGTTTAATCATCAAGGAGAGTTAAGGATAAACGATATAAATCAAAACTAGGACTCCATCTACGGATGTGAGATAGGAGTGTCAAGAACTCGTGGCTAAGGGTTGGAAACTCGGGAAAATCAAGCGGTCAGAAAAATTGGCGTCCTTCCTGGCAAACGCTATTTAAATTGGCGTCTATCAAGGAAGACGCTCATTAGTTCATTTCATTTTATCTGGAATGGTTAAATTTATTTCCCAGAATATAGCGTCCATATAGGTGGACGTTAATTTCTGATGTTTTAATTAAACAAACATTTACGTATATTTTTAAAGACATCATTTCATATTATTAAGTTTAGAAGAGAACATCCCTTTAAAAGGACAAATACTATTTAATAAGAAATTTTATAAATAAAATATATTATAATTAGGAGAAAAATTTAAGGATTCCAAATATATAATTTTTATAATTTTATGATACATAGTTTGGTAGATATGGATTTTTGAAGATATAGTGAAGAGTTATATATATATATATATATATATATATGATTGAGCGGCAGTTGGGTTGTATGCGATTTAAATAGAGAAATTGACAACTTCTTAAATCCTCTCGTTCTTTGACGAAACCACGTCGGAATCGCGCATATGATATACTGAAATGTCGGGTTCGAAAAACTCTACCTAGTCGGGTGTTCAAAATAATTTTTCGTTGAGAGATGGGGGATTTTGAGATAGGGGGCATAGAAAACGGTGGCACCACCCTCACTACCTCGGTCTCCACCCCAATAATACGCTCGTAAAATTTCATGATCAAAGGATGCTCCGGCACCCATAAACAAGTGGTCTTAACAAAAACTTCTCCTTCTACTACGGATCTTGAACCTGAACCTTTACAAGCACATATGGCAAGCAGTTCTGGTATTAACTATGGAATCTTCCATCTGAGCTCTACTGACAGTGATAGAAGTGCTCAAAATGAACCCGATTCACAGCCAGAGGATTCAGTGGAGAGTGGCTTCTTCGTCTTTATCATCTTCAGCAGATAGTGAAGAAGACTTCGTAAATCATTTTTACAAGGCTTCTACTTCAAGACAAGTTTCGGGTTTTACGCCTCAGGTAACATTGCCTCAAGCAACAACCTCATCTCAACCATCAGTGGCATTTTCGAGAGATTACAAGAAAGGCAAAGTTCCCGAGATAAGTATACCAAACTATCATCACTCTCTCTCTGAACAACAAGTCTTCCAAATAAGAAAAATGATTAAGCTGACAAATAGCATCATTATCCCAGGACATATTGCTACAGATGGCCATGAATCTTGGAAAAAATGTCAAATTTTTATTGACACAGGAGCAAACATCAACTGGTGCCATCAAAAGCTATGGCACGATTGGCTCTATTATCCCGCTAGCGGAGAAATCGAAACTATGAATGGCTCTCGAGCCATTTCGTATTTTGCCCTCCAGGTACCAGTCAAATTGGGGAAACAGGTCATAGTAGCCGATTTCTTTCAAATCAATGACGGCGGTTATGAAGTGGGTCTAGGATGTGTTACTTTAGACAAAATGGGTCCTTACACCATTTCAAAAGAAATGATGGTCCTCAACCTACACAATGCCAAGGAATTAATTCCCCGCATATCCCCATATTTCAAAACCACTCAGCATCACATGGCTTCTCTTAAAGATATCTCAATATCACAGCTGATTCTATACAAAGAGAAACAGCAGGAAAAACGAGAAAGATATGCATTGATCAAACAGTTAAAAGCCTTGGATGTTCAAGCTCAGCCATATATTCGTCCACTGACAGTGATAACACAGCAATTAAAAGATTGCTGCATAGAACATCCACTACAAAATTGGCATAAGGATTCACCAGAGGCTCTCATTCCTACTCTACACACGATTCCAGTTCAGGGGAAACCTATTCGTCATTCTTTGGAAGACGAAACTGGGATTCGTAAACAAATTGAAGACTTCGGCCAAAAATAGCTCATGAGACCCTCTTCTTCCAACTATGCCTGCTCCGCGTTCATCGTTCGAAACCATGCAGAGCAAAAGCGCGGAAAGGCTAGGATGGTGATAGATTATAGCCCCTTAAACGCAGTCACAATAGATATTAAATGGCCACTTCCTAATAGAGAAGAGCTGATCCAGCGCGTGGCCCAAGCTTCTATCTTTTCAAAATTTGATTGCAAATCGAGCTATCATCAGATAAAAATAGCTGAAGCCGACATACACAAAACAACTTTCTCGTCCCCATGTGGATTATATGAATGGTTGGTATTACCCTTTGGATTAAAAAATGCTCCAGCTCAATTTCAATGTCGAATGGACAGCATATTTAACCATATGCGCACTTCATAGCAAATTACATTGATGATTTCTTAGTCTTTTCTACATCTATGAAAGAGCATCTACAACACTTACAGCAGTTCATTGAGCTAGTTCAACAACATGGCATTGGGTTATCCGCTACGCCTGATAAATTTCAAATAGCTGTTACAAAGGTTGAATTCTTGGGAGTACTTATAGAACATGGTAAAATACAGATGCAGGCTCATCCGCTAAAAAAATTGGCAAACTTTCCAATAGAAATGGAAAATCTTTTACAATGCCAAAGGTTTATGGGTTGCCTGAACTATGTACGCAACTTCATTCCTAAGTTATCAGAAAAAACCAAGAACATCAGGAGTGCTATGCGCACTAAGCCATTTCAATGGAATAAAGCGGCCACTCAAGAAATTATCAATCTCCAAAAGGAATGTGATAATCTTCCTCCTCTAGCCCCCGCCTACACAGGCCCTTATGTGTTGGCAACAGATGCCTCCGAAGATACTTGGTCTGCCGTGCTTCTCCAGAAAAGGGATAGCCAAGAAAACATCTGTGCTTATAATAGTGGGCAGTTTAAGAAACATGAACTAAACTATTGGCCAGCAGAAAAGGAAATTCTTGCAGCTATCAAAGGTGTCCAAAAATTCCATTCTTATTTGATTAGTGAAATCTTCATCCTACGGACAGATTCCTCTACCCTAGGGGCATTTCTTAAATCTTCATGCTGAGAAACGGTGGAGCGTGGCTTCTTTGTCTTTATCATCTTCAGCAGATAGTGAAGAAGACTTCGTAAATCCTTTTTACAAGGCTTCTACTTCAAGACAAGTTTCGGGTTTTACGCCTCAGGTAACATTGCCTCAAGCAACAACCTCATCTCAACCATCAGTGGCATTTTCGAGAGATTACAAGAAAGGAAAAGTTCCCGAGATAAGTATACCAAACTATCATCACTCTCTCTCTCTGAACAACACGTCTTCCAAATAAAAAAAATGATTAAGCTGACAAATAGCATCATTATTTCAGGACATATTGCTACAGATGGCCATGAATCTTGGAAAAAATGTCAAATTTTTATTGACACAGGAGCAAACATCAACTGGTGCCATCAAAAGCTATGGCACGATTGGCTCTATTATCCCGCTGGCGGAGAAATCGAAACTATGAATGGCTCTCGAGCCATTTCGTATTTTGCCCTCCAGGTACTAGTCAAATTGGGGAAACAGGTCATAATAGGATGGCTCAGCAGGAATCTATCTGTAGGATGAGGATTTCACTAATCAAATAAGAATGGAATTTTTGGACACCTTTGACAGCTGCAAGAATTTCCTTTTCTGCTGGCCAATAGTTTAGTTCATGTTTCTTAAACTGCCCACTATTATAAGCACATATGTTTTCTTGGCTATCCCTTTTCTGGAGAAGCACGGCAGACCAAGTATCTTCGGAGGCATCTGTTGCCAACACATAAGGGCCTGTGTAGGCGGGGGCTAGAGGAGGAAGATTATCACATTCCTTTTGGAGATTGATACTTTCTTGAGTGGCCGCTTTATTCCATTGAAATGGCTTAGTGCGCATAGCACTCCTGATGTTCTTGATTTTTTCTGATAACTTGGGAATGAAGTTGCGTACATAGTTCAGGCAACCCATAAACCTTTGGCATTGTAGAAGATTTTCCATTTCTATTGGAAAGTTTGCCAGTTTTTTTAGCGGATGAGCCTGCATCTGTATTTTACCATGTTCTATAAGTACTCCCAAGAATTCAACCTTTGTAACAGCTATTTGAAATTTATCAGGCATAGCGGATAACCCAATGCCATGTTGTTGAACTAGTTCAATGAACTGCTGTAAGTGTTGTAGATGCTCTTTCATAGATGTAGAAAAGACTAAGAAATCATCAATGTAATTTGCTATGATGTGCGCATATGGTTTAAATATGCTGTCCATTCGACATTGAAATTGAGCTGGAGCATTTTTTAATCCAAAGAGTAATACCAACCATTCATATAATCCACATGGGGACGAGAAATCTATTTTGTGTATGTCGGCTTCAGCTATTTTTATCTGATGATAGCCCGATTTGCAATCAAATTTTGAAAAGATAGAAGCTTGGGCCACGCGCTGGATCAGCTCTTCTCTATTAGGAAGTGGCCATTTAATATCTATTGTGACTGCGTTTAAGGGGCTATAATCTATCACCATCTTAGCCTTTCCGCGCTTTTGCTCTGCATGGTTTCGAACGATGAACGCGGAGCAGGCATAGTTGGAAGAAGAGGGTCTCATGAGCTATTTTTGGCCGAAGTCTTCAATTTGTTTACGAATCCCAGTTTCGTCTTCCAAAGAATGACGAATAGGTTTCCCCGGAACTGGAATCGTGTGTAGAGTAGGAATGAGAGCCTCTGGTGAATCCTTATGCCAATTTTGTAGTGGATGTTCTATGCAGCAATCTTTTAATTGCTGTGTTATCACTGTCAGTGGACGAATATATGGCTGAGCTTGAACATCCAAGGCATTTAACTGTTTGATCAATGCATATCTTTCTCGTTTTTCCTGCTGTTTCTCTTTGTACCGAATCAGTTGTGATATTGAGATATCTTCAAGAGAAGCCATGTGATGCTGAGTGGTTTTGAAATATGGGGATATGCGGGGAATTAATTCCTTGGCATTGTGTAGGTTGAGGACCATCATTTCTTTTGAAATGGTGTAAGGACCCATTTTGTCTAAAGTAACACATCCTAGACCCACTTCATAAGCGCCGTCATTGATTTGAAAGAAATCGGCTACTATGACCTGTTTCCCCAATTTGACTAGTACCTGGAGGGCAAAATACGAAATGGCTCGAGAGCCATTCATAGTTTCGATTTCTCCCCCAGCGGGATAATAGAGCCAATCGTGCCATAGCTTTTGATGGCACCAGTTGATGTTTGCTCCTATGTCAATAAAAATTTGACATTTTTTCCAAGATTCATGGCCATCTGTTGCAATATGTCCTGGGATAATGATGCTATTTGTCAGCTTAATCATTTTTCTTATTTGGAAGACGTGTTGTTCAGAGAGAGAGAGTGATGATAGTTTGGTATACTTATCTCGGGAACTTTGCCTTTCTTGTAATCTCTCGAAAATGCCACTGATGGTTGAGATGAGGTTGTTGCTTGAGGCAATGTTACCTGAGGCGTAAAACCCGAAACTTGTCTTGAAGTAGAAGCCTTGTAAAAAGGATTTACGAAGTCTTCTTCACTATCTGCTGAAGATGATAAAGACAAAGAAGCCACGCTCCACCGTTTCTCATCAGAATCCTCTGGCTGTGAATCGGGTTCATTTTGAGCACTTCTATCACTGTCAGTAGAGCTCAGATGGAAGATTCCATAGTTAATACCAGAACTGCTTGCCATATGTGCTTGTAAAGGTTCAGGTTCAAGGTCCGTAGTAGAAGGAGAAGAGTCTCCTGGTGATTGCAGCACATATAAATCTGTGTTATTTCGGATTGCTTCTAGATATTGCTCCGGTGATTCAATCAATTCCTAGTATGAGTCTATTTCTTGAATGGCAAACATTGCTCTAACATGCTTTGGAGCCTTGTTAGGGCAATTTCTGGCGAAATGGCCTTGCTTTCTGCAAGCAAAGCACTCGTCCTTTTCTGTAGCCGTTCGTCGTTTGGTTTGCCGTTTTGTGAAGAATTTGTAAGGTCTGAAAGGCCTCTTTTTAGACGTGGGTACTCGTGCTCGTGAAAATCGCGGCCTAAAACGTCGATAACTACGACGTTTTTGTATAGCTCTTTTAGGAATGTTGATTGCTTCTGCCCCTTCAATTTGTGCACACGTCTGTTGCCAGAGTCGAGGCAGGGCCTGTTGAGCCTTAAGATTGTAACATAGCTTTTTTATTTCTTGTCGTACATATTGAATGATGTCGACAAAAAGTAAGCTATTGAGCAGCACATTGGTAGTGTTTAACTCTAATAACACTAAATTGCTAATAACCTCTGGTAAGGAGGCTAAAAATTGAGCTTTTGCTGCTGACGAATTATTTAAGCCAAGCCTATAGACTTCCTTTGTGTAGCTGTCGCAATATGGTTCAAAGTAGTCTAGATTGGTAAGGCTTCTTTTGGCTAACATGAAAATATCCATTGATGTTTGATGTTGTCTTGATGAACAAAATTCTCTGATCAATTGATTACCTAGTTCCTGTACCCCTTGTTCGATAATTGCTATTTTTCCTTCTTCAGAGGTATTATCCCATAAGTATTTGTCCTTGCCAGTGAAAGCTAGACTTAAGACATCAAAAAGCTGTGCATTTGGGGTTTTACTAGCTTGCTGAGCCATGTAGACCTTTTGGATCTCATCATCTTTAAATTTTTTTTTTTTTTGAGCAGTCGAGATGTTCTTATATAGACAAGAATTGTAATTACAATGGTGCAAAAATGGAGTCTGGAAAGTTCCGACTCAAAACCACATTTGAAGTCCGGGTTGAAATCCGGCTTCGTATACATTTAATATCTTGTGACGTCCGTGACGTGGCTCTAGCTCTGGCTTAAATTAAAGTCCGGCGGTGCGTCCGAATCTTTGCTGTTTGTGACGTGATTGCAACAGTCCGAATCTTTACTATTTGATGAGTTGTTGCAATAGCTTGCCGTGAGTGAGACAAAACCCTGCGGGTTTCTTTTGACAACTAACGCATTCTTCTATGAGAGCACTAAGCTGTTTCAGGTTTGTAGATGCAGAAGGGGCCTCGTCACTGTCCAATTCCTCTATAATAAGCTCTTCATCGAGATAGCGTCGAATTTGGCCGGGTTCGGAAAAATTATATCGTTGGAAGAATAGACATAAATCTGATTCCCAGGCCTGAGTTTGGAGAATATCTGATAAATCTTGTTTGGCTTGTTGATTGGCGTAAAGTTGCCTTCTGGTAAACAGTATATCATCTAAGATTTGCTTATTGATCAACCATATCAATATTTCTCCTTCTAAGGTAGACCATTTTAAGTTGTTCATGAGACAACTGATTCTTCCTGCAGAAGTGACAAAAAAATCTATGGAGGGATATTCCCCTTGTGTTGAGCTGCCTTGCGGAAACATCAATCTAATCTTTTGACAAAAATGTAGCCTTTGTTGTGGGGTTCGTGTTTGAAAATTTTTCCAATTGGCTTGTCCGACTCCACGCATCATCCTGAGCTGGGGCCTAAGTTCTCTGGTTAGGGCGTCTGGGAGATGATGTTCTTTGCCTGCGATTTTTTCAATCGAAAACTTGTATTGGGCTAAAATAAATTGCCACCAGGCATAACGCCTTAATTTTGCACTATCAGCAAGTTTGCGTTTAAGAAATGCCCCTAAGGTAGAGGAATCTGTCCGTAGGATGAAGATTTCACTAATCAAATAAGAACGGAATTTTTGGACACCTTTGACAGCTGCAAGAATTTCCTTTTCTGCTGGCCAATAGTTTAGTTCATGTTTCTTAAACTGCCCACTATTATAAGCACAGATGTTTTCTTGGCTATCCCTTTTCTGGAGAAGCACGGCAGACCAAGTATCTTCGGAGGCATCTGTTGCCAACACATAAGGGCCTGTGTAGGCGGGGGCTAGAGGAGGAAGATTATCACATTCCTTTTGGAGATTGATAATTTCTTGAGTGGCCGCTTTATTCCATTGAAATGGCTTAGTGCGCATAGCACTCCTGATGTTCTTGGTTTTTTCTGATATCTTGGGAATGAAGTTGCGTACATAGTTCAGGCAACCCATAAACCTTTGGCATTGTAGAAGATTTTTCATTTCTATTGGAAAGTTTGCCAGTTTTTTTAGCGGATGAGCCTGCATCTGTATTTTACCATGTTCTATAAGTACTCCCAAGAATTCAACCTTTGTAATAGCTATTTGAAATTTATCAGGCGTAGCGGATAACCCAATGCCATGTTGTTGAACTAGCTCAATGAACTGCTGTAAGTGTTGTAGATGCTCTTTCATAGATGTAGAAAAGACTAAGAAATCATCAATGTAATTTGCTATGAAGTGTGCATATGGTTTAAATATGATATCCATTCGACATTGAAATTGAGCTGGAGCATTTTTTAATCCAAAGGGTAATACCAACCATTCATATAATCCACATGGGGACGAGAAAGCTGTTTTATGTATGTCGGCTTCAGCTATTTTTATCTGATGATAGCCCGATTTGCAATCAAATTTTGAAAAGATAGAAGCTTGGGCCACGCGTTGGATCAGCTCTTCTCTACTAGGATGTGCCCATTTAATATCTATTGTGACTGCGTTTAAGGGGCTATAATCTATCACCATCCTAGCCTTTCCGCGCTTTTGCTCTGCATGGTTTCGAACGATGAACGCGGAGCAGGCATAGTTGGAAGAAGAGGGTCTCATGAGCTATTTTTGGTCGAAGTCTTCAATTTTTTTACGAATCTCAGTTTCATCTTCCAAAGAATGACGAATAGGTTTCCCCTGAACTGGAATCGTGTGTAGAGTAGGAATGAGAGCCTCTAGTGAATCCTTATGCCAATTTTGTAGTGGATGTTCTATGCAGCAATCTTTTAATTGTTGTGTTATCACTGTCAGTGGACGAATATATGGCTGAGCTTGAACATCCAAGGCATTTAACTGTTTGATCAATGCATATCTTTATCGTTTTTCCTGCTATTTCTCTTTGTACCGAATCAGCTGTGATATTGAGATATCTTCAAGAGAAGCCATGTGATGCTGAGTGGTTTTGAAATATGGGGATATGCGGGGAATTAATTCCTTGGCATTGTGTAGGTTGAGGACCATCATTTCTTTTGAAATGGTGTAAGGACCCATTTTGTCTAAAGTAACACATCCTAGACCCACTTCATAACCGCCGTCATTGATTTGATAGAAATCGGCTACTATGACCTGTTTCCCCAATTTGACTGGTACCTGGAGGGCAAAATATGAAATGGCTCGAGAGCCATTCTGTCACGCCCCGAGAGCGGAAGATACCCGGAGACGCGTGACGAGTTTATATCAATCATGTCAATCAGAGTATTAGTGTATTCGACACCAAAATCAGAGATGCGCAAAAGTAAAGATAACCCAGTCCTTTATTCCTTCATAAGAATATGTCTATTACAAACCTTGAAGTACTAACTAAAATAAAAGAAAAATACAAGGTTGACTCCAGAAAATATGAAAAAGACTAGATAACACGGAAGAAGCTCTATCTCTTTCAATCTAGATTTTCCCCATCCGTTTGAGTTCCCTCATCGTCGGACTTACCTGAAAAGTAGGGAAACACTAGGTGAGCGAACGCTCAGTAGGAAATTATATCTCAAGATCTAGCAAGGGGTTTAAGTGATTACATCTTTCGTGAATGCACTATAGCTATGCATGCTCGCATAAAACGACAAGATAGAGAGAGTGTATAACAATACGATAGCAAGAAGAACTAGTTATGAACTTTCAAGAACTTATATCAAAAGATATCAAGATATTCAAGCAAGTAAACTCATCATGTCATGTTGGAATTTTGCTATTTTGTTTCAAGTCAAGCAAGTATACAATTACCCTTTTCGGGCCATGCAAGTCATGTAATATCAAGTCAAGTACAAGTACAAGATTTGTGGAATGTTCAATCAAGCTAGTCATGCACTTCGGTATAATGCCAATACTGTGATCAATCAACTCCCATGGGCACAAGTACTTTCGGGTGCTCCTCCCAGGACCAGATCGGGCCCTATATGCGCAGGCATTAATCATGTATTTTTAACATCCACTTTTGTATATAGCCAATATGAAATTTCAAGAATAAAGCTTGTAGATACGTAGGATAACTTGGATAGAATAGAGTCCAAAAGTATGATACTTGACATAGAATGACGATAATAATGGTACAATCACGATTATCGATAAAACTAGGTGGAATTGGTTCCCTAACTTGGGTACCATGACAAACAAGTATGGACACTCTTTATATAGAATTGAGGTCCACACGAACAGCACATCAATGGCAAGACGTCCTCATTCTTAATATAGAATTGAGGTCCACAAGAACATCATGTTGAATATAAAATTGGGGTTTACAAGAACACCATAACGATGTTGATATAGAATTGGGGTTTACAAGAACAGCATCAAATGACATGATAACCTCATCCCATTAAGAGAATTCTCATGATACACACTTTGCATAACATGAGGACCGGTATACCATGTTTCCATAGAGTGACATGGCAAAATAGTGTAATGGGTTTTTATGGTACAACCAGCTCAGTCGGCCTTGAGGGAATCCAAGGCTCGAGGAGTCTTATGGAGGTCTCTATGACTAACTCGCTAGTCCAAAGGAACGGAATGTCCAATGGAGAGCTTGTATGTCAATGAGAGTTGAGGGTAGTGCGATAAAACATCATGAAACATGGGACTATATTCACGGACTGGAATATAGTGCCGATATATATATATATATATATATATATATATATATATATATATATATATAACCCTTCAGTGACAGTAATCAGTGTAAAACAGTAATACAGAAAATAGCGACTTAAGCTAAGTCATTAATTATCCATTTCACGCCTTACTCAGGGGCGTTTATTCATAATTTGATGACTTATACATTAGTCGTCCCTTCAATATTTCCATTCTACAGAAACTCAATATTCTAGAATTTTAACAAAAACGCGCCCTGGACAGGGGCGTTACTTTTCAATTAGCGCCCTAGTCTGGGGCGTCCGTTTAATAAGAGACGACCTTGTGCAGGTCGTTAATCCAACAATTTTCCCAAATTTCATATAATAAAATTTCAGGAAAAAGGGTACATGATCATGACAGGAAAAATAGCAGGATTTCACAGGTATACTCATGCAATATATTAGATTCATGGTTACATAGATATTAAATTTTAAACATGGGTATTTATTAATTACATGTAATTGATGACTTCTAGGCAGGGCGTCAAAACAAGAATTAGCGCCCTTGTCAGGGTCGCTTCTTTCAAAATTTTACAGAAAACACTTAAAACCACGATGAAACTATATGCATGGATAACATATGATTTTATTAAGGATCTTAAATTAATTTGGGCTACGTTTCTTGAGAAAACCTACCTGATGATTATCAACTGGTGATCTGTTGAAGTAACGTGAAGGACTTGATGAGAATCCGATGCTCTGTTTCTAATGCAGAAGCAGAGACAGCAACAGAGAAGAAACAGTCGTTGCAAAAAAATAGAGGAAAACTTCCTCCTTTCACAGGTGTTGGGCTGTAAGAGGGAAAAAAGTGAGAAGAGGATTAATTAGCCTTTATAGTATACGGTTGATGTCAAAGGATGAAGAAGAACTTACCGGTTCTTCACGTTTGATAGGAAAACTTGACAGGTAATCTACCCACGGATGAAGAACCCTCGTTCTGTAAGGAAGACAGGAGCTCCTCAATCTATGATAGAAGAAAACGAAGAAGCATTAGAATCCTCATGCTCCTGTGGTTTGAAGGAAACAATAAGAAGAACAAAACCTCTCCTTTCAGTAGAACGATAGCTTAAATCACCAAATAGCGATCTGGGTCGATCAGGAGGGTATTTATAGATTTTTGAGAATCCTAATAGGGTTAGAGTTGTATTGGAAGTAATACTTCCATGATAGAGTCCTTACCATACTCCACCTTCGACGTAGTTATCCATAACTTGCCCTGGATAGACTCCTGGGTCGAACGAAACTCGAACTCAATTAACGTCTTAAGCGAGGGTGTCGAATTTAAATTGACACCTTGTCGAGCGTCGTTACTTATGTAAACGCGCCCATGTAGAGGGCGTTTCATTTCCTTTCCTTAATTTTATTTTTCCCATTGAAATTTGACGCCTTATTGTCTAGGCGTCCCTTTTAAATTAACGCTTTATACAGAGGCGTTTCCTTTTGAATCAGCGCCTTGATAAAAGGCATTATTTTCCTCTTGATCAATGATTTACTCATTTAGGCTCTTTGTCATCTCTTTACTTATCATTTATTTTAATTTGATTTATTTAAAAATCTTGTTTTTATCAGGGTTGCTACACCCTCCCCCACTTAAAAGAATTTGGTCCCCAAATTCAATAGTATATATAAGTGGAGAGTGTAGAGTATATACCTTAAAATAATTCTGGAAATCGCTTCCTCATGGATTCCTCGGTCTCCCATGTAGCTTCATGTTCGGAGTTCTTATTCCATTGTACCTTAAGCATGGGAATAACCTTATTCCTTAGGGTACGTACTTCACGATCTAGTATTTTCATAGGCTTCTGCTCATATGTGAGATCCTTCTGGATCACTAAGTCTCTATGATCAATAATATGTGATGGATCATGTACATACTTCTTCAACATAGATATGTGGAATACATTATGTACATCGGACAGTTGAAGAGGCAATGCGATGCGATAAGCAACCTCGCCAACTCGTTCCAGTATCTCGAAGGGTCTGATGAATCTTGGTGTAAGCTTGCCCTTAACACCAAATCTCCGTATGCCACGTCCAGGCGATATCTTGAGAAATACATGATCTCCAACTTGGAATTTAAGATCTCTCCTTCTTGTATCGGCATAAGCCTTTTGCCTAGACTGAGCAACTCGCAGTCTTTCTCTAATCAATTGTATCTTCTCAGTGGTATCCCTTACCATGTCTGGACCTAATAGTTGTTTCTCTCCAACTTCGTCCCAGCATAAGGGTGATCGGCAACTCCTTCCGTATAAAGCTTCGAAAGGTGCCATTTGTATACTTGCCTGGTAGCTATTATTGTATGCAAATTCCACCAACGGCAAGTGATCATGCCAGCTTCCATCGAAATCAATGATGCAAGCTCTGAGCATATCTTCAACCACCTGATTAGTTCTCTCGGTCTGACCATCCGTTTGAGGATGAAAACTGTACTAAAGTTAAGCCTTGTTCCCAACGAATGTTGTAGTCCTTTCCAAAAATGAGAAGTAAAATGGGGATCTCTGTCAGACACGATTGAAACTGGAATGCCATGTAATCTGACTATTTCCTTGATGTATAATGCAGCCAAAACATCAACTGACCATCGGCTCTTTATTGGCAAGAAATGCGCCGATTTAGTCAATCGGTCAATAATAACCCATATTCCATCATGTCCTCCTTTTGATTTAGATAAACCCATAATGAAATCCATGCCAATATTCTCCCACTTCCATTTGGGAATATCTAGAGGATGTAATTTTCCAGCAGGCTTTTGGTGTTCCGCCTTGACCTGTTGGCAAGTGAGACAGCGTGATACATAGTCTGCTATTTCCCTTTTCATGTTGGGCCACCAAAAATTCCTCTTCACATCTTGGTACATTTTGGTAGATCCAAGATGAATCGTGTACCTTGATCTATGAGCTTCATCTAATATCTTCTTCTTTAACTCGGGACAATCCGGTATGCAAGTTCTATTCCTGAACATTAATCTTCCTTCACAAGTTATTTGGAAATCAGATTGTCCTTCTAGTTTGCCCTTATTTTCCACTAATATTGGGTCATTATCCTGAAGTGCTTGTATTTCAGATAATAGGTCCGGACGAATGCTTATGTGAGACAATGTGACACTTTTGAAGTCTGTGTCCATGCTTATATTGAGTTCAGAGAATTGCTCCAGCAATTTCCATTCTTGAATCATACAATTGGCTAACAGTGCTCTCGGCTTTCGACTAAGGGCATCTGCTACATGGTTACCATTTCCGGGATGATATTGTATATTGAAGTCGAAGTCCTTGATATTCTAGCCAACGTCTTTGCCTCATATTTAGTTCCTTTTGTGAAAAGAGATACTTGAGACTCTTGTGATCAGAGTATACAGTAAACTGTACTCCATAAAGATAATGTCTCCATATTTTGAGTGCAAATACCACCGCGGCCAATTCTAAGTCATGGACGGGGTAGTTCTCTTCATGCTTTGTCAATTGACGAGAAGAATAAGCTATAACCTTTCCTTGTTGCATTAGAACACATCCGAGGCCAATGCCAGAAGCATCAGTGTATACCTCGAATTTCTCTCCTTCCATTGGTAATGCTAAGACCGGAGCTATAGTTAGATGATCCTTGAGATTTTGGAAGCTTCTTTTACATTCCTTACTCCATTCATAACGGATCTCCTTGCGAGTTAGCCTAGTGAGTGGTACGGCTATCTTGGAGAAATCCTTGATGAATCGCCGATAGTAGCCTGCAAGACCTAAGAAACTTCGGATCTCGCTAGCATTGGTCGGTCTTTCCCAATTCTTCACAGCTTCAAATTTTGATGGATCTACTGATAAGCCATCTTTTGATATAACATGTCCGAGAAAAGTCACTTCCTCAAGTCAGAACTCACACTTGCTAAGTTTGGCATATAATCGGTTTGTCCTTAATATTTGTAATGCAATCCTCAAATGCTCCTCATGCTCTTCCTTAGTCCTGGAATAAATTAATATATCATCGATGAAGACCACCACGAATTGATCTAAATAAAGCCTGAATATACTATTCATTAACTGCATAAAGACAGCAGGGGCATTTGTTAGTCCAAAAGGCATAACAACAAACTCGTAATGGCCATACCTGCTTCTGAATGCGGTTTTATGAATGTCATCATCCTTGATCCTTAGTTGGTGATATCCTGACCTGAGATCAATCTTTGAAAAATACTTGGATCCAGATATTTGATCAAATAACTCATCGATTCTCGGTAGTGGATACTTGTTCTTGATAGTGAGATGATTCAACTGTCGATAGTCGATGCATAGTCTCATGGATCCATCCTTCTTCTTTACAAATAGCACAGGCGCTCCCCACGGGGAAGTACTCGGTCTAATGAATCCCTTCTTAAGAAGTTCCATTAATTGCTCCTTTAACTCCTTGAGTTCAGCAGGGGACATTCTATAAGGTGTCTTAGAAACAGGTCCAGCACTAGGGACTAAGTCGATGGTGAAGGCCACTTCTCTTTGTGGGGGTAATCCAGGTAAATCTTCTGAAAACACATCCAGAAATTCTTGCACAACTGGGATATCTTCTATCTTAGTTTCCTTAGCCTCCTTAATCGTGACGAATGCAAGGAAAGATACACATCCTTTCCTTATTAGCTTGCTAGCTCGGAGAGCCGAAATAAAAGGTGACTCACTCCGACTCTTAGGGCTAGAATAGACTAGTTCTGGAAAGTCCTTGAAAGTAACCTTGCTATTGCAGCAATTGACTGTTGCCTGGTATTTGGATAACCAATCCGCTCCCAGTATGACATCATACTCCTTTAGATCTAAACTTATGAGACCGATAGGAAAATTTCTTCCTTTTACCAAGACTTCACAGTTTTGATAATGGTGAGTAATATCGGTTTCGTTTCCGAGAGGAGTAGATAAAATTATTTTCATCCATTCCGGTTCCATAGGTAGTGGGTTAGCAAACTTCTTGGAAATAAAAGAATGTGATGCACCCGTATCAAATAAGACATGTGCATACTTGGAACAAACTTTTAGTGTACCTTCTACTAATCCGCCTTCTTCTTCTTCGGTCTCCTTAATGGCGTGAAGACGAGCGTTCTTGGTTACCGGGCGCTTTCCGTCACCGGTTTGATCATTAAGTAATGGGCAATCGGGAATCCGATGCTCACGGCTCCCGCAACGGAGACATGCTCCAAGTTTCCTCCAGCACTTATGACCAGCCTTGTCACAATGCTTGCATATTATATTCGAAGGTGTAGTAGTGATAGAGAAGGCTTGGTCTTCTTAAATTTTTGGTCTTGAGAAGAAGTACCTCCAGTGCTAGGCCTCTTCTTGAAGTTGGGTTTAAAGGAACCCGAACTTGTAACTTGTTCCTTCTTATCCTTCCCACGGATTCTATCTGATAGCTCCGTGGCATCTTCTAACAATTGAGCTCGGCGTACTATCTCTGAGTAGACCTGAATATCCATTGGTGCCAGCTGGGTAATAATTGGGGCCTGAGCCCGTTTAGGAACCTCCTAGCTTTCATCTTTTTGGTGCTAACTAAGTGCTTAGCATACCGAGACAATCTAGAGAATTATGCCTCGTACTCCGCCACCGATAATGACCGTTGCTTGAGTGCGACAAATTCGGTAGCTTTCTTTTCTTGGACTCGGTCTGAAAAATATTTATTGTTGAAATGTTCAACAAATTCCTCCCAAGTAATTTGGTCTTGATTTAAAGTAGCTTTTATTGATTCCCACCAGCATCGGGCATCCCTTTCTAACTGAAAGGTAGCTAATAAGACCTTATCTTGATCCGTGCACTGCATAACACGGAATATACGCTCCGTCTCCCTGATCCAGTGCTCTGCGTCATCCGGATCCGTAGAACCCATGAATTTGGGAGGGTTCATGTTTTTGAAGACTTGGTGGAGACTTCCGGCTCGTTGTGCACCTCCCTGTGCTACTTGTTGCAGCACCTGAGTCATGCCTTGAAGTGTACGCTGCATGTTGCGCCACTGAGCACGTTCGACAGCCATCGTCCTACAATTACCATAACTAGATCAATACGTGATCTCATTTAAAAGCTAGCATTTCTATGTTAACTTTAACCCTTGGTTCTACCCAATCTCACCGGTTAAAGGTTAAACCTATCCTTGGACATGGGTTTTCCTAGGAATTGAATACCCTAGGTTCTGATACCACAAAAACTGTCACGCCCCGAGAGCGGAAGATACCCGGAGACGCGTGACGAGTTTATATCAATCATGTCAATCAGAGTATTAGTGTATTCGACACCAAAATCAGAGATGCGCAAAAGTAAAGATAACCCAGTCCTTTATTCCTTCATAAGAATATGTCTATTACAAACCTTAAAGTACTAACTAAAATAAAGGAAAAATACAAGGTTGACTCCAGAAAATATGAAAAAGACTAGATAACACGGAAGAAGCTCTATCTCTTTCACTCTTGATTTTCCCCATCCGTTTGAGTTCCCTCATCGTCGGACTTACCTGAAAAGTAGGGAAACACTAGGTGAGCGAACGCTCAGTAGGAAATTATATCTCAAGATCTAGCAAGGGGTTTAAGTGATTACATCTTTCATGAATGCACTATAGCTATGCATGCTCGCATAAAATGACAAGATAGAGAGAGTGTATAACAATACGATAGCAAGAAGAACTAGTTATGAACTTTCAAGAACTTATATCAAAAGATATCAAGATATTCAAGCAAGTAAACTCATCATGTCATGTTGGAATTTGGCTATTTTGTTTCAAGTCAAGCAAGTATACAATTACCTTTTTGGGCCACGCAAGTCATGTAATATCAAATCAAGTACAAGTACAAGATTTGTGGAATGTTCAATCATCATGCACTTTGGTATAATGCCAATACCGTGATCAATCAACTCCCATGGGCACAAGTACTTTCGGGTGCTCCTCCCAGGACCAGATCGGGCCCTATATGCGCAGGCATTAATCATGTATTTTTAACATCCACTTTTGTATATAGCCAATATGGAATTTCAAGAATAAAGCTTGTAGATACGTAGGATAACTTGGATAGAATAGAGTCCAAAAGTATGATACTTGACATAGAATGACGATAATAACGGTACAATCACGATTATCGATAAAATTAGGTGGAATTGGTTCCTTAACTTGGGTACCATGACAAACAAGTATGGACACTCTTTATATAGAATTGAGGTCCACACGAACAGCACATCAATGGCAAGACGTCCTCATTCTTTTTAATATAGAATTGAGGGCCACAAGAATATCATGTTGAATATAGAATTGAGGGCCACAAGAATATCATGTTGAATATAGAATTGGGGTTTACAAGAACACCATAACGATGTTGATATAGAATTGGGGTTTACAAGAACAGTATCAAATGGCATGATAACCTCATCCCATTAAGAGAATTCTCATGATACACACTTTGCATAACATGAGGGCCGGTATACCATGTTTTCATAGAGTGACATGGCAAAATAGTGTAATGGGTTTTTATGATAGAACCAGCTCAGTCGGCCTTGAGGGAATCCAAGGCTGGAGGAGTCTTATGGAGGTCTCTATGACTAACTCGCTAGTCCAAAGGAACGGAATGTCCAATGGAGAGCTTGTATGTCAATGAGAGTTGAGGGTAGTGCGATAAAACATCATGAAACATGGGACTATATTCACGGACTGGAATATAGTGCCGATATATATATATATATATATAAAACCCTTCGGTGACAGTAATCAGTGTACAACAGTAATACAGAAAATAGTGACTTAAGCTAAGTCATTAATTATCCATTTCACGCCTTACTCAGGGGCGTTTATTCATAATTTGACGACTTATACATTAGTCGTCCCTTCAATATTTCCATTCTGCAGAAACTCAATATTCTGGCATTTTAACAAAAAAGCGCCCTGGACAGGGGCGTTAGTTTTCAATTAGCGCCCTGGTCTGGGGCATCAGTTTAATAAGAGACGACCTTGTGCAGGTCGTTAATCCAACAATTTTCCCAAATTTCATATAATAAAATTTCAGGAAAAAGGGTACATGATCGTGACAGGAAAAATAGCAGGATTTCACACGTATACTCATGCACTATATTAGATTCATGGTTACATAGATATTAAATTTTAAACGTGGGTATTTATTAATTACATGTAATTGACCACTTCTGGGCAGGGCGTCAAAACAAGAATTAGCGCCCTTGTCAGGGTCGCTTCTTTCAAAATTTTACAGAAAACACTTAAAACCACGATGAAACTATATGCATGGATAACATATGATTTTATTAAGGATCTTAAATTAATTTGGGCTACGTTTCTTGAGAAAACCTACCTGATGATTATCAACTGGTGATCTGTTGAAGTAACGTGAAGGACTTGATGAGAATCCGATGCTCTGTTTCTAATGCAGAAGCAGAGACAGCAACAGAGAAGAAACAGCCGTTGCAAAAAAAATAGAGGAAAACTTCCTCCTTTCACGGGTGTTGGACTGTAAGAGGGAAAAAAATGAGAAGAGGATTAATTAGCCTTTATAGTATACAGTTGATGTCAAAGGATGAAGAAAAACTTACCGGTTCTTCACGTTTGATAGGAAAACTTGACAGGTAATCTACCCACGGATGAAGAACCCTCGTTCTTTAAGGAAGACAGGAGCTCCTCAATCTGTGATAGAAGAAAACGAAGAAGCATTAGAATCCTCATGCTCCTGTGGTTTGAAGGAAACAATAAGAAGAACAAAACCTCTCCTTTCAGCAGAACGATAGCTCAAATCGCCAAATAGCGATCTGGGTCGATCAGGAGGGTATTTATAGGATTTTGGAAATCCTAATAGGGTTAGAGTTGTATTGGAAGTAATACTTCCATGATAGAGTCCTTACCACACTCCACCTTCGACGTAGTTATCCATGACTTGCCCTGGATAGACTCCTGGGTCGAACGAAACTCGAACTGAATTAACGTCTTAAGCGAGGGCGTCGAATTTAAATTGACGCCTTGTCGAGCGTCGTTACTTATGTAAACGTGCCCATGCGGGGATAGAATTAGTCATCCCAACTTTTCTCCCAATCGTCCCGAGATTTCGTCATGATATCCACTACACTGAGTGGCATACTATCCCATTCCCTATTGAGGAAATTTGTTCTTGGGAAGGTATGGTCATGAGCGCAAATTTTGCAACCAGGCGATATTTTGCACTCTCTCACATAGTACCCTTTGACAATGCTCACTTTGTTGCTGTTTTCAAGGAAGTAAGCCTTGAAAAGCCTATGGCTCCATTGTCCGAGTACTACACCACCTTGCAGGCCTCAGTAGTACCAACTCCATTTCATGAAGATGCTTTGCCCAAAGATGTCCATTTTAAACTGTCTCGTTGGGCGCCACCACCTCCTAAAGAATCACTGCAAGTTCGCCCCTTTTCTATCAGGGCAAAATACAGCACATTTATCAATAAAGAGCATCCTTCGAGTTTCTTCAAAAGGCAGGATGATCCTCTGTTACTCAGCAACTGCTACATAGCCAAGGGTCCTATTTTACCTGCCAAACAGACGGCAGATATGTTTCTCTTGCTGAAGGGACTCAGTAAACCCGAAAATAAATTCCAGGCATGTGCACTGGCGCATCCAGATAACCTCCCTTTAGATGTCACTGCGGTCATATATGATGAAGAGCCTATAACGTCTGATGAGTTCAAACAAGAAGTCTGCAAAATCTCACAACTGCTGAATCCACCAATACGGCTATCTAGTGCAACACCCATAGCATCCACAGTAATCATTGCCCCAGTCAAGGTCCCTACTATCCTGAATTTTGAGGATTCAGATGACTCGGATACTGATGATGGTAAGATTGAAGATGGTAAGAAATTTCATGTTCTGCTTGACGCTGCTATTCTCCATGTCCACATGCTTCAATCCCGTTACTCCTCTATAGATCCTTCAGATATCCCCTTATCCACTATTCATTCTCATATGCTCACCCAGGAAGCAATTACAACTGAAAATGGGTCAGTAGCCTTTGCAACTATTGATAAAACTGACTTGTATGCTTTTCCTCGGTTTCAGGCCCGAATGCTAAGAAGCATAAAGCAGGTTGAGGTTAACATGCAGGTTCAGGGAACAGGCATGAGACCGGTATTTCTACCCTTCTTCTCTCAAGAAGATGTCAAGACCTGGAAAAGCAAGCAAGCTAAATTTGTCTACATAGGACAAATTGATATATTAGTACATCCACACTTTTCCTATAATCTGAATGCCCTGTATCTAGTTACCCTACTAGATGTGCGACATCTTGATTGGGAAAAGGCTGTTATCTGTCAATTCTCAGGTACCCTGGATAAAGATGGGTTGTGTGTTATAAGACCCAACTTTACTATTTCCCTAGATGAGCCTCACTTGTCCCAAGCTTTTGTTGTGTGTGTTCAAATAAAAGATGTGGAAATGCTTCCAAATTCTGTCTATGCTACAATAGCATCTAGATGCATCTTTCATTTGACTAATTCTGTAGTTTCCCATTTTCGTAACCCTTATGGTATGCAATTACCCACTAGCCTCAATAGAAATATTTCTAATGTAGCCCCAGCTATCACATCGGAAGGATTTGTTCAAGGATTCCCAGCCATCGAACAATTCTTAGCTACTTCAGAATTTTCTGAGAAAAAATTAAAAAAAAGATGGATGTCTAGGTTTCCAGAACCTCATTCTCTTCGTTACTCAACACTCCAACTGCTCCCTGCACCCAAATTCTTTAATCATGAAGCATCAACTTCTTCTACTTCTGAGCTTCCCCCTATTCTACCAGTCGTCCATAATCCTCCACCATCTTCTATAAGCTCTTCTCCAAATCGAGATGCAGCGGCTATCAGAATGTTAAATTCCAAGTCATCTACGATCAATACCATTTACATTACACCTGAAGAATTTGAGTGGCCTCCAGAAATGACGTACACCACCACTACGCCAGAGCAACTACTGAAAGAAAAAATTGAACTTAAGGCAGATGCTAGCTACCTATTACTTCATAGTGCAGAATCTTCCCAGACTCAAAAGGATGAAGTCCGATAGCTAAATTATGTAAATCACTGGACGACATTTGCAAAGAAAAAATTGGATAAGATGGATGCCAAACTAGAGGTCATACTTCAGAATCTAGATCTCATGGACAAATCATTGCAACACATTAAATCTTTGAAGACATCTACTTTGGAAATACATGAGGCTCATGTAAAACTCTTGAAGGCTCCTCTTTCTAAAGAAAAGAATCGACTCAAAGCTATCAAGCTGCCTCAAGATCCCACTAAAGTACCCCAGTTAGAATTAAAGATGATGAGATCCAAAATTCCAAAGCCAGAGTATAACACAAGCCGCATATATACAGATCATATCATTATATTAGGTATGGACATTCCCATCCTAAACATAGATACGGCACCTGTAGCTGATATCGAAGATATCATCCGCATTTGGACCCAAAAGGTCTACATGGCTCAGCAAGCTAGTAAAACCCCAAATGCGCAGCTTTTTGAGGTCTTAAGTCTAGCTTTCACTGGCAAGGTCAAATACTTATGGGATAATACCTCTGAAGAAGGAAAAATAGCAATTATCAAACAAGGGGTACAGGAACTAGGTAATCAATAGATTAGAGAATGTTATCCGTCAAGACAACATCAAACATCAATGGATATTTTCATGTTAGCCAAAAGAAGCCTTACCAATCTAGACTACTTTGAACCATATTGCGACAGCTACACAAAGGAAGTCTATAGGCTTGGCTTAAATAATTCGTCAGCAGCAAAAGCTCAATTTTTATCCTCCTTACCAGAGGTTATTAGCAATTTAGTGTTATCAGAGTTAAACACTACCAATGTGCTGCTCGATAGCTTACTTTTTGTCGACACAATTCAATATGTACGACAAGAAATAACAAAGCTATGTTACAATCTTAAGGCTCAACAGGCCCTGCCTCGACTCTCGCAACAGACGTGTGCACAAATTGAAGGGGCAGAAGCATTCAACATTCCTAAAAGAGCTATACAAAAACGTCGTAGTTATCGACGTTTTAGGCCGCGATTTTCACGAGCACGAGTACCCACGTCTAAAAAGAGGCCTTTCAGACCTTACAAATTCTTCACGAAACGGCAAACCAAACGACGAACGGCAACAGAAAAGGACAAGTGCTTTGCTTGCAGAAAGCAATGCCATTTCGCCAGAAATTACCCTAACAAGGCTCCAAAGCATGTTAGAGCAATGTTTGCCATTCAAGAAATAGACTCATACTGGGAATTGATTGAATCACCGGAGCAATATCTAGAAGCAATCCGAAATAACACAGATTTATATGTGCTGCAATCACCAGGAGACTCTTCTCCTTCTACTACGGATCTTGAACCTGAACCTTTACAAGCACATATGACAAGCAGTTCTGGTATTAACTATGGAATCTTCCATCTGAGTTCTACTGACAGTGATAGAAGTGCTCAAAATGAACCCGATTCACAGCCAGAGGATTCTGATGAGAAACGGTGGAGCGTGGCTTCTTCGTCTTTATCATCTTCAGCAGATAGTTAAGAAGACTTCATAAATCCTTTTTACAAGGCTTCTACTTCCAGACAAGTTTTGGGTTTTACGCCTCAGGTAACATTGCCTCAAGCAACAACCTCATCTCAACCATCAGTGGCATTTTCGAGGGCTTACAAGAAAGGCAAAGTTCCCAAGATAAGTATACCAAACTATCATCACTCTCTCTCTCTGAACAACAAGTCTTCCAAATAACAAAAATGATTAAGCTGACAAATAGCATCATTATCCCAGGACATATTGCTACAGATGGCCATGAATCTTGGAAAAAATGACAAATTTTTATTGACACAGGAGCAAACATCAACTGGTGCCATCAAAAGCTATGGCACGATTGGCTCTATTATCCCGCTGGCGGAGAAATCGAAACTATGAATGGCTCTCGAGCCATTTCGTATTTTGCCCTCCACGTACCAGTCAAATTGGGGAAACAGGTCATAGTATCCGATTTCTTTCAAATCAATGACGGCGGTTATGAAGTGGGTCTAGGATGTGTTACTTTAGACAAAATGGGTCCTTACACCATTTCAAAAGAAATGATGGTCCTCAACCTACACAATGCCAAGGAATTAATTCCCCGCATATCCCCATATTTCAAAACCACTCAGCATCACATGGCTTCTCTTGAAGATATCTCAATATCACAGCTGATTCGGTACAAAGAGAAACAGCAGGAAAAATGAGATAGATATGCATTGATCAAACAGTTAAATGCCTTGGATGTTCAAGCTCAGCCATATATTCGTCCACTGACAGTGATAACACAGCAATTAAAAGATTGCTGCATAGAACATCCACTACAAAATTGGCATAAGGATTCACCAGAGGCTCTCATTCCTACTCTACACACGATTCCAGTTCAGGGGAAACCTATTCGTCATTCTTTGGAAGTTGAAACTGAGATTCGTAAACAAATTGAAGACTTCGGCCAAAAACATCTCATGAGACCCTCTTCTTCCAACTATGCCTGCTCCGCGTTCATCGTTCGAAACTATGAAGAGCAAAAGCGCGGAAAGGCTAGGATGGTGATAGATTATAGCCCCTTAAACGCAGTCACAATAGATATTAAATGGCCACTTCCTAATAGAGAAGAGCTGATCCAGCGCGTGGCCCAAGCTTCTATCTTTTCAAAATTTGATTGCAAATCGGGCTATCATCAGATAAAAATAGCTGAAGCCGACATACACAAAACAGCTTTCTCGTCCCCATGTGGATTATATGAATGGTTGGTATTACCCTTTGGATTAAAAAATGCTCCAGCTCAATTTCAATGTCGAATGGACAGCATATTTAAACCATATGCGCACTTCATAGCAAATTACATTGATGATTTCTTAGTCTTTTCTACATCTATGAAAGAGCATCTACAACACTTACAGCAGTTCATTGAGCTAGTTCAACAACATGGCATTGGGTTATCCGCTACGCCTGATAAATTTCAAATAGCTGTTACAAAGGTTGAATTCTTGGGAGTACTTATAGAACATGGTAAAATACAGATGCAGGCTCATCCGCTAAAAAAAACTGGCAAACTTTCCAATAGAAATGGAAAATCTTCTAAATGCCAAAGGTTTATGGGTTGCCTGAACTATGTACGCAACTTCATTCCCAAGTTATCAGAAAAAACCAAGAACATCAGGAGTGCTATGCGCACTAAGCCATTTCAATGGAATAAAGCGGCCACTCAAGAAATTATCAATCTCCAAAAGGAATGTGATAATTTTCCTCCTCTAGCCCCCGCCTACACAGGCCCTTATGTGTGGGCAACAGATGCCTCCGAAGATACTTAGTCTGCCGTGCTTCTCCAGAAAAGGGATAGCCAAGAAAACATCTGTGCTTATAACAGTGGGCAGTTTAAGAAACATGAACTAAACTATTGGCCAGCAGAAAAGGAAATTCTTGCAGCTGTCAAAGGTGTCCAAAAATTCCATTCTTATTTGATTAGTGAAATCTTCATCCTACGGACAGATTCCTCTACCTTAGGCGTTATGCCTGGTGGCAATTTATTTTAGCCCAATACAAGTTTTCGATTGAAAAAATCACAGGCAAAGAACATCATCTTCCAGACGCCCTAACCAGAGAACTTAAGCCCCAGCTCAGGATGATGCGTGGAGTCGGACAAGCCAATTGGAAAAATTTTCAAACACGAACCCCACAACAAAGGCTACATTTTTGTCAAAAGATTAGATTGATGTTTCCGCAAGGCAGCTCAACACAAGGGGAATATCCCTCCATAGATTTGTTTGTCACTTCTGCAGGAAGAATATCAATTAAGGAATAGAGGACTTAGGCAGTCGAAGACTGACCCTTCGGGAAACCTGAGACAGGACTCGAAAGAAGCAGACGTCAAAAGATGCACAAAGCTTTGATCAAAACTCGATGCTTCACAGAGCAGTCGAGATGTTCTTATATAGACAAGAATTGTAATTACAATGGTGCAAAAATGGAGTCTGGAAAGTTCCGACTCGAAACCACATTTGAAGTCCGGGTTGAAATCCGGCTTCGTATACATTTAATATCTTATGACGTCCGTGACGTGGCTCTAGCTCTGGCTTAAATTAAAGTCCGGCGGCGCGTCTGAATCTTTGCTGTTTGTGACGTGATTGCAACAGTCCGAATCTTTACTATTTGATGAGTTGTTGCAATAGCATGCCATGAGTGAGACAAAACCCTGCGGGTTTCTTTTGACAACTAACGCATTCTTCTATGAGAGCATTGAGCTGTTTCAGGGTTGTAGATGCAGAAGGGGCCTCGTCACTGTCCAATTCCTTTATAATAAGCTCTTCATCGATATAGCGCCGAATTTGGCCGGGTTCGGAAAAATTATATCGTTGGAAGAATAGACATAAATCTGATTCCCAGGCCTGAGTTTGGAGAATATCTGATAAATCTTGTTTGGCTTGTTGATTGGCGTAAAGTTGCCTTCTGGTAAACATTATATCATCTAAGATTTGCTTATTGATCAACCATCTCAATATTTCTCCTTCTAAGGTAGACCATTTTAAGTTGTTCATGAGACAACTGATTCTTCCTGTAGAAGTGACAAACAAATCTATGGAGGGATATTCCCCTTGTGTTGAGCTACCTTGCGGAAACATCAATCTAATCTTTTGACAAAAATGTAGCCTTTGTTGTGGGGTTCGTGTTTGAAAATTTTTCCAATTGGCTTGTCCGACTCCACGCATCATCCTGAGCTGGGGCTTAAGTTCTCTGGTTAGGGCGTCTGGGAGATGATGTTCTTTGCCTGCGATTTTTTCAATCGAAAACTTGTATTGGGCTAAAATAAATTGCCACCAGGCATAACGCCTTAATTTTGCACTATCAGCAAGTTTGCGTTTAAGAAATGCCCCTAAGGTAGAGGAATCTGTCCGTAGGATGAAGATTTCACTAATCAAATAAGAATGGAATTTTTGGACACCTTTGACAGCTGCAAGAATTTCCTTTTCTGCTGGCCAATAGTTTAGTTCATGTTTCTTAAACTGCCCACTATTATAAGCACAGATGTTTTCTTGGCTATCCCTTTTCTAGAGAAGCACGGCAGACCAAGTATCTTCGGAGGCATCTGTTGCCAACACATAAGGGCCTGTGTAGGCGGGGGCTAGAGGAGGAAGATTATCACATTCCTTTTGGAGATTGATAATTTCTTGAGTGGCCTCTTTATTCCATTGAAATGGCTTAGTGCGCATAGCACTCCTGATGTTCTTGGTTTTTTCTGATAACTTGGGAATGAAGTTGCGTACATAGTTCAGGCAACCCATAAACCTTTGGCATTGTAGAAGATTTTCCATTTCTATTGGAAAGTTTGCCAGTTTTTTTAGCGGATGAGCCTGCATCTGTATTTTACCATGTTCTATAAGTACTCCCAAGAATTCAACCTTTGTAACAGCTATTTGAAATTTATCAGGCGTAGCGGATAACCCAATGCCATGTTGTTGAACTAGCTCAATGAACTGCTATAAGTGTTGTAGATGCTCTTTCATAGATGTAGAAAAGACTAAGAAATCATCAATGTAATTTGCTATGAAGTGCGCATATGGTTTAAATATGCTGTCCATTCGACATTGAAATTGAGCTGGAGCATTTTTTAATCCAAAGGGTAATACCAACCATTCATATAATCCACATGGGGACGAGAAAGCTGTTTTGTGTATGTCGGCTTCAGCTATTTTTATCTGATGATAGCCCGATTTGCAATCAAAATTTGAAAAGATAGAAGCTTGGGCCACGCGCTGGGTCAGCTCTTCTCTATTAGGAAGTGGCCATTTAATATCTATTGTGACTGCGTTTAAGGGGCTATAATCTATCACCATCCTAGCCTTTCTGCGCTTTTGCTCTGCATGGTTTCGAACGATGAACGCGGAGCAGGCATAGTTGGAAGAAGAGGGTCTCATGAGCTATTTTTGGCCGAAGTCTTCAATTTGTTTACAAATCTCAGTTTCATCTTCCAAAGAATGACGAATAGGTTTCCCCTGAACTGGAATCGTGTGTAGAGTAGGAATGAGAGCCTCTGGTGAATCCTTATGCCAATTTTGTAGTGGATGTTCTATGCCGCAATCTTTTAATTGCTGTGTTATCACTATCAGTGGATGAATATATGGCTGAGCTTGAACATCCAAGGCATTTAACTGTTTGATCAATGGATATCTTTCTCATTTTTCCTGCTGTTTCTCTTTGTACCGAATCAGCTGTGATATTGAGATATCTTCAAGAGAAGCCATGTGATGCTGAGTGGTTTTGAAATATGGGGATATGCGGGGAATTAATTCCTTGGCATTGTGTAGGTTGAGGACCATCATTTCTTTCAGTAGTTGCTCTGGCGTAGTGGTTGTGTATGCCATTTCTGGAGGCCACTCAAATTCTTCAGGTGTAATGTAAATGGTATTGATCGTAGATGACTTGGAATTTAACATTCTGATAGCCGCTGCATCTCGATTTGGAGAAGAGCTTACAGAAGATGGTGGAGGATTATGGACGACTGGTAGAATAGGGGGAAGCTCAGAAGTAGAAGAAGTTGATGCTTCATGATTAAAGAATTTGGGTGTAGGGAGCAGTTGGAGTGTTGAGTAACGAAGAGAATGAGGTTCTGGAAACCTTGACATCCATCTTTTTTTTTTAATTTTTTCTCAGAAAATTCTGAAGTAGCTAAGAATTGTTCGATGGCTGGGAATCCTTGAACAAATCCTTCCGATGTGATAGCTGGGGCTACATTAGAAATATTTCTATTGAGGCTAGTGGGTAATTGCATACCATAAGGGTTACGAAAATGGGAAACTACAGAATTAGTCAAATGAAAGATGCATCTTGATGCTATTGTAGCATAGACAGAATTTGGAAGCATTTCCACATATTTTATTTGAACACACACAACAAAAGCTTGGGACAAGTGAGGATCATCTAGAGAAATAGAAAAGTTGGGTCTTATAACACACAACCCATCTTTATCCAGGGTACCGGAGAATTGACAGATAACAGCCTTTTCCCAATCAAGATGTCGCACATCTAGTAGGGTAACTAGATACTGGGCATTCAGATTATAGGAAAAGTGTGGATGTACTAATATATCAATTTGTCCTATGTGGACAAATTTAGCTTGCTTGTTTTTCCAGGTCTTGACATCTTCTTGAGAGAAGAAGGGTAGAAATACCGGTCTCATGCCTGTTCCCTGAACCTGCATGTTAACCTCAACCTGCTTTATGCTTCGTAGCATTCGGGCCTGAAACTGAGGAAAAGCATACAAGTCAGTTTTATCAATAGTTGCAAAGGCTACTGACCCGTTTTCAGTTGTAATTGCTTCCTGGGCGAGCATATGAGAATGAATAGTGGATAAGGGGATATGTGAAGGATCTACAGAGGAGTAACGGGATTGAAGCATGTGGACATGGAGAATAGCAGCGTGAAGCAGAACATGAAATTTCTTACCATCTTCAATCTTACCATCATCAGTATCCGAGTCATCTGAATCCTCAAAATTCAGGATAGTAGGGACCTTGACTGGGGCAATGATTACTATGGATGCTATGGGTGTTGCACTAGATAGCCGTATTGGTGGATTCAGCAGCTGTGAGATTTTGCAGACTTCTTGTTTGAACTCATCAGATGTTATAGGCTCTTCATCATATATGACCGCAGTGACATCTAAAGGGAGGTTATCGAGATGCGCCAGTGCACATGCCTGGAATTTATTTTCAGGTTTACTGAGTCCCTTCAGCAAGAGAAACATATCTGCCGTCTGTTTGGCATGTAAAATAGGACCCTTGGCTATGTAGCAGTTGCTGAGTAACAGAGGATCATCCTGCCTTTTGAAGAAACTCGAAGGATGCTCTTTGTTGATAAATGTGCTGTATTTTGCCCTGATAGACAAGGGGCGAACTTGCTGTGATTCTTTAGGAGGTGGTGGCGCCCAACGAGACAGTTTAAAATGGACATCTTTGGGCAAAGCTTCTTCATGAAATGGAGTTGGTACTACTGAGGCCTGCAAGGTGGTGTAGTACTGGGATAATGGAGCCATAGGCTTTTCAAGGCTTACTTCCTTGAAAACAGCAACAAAGTGAGCATTGTCAAAGGGTACTATGTGAGAGAGTGCAAAATATCGCCTGGTTGCAAAATTTGCGCTCATGACCATACCTTCCCAAGAACAAATTTCCTCAATAGGGAATGGGATAGTATGCCACTCAGTGTAGTGGATATCATGACGAAATCTCTGGACGATTGGGAGAAAAGTTGGGATGACTAATTCTATCCCCGGATACGTCTTGGATCTTACACGTCAGTAAGTATCATTGTCTTTTCAAGCGTTGCGTTGATATCAATGGCTTCCCTATTCTCTGTCTTGGAAGCTTCAGGGATTCCTCACCCAATCCCCCTTGAACTCCAGAACTACAACTCTCGTGTACCAATGGTACATAATGGCTATGAATTCGCCCAACATTTTGCCACAGTCTGGGATCATTATGAGACCTTTACCTCCCGCAATCTCAGTCTTTATTATCAAAATGTTGCAGGATGAACTTTTCATCTTTACAAGGACGAATTGCCAGGGATAGAATTAGTCATCCCAACTTTTCTACCAATCATCCTGAGATTTCGTCATGATATCCACTACACTGAGTGGCATACTATCCCATACCAGCTCAAGAGCCATTCATAGTTTCGATTTCTCCGCCAGCGGGATAATAGAGCCAATCGTGCCATAGCTTTTGATGGCACCCGTTGATGTTTGCTCCTGTGTCAATAAAAATTTGACATTTTTTCCAAGATTCATGGCCATCTGTAGCAATATGTCTTGGGATAATGATGCTATTTGTCAGCTTAATCATTTTTCTTATTTGGAAGACTTGTTGTTCAGAGAGAGAGTGATGATAGTTTGGTATACTTATCTCGGGAACTTTGCCTTTCTTGTAATCTCTCGAAAATGCCACTGATGGTTGAGATGAGGTTGTTGCTTGAGGCAATGTTACCTGAGGCGTAAAACCCGAAACTTGTCTTGAAGTAGAAGCCTTGTAAAAAGGATTTACGAAGTCTTCATCACTATCTGCTGAAGACGAAGAAGCCACGCTCCACCGTTTCTCATCAGAATCCTCTGGCTGTGAATCGGGTTCATTTTGAGCACTTCTATGACTGTCAGTAGAGCTCAGATGGAAGATTCCATAGTTAATACCAGAACTGCTTGCCATATGTGCTTGTAAAGGTTCAGGTTCAAGATCCGTAGTAGAAGGAGAAGAGTCTCCTGGTGATTGCAGCACATATAAATCTGTGTTATTTCGGATTGCTTCTAGATATTGCTCCGGTGATTCAATCAATTCCCAGTATGAGTCTATTTCTTGAATGGCAAACATTGCTCTAACATGCTTTGGAGCCTTGTTAGGGCAATTTCTGGCGAAATGGCCTTGCTTTCTACAAGCAAAGCACTCGTCCTTTTCTGTAGCCGTTCGTCGTTTGGTTTGCCATTTCGTAAAGAATTTGTAAGGTCTGAAAGGCCTCTTTTTAGACGTGGGTACTCGTGCTCGTGAAAATCGCGGCCTAAAACGTCGATAACTACGACATTTTTGTATAGCTCTTTTAGGAATGTTGAATGCTTCTGCCCCTTCAATTTGTGCACACGTCTGTTGCGAGAGTCGAGGCAGGGCCTGTTGAGCCTTAAGATTGTAACATAGCTTTTTTATTTCTTGTCGTACATATTGAATGATGTCGACAAAAAGTAAGCTATCGAGCAGCACATTGGAAGTGTTCCTCTATTCTATAATTGGTATCAGAGCCTTAGGAAACGTGTCCAAGGGCATTTGCTTGTACCGGATACGTCTTGGATCTTACACGTCAGTAAGTATCATTGTGTTTTCAAGCGTTGCGTTGATATCAATGGCTTCCCTATTCTCTATCTTGGAAGCTTCAGGGATTCCTCACCCAATCCCCCTTGAACTCCATAACTACAACTCTCGTGTACCAATGGTACATAATGGCTATGAATTCGCCCAACATTTTGCCACAGTCTGGGATCATTATGAGACCTTTACCTCCCGCAATCTCAGTCTTTATTATCAAAATGTTGCAGGACGAACTTTTCATCTTTACAAGGATGAATTGCCGGGGATAGAATTAGTCATCCCAACTTGTCTCTCAATCGTCCCGAGATTTCATCATGATATCCACTACACTGAGTGGCATACTATCCCATTCCCTATTGAGGAAATTTGTTCTTGGGAAGGTATGGTCATGAGCGCAAATTTTGCAACCAGGCGATATTTTGCACTCTCTCACATAGTACCCTTTGACAATGCTCACTTTGTTGCTGTTTTCAAGGAAGTAAGCCTTGAAAAGCCTATGGCTCCATTGTCCGAGTACTACACCACCTTGCAGACCTCAGTAGTACCAACTCCATTTCATGAAGATGCTTTGCCCAAAGATGTCCATTTTAAACTATCTCGTTGGGCGCCACCACCTCCTAAAGAATCACAGCAAGTTCGCCCCTTGTCTATCAGGGTAAAATAGAGCACATTTATCAACAAAGAGCATCCTTCGAGTTTCTTCAAAAGGCAGGATGATCCTCTGTTACTCAGCAACTGCTACATAGCCAAGGGTCCTATTTTACCTGCCAAACAGACGTCATATATGTTTCTCTTGCTGAAGGGACTCAGTAAACCGGAAAATAAATTCCAGGCATGTGCACTGGCGCATCTAGATAACCTCCCTTTAGATGTCACTGCGGTCATATATGATGAAGAGCCTATAACGTCTGATGAGTTCAAACAAGAAGTTTGCAAAATCTCACAGCTGCTGAATCCACCAATACGGCTATCTAGTGCAACACCCATAGCATCCATAGTAATCAATCCCCCAGTCAAGGTCCCTACTATCCTGAATTTTGAGGATTTAGATGACTCGGATACTGATGATGGTAAGATTGAAGATGGTAAGAAATTTCATGTTCTGCTTCACGCTGCTATTCTCCATGTCCACATGCTTCAATCCCGTTACTCCTCTGTAGATCCGTCACATATCCCCTTATCCACTATTCATTCTCATATGCTCACCCAGGAAGTAATTAAAACTGAAAACGGGTCAGTAGCCTTTGCAACTATTGATAAAACTGACTTGTATGCTTTTCCTCAGTTTCAGGCCCGAATGCTAAGAAGCATAAAGCAAGTTGAGGTTAACATGCAGGTTCAGGGAACAGGCATGAGACCGGTATTTCTACCCTTCTTCTCTCAAGAAGATGTCAAGACCTGGAAAAGTAAGCAAGCTAAATTTGTCCACATAGGACAAATTGATATATTAGTACATCCACACTTTTCCTATAATCTGAATGCCCCGTATCTAGTTACCCTACTAGATGTGCGACATCTTGATTGGGAAAAGGCTGTTATCTGTCAATTCTCCGGTACCCTGGATAAAGATGGGTTGTGTGTTATAAGACCTAACTTTACTATTTCCCTAGATGATCCTCACTTGTCCCAAGCTTTTGTTGTGTGTGTTCAAATAAAAGATGTGGAAATGCTTCCAAATTCTGTCTATGCTACAATAGCATCTAGATGCATCTTTCATTTGACTAATTCTGTAGTTTCCTATTTTCGTAACCCTTATGGTATGCAATTACCCACTAGCCTCAATAGAAATATTTCTAATGTAGCTCCAGCTATCACATCGGAAGGATTTGTTCAAGGATTCCCAGCCATCGAACAATTCTTAGCTACTTCAGAATTTTCTGAGAAAAAATTAAAAAAAAGATGGATGTCTAGGTTTCCAGAACCTCATTCTCTTCGTTACTCAACACTCCAGCTGCTCCCTGCACCCAAATTCTTTAATCATGAAGCATCAACTTCTTCTACTTCTGAGCTTCCCCCTATTCTACCAGTCGTCATTAATCCTCCACCATCTTCTGTAAGCTCTTCTCCAAATCGAGATGCAGCGGCTATCAGAATGTTAAATTCCAAGTCATCTACGATCAATACCATTTACATTACACCTGAAGAATTTGAGTGGCCTCCAGAAATGGCGTACACCACCACTACGCCAGAGCAACTACTGAAATAAAAAATTGAACTTAAGGCAGATGCTAGCTACCTGTTACTTCATAGTGCAGAATCTTCCCAGACTCAAAAGGATGAAGTCCAACAGCTAAATTATGTAAATCACTGGACGACATTTGCAAAGAAAAAATTGGATAAGATGGATGCCAAACTAGAGGTCATACTTCAAAATCTAGATCTCATGGACAAATCATTGCAACACATTAAATCTTTGAAGACATCTACTTTGGAAATACATGAGGCTCATGTAAAACTCTTGAAGGCTCCTCTTTCTAAAGAAAAGAATCGACTCAAAGCTATCAAGCTGCCTCAAGATCCCGCTAAAGTACCCCAGTTAGAATTAAAGATGATGAGATCCAAAATTCCAAAGCCAGAGTATAACACAGGCCGCATATATACAGATCATATCATTGTATTAGGTATGGACATTCCCATCCTAAACATAGATACGGCACCTGTAGCTGATATCGAAGATATCATCCGCATTTGGACCCAAAAGGTCTACATGGCTCAGCAAGCTAGTAAAACCCCAAATGCGCAGCTTTTTGAGGTCTTAAGTCTAGCTTTCACTGGCAAGGTCAAATACTTATGGGATAATACCTCTAAAGAAGGAAAAATAGCAATTATCGAACAAGGGGTACAGGAACTAGGTAATCAATTGATCAGAGAATTTTGTCCGTCAAGACAACATCAAACATCAATGGATATTTTCATGTTAGCCAAAAGAAGCCTTACCAATCTAGACAACTTTGAACCATATTGCGACAGCTACACAAAGGAAGTCTATAGGCTTGGCTTAAATAATTCGTCAGCAGCAAAAGCTCAATTTTTAGCCTCCTTACCAGAGGTTATTAGCAATTTAGTGTTATCAGAGTTAAACACTACCAATGTGCTGCTCGATAGCTTACTTTTTGTCGACATCATTCAATATGTACGACAAGAAATAAAAAAGCTATGTTACAATCTTAAGGCTCAACAGGCCCTGCCTCGACTCTCACAACAGACGTGTGCACAAATTGAAGGGGCAGAAGCATTCAACATTCCTAAAAGAGCTATACAAAAACGTCGTAGTTATCGACGTTTTAGGCCACGATTTTCACGAGCACGAGTACCCACGTCTAAAAAGAGGCCTTTCAGACCTTACAAATTCTTCAAGAAACGGCAAACCAAATGACGAACGGCTACAGAAAAGGACGAGTGCTTTGCTTGCAGAAAGCAAGGCCATTTCGCCAGAAATTGCCCTAACAAGGCTCCAAAGGATGTTAGAGCAATGTTTGCCATTCAAGAAATAGACTCATACTGGGAATTGATTGAATCACCAGAGCAATATCTAGAAGCAATCCGAAATAACACAGATTTATATGTGCTGCAATCACCAGGAGACTCTTCTCCTTCTACTACGGATCTTGAACCTGAACCTTTACAAGCACATATGGCAAGCAGTTCTGGTATTAACTATGGAATCTTCCATCTGAGCTCTACTGACAGTCATAGAAGTGCTCAAAATGAACCCGATTCACAGCCAGAGAATTCTGATGAGAAACGGTGGAGCGTGGCTTCTTCGTCTTCAGTAGATAGTGAAGAAGACTTCGTAAATCCTTTTTACAAGGCTTCTACTTCAAGACAAGTTTCGGGTTTTACGCCTCAGGTAACATTGCCTCAAGCAACAACCTCATCTCAACCATCAGTGGCATTTTCGAGAGATTACAAGAAAGGCAAAGTTCCCGAGATAAGTATACCAAACTATCATCACTCTCTCTCTGAACAACAAGCCTTCCAAATAAGAAAAATGATTAAGCTGACAAATAGCATCATTATCCCAGGACATATTGCTACAGATGGCCATGAATCTTGGAAAAAATGTCAAATTTTTATTGACACAGGAGCAAACATCAACTGGTGCCATCAAAAGCTATGGCACGATTGGCTCTATTATCCCGCTGGAGGAGAAATCGAAACTATGAATGGCTCTCGAGCCATTTCGTAATTTGCCCTCCAGGTACCAGTCAAATTGGGGAAACAGGTCATAGTAGCCGATTTCTTTCAAATCAATGACGGTGGTTATGAAGTGGGTCTCGGATGTGTTACTTTAGACAAAATGGATCCTTACACCATTTCAAAAGAAATGATGGTCCTCAACCTACACAATGCCAAGGATTTAATTCCCCGCATATCCCCGTATTTCAAAACCACTCAGCATCACATGGCTTCTCTTGAAGATATCTCAATATCATAGCTGATTCGGTACAAAGAGAAACAGTAGGAA
Organism: Amorphophallus konjac; assembly: GCA_022559845.1. NCBI lineage: Eukaryota > Viridiplantae > Streptophyta > Magnoliopsida > Alismatales > Araceae > Amorphophallus > Amorphophallus konjac. The sequence goes on from CM040122.1 coordinate 203,624,445, forward strand.
AAACGAGAAAGATATGCATTGATCAAACAGTTAAATGCCTTGGATGTTCAAGCTCAGCCATATATTCGTCCACTGATAGTGATAACACAGCAATTAAAAGATTGCTGCATAGAACATCCACTACAAAATTGGCATAAGGATTCGCCAGAGGCTCTCATTCCTACTCTACACACGATTCCAGTTCAGGGGAAACCTATTCCTCATTCTTTGGAAGACGAAACTGAGATTCGTATACAAATTGAAGACTTCGGCCAAAAACAGCTCATGAGACCCTCTTCTTCCAACTATGCTTGCTCCGCGTTCATCGTTCGAAACCATGCAAAGCAAAAGTGCGGAAAGGCTAGGATGGTGATAGATTATAGCCCCTTAAACGCAGTCACAATAGATATTAAATGGCCACTTCCTAATAGAGAAGAGCTGATCTAGTGCGTGGCCCAAGCTTCTATCTTTTCAAAATTTGATTGCAAATCGGGCTATCATCAGATAAAAATAGCTGAAGTTTTTTTTTTTAATAAATAACCAAAAGCTATGGCACGATTGGCTCTATTATCCCGCTGGCGGAGAAATCGAAACTATGAATGGCTCTCGAGCCATTTCGTATTTTGCCCTCCAGGTACCAGTCAAATTGAGGAATCCCTGAAGCTTCCAAGATAGAGAATAGGGAAGCCATTGATATCAATGCAACGCTTGAAAACACAATGATACTTACTGACGTGTAAGATCCAAGACGTATCCGGTACAAGCAAATGCCCTCTAGCATCTGCCTTAAGTTCAATTTTTTCTTTCAGTAGTTGCTCTGGCGTAGTGGTGGTGTACGCCATTTCTGGAGGCCACTCAAATTCTTCAGGTGTAATGTAAATGGTATTGATCGTAGATGACATGGAATTTAACATTCTGATAGCCGCTGCATTTCGATTTGGAGAAGAGCTTACAGAAGATGGTGGAGGATTATGGACGACTGGTGGAATAGGGGGAAGCTCAGAAGTAGAAGAAGTTGATGCTTCATGATTAAAGAATTTGGGTGCAGGGAGCAGTTGGAGTGTTGAGTAACGAAGAGAATGAGGTTCTGGAAACCTAGAAATCCATCTTTTTTTTAATTTTTTCTCTGAAAATTCTGAAGTAGCTAAGAATTGTTCGATGGCTGGGAATCCTTGAACAAATCCTTCCGATGTGATAGCTGGGGCTACATTAGAAATATTTCTATTGAGGCTAGTGGGTAATTGCATACCATAAGGGTTACGAAAATGGGAAACTACAGAATTAGTCAAATGAAAGATGCATCTAGATGCTATTGTAGCATAGACAGAATTTGGAAGCATTTCCACATCTTTTATTTGAACACACACAACAAAAGCTTGGGACAAGTGAGGATCATCTAGGGAAATAGTAAAGTTGGGTCTTATAACACACAACCCATCTTTATCCAGGGTACCGGAGAATTGACAGATAACAGCCTTTTCCCAATCAAGATGTCGCACATCTAGTAGGGTAACTAGATACGGGGCATTCAGATTATAGTAAAAGTGTGGATGTACTAATATATTAATTTGTCCTATGTGGACAAATTTAGCTTGCTTGCTTTTCCAGGTCTTGACATCTTCTTGAGAGAAGAAGGGTAGAAATACCGGTTTTGTTGTGTGTGTTCAAATAAAAGATGTGGAAATGCTTCCAAATTCTGTCTATGCTACAATAGCATATAGATGCATCTTTGATTTGACTAATTCTGTAGTTTCCCATTTTCGTAACCCTTATGGTATGCAATTACCCACTAGCCTCAATAGAAATATTTCTAATGTAGCCCCAGCTATCACATCGGAAGGATTTATATGTGCTGCAATCACCAGGAGACTCTTCTCCTTCTACTACGGATCTTGAACCTCAACCTTTACAAGCACATATGGCAAGCAGTTCTGGTATTAACTATGGAATCTTCCATCTGAGCTCTACTGACAGTGATAGAAGTGCTCAAAATGAACTCGATTCACAGCCAGAGGATTCTGATGAGAAACGGTGGAGCGTGGCTTCTTCGTCTTTATCATCTTCAGCAGATAGTGAAGAAGACTTCGTAAATCCTTTTTACAAGGCTTACTTCCTTGAAAACAGCAACAAAGTGAGCATTGTCAAAGGGTACTATGTGAGAGAGTGCAAAATATCGCCTGATTGCAAAATTTGCGCTCATGACCATACCTTCCCAAGAACAAATTTCCTCAATAGGGAATGGGATAGTATGCCACTCAGTGTAGTGGATATCATGACGAAATCTCGGGACGATTGGGAGAAAAGTTGGGATGACTAATTCTATACATGGCAATTCGTCCTTGTGTCTGCAAGGTGGTGTAGTACTCGGACAATGGAGCCATAGGGCTTACTGAGCCATGTAGACCTTTTGGGTCCAAATGCGGATCATATCTTCGATATCAGCAAACGTGTCCAAGGGCATTTGCTTGTATCGGATACGTCTTGGATCTTACACGTCAGTAAGTATCATTGTGTTTTCAAGCGTTGCGTTGATATCAATGGCTTCCCTATTCTCTGTCTTGGAAGCTTCAGGGATTCCTCACCCAATCCCCCTTAAACTCCAGAACTACAACTCTCGTGTACCAATGGTACATAATGGCTATGAATTCGCCCAACATTTTGCCACAGTCTGGGATCATTATGAGACCTTTACCTCCCGCAATCTCAGTCTTTATTATCAAAATGTTGCAGGACGAACTTTTCATCTTTACAAGGACGAATTGCCAGGGATAGAATTAGTCATCCCAACTTTTCTCCCAATCGTCCCGAGATTTCGTCATGATATCCACTACACTGAGTGGCATACTATCCCATTCCCTATTGAGGAAATTTGTTCTTGGGAAGGTATGGTCATGAGCGCAAATTTTGCAACCAGGCGATATTTTGCACTCTCTCACATAGTACCCTTTGACAATGCTCACTTTGTTGCTGTTTTCAAGGAAGTAAGCCTTGAAAAGCCTATGGCTCCATTGTCCGAGTACTACACCACCTTGCAGGCCTCAGTAGTACCAACTCCATTTCATGAAGATGCTTTGCCCAAAGATGTCCATTTTAAAATTTGTTCAAGGATTCCCAGCCATCGAACAATTCTTAGCTACTTCAGAATTTTCTGAGAAAAAATTAAAAAAAAGATGGATGTCTAGGTTTCCAGAACCTCATTCTCTTCGTTACTCAACACTCCAACTGCTCCCTGCACCCAAATTCTTTAATCATGAAGCATCAACTTCTTCTACTTCTGAGCTTCCCCCTATTCTACCAGTCGTCCATAATCATCCACCATCTTCTGTAAGCTCTTCTCCAAATTGTGATGCAGCGGCTATCAGAATGTTAAATTCCAAGTCATCTACGATCAATACCATTTACATTACACCTGAAGAATTTGAGTGGCCTCCAGAAATGGCGTACACCACCACTACGCCAGAGCAACTACTGAAAGAAAAAATTGAACTTAAGGCAGATGCTAGCTACTTGTTACTTCATAGTGCAGAATCTTCCCAGAATCAAAAGGATGAAGTCCGACAGCTAAATTATGTAAATCACTGGACGACATTTGCAAAGATAAAATTAGATAAGATGGATGCCAAACTAGAGGTCATACTTCAGAATCTAGATCTCATGGACAAATCATTGCAACACATTAAATCTTTGAAGACATCTACTTTGGAAATACATGAGGCTCATGTAAAACTCTTGAAGGCTCCTCTTTCTAAAGAAAAGAATCGACTCAAAGCTATCAAGCTGCCTCAAGATCCCACTAAAGTACCCCAGTTAGAATTAAAGATGATGAGATCCAAAATTCCAAAGCCAGAGTATAACACAGGCCGCATATATACAGATCATATCATTGTATTAGGTATGGAAATTCCCATCCATACAAGTCAGTTTTATCAATAGTTGCAAAGGCTACTGACCCGTTTTCAGTTGTAATTGCTTCCTGGGTGAGCATATGAGAATGAATAGTGGATAAGGGGGTATCTGAAGGATCTACAGAGGAGTAACGGGATTGAAGCATGTGGACATGGAGAATAGCAGCGTCAAGCAGAACATGAAATTTCTTACCATCTTCAATGTTACCATCATCAGTATCCGAGTCATCTGAATCCTCAAAATTTAGGATAGTAGGGACCTTGACTGGGGCAATGATTACTGTGGATGCTATGGGTGTTGCACTAGATAGCCGTATTGGTGGATTCAGCAGCTGTGAGATTTTGCAGACTTCTTGTTTGAACTCATCAAACGTTATAGGCTCTTCATCATATATGGCCGCCGTGACATCTAAAGGGAGGTTATCTGGATGCGCCAGTGCACATGCCTGGAATTTATTTTCGGGTTTACTGAGTCCCTTCAGCAAGAGAAACATATATGCCGTCTGTTTGGCAGGTAAAATAGGACCCTTGGCTATGTAGCAGTTGCTGAGTAACAGAGTATCATCCTGCCTTTTGAAGAAACTCGAAGGATGCTCTTTGTTGATAAATGTGCTGTATTTTGCCCTGATAGACAAGGGGCGAACTTGTTGTGATTCTATAGGAGGTGAGTTTTGTTCAAAGCTTTGTGCATCTTTTGACGTCTGCTTCTTTCGAGTCCTGTCTCAGGTTTCCCGAAGGGTCAGTCTTCGACTGCCTAAGTCCTCAATAACCAGAGAACTTAAGCCCCAGCTCAGAATGATGCGTGGAGTCGGACAAGCCAATTGGAAAAATTTTCAAACACGAACCCCACAACAAAGACTACATTATGACTTCGTAAATCCTTTTTACAAGGCTTCTACTTCAAGACAAGTTTCAGGTATTACGCCTCAGGTAACATTGCCTCAAGCAACAACCTCATCTCAACCATCAGTGGCATTTTCGAGAGATTACAAGAAAGACAAAGTTCCCGAGATAAGTATACCAAACTATCATCACTCTCTCACTGAACAACAAGTCTTCCAAATAAGAAAAATGATTAAGCTGACAAATAGCATCATTATCCCAGGACATATTGCTACAGATGGCCATGAATCTTGGAAAAAATGTCAAATTTTTATTGACATAGGAGCAAACATCAACTGGTGCCATCAAAAGCTATGGCACGATTGGCTCTATTATCCCGCTGGCGGAGAAATCGAAACTATGAATGGCTCTCGAGCCATTTCGTATTTTGCCCTCCAGGTACCAGTCAAATTGGGGAAACAGGTCATAGTAGCCGATTTCTTTCAAATCAATGACGGCGGTTATGAAGTGGGTCTAGGATGTGTTACTTTAGACAAAATGGGTCCTTACATCATTTCAAAAGAAATGATGGTCCTCAACCTACACAATGCCAAGGAATTAATTCCCCGCATATCCCCATATTTCAAAACCACTCAGCATCACATGGCTTCTCTTGAAGATATCTCAATATCACAGCTGATTCGGTACAAAGAGAAACAGCAGGAAAAACGAGAAAGATCGAGTTTTGATCAAAGCTTTGTGCATCTTTTGACGTCTGCTTCTTTCGAGTCCTGTCTCAGGATTCCCGAAGGGTCAGTCTTCGACTACCTAAGTCCTCTATTCCTTAATCCACATGGGGACGAGAAAGCTGTTTTGTGTATGTCGGCTTCAGCTATTTTTATCTGATGATAGCCCGATTTGTAATCAAATTTTGAAAAGATAGAAGCTTGGGCCACGCGCCAGGGATAGTTGGAAGAAGAGGGTCTCATGAGCTGTTTTTGGCCATCTTCAATCTTACCATCATCAGTATCCGAGTCATCTGAATCCTCAAAATTCAGGATAGTAGGGACCTTGACTGGGGCAATGATTACTGTGGATGCTATGGGTGTTGCACTAGATAGCCGTATTGGTGGATTCAGCAGCTGTGAGATTTTGCAGACTTCTTGTTTGAACTCATCAGACGTGCAAAATATCAGCTGATATATTCACCCAAAACATGTAGTACAACTTTTCAAAACTCAAAGACTGTTGGAACCTACGAATTATATAACTTCTACATATTTAAAAAAAAGATTATAAGAGCAGGGGCTCTAATAACATCACAGTACTGAAACATAAATAACCAACTGAACTTTCCCCGCATATCCCCATATTTCAAAACCACTCAGCATTACATGGCTCAACAAGCTAGTAAAACCCCAAATGCGCAGCTTTTTAAGGTCCCTACTATCCTGAATTTTGAGGATTCAGATGACTCGGATACTGATGATGGTAAGATTGAAGATGGTAAGAAATTTCATGTTCTGCTTGACGCTGCTATTCTCCATGTCCACATGCTTCAATCCCGTTACTCCTCTGTAGATCCTTCACATATCCCCTTATCCACTATTCATTCTCATATGCTCACCCAGGAAGCAATTACAACTGAAAACGGGTAAGTAGCCTTTGCAACTATTGATAAAACTGACTTGTATGTTTTTCCTCAGTTTCAGGCCCGAATGCTAAGAAGCATAAAGCAGGTTGAGGTTAACATGCAGGTTCAGGGAACATGCACGAGACCGGTATTTCTACCCTTCTTCTCTCAAGAAGATGTCAAGACCTGGAAAAGCAAGCAAGCTAAATTTGTCCACATAGGACAAATTGATATATTAGTACATCCACACTTTTCCTATAATCTGAATGCCCCGTATCTAGTTACCCTACTAGATGTGCGACATCTTGATTGGGAAAAGGCTGTTATCTGTCAATTCTCCGGTACCCTGGATAAAGATGGGTTGTGTGTTATAAGACCCAACTTTACTATTTCCCTAGATGATCCTCACTTGTCCCAAGCTTTTGTTGTGTGTGTTCAAATAAAAGATGTGGAAATTCTTCCAAATTCTGTCTATGCTACAATAGCATCTAGATGCATCTTTCATTTGACTAATTCTGTAGTTTCCCATTTTCGTAACCCTTATGGTATGCAATTACCCACTAGCCTCAATAGAAATATTTCTAATGTAGCCCCAGCTATCACATCGGAAGGATTTGTTCAAGGATTCCCAGCCATCGAACAATTCTTAGCTACTTCAGAATTTTCAGAGAAAAAATTAAAAAAAAGATAGATGTCTAGGTTTCCAGAACCTCATTCTCTTCGTTACTCAACACTCCAACTGCTCCCTGCACCCAAATTCTTTAATCATGAAGCATCAACTTCTTCTACTTCTGAGCTTCCCCCTATTCTACCAGTCGTCCATAATCCTCCACCATCTTCTGTAAGCTCTTCTCCAAATCGAGATGCAGCGGCTATCAGAATGTTAAATTCCAAGTCATCTACGATCAATACCATTTACATTACACCTGAAGAATTTGAGTGGCCTCCAGAAATGGCGTACACCACCACTACGCCAGAGCAACTACTGAAAGAAAATTTTTTATTGACATCTGAGCTCTACTGACAGTGATAGAAGTGCTCAAAATGAACCCAATTCACAGCCAGAGGATTCTGATGAGAAACGGTGGAGCGTGGCTTCTTCGTCTTTATCATCTTCAGCACATAGTGAAGAAGACTTCGTAAATCCTTTTTACAAGGCTTCTACTTCAAGACAAGTTTCGGGTTTTACGCCTCAGGTAACATTACCTCAAGCAACAACCTCATCTCGACCATCAGTGGCATTTTCGAGAGATTACGAGAAAGGCAAAGTTCCCGAGATAAGTATACCAAACTATCATCACTCTCTCTCTGAACAACAAGTCCTCCAAATAAGAAAAATGATTAAGCTGACAAATAGCATCATTATCCCAGGACATATTTCTACAGATGGCCATGAATCTTGGAAAAAATGTCAAATTTTTATTGACACAGGAGCAAACATCAACTGGTGCCATCAAAAGCTATGGCACAATTGGCTCTATTATCCCGCTGGCGGAGAAATCGAAACTATGAATGGCTCTCGAGCCATTTCGTATTTTGCCCTCCAGGTACCAGTCAAATTGGGGAAACAGGTCATAGTAGCCGATTTCTTTCAAATCAATGACGGCGGTTATGAAGTGGGTCTAGGATGTGTTACTTTAGACAAAATGGATCCTTACACCATTTCAAAAGAAATGATGGTCCTCAACCTACACAATGCCAAGGAATTAATTCCCCGCATATCCCCATATTTCAAAACCACTCAGCATCACATGGCTTCTCTTGAAGATATCTCAATATCACAGCTGATTCGGTACAAAGAGAAACAGCAGGAAAAACGAGAAAGATATGCATTGATCAAACAGTTAAATGCCTTGGATGTTCAAGCTCAGCCATATATTCGACCACTGACAGTGATAACACAGCAATTAAAAGATTGCTGCATAGAACATCCACTACAAAATTGGCATAAGGATTCACCAGAGGCTCTCATTCCTACTCTACACACGATTCCAGTTCAGGGGAAACCTATTCGTCATTCCTTAGGCTCATGTAAAACTCTTGAAGGCTCCTCTTTCTAAAGAAAAGAATCGACTCAAAGCTATCAAGTTGCCTCAAGATCCCACTAAAGTACCCCAGTTAGAATTAATGATGATGAGATCCAAAATTCCAAAGCCAGAGTATAACACAAGCCGCATATATACAGATCATATCATTGTATTAGGTATGGACATTCCCATCCTAAACATAGATACAGCACCTGTAGCTGATATCGAAGATATCATCCGCATTTGGACCCAAAAGGTCTACATGGCTCAGTAAGCTAGTAAAACCCCAAATGCGCAGCTTTTTGAGGTCTTAAGTCTAGCTTTCACTGGCAAGGTCAAATACTTATGGGATAATCCCTCTGAAGAAGGAAAAATAGCAATTATCGAACAAGGGGTACATGAACTAGGTAATCAATTGATCAGAGAATTTTGTCCGTCAAGACAACATCAAACATCAATGGATATTTTCATGTTAGCCAAAAGAAGCCTTACCAATCTAGACTACTTTGAACCATATTGCGATAGCTACACGAAGGAAGTCTTTAGGCTTGGCTTAAATAATTCGTCAGCAGCAAAAGCTCAATTTTTAGCCTCCTTACCAGAGGTTATTAGCAATTTAGTGTTATCAGAGTTAAACACTACCAATGTGCTGCTCGATAGCTTACTTTTTGTCGACATCATTCAATATGTACGACAAGAAATAAAAAAGCTATGTTACAATCTTAAGGCTCAACAGGCCCTGCCTCGACTCTCGCAACAGACGTGTGCACAAATTGAAGGGGCAGAAGCATTCAACATTCCTAAAAGAGCCATACAAAAACGTCGTAGTTATCAACGTTTTAGGCCGCGATTTTCACGAGCACGAGTACCCACGTCTAAAAAGAGGCCTTTCAGACCTTACAAATTCTTCAAGAAATGGCAAACCAAACGACGAACGGCTACAGAAAAGGACGAGTGCTTTGCTTGCAGAAAGCAAGGCCATTTCACCAGAAATTGCCCTAACAAGGCTCCAAAGCATGTTAGAGCAATGTTTGCCATTCAAGAAATAGACTCAGACTGGGAATTGATTGAATCACCGGAGCAATATCTAGAAGCAATCCGAAATAACACAGATTTATATGTGCTGCAATCACCAGGAGACTCTTCTCCTTCTACTACGGATCTTGAACCTGAACCTTTACAAGCACATATGGCAAGCAGTTCTGGTATTAATCTGATGATAGCCCGATTTGCAATCAAATTTTGAAAAGATAGAAGCTTGGGCCACGTGTTAGATCAGCTCTTCTCTATTAGGAAGTGGCCATTTAATATCTATTGCGACTGCGTTTAAGGGGCTATAATCTATCACCATCCTAGCCTTTCCGCGCCACTATTCATTCTCATATGCTCACCCAGGAAGCAATTACAAAAACTGACTTGTATGCTTTTCCTCAGTTTCAGGCCCGAATGCTAAGAAGCATAAAGCAGGTTGAGGTTAACATGCAGGTTCAGGGAACATGCATGAGACCGGTATTTCTACCCTTCTTCTCTCAAGAAGATGTAAAGACCTGGAAAAGCAAGCAAGATAAATTTGTCCACATAGGACAAATTGATATATTAGTACATCCACACTTTTCCTATAATCTGAATGCCCCGTATCTAGTTACCCTACTAGATGTGCGACATCTTGATTGGGAAAAGGCTGTTATCTGTCAATTCTCCGGTACCCTGGATAAAGATGGGTTGTGTGTTATAAGACCCAACTTTACTATTTCCCTAGATGATCCTCACTTGTCCCAAGCTTTTGTTGTGTGTGTTCAAATAAAAGATGTGGAAATGCTTCCAAATTCTGTCTATGCTACAATAGCATCTAGATGCATCTTTCATTTGACTAATTCTGTAGTTTCCCATTTTCGTAACCCTTATGGTATGCAATTACCCACTAGCCTCAATAGAAATATTTCTAATGTAGCCCCAACTATCGCATCGGAAGGATTTGTTCAAGGATTCCCAGCCATCGAACAATTCTTAGCTACTTCAGAATTTTTTGAGAAAAAATTAAAAAAAAGATGGATGTCTAGGTTTCCACAACCTCATTCTTTTCGTTACTCAACACTCCAACTGCTCCCTGCACCCAAATTCTTTAATCATGAAGCATCAACTTCTTCTACTTCTGAGCTTCCCCCTATTCTACCAGTCGTCCATAATCCTCCACCATCTTCTGTAAGCTCTTCTCCAAATCGAGATGCAGCGGCTATCAGAATGTTAAATTCCAAGTCATCTACGATCAATACCATTTACATTACACCTGAAGAATTTGAGTGGCCTCCAGAAATGGCGTACACCACCACTACGCCAGAGCAACTACTGAAAGAAAAAATTGAACTTAAGGCAGATGCTAGCTACCTGTTACTTCATAGTGCAGAATCTTCCCAGACTCAAAAAGATGAAGTTCGACAGCTAAATTATGTAAATCACTGGACGACATTTGCAAAAAAAAAAAATGGATAAGATGGATGCCAAACTAGAGGTCATACTTCAGAATCTAGATCTCATGGACAAATCATTGCAACACATTAAATCTTTGAAGACATCTACTTTGGAAATACATGAGGCTCATGTAAAACTCTTGAAGGCTCCTCTTTCTAAAGAAAAGAATCGACTCAAAGCTATCAAGTTGCCTCAAGATCCCACTAAAGTACCCCAGTTAGAATTAAAGATGATGAGATCTAAAATTCCAAAGCCAGAGTATAACACAGGCCGCATATATACAGATCATATCATTGTATTAGGTATGGACATTCCCATCCTAAACATACATACGGCACCTGTAGCTGATATCAAAGATATCATCCGCATTTGGACCCAAAAGGTCTACATGGCTCAGCAAGTTAGTAAAACCCCAAATGCGCAGCTTTTTGAGGTCTTAAGTCTAGCTTTCACTGGCAAGGTCAAATACTTATGGGATAATACCTCTGAAGAAGGAAAAATAGCTCGAACAAGGGGTACAGGAACTAGGTAATCAATTGATCAGAGAATTTTGTCCGTCAAGACAACATCAAACATCAATGGATATTTTCATGTTAGCCAAAAGAAGCCTTACCAATCTAGACTACTTTGAACCATATTGCGATAGCTACACAAAGGAAGTCTATAGGCTTGGCTAAAATAATTCGTCAGCAGCAAAAGCTCAATTTTTAGCCTCCTTACCAGAGGTTATTAGCAATTTAGTGTTATCAGAGTTAAACACTACCAATGTGCTGCTCGATAGCTTACTTTTTGTCGACATCATTCAATATGTATGACAACAAATAAAAAAGCTATGTTACAATCTTAAGGCTCAACAGGCCCTGCCTCGACTCTCGCAACAGACGTGTGCACAAATTGAAGGGGCAGAAGCATTCAACATTCCTAAAAGAGCTATACAAAAACGTCGTAGTTATCGACGTTTTAGGCCACGATTTTCACGAGCACGAGTACCCACGTCTAAAAAGAGGCCTTTCAGACCTTACAAATTCTTCAAGAAACGGCAAACCAAAAGACGAACGGCTACAGAAAAGGACAGGTGCTTTGCTTGCAGAAAGCAAGGCCATTTCGCCAGAAATTGCCCTAACAAGGCTCCAAAGCATGTTAGAGCAATGTTTGCCATTCAAGAAATAGACTTAGACTGGGAATTGATTGAATCACCGGAGCAATATCTAGAAGCAATCTGAAATAACAAAGATTTATATGTGCTGCAATCACCAGGAGACTCTTCTCCTTCTACTACGGATCTTGAACCTGAACCTTTACAAGCACATATGGCAAGCAGTTCTGGTATGAACTATGGAATCTTCTATCTGAGCTCTACTGACAGTGATAGAAGTGCTCAAAATGAACCCGATTCAAAGCCAGAGGATTCTGATGAGAAATGGTGGAGCGTGGCTTCTTCGTCTTTATCATCTTCAACAGATAGTGAAGAAGACTTCGTAAATCCTTTTTACAAGGCTTCTACTTCAAGACAAGTTTCGGGTTTTACGCCTCAGGTAACATTGCCTCAAGCAATAACCTCATCTCAACCATCAGTGGCATTTTCGAGAGATTACAAGAAAGGCAAAGTTCCCGAGATAAGTATACCAAACTATCATCACTCTCTCTCTGAACAACAAGTCTTCCAAATAAGAAAAATGATTAAGCTGACAAATAGCATCATTATCCCAGGACATATTGCTACAGATGGCCATGAATCTTGGAAAAAATGTCAATTTTTTATTGACACAGGAGCAAACATCAATTGGTGCCATCAAAAGCTATGGCATGATTGGCTCTATTATCCCGCTGGGGGAGAAATCGAAACTATGAATGGCTCTCGAGCCATTTCGTATTTTGCCCTCCAGGTACCAGTCAAATTGGGGAAACAGGTCATAGTAGCCGATTTCTTTCAAATCAATGACGGCGGTTATGAAGTGGGTCTAGGATGTGTTACTTTAGACAAAATGGGTCCTTACACCATTTCAAAAGAAATGATGGTCCTCAACCTACACAATGCCAAGGAATTAATTCCCCGCATATCCCCCTATTTCAAAACCACTCAGCATCACATGGCTTCTCTTGAAGATATCTCAATATCACAGCTGATTCGGTACAAAGAGAAACAGCAGGAAAAACGAGAAAGATATGCATTGATCAAACAGTTAAATGCCTTGGATGTTCAATATCAGCCATATATTCGTCCACTGACAGTGATAACACAGCAATTAAAAGATTGCTGCATAGAACATCCACTACAAAATTGGCATAAGGATTCACCAGAGGCTCTCATTCCTACTCTACACACGATTCCAGTTCAGGGGAAACCTATTCGTCATTCTTTGGAAGACGAAACTGAGATTCGTAAACAAATTGAAGACTTCGGCCAAAAACAGCTCATGAGACCCTCTTCTTCCAACTATGCCTGCTCCGCGTTCATCGTTTGAAACTATGCAGAGCAAAAGCGCGGAAAGGCTAGGATGGTGATAGATTATAGCCCCTTAAACGCAGTCACAATAGATATTAAATGGGCACATCCTAATAGAGAAGAGCTGATCCAGCACGTGGCCCAAGCTTCTATCTTTTCAAAATTTGATTGCAAATCGGGCTATCATCAGATAAAAATAGCTGAAGCCGACATACACAAAACAGCGTTCTCGTCCCCATGTGGATTATATGAATGGTTGGTATTACCCTTTGGATTAAAAAATGCTCCAGCTCAATTTCAATGTCGAATGGACAGCATATTTAAACCATATGCGCACTTCATAGCAAATTACATTGATGATTTCTTAGTCTTTTCTACATCTATGAAAGAGCATCTACAACGCTTACAGCAGTTCATTGAGCTAGTTCAACAACATGGCATTGGGTTATCCGCTACGCCTGATAAATTTCAAATAGCTGTTACAAAGGTTGAATTCTTGGGAGTACTTATAGAACATGGTAAAATACAGATGCAGGCTCATCCGCTAAAAAAACTGGCAAACTTTCCAATAGAAATGGAAAATCTTCTACAATGCCAAAGGTTTATGGGTTGCCTGAACTATGTACGCAACTTCATTCCCAAGTTATCAGAAAAAAAGAACATCAGGAGTGCTATGCGCACTAAGCCATTTCAATGGAATAAAGCGGCCACTCAAGAAATTATCAATCTCCAAAAGGAATGTGATAATCTTCCTCCTCTAGCCCCCGCCTACACAGGCCCTTATGTGTTGGCAACAGATGCCTCCGAAGATACTTGGTCGGCCGTGCTTCTCCAGAAAAGGGATAGCCAAGAAAACATCTGTGCTTATAATAGTGGGCAGTTTAAGGAACATGAACTAAACTATTGGCCAGCAGAAAAGGAAATTCTTGCAGCTGTCAAAGGTGTCCAAAAATTCCATTCTTATTTGATTAGTGAAATCTTCATCCTACGGACAGATTCCTCTACCTTAGGGGCATTTCTTAAACGCAAACTTGCTGATAGTGCAAAATTAAGGCGTTATGCCTGGTGGCAATTTATTTTAGCCCAATACAAGTTTTCGATTGAAAAAATCACAGGCAAAGAACATCATCTCCCAAACGCCCTAACCAGATAAGTTAAGCCCCAGCTCAGGATGATGCGTGGAGTCGGACAAGCCAATTGGAAAAATTTTCAAACACGAACCCCACAACAAAGGCTACATTTTTGTCAAAAGATTAGATTGATGTTTCCGCAAGGTAGCTCAACACAAGGGGAATATCCCTCCATAGATTTGTTTGTCACTTCTGCAGGAAGAATCAGTTGTCTCATGAACAACTTAAAATGGTCTCCCTTAGAAGGAGAAATATTGAGATGGTTGATCAATAAGCAAATCTTAGATGATATACTGTTTACCAGAAGGCAACTTTACGCCAATCAACAAGCCAAACAAGATTTATCAGATATTCTCCAAACTCAGGCTTGGGAATCAGATTTATGTCTATTCTTCCAACGATATAATTTTTCCGAACCCGGCCAAATTCGGCGCTATCTCGATGAAGAGCTTATTATAGAGGAATTGGACAGTGACGAGGCCCCTTCTGCATCTACAACCCTGAAACAGCTCAGTGCTCTCATAGAAGAATGCGTTAGTTGTCAAAAGAAACCCGCAAGGTTTTGTCTCACTCACGGCAAGCTATTGCAACAACTCATCAAATAGTAAAGATTCGGACTGTTGCAATCACGTCACAAACAGCAAAGATTCGGACGCGCCGTCGGACTTTAATTTAAGCCAGAGCTAGAGCCACGTCACGGACGTCACAAGATATTAAATGTATATGAAGCCGGATTTCAACCCGGACTTCAAATGTGGTTTTGAGTCGGGACTTTCCAGACTCCATTTTTGCACCATTGTAATTACAATTCTTGTCTATATAAGAACATCTCGACTGCTCTGTGAAGCATCGAGTTTTGATCAAAGCTTTGTGCATCTTTTGACGTCTGCTTCTTTCGAGTCCTGTCTCAGGTTTCCCGAAGGGTCAGTCTTCGACTGCCTAAGTCCTCTATTCCTTAATATGAATGGCTCTCGAGCCATTTCGTATTTTGCCCTCCAGGTACCAGTCAAATTGGGGAAACAGGTCATAGTAGCCGATTTCTTTCAAATCAATGACGGCGGTTATGAAGTGGGTCTAGGATGTGTTACTTTAGACAAAATGGGTCCTTACACCATTTCAAAAGAAATGGTGGGTATCATTGTGTTTTCAAGCGTTGCGTTGATATCAATGGCTTCCCTATTCTCTATCTTGGAAGCTTCAGGGATTCCTCACCCAATCCCCCTTGAACTCCAGAACTACAACTCTCGTGTACCAATGGTACATAATGGCTATGAATTCGCCCAACATTTTGCCACAGTCTGGGATCTACGATTGAGAGTTTGACTAGGGTAGTACTTCATTTAGGGATTTTATTTCTCATAACTCCTTCACTTTATTTACCTTAATCATTATCTTGGGTATCAGGGGAAGGTTCGATCCTAGGAAAAATATTTACTTCCATTCCAAAAAGGGAATATCAACTAGCCATTTATTTATTCTAAGAATAATATACCTAAATTCTTATTTATCCCATATTATTAACTTTCCAAACTGTAAATATATATATATATATATATATATATATATATATATATATATATTCTTTTATTCCTTTTTAGCCTTCAAAATTATCGGGTGTTACATCCTTGCTAGACAAAGCATGCATTAACACATTCTATATAAAAAGAATAAAATAAAAGAAAGAAAACCAAAATGATGAAACAAGAAAAGAAAATTGGAGTTTAACACTTCTTAAGCTTCCAAGATCAATCTATAACATGAACAAACAAACAAACAAATGAAGAAGGAAAAGAAACTATGCTCACTAGCTCAAGCTGCGTTGACGTAGCTTGACCCTGCGTTGACGCAGCTGAGATTTGGATGGCGCTATCCTGCATCGGCGGTGCCCAGCGTCGACTCTGTTCTGGTCTGCGCCGAGGTCACCTTGCGCTGGACTGAAGAGTTCAGTGTCCTGTGTTGACGCAACTTCTCAGTGTGTCGACGCACCCTTAATGAGATAAAAAAAGAGAAGAGCTGAGGAGGGGAACAAGACTGCGTCGACACGCCCTTATGAGTGTGTCGATGCAACCTAAGCTCCCTCCCTTGATATGCCCTGAACAAAAGTAAATAAAAGATAAAAAATGGTAACCGAACCAAAAACAAACAAACAAATAGCAAAAAAATCAAATAACAAAGTCCATGTGAATGAAAATAATGAAAAAATTATAATAAATAAATAATGGTGAATGACAAAACATGAACAATGACAATAAAGATGATAACAAAATCATAATAATGATGGCATAAAACACGCTAATTACGAAAAAAGAAAAGTGAGCATCAACACTCTTCTTAAGAAACTAAGGGCATTTAGCCCGGGGTTCCTACTCCCTTAGACCTTATGCAAAGGGGTTATTAATGAGGCCTCTGCAGGTCAGGCTTAAACCTTGGGGTCATCCCATCATGGTCATAGCCTGACCCTACTCTGGGCCAATAGCCTGCTACGTCTAACATATTTCTATTAGGGGTCTAACCCCAAGCATCAAGCTTGCCATGCTCCTAGAATACATTCGATTGGGACTCTTGTCTAAACATGAATTGGCCAATTAATGACCGACTTTATTCAAAGTGTTTACCCCTCAATGGAGGATGTTTTACTGAAATTTAGAATTTTCATTACTACACTTTATCAATATTAATCTCAGGCCCGAGGGCCCCTTCTCCTGACATTTAATCAAAGGTTTTCTCCCCTTTGGGGAGATGTAATTAACGTCGTGACCTGTATGGCACGGCGGGTTTTAGTCCCGACCCGATACCCACATCGTCTAGTTAGTCAGACGGAGCGCACTAGTGGTTCCGGACCACCTTGGTCTTTAGAGCCCGAATAAACTGTCACATTTGTGACTGGCACGTCCACGCACTTAATAAACCACAACCGAATAAACCAAGATCAAAAAGTAGATCAAAAGATAAAAAAGAATGAATGATGAACCAGAGTTCATCCAACACCTCCCGGGTGGATCCGCGCGTGAAACCAGGTGTGGACAAAGGCGGGGACGTCGTCAATAGGTCGGGGTGGCCCGATGCTCGTTCTATCCACATCTGAGACCAGAGCGGCCTCAGATATGGGTGGTGGTTGGATCTGGTTACAGGCCGGGTATTTAGGCTGGACAGCAAGGCGGGGAATGTCGGAGGTGGGTGTGGGGAGACCCAAGGTGTCACGCCCCGAGATATGCAGTGGAATTAAGTCGGGAACGTGAACAGTCGGCAAATAAAGCCTCAAGCGACAAAGACAATCAGAGCGCTATAACACATCCACATAAAAGAGGAATGCACAAGAGAACATACTCAAATTTCAACTTTATTAAATAATAATCAAGGTTTACAAAAGACACCTGACTTGACTCCTTAAACTCTAGACTCAAGAAAAGGGAGAATTACATAACATAATCAACTTCACCGCCTATTACAGTGAAGGAATTTAGCTATAACAAGACTCATGATCACACTAATTATGACTTCTCTCGTCCATCAGTCGCTCTTGCCCTCGGATCCGTCATTCGCATAATTTGAATCCGATCCACTAGAGTTTGCTAGGAAAGATTGAAAAAGTAGGGAATGAGCACACTCGTCCAGTAGGTATCTTCTTGTCAACATGGTGGCAAGTTTAAGTAATTAACATTTTTACTCTAGAAGGTAGGACAATGAACATGCGATGAATCATATGGATAAAAACCAAAATAACATTAAAAATAAGACATGAACAAGATATGAGAACATGATCAAGCAAGATTATAATATGGCCTTACAATAATGAGAATGCATCAGAATATAATGAGAATATACTTTTCATAACCTTAAAAGGCTATACACTAGAAAGTCATGTATCAAGCAAGAATGTAATTTGTGAGAATTCATGGATATTCATGGATTTCACCCGTTTATAAAAAAGTACCCCCGGCGTAATGTGACGCCAATGTTCATCATACCCCATAGTTTACAGCATGTTTCCGGCCATCTGCCGAGGGGCCTGGCGTGGAGCCCTTGGACACTGTCCGTGTCCGCTCTTGCATCTTCAAGTTATAAATAAAGCTACTTCCACGAGAAATATAAAGTTTGGCTGATAATATCAAGTTCAACAATAGTTTTATGACAACAATAACAAAGGTATGAATGCACCAAAATGAAACCATGAGATCAGGAATGAATTAATTGGACATTATGCCACGGAAGGAATCCGACAGCATAACGGTATATTCTTAGTTTTCTATAATTTATTAATAACCATTTGAACAAGGTGTTAAGTTCCAGATAATCAGAAGACCATCTAAGAACATACCCTTAGGTCAAACCACGAGTTGGGCAGCATTTAGATAGTACGCGGTCAAGGTAGGACCATTTTCTTGAAGTAGCGGTCAAGTCTAGACCGCTATCTGGGAAGGGGTCGACGCAGAAGAAGATCAGGTCGATGCTAGGATCAACTAGCAAGAAGCGGTCACGCCAGGACCGCTATCATGAGGTAGCGGTCTAGACAAGACCGCTATCAGACATGCAACATAGATGAGTCGATGTAGGAAGGAACTTGGTCGACGTAATGACCAAGCCTGGAAGAAGGTTGTCGCGCCTGGGCTACAATTTTAAGGTAGCTATCACCTGATAGCCGCTATCTATTGAAGTTGCAGAAAATGTAGAAAACTGAAGTGCTTTCTAGATCATTGGGTTTTCAAGGTACAACCAGCTCGGCATCCTTGTGGGAATCCCAGGCTCGCGAAGACTTATGGAGGCCTTGAAACATGATCACCTAGTACGACAAAAGGAATATCTGATGGAGAGGATCTGAAGTCTAAGAGAGTGTTCCTATCAAGTGCATGTGATCTAATAGCCACATACCGAATACGTGCTATATGTGAACTTATATAACAGAATGGAGATGAGAAAGGAATGTGCCAAAGCATAATACAAGTGTAGGAACATTGCATTAAAATTCTTAACTACAAAACTATAAGATTTGGGAAAGAAAGTAGTATTCATGAAAATAACTTTTAAACATGCCAACATGAAACATGATGTAGCAGAAATCATGAGTAACATGAAATAACTTCTAATCATGAGTAGGAGCTAGAAATAATAAAAATAAGGCATGATTACTATCCAATATACTAGGGATATATATATATATATAGTTTAATCAAGTTGCAGGAACCAGCTAGCAGTCGGTCGGGGACCGCTACTAGCAAGTAGCGGTCGCTGCAGGACCACCTTATGTCTGTAACAGATAGAAACTTATACCCGTGTTCAAGGCCTATTCTAGGGTAAATAATTGCATGAGACTATAGGTAACAAGAAGATAGATCATACTAGTATGGTTTAGAACGAAGAAACAAAAAGAATAGGTATGAATTTAAGCCAAAGTTATCATCTTTTTGTTAGGCGTACATGGATGGCATGAAATAAGAAAACAGATTGCACAGTCATGGGAAAATGTCAAATACTTCATCTCCAGTGCATGAAATCAAGAGAAAAGAGAGGGATTTTACTCTTAGCACGTTGTTTAAGCTATCATGAGATAACCTACCTCTGGGGTTGCTCCTTGAGTTCAATTTTATCACTAGAAGTATGCTCCCGTTCATGCGCGTCCTGCGTGGAACCAGCAACTTCCCGACCTTCTAACTCTTTAACCTCTTGACCTCCTAGCACGAAAGTTTGCAGAGGGTTAGAAGATATTAAGGGGAACAAAAATTTCTAAAGAACTAATGTGAAATACTAAGACCTTACCTTTGACCCATGCGAGCCAAAATTCGGGTTCGCGTAGATCGAATCTGGGTTCTATTTATAGGGAATGACCTAGGGCTGAGGGTTAGATCGAATTAGGAGTCCTATAGGGCATCAATCCAATCCCATGAGAGTCCTAGATGAGTCCCCATGCCAGATCATTTCGATCTATGGCGATTGGGATGGTAAAAATCTAATTTTTCCACGCCTCTATAGATCTCGTTTCCAGAAGAAGGTAGCGGTCATCACTGGACCGCCTTCATCAGGTGGCGGTCTCGCGATAGACCGCCACTTGTCTGGGTGACGAAATTTGAATTCTGCTCAAATTCTTTCTATAATTATCCCTTAATTATCCAATATAATTAGAAAATTATCCTATTACGTTTCTAGAGTTGGGCTTGGGCCTAAAAGCCTTAGAATTCGGTTTATGGGCCTGGTTTAAGTGGGCTTAACCCTTTGGTTAATATAGGGCCTTCAAATTAATTTTATTTACCCCTAATTCATTAAATAGCCCTTTATGCATTTTTAATTAATTATTTATCCTATTTAATTCTCAAAAAATCCTAGAAAATCTAAAAAATTTCTAGGGTGTTACACCCACCCCCACTTAGAGAGAATTTGGTCCCCAAACTCATTGCATGGGAATTATGGAGAGTGAAATTTTTACTTATACTTGAATAGCTCCGGAAATCTCTTACGCATAGCTTCTTCTGTTTCCCATGTCGCCTCTTGGTCTGTACTTTTATTCCACCGGACTTTTACCATGGGAATGGTTTTATTTCGAAGCTGACGTACTTCTCGATCAAATATTTTGATTGGCCTTTGCTCGTACGTCAAATCCTTTTGAATCACCATGTCGTCATATAACATGGAATGGGTCATAAACATACCTTTTAAGCATTGAGATATAAAATATATCATGAACTCTAGCTAATTGTGGTGGCAAAGCTATCTGATATGTGACCTCGTCAACCCTTTCAAGAATTTCAAAATGGCCAATAAATATCGAAGTGAGCTTGCCTTGGATGCCAAATCTTCGAATACCTCGACCTAGGGAAACCTTGAGAAACACATGGTCTCCCACATGGAATTTCAGGTCTCCCCTTCTATTATCAGCATATGCCTTTTGTCTATCTTGAGCAATCTGGAGTCTTTCCTGAATAAGCTTCATCTTCTCAGTAGTATCCTTGATGAGTTTAAGGGCTAAAAGTTATTTTTCCCCAACTTCATTCCAGCAGATAGGTGAGCGGCAACTTCTTCCATATAAAGCCTCGAATGGTGCCATTTGGATACTAGCTTCACAGGTATTGTTATAGGCAAATTCAACTAAAGGCAAATGGTCGTGCCAACTCCCACCAAAATCAATAGCATATGCCTTGAGCATATCTTCTATCACCTGATTTGTTCTCTTAATTTGAGCATTTGTTTGCGGATGGAAAGTAGGGCTAAAGTTGAGTCGAGTCCCCAAAGAATGTTGTAGACCCTTCCAAAATTGTGATGTGAAGCGAGGGTCTCGATCAGAAATAATAGTAATTGGGACACCGTGCAATTTAACAAACTCCTTCATATATAGGACTGCTAGAATATCCACAGACCATCGACTTTTAATAGGTAGAAAATGTGCAGATTTCGTCAATCGATCTATCATCACCCATATACCATCATGTCCACCTCTTTTCGTAGGCAAACCCATGATGAAATCCATCCCTATGCTCTCCCACTTCCATTTGGGAATTTCTAAGGGATGTAGCTTACCAGTGGGCTTTAAATGTTCCGTATTAACTTGCTGACAAGTGAGGCAGCGTGAAACAAAGTTTGCTATTTCTCTCTTCATGTTGGGGCACCAGAAATTCCTTTTTAAGTCTTGGTACATCTTGATAGAACCAGGGTGAATGGCATACCCTGACTTATGAGCTTCTTCTATAATCAATTTCTTAGTGTCGGTATGATCCGGTACACAAATCCGACCTTTGAATAATAACCTTCCATGGGTCGAAACGGAAAAATCTGACCGTTGATTAATATTGGTTTTGATTTCCATTAGAATAGGGTCATTGTCTTGCAACTTGCCTAAGTCTTCTATGAACACCCTTGTTCTTTTGTATCAATATCTAGATTCAAATGTGAAAAGTCTTCAATAAGATAGGTCTTCCCTTTCCTGAGACTTGATAGAGTTGCCAGTGGTTTCCTGCTGAGCGCATCAGCTACAGCATTTGCCTTTCCATGATGGTATTATATAGAAAAGTTAAAATCCTTTAAATATTCCTCCCATCTTCTTTGCCACATGTTTAACTCCTTTTGGGTAAAGAGATACTTTAGACTTTTGTGGTCCGAAAATATAGTGAATTTCTCCCCATAAAGATAATGCCGCCATTTCTTCAAGGCGAAGATTAACAGCAGCTAACTCCAGATCATGCACGGGATAGTTCTCCTCATGATGCTTCAATTGTCTCGAAGCATAACAAATCACTTTGCCATATTGCATAAGGACACAACCAAGGCCAATGCTAGATGCATCCGTGTAGACTTCGAAACCACCACCTTCGATAGGTAGTGCTAGTATAGGGGCGGTGGTGAGATATTCCTTAAGAGTTAGAAAACTCTCCTCACAGTCCTTCGACCAAATAGAGGGATTCTCCTTGCTTGTGAGCCTAGTCAAAGGAATGGCGATCTTAGAGAAATATTTGATGAATTGCCAGTAATAATCAGCCAGACCAAGAAAACTTCTAACTTCAGATACAGTTGTTGGCCTACTCCAGTTCTTAACAGCTTCCACCTTTGATGGATCCACAACAATACCTTCTTTTGAAATAATGTGGCCAAGGAATGAAACCTCTTTTAGCCAGAATTCACACTTGTTGAGCTTTGCGTAGAGTTAGTGTTCCCTTAATATTTAAAAAGCTATCCTTAAGTGTTCTTCATATTCCTCCATGGTCTTGGAATATATTAGAATATCATCTATGAATACGATCACAAATCCATTGAGATAAGGTCTGAAGACATTGTTCATGAGTTGCATGAAAGCTGCAGGGGCATTGGTTAACCCGAACGGCATCACCATGAACTCATAGTGCCCATATCTACTGTGGAAAGCAGTCTTGTAAATGTCTTCATCTTTAATTCTTGTTGATGGTAAATAGACTTGAGGTCTATCTTTGAGAAATATTCTGCTCCAGAAATCTGGTCGAATAACTCGTCGATACGCGACAGTGGATATTTATTCTTGATTGTGAGTTGATTTAGTTGTCGGTAATCGATACACAACCTAAGAGATCCATCCTTCTTCTTGACGAATAAGACCGGCGCACCCCAAGGAGATGTGTTGGGTCTAATGAAGCCTTTCTCCAACAATTCCTGAAGTTGCTTTTTCAACACCTTAAGCTCCATGGGGGACATCCTATAAGGAGCCTTTGAAACAGGTGCTGCTCTAGGGGCGAGTTCAATAGAGAAGTTTACATCCCTTTCAAGAGGTAAACTGGGTAATTCGGATGGAAAGACATCAGGGAATTCTCGTACAATGGGGATTTCTTCTAGGATGATTTCCTTGGACTCAGTAATGATTACGGAAGTAAGGAAAGCTTCACAACCTTGCGAGATAAGTTTGCATGCGTGAAGAGAAGAAATGAGGATAGGATGCTTCCTATATTTAATGCGAAGGAAGGAAAATAATGGAAGATTTGTTTTGTGAAAAGAAATTCTCCAATTGCGACAATTGATATCGGCAAAATGGTCACATAACCAATCTACACCTACGATGGCATCGTAGCCTTACATGTCAAGGCATACGAGATTTGCGGGGAGATTATGGCCTTCTATGGTTACCGAACTATTTAGGTAGTGTGTTGTAAGTTTGGTTCCAGGACCTAAGGGTGTTGTGATAGCTAGGTCCGAAGGCAGAGGAACAGGTGAAACTGGTAAAGTTTTTGCAAAAGTAGTTGATATGAAGGAATGAGAAGCACCAGTATCAAATAATACAAAGGTAGGATGTGAGTAAATTTGAACGGTACCTTCCATTAACCCATCATCCTTGGGTGCTTCCTCATCCAGCACGGCATTTAGACGAGCCTGCCGTCTGCGCCCGCCATTAGAAGGTTGATCTTTCATGAGGGGGCAATCGGGCATGCGATGCTCCCGGCTTCCACAGTGTAAACAAGCGCCGAGGCGCTTCCAACACTCTTCGACCGAGTTGTTGGATGGTATGAGAGGATCTACAGGGGGGTGAATAGATCATATACCAAATATTCGACTTCTAGAAACAAGTTTTAAAAGATAGCACTGTAGTTAACATAAGCAAGGTAGGACGACAGATTAACTGAACTAAAAGATAGGAAAAACTCTAAGATAACACAAGCCACCTGCGAAGAGGGAATAGAGGAAATGGAGAACAAACCACAACATAGTGCTTTTAAGGTGGTTCGGCTGCACAAAGGCACACCAATGTCCACCCCTCACCAACTCCATGAGGCTTCCACTCTTTGGCCAAAAGAAACAAACACACACACACACACACACAAACGCTAGAGACTAGCTAAACACGGGGACTAGCCCCAACACACACACACACGAGGACAAGTCCTCAACACACACGGGGAAGAAATCCCACAAGGAAGGAACAAATCAAAGTAAGAAAGACAGACACACACATACTGTGATTTTGTTGTAGAAAAACAAAGACAACACACAACATCAAAACAAGAAGCTGCAACTGCAGCAGTCACGAACATGCACTACGAACGACGGGGCTAAACCAATGAGGTAGGGAACCAGAGCTGGCTGGCTTGCTGGGAATCCTTCTTCCTTCCTTCACCTTCCTCTCCGATGGAAGTCTGAACTGGCTCTCATTTCTCTTTTCTTCTCTCTCTCTTTTTCCCACGCTCTGCTCTTCCTATAGGCCAACTTTTTAACTCCAGCGGTAGCTTCATATAAAGGAGGGCCGTCCAATATAAAGCCCTTAAGAGGCAGCAAATTTTCCCTCCATTTCTCTTGCAATTTGAATAGCTGAAATAAACAAAAGGGTTTGACCAAGGAAACCTGCAGAACCTTAATCTCTGCTAGCAGAAAGGACATCCTTTGTCCAGTGATATTTTTCCTTCTAGATATAATCCTTGCTGGCTGGTGCAGGTGACAGAGTTGGCAATGAGAGAGCCTTTTCCAAGGTTTGGTACTGACAGATATTTAGAGTAAGAAGTTACTATGGACACTTATAATGACAAGGACCATTGTGTGTCCTAGAAATCTTCTCCAAACCTCAAAATCTGTGTATTTTAAAGGTTTACGTCGGACCTTTCTGCCCTCTGTACCATTTTCGAAAGGACACATCTCTTAGAATACTTTGAGATTCTTCTTCAATGAGGTTGACCTACTGAGAGGTGAGGTCGATACTACTTTACAAAATCTGGTTTATAACGGCTACTGGAAGGGCCTGAGGTCGACCTCCTATAGAAGTGAGGTCGACACTGCTTGCGCTGGCCACTTTACAAAGTGTTGGTTGCGATCGTGAGGTCGACACTTCTTGAGGGTGAGGTCGACACGGTGTGGCACAGCAGAGCATTCGTGAAAAGGGGTCAACACTCGGAGTCGACTATTTTGGCTTGGAAGTTTGAAGGTGTCGACACGCCTGATGACGAGGTCGAGGCAGCCATGAAGATCAGCAAGTGAACTATTTGCTGTGAGTGTCTGAGGTCGACACTCTGAGAGACTGAGGTCGACACTACCCTTGTGACGGTCTATTTTAACGGCTTTTGTGAGAGCCTAAGGTCGACCTCCTGATGGAGTGAGGTTGACACTGCCTTTCAGAACTTTGTTTATAACGGCTTCTGGGAGAGCCTGAGGTCGACCTCCTGATGGAGTGAGGTTGACCTATCTTTGAGCCGCTTGGGCTTTTCTTCCTTCTGCGAAGGCCTGAGGTCGACACTTGAAAGCCTGATGTCGACACTTGAAAGTTCTATTCAGCCTTTTCACACCTAGTCAATTGAAGGGTGTATCATGAGTTTCTAAATATATTGTCTAATGACTTATAGTGAGACATCATCAAAACAACATTTATCCAACATTCTCCCCCTTTTTGATGATGGCAATTATGAGTCATTATGCTCACAGTTTTAACAGTAATTTAAGCAATTTGAGTAGGCAACTTATGCAAATTTAGGCATAACCACATGATATGCAGTGTACACGTAAACTTATGCCAATTTAATCACAGTGATGTGCAATGGATTCATGACATATCAGCAAACCCTTTCTCTCCCCTTTTATCATACAAACTTTATCTCCCCCTTTGTCATCAGCAAAAACATGAGGGGTACTGTAGACATATCAGTGAAGAGGTATGAGATGTGGGCAAAAATTCAAGACAGAGATTCAGAACTAAGACACATCGGATGAAATGATTGGGGCAACTCTTAAAATAGATTTCTCCCAGCAAACCAGTGTGTCATGGTCGTAGAGTATTAACGGATGAATTAAAGCCAAGAACTTTGTTAGAATTTAAGCAATTATCAAAGCAGTACTCAACAGAAGATTACTAAAACATCACAATAGAACTGAATTAGTCCTGGACAATCCTCATACAATTTAACTTATGAGATCCAATGACCTTTCAGGATAAACCACCATGAGTATCGAAGTCAAACAAGCTGGATATGTGAGAATTTTTCTAAGCTTGCACCTCTAATTTCCACACTGGCCGAGTTGACAATCAAGATGAACTTACACCTTTTATGTGAGGAATCACATTTGTCAGATGCAAAACTTCATCAACCTATATATGTGTGCAAGACAAAACCTACATGGACCTTGTGATGCATAATAGACATATGCATAGACTTTACTACGCATGTATGACAACATGCACGAACCTTAGATGCACGACCCTACAAACTAGCACCGACCTTATGTATGGTCAAGACAGAATCTACACATACCTATGCATACGACACTTGCATTAGCACCGACCTTATAATATATACCAGGCAACGTGCACCGACCTTGACAATGCAGTCTATCAAAATGTGCACCGACTTGTACAGTAACTGCTTCGACCTAGTATGGCTTAAGACAAACCATGCACCGACTCCAAGAACAAACATCGACCATATATCAACACATGCACAGACATGCACCGACCTTAACTGACATCGACCTCCATGTGCCTTAGACAAAAACTAGCACCGACCTTGACTAGTGTGCTACGGGAAATAGCATCGACTATGTGTGCATGTGCATGGAGCAAAACGTGCACCGACCTAGAGCTAGCATCGACCTTAGTTGATGCAAGCCAAAACTAATATGCACTGACTTAATATGAACATGCACATACCTGAACAGTGTGTGCACTGACTTTGCTACAGTGAAGTGCATGGACCCTGGGTATAAATGTGCTTGGACCTGTTCATGCATGTGCACAGATGTTATATGTCGAACAACACTTGCACAGACCTTGTGTTCAGAACAACACTGAACTAACGCAGACCCTCTATGCAGACTACTCGTACTAGCACAGACCTTATCTGCATACTGTGCTGAACTAACATCGACTAGCACAGACCTGAATACAGGATCATGCATACTAACATCGAATTTACATGAAGACATACACACTTAACACAGACTAGACTCAATCACTAATGCATCTGTATGCAAACTAGCACATGTATACAAAATGATGATTTGACCATGTCTGTATGCAAACGTTCACCTAGTATTTTACATGACTTTTCATACTTTTATACATGTGATGATATCATTAATTCATTCATCAAGATTGAACATAGTGAGTCACAATATCTGACATAATATTGACATTTAGGCAAAACATTGACATCTCTTACATAATATTTGAGATCATCAAAACCAATGAGACCCAACAATCTCCCCCTTCTTGATGATGGCAATATTATGAGGAGTCATTGCAATATGAGTGTGTAATGCCCTGGATCCTTGTTAGGTCTTGCTGGATCTTCATTGGATCTTCCGGATTGGTTTCGGTGAGTTTCGGTTCGCTTTTGTGGCTTCCGAGTTGAGCTTTACGAGCCGTGTGGGTTTTTCTCTTGTACTAGTTACGGAACCCTACGGTGAGTTTATTTCTCAATTCCTCGACTCGTGGATACTACATCGACGATGTACTCGTCGAGCCGGTCGTTTCGACTATGTTTGCATATTTTCCTAAATTTGTGCATTTTCGGCGCATTTTCCAAATTTCCAAAATTAGGAAAATTGCTAATTTCTTTTCCTTTTTCTTTCCTTTTCCTCTCTCTCTCCTCATTCGCACGTTCGCCTCTCTCTCTCCCGTTCTCTCTCGTTCTCCCACCCTCTCACCTCCGGCTGCAGACGGAGGGGTCCGTTGGTGAGGTGGCGACATCGGGAAGCTGTTGGGGTGCGTGATGGAGCGAGGATCGGAATGGTTTTGACGCGATCCCGAACGGTGGATTCAAAGCCGACGTTTGAGCTCGCGGCGTGGTTTTTGGCGTGGTTTAATCCCTTCGGGGCACGGTTTCTTCGGTGGAGGTAGGGTGATGGTTCCTCACTTCCTCTTCTCTGTTTTCCCTGCCCTTGCACTTCGTTTGGCACGGAAACGGCCGAGTTTGGGCTTGTTTAGCCTAAACCGTGATTTTTGGGTTTTGTAGGGTTCGCCGGAGCACGGCAACCATTTGTAGCTCGGTTAGTGTTGAACTGACCATTGGGATGTTAGGATCCCATCCATACTAGTTTTGGGTTGATCGGTGGCCATTCGAGGCCGGTAGGAGCCCGGGAACCTCGTTGACCCATTTAGGGTGGATTCGTTGGAATCGCCCCGATCTTGTGTTTTTGTGCTTGCATGTGGGCTTTTTAGCCTTCTTATGTTGTTTTTCATCGGTGAGGGTTGTTTCCCCTACGCTTCGGCGTGAATGGGGCGTGGAACGGGCCGATTTGGCCAACCCTCCGTTTTCCCACCGTAACTGGTGTGGCGGTCGTTCCAGGGACCGTCAAATGCCCTGATGGCCCCACAACTGACCGTTACAGCATCTGGGTTGATTTGAGTTCCTCGAGTTTTGAGAGTGTGACGGCCCTGGGGTGGCGCGTCACATCTCTCTGACGCATCCCGTGAGACGCGTTACGTCTATTTTGTCTTTTTATGCTTGGGTTAAGTCGGTTCCTCTGACGCGCCTGCCCCTGTGCGTCAGGTGAGTGTAACGCGCCTGCCCCAGGCCGTTACATTCTGGTTGACTAACGTTGACCTTTTGTGGAGGTTCCCCTGGCGCGCCTGCCCTAGCGCGTCAGGTGTGCGTAACGTGCCAGCCCCAGGCCTTTACGTTCTGTTTGACCGTGTTTGATTGAGTGAGTCAGTTCGCCTAACGGTCGTGCTCCCGTGCGTTAGGTGTGTGTAACGCGCCTGCCCCAGGCCGTTACATGCTGTTTTGGCTGAGTTGGGTGGCTGCGTCGTTGACTCTAACGGCGTTGTCCCCATGCGTTAGGTGATTGTAACGCGTCCGGTCGGGACCGTTACATGCCTCTCAGCCAGTCGTTGTTCTGGGTTTTGTTGCCCCTGACACGCTTGTCCTAGTGCGTTAGGTAGCTGTAACGCGTTCGGTTTACCGCGTTACATGCTCCGAGTGTGTTTTAGAGTTTGAGGGTTGTTGGCCCTAACGGCCCCGGTCGGGCGCGTCAGGCTGGTGCAACGCGCCCGGTGCTGGCCGTTACATGCCTTTGCGTTTCTAGATGTTGGTTAGGGCGGTGTGCGTGACGGCTTCTCCCCCGACCATCGCGTGGAGTGTAACGGCCTAGGCTTAGATCGTTAGGTTCATGTAACGGTCTAAGGGTGGTGCATTACATGCCTTGTGCTTCGATTTCCGTTCCTTCAGTTTCTGCTTGTCTTGGCTTGGCCTTGTGGCTTGCCCGTTGTCCCGTGGATGTCTCTTGACGTCCTATGAGGGCTAGGACTACGTTGTAAGGTAGCTAGGAGTCTTCTTGCTTGTGGTAGGATTCTCTATCCTACTCTTGTGTGTGTCTTTGGTTGGGTTCCGGTCAACCCGGGGTGACCCAGTGGTTGACAGGTGACCTTATGTGTGGGTGTCTTGGCGGTTTTGTCCAGCCTGAGACACTGGTTCTGGATGCCTCGAGGTATCATTTTACCTTGGGTTGCGTGTCCAGGTGTGCTGAGGGTCTTCGGCATTCCCTCAGGTCTCCGTGAGTCGTTTCCTGCGGAGTGTCGTTTCTTGTGGCTTAGGATTAGACCAATTGGCGGCTTGTTCCGCTGTCTGTGACGATCTTACCTTTAAGTCGTTCGACTTGAGATCGTTACGTGGTAGGTCTAGTTGCCTGGTCCTGAGTCGGTTGGCAGTGGTTGTACTGCCAGTGGTGCTTTGTAGTACGTGTGACAGGGCTTCCGTAGACTGTCTGTACTCTAGCACTTGTGTTTTGGAGTCTGTGCCTTGTGAACCTCCACTAGTCGTAGCCTGTGACGTAGGCTTTTTAGTACGTCACCCACCGGGAGTGGTGGATGGGCAGTTCCCCTTACACGGTTTTTAAGCTAGTTCCGTGGGCCCCGGCCAACGGTAGCGTCCTACCGAGGGAAATACTAGCTAGAGGCCTGGCCTAGGTAGTGGTCAGTGTGTGCACACGTGGTCAGGGACTGAGGACTTGCATCGATGGGCGTGACCCTGACTAGTCACTCGCAGCGTGGTACTACAGTCTTGTGTCTGTAGTTGCCGTTCTTCCTTGGGACTATTGTTCCTTGGACCTGGTTCTTGGTGTGTCCAGTCTCTGTCGTCCTCTGGACGAGCTTGTAGGCGTGACACTTATGGCGCAGTGTAAGACATCAGTGGACGCATCTGGCTGTTCTACTAGTGGGAGGGTGCTCTTGTCACCTGGCTTGTGACTCTCGGCGTTTCTTGTGCGTCGTGACCTGTCTGGGTTGGCCTTTCTGTGGTTGCGCCCGAGGTCAGTGTTTCTGTCACATGCATGATGTTCTGGTCGTGCGTGGGACAGTGTGCACGACGTTCCAGTTGTGTTTGTGTGATCGAGTCCGTCGGTCGTCTGTGAGGTCTTTTCTAGACCTTTTTGTCTGTTCTGGAAGGTCTGTGCCTTAGACTTGGTGTTGGGTCGGCAGATCAGTAACTTCTAACTTTGTTAGATCAGAGTCGCCCTTCTGTTGTTGCTTGGAGCAGTTTGGGGTGCTGAGGGTAGTTCGGCCGCCGCTTGTCTGGCGCGGGTTCTTCCTCTTCCGTACTTGTTCCCTACTCCTACTTCCCGTCTGTTTACTACTGCTTGTAGCATAGTTTTGTAGCTTTGTAGTGTAGTTTCCTGCTTTACTACACCTGCTATTTTTGTCATTGTTGTTCCGTGTTACTGCGTGTTTTTCAGTGGGGATCCGCGTGACCCCTACTGAGCCAGTGACACGTGGCTCACCCTTACTTTTCAGGTGCGGTGACGTTGTTCGTTCTACTTTCGCGTGGTTCCTGGTGTGTGCGTGCTCATTGCGTGCCGTTACTGCCAGCTGGTACCTGCGTCGGGCTCCTCCCGACCTTTTGGTACGTCTTTCCTTTCTGTCGACTGTACTGTGCTAGACTTGTTGTCTTTAGCTTTGGACTGACTCTGGGATATAATTGTAATTTGAACTATTAATTAAAAAGTAATTTTATTTCTACTATTTTTGCAAACCTATCTAATGAAATTTAATTGCTTACTGTTATATCTTTGTGGCTTCAATGTACTCTACACATGCCTTTTTCCCTTCAGAGCATTCCCGCTCTTGGGAGGCCTCGCGGGTTCCATGCGGTATCATGTGTATTCGGTAGTTCTACCGGGTACATCTGGTATCCGGAATCTGGGTCGCTATAGCTTGGTATCAGAGCAGTGTCTTGAGATGTTCGGAGTTCTTTTCTGAGCTGTCAGAGCGTTCTTGTGTGAAGTACATGGGAATCCGAGATATATAGTTTCCAGAGTCGTGGAACTCCAGTACAGTCTTCAGCTGGCTTCGGTTTGTGATCCTTTGTCGCTTTGTGTTTTCTGTGTGTTGTCTTGTGTGTGCTGTCTTGGCACTGTACGATATGGTCCTGCTCTTGTCAGGATGTGACGACGTGTTCCTTTTCATCATTGTGTTTGTTTCAATCATGTTGTACTTGACAGTGTTCGCCGGAAGGCTTGAATCTATAGTACGTTGTTCGAGGTTTTTCTCCGTGTGTTGTTCAGGTTGTTGTTGACCTTTAGCCTTGGTTTGATGACCGTACACGTTCTCACATTGTCTTGGTCATCCCGGCTTGAGTCTGTTCAGCTCCTGATGTGTTTCGCTTCTGTTGAAGTTCTCGATTAGATTCTGTGTTGGAGAAGTTGCTCAGGCAAGCTAGGATTTCCCTTCCTGGTGAGCTTTTGTGATTGAGCTTCTTGCTTCTTGTCCCTTCTGGAGAAATCTTTTCAAGGTTTGCCTTGGAATTGCTATCTTAGTGATGCATTTGTCCTGTGTCTGCTTAAGTGGGGACAGCTTTGTTTTGAGCCTGATCTGCTCTCTGCAATACGGTTTCTTGGCTTTGGACTCCATGATGGTGTTAAGAGCTGTCGCATACCGTAGTTGTCGTGCCGTGTCCAGTGGCCGATGTATGGTGAGGGCTAATTTATCATTTTCAGGACGTGAAGGTAAGCTGAGGTTAGCATTCTTTTGTGCTTTGTGCTGAAGCTGATGCTCTTCTCATGTTGCACTTAGGCTCCTTGTGATCGGTTGTTCGCAGGATCGGTACTCGTGGTGTGTGATTTGCGATCTTCATTGATTGCAATGGCGCCTGGTGTGTGCTGAGGTGTGACTACCGAGGTTGTTAGGTTGCATGTGCGCGTTGTTGAGAGTGCAGCGATAGTGTGTGGGTTGGCTACCCACTGGTCGAGAGGTTTGCTCCTTCTCGATGTGACTTCATCTTGGCTTCCTGTGCCTTGATGTCGTTTGTTGCCGTGTTGTTGTTGGTGGTTTTCTTGTGTTGGCATTGGCATTTGCGAGTGTTGGGGAATTTGTCGGTGTACCTTGTTGATTAAGTACCCTTTGCGCTGCGTTCTTTTCTTGGGTGTTGTGCTCTCGAGGCGTGTTTGTAGTCCTTGAGTTGCGTTCCTTGAGATTGTCGTTTCTCGTTGTTGTGGGTCTCTCCTTGGTGAGCAGTCTGATGCGTGACCTGTTTCCGTGTGGTCGTGTGCTCAGCTGTTTCTGTGCCTTGATGTGACCTTGCTTGCAGTTGTGTTCCATGGTTCTGTGTTCAGAGTGGAACCGGAAACCTACAGGTGTTGCCGTTGTGTTGTTTTTGTAAGTGTTGTTTCTCTATGATTTTGTGTCTCTGCCTTGGACCATTGTCTTGTCGGTTAGCTTGCTGTACTCCCTTTTCCTGGTAGAGTTAGCTTGCGACTCGATCAGATGTGATATCTGAGTGAGGACTGACTTGTTTGTGTTTGTGGTCCGGTGCTGCTGTTGTCGTTGGCGTCCTGTGTGCCAGGTGTTCCCTGTTGCCATTGGCACTGGAGCTGATGATGTCATCGAGCTATCAGCTGTGGAGATTGTGTTCCCTTGGTTAAGCTGATACTCGCTGTGCCTGTCGTTGTGTTTTTCGGTCGGTTGTCTATTGTTGTGGCAGTCGTGTCTCCTGTCCTGTGAGACGTAAGCGACGTTGCCTTGTTTCAGAGGTGTCAGAATTGTGCTCACTTGGGTACCGTGCTCTTTTGTGGATTGTTGCCTTGAGATCTTGAGCGTGTGCCTATAATTGTGATTTGACGATGTTCCTATGAATTGTGTTCTCTCGAGATTTGTGTTGTTGTTGTGGTTGTGCTGTCGGGTTGTTCTTCCCTGCTTCTCCTTTGCTAGTCATTAATTTCAAGGGTGAAATTTCTTAAAGGAGGGAAGGATGTAATGCCCTGGTTCCTTGTTAGGTCTTGCTGGATCTTCATTGGATCTTCCGGATTGGTTTCGGTGAGTTTCGGTTCACTTTTGTGGCTTCCGAGTTGAGCTTTACGAGCCGTGTGGGTTTTTCTCTCGTACTAGTTACGGAACCCTACGGTGAGTTTATTTCTCAGTTCCTCGACTCGTGGATGCTACAGCGACGATGTACTCGTCGAGCCGGTCGTTTCGACTATTTTTGCGTATTTTTCTGAATTTGTGCATTTTTGGCGCATTTTCGGAATTTTCAGAAATTAGGAAAATTCCTAATTTTTTTTCCTTTTTCTTTACTTTTCCTCTCTCTCTCCTCATTCGCACGTTCGCCTCTCTCTCTCCCGTTCTCTCTTGTTCTCCCACCCTCTCGCCTCCGGCTGCAGATGGAGGGGTCCGTTGGTGAGGTGGCGACCTCGAGAAGATGTTGGGGTGCGTGATGGAGCGAGGATCGGAATGGTTTTGGCACGATCCCGAACGGTGGATTCAAAGCCGACGTTTGAGCTCGCGGCGTGGTTTTCGGCGTGGTTTAGTCCCTTCGGGGCACGGTTTCTTTGGTGGAGGTAGGGTGATGGTTCCTTACTTCCTCTTCTCTGTTTTCCCTGCCCTTGCACTTCGTTTGGCACGAAAACGGCTGAGTTTGGGCTTGTTTAGCCTAAACCGTAATTTTCGGGTTTTGTAGGGTTCGCCGGAGAACGGCAGCCATTTGTAGCTCGGTTAGTGTTGAACTGACCATTGCGATGTTAGGATCCCATCCATGCTAGTTTTGTGTTGATCGGTGGCCATTCGAGGCCGGTAGGAGCCCGGGAACCTCGTTGACCCATTTAGAGTGGATTCATTGGAATCGCCCTGATCTTGTGTTTTTGTGCTTGCATGTGGCCTTTTTAGCCTTCTTATGTTGTTTTTCATCGGTGAGGGTTGTTTCCCCTGCGCTTCGGCGTGAATGGGGCGTGGAACGAGCCGATTTGGCCAACTCTCCGTTATCCCGCCGTAACTGGTGTGGCGGTCGTTCCAGGGACCGTCGCATTCCCTGACGGCCCCACGACTGACTGTTACAGTGTCTGGGTTGATTTGAGTTCTTCGGGGTTTTGAGAGTGTGATGGCCCTGGGGTGGCACGTCACATCTCTCTGACGCGTCCCGTGAGACGTGTTACGTCTATTTTGTCGTTTTATGCTTGGGTTAAGTCGGTTCCTCTGACGCGCCTGCCCCTGTGCGTCAGGTGAGTGTAACGCGCTTGCCCCAGGCCGTTACATTCTGGTTGACTAACGTTGACCTTTTGAGGCGGTTCCCCTGGCGCGCCTGCCCTAGCGCGTCAGGTGTGCGTAACGCGCCTGCCCCAGGCCGTTACGTTCTGTTTGACCGTGTTTGACCGAGTGAGTCGGTTCGCCTAACGGTCGTGCTCTCGTGCGTTAGGTGTGTGTAACGCGCCTGCCCCAGGCCGTTACATGCTGTTTTGGCTGAGTTGGGTGGCTGCGTCGTTGACTCTAACGGCCTTGTCCCCGTGCGTTAGGTGATTGTAACGCGTCCGGTCGGGACCGTTACATGCCTCTCAGCCAGTCGTTGTTCTGGGTTTTGTTGGCCCTGACGCGCTTGTCCTAGCGCGTTAGGTAGCTGTAACACGTTCGGTTTAGCGCATTACATGCTCCGACTGTGTTTATAGTTTGAGGGTTGTTGGCCCTGATGGCCCCGGTCGGGCGCGTCAGGCTGGTGTAACGCGCCCGGTGTTGGCCGTTACATGGCTTTGCGTTTCTAGATGTTGGTTAAGGCGGTGTGCGTGACGGCTTCTCCCCCGACCGTCGCGTGGAGTGTAACGGCCTAGGCTTAGACCGTCAGGTTCATGTAACGGTCTAAGGGTGGTGCGTTACATGCCTTGTGCTTCGATTTCCGTTCCTTCGGTTTCTGCTTGTCTTGGCTTGGCCTTGTGGTCTGCCCGTTGTCCCGTGGATGTCTCTTGACGTCCTATGAGGGCTAGGACTACGTTGTAAGGTAGCTAGGAGTCTTCTTGCTTGTGGTAGGATTCTTTATCCTACTCTTGTATGTGTCTTTGGTTGGGTTCCGGTCAACCCAGGGTGACCTAGTGGTTGACAGGTGACCTTGTGTGTGGGTGTCTTGGCGGTTTTGTCCAGCCCGAGACACTGGTTTTGGATGCCTCGAGGTATCATTTTACCTTGGGTTGCGTGTCCAGGTGTGCTGAGGGTCTTCGGCATTCCCTCAAGTCTCCGTGAGTCGTTTCCTGTGGAGTGTCGTTTCTTGTGGCTTAGGATTAGACCGATTGGCGGCTTGTTCCACTGTCCGTGACGATATTGCCTTTGAGTCGTTCGACTCAAGATCGTTACGTGGTAGGTCTAGTTGCCTGGTCCTGAGTCGGTTGGCAGTGGTTGTACCGCCAGTGGTGCTTCGTAGTACGTATGATAGGGCTTCCGTAGACTGTCTGTACTCTAGCACTTGTGTTTTGGAGTCTGTGCCTTGTGAACCTCCACTAGTCGTAGCCTGTGACGTAGGCTTTTTAGTACGTCACCCACCGGGAGTGGTGGACGGGCAGTTCCCGTTACACGGTTTTTAAGCTAGTTTCGTGGGCCCCGGCCAACGGTAGCGTCATACCGAGGGGAATACTAGCTAGAGGCCTGGCCTAGGTAGTGGTCAGTGTGTGCACACGTGGTCAGGGACTGAGGACTTGCGTCGACGGGCGTGACCCTGACTAGTCACTCGCAGCGTGGTACTGTAGTCTTGTGTCTATAGTTGCCATTCTTCCTTGGGACTATTGTTCCTTGGACCTGGTTCTTGGTGTGTCCAGTCTCTGTCGTCCTCTGGACGAGCTTGTAGGCGTGACACTTGTGGCGCAATGTAAGACGTCAGTGGACGCATCTGGCTGTTCTACTAGTGCGAGGGTGCTCCTGTCACCTGGCTTGTGACTCTCGGCGTTTCTTGTGCGTCGTGACCTGTCTGGGTTGGCCTTTCCGTGGCTGTGCCCGAGGTCAGTGTTTCTGTCACATGCATGATGTTCAGGTCATGCGTGGGATAGTGTGCACGACGTTCCAGTCGTGTTTGTGTGATCGAGTCCGTCGGTCATCTGTGAGGTCTTTTCTAGACCTTTTTGTCTGTTCTGGTAGGTCTGTGCCTTAGACCTGGTGTTGGGTCGACAGATCGGTAACTTCTGACTTTGTTAGATCAGAGTCGCCCTTCTGTTGTTGCTTTGAGTAGTTTGGGGTGCCGAGGGTAGTTCGGCCGCCGCTTGTCTGGCGCGGGTTCTTCCCCTTCTGTACTTGTTCCCTTCTCCTACTTCCCGTCTATTTACTACTGCTTGTAGCGTAGTTTTGCAGCTTTATAGTGTAGTTTCCTACTTTACTACACCTGCTATTTTTGTCGTTGTTGTTCCGTGTTACTGCGTGTTTTTCAATGGGGATCCGCGTGACCCCTACTGAGCCAGTGACACGTGGCTCACCCCTGCTTTTCAGGTGGGGTGGCGTTGTTCGTTCTGCTTCCGCGTGGTTCCTGGTGTATGCGTGCTCGTTGCGTGCCGTTGCTGCCAGCTGGTACCTGCGTCGGGCTGCTCCCGACCTTTTGGTACGTCTTTCCTTTCTGTCGACTGTACTGTGCTAGACTTGTTGTCTTTAGCTTTGGACTGACTCTGGGATATAATTGTAATTTGAACTGTTAATTAAAAAGTAATTTTATTTCTTCTACTTTAGCAAACCTATCTAATAAAATTTAATTGCTTACTGTTATATCTCTGTGGCTTCAATGTACTCTACACATGCCTTTTTCCCTTCGGAGCTTTCCCGCTCTTGGGAGGCCTCGCGGGTTCCATGCGGTATCACGTGTATTCGGTAGTTCTACCGGGTACATCTGGTATCCGGAATCCGAGTCGCTACAGAGTGCGTCATGCAACTTAGCCAGAGTATGCATTACAACATCTGTCAGATAGAATTAATGGCTCACACTCACAAGTATTCTCCCCCATTGACAACATCAAAAAGGGAAGGAATGAAGTAAGATACAGACCAGTATGAATTCTTGAATATCTTCTCCCTTTGAAAAGCAATAGAGATAATGACCCTACTCCCCCTGATGAAGTAAAGTATGTTAGAAAGTTGAGAATGGATCACATGGATATCAACCAGATTATCAAAAACCATTAAAATCAGACTGTTTCTATCCCTTTCTACCACCCTTGCAACAATAAATCCTCAGAATAATCAACAGATGATTACCAACCAACAATGACCCCCTTTGAGAACAGTAAAAAGAAGGGAACACGAAGGATGCTGACATGATCTCCCCCTTTATAAATTAGTATGCAATATGATTCACTGACAAGAAAACACCCCCTGACTGCTCACGCTTCTTTTCTTCTTCTACCTTTTTCTCTCTCAAGTTTTGGCTATCTCCTCCTATTCTGCCTTTCTCTGATTACAGAAGGGCTTTTTATATGGCTTCAGAAGATGGGCGTGTGGTCTTCACGATTCCCGCCCAAATTTTGATTCCAGATGTAGTTTCGAAAGCTCCATGTGTTAAGATCTGGTCTTCATCACTTTACACTTGGCAAGATCGCTTGCTCGCTCAGTCCCTTGGATCACGTGCCATTCATAAGCTTTCAACCTTTCTAAAAACACGTGTCTGCTTCAGTTCGAGCTTACGTGCTGCTGGGACCCTGTTAGATGAAAGAGGGACATTTCATCAAACACCTGGTAGTCCAACATGTCTCTAATGTGCTCAGACTTGATTAGGCTAATGCAATGTGCACAGGCCTTAATAAATGCATATGCATAGACCTATATGCACAATGCACAAAAACATGCACCGACCTATATATGTGTGCAAGACAAAACCTACACAGACCTTGTGATGCATAATGGACATATGCACAGACTTTACTACGCATGTATGAGAACATGCACGGACCTTAGATGCACGACCCTACAAACTAGCACCGACCTTATGTATGGTTAAGACAGAATCTGCACAGACCTATGCGTATGACACTTGCATTAGCACCGACCTTATAATATATACCAAGCAACGTGCACCGACCTTGACAATGCAGTCTATCAAAATGTGGACCGACTTGTACAGTAACTGCTTGGACCTAGTATGGCCTAAGACAAACCATGCACCGACTCCAAGAACAAACATCGACCATATATCAACACATGCACAGACATGCACCGACCTTTACTGACATCGACCTCCATGTGCCTTAGACAAAAACTAGCACCGACCTTGACTAGTGTGCTATAGGAAATAGCATCGACTATGTGTGCATGTGCATGGAGTAAAACATGCACCGACCTAGAGCGAGCATCGGCATTAGTTGATGCAAGCCATAACTAATATGCACTGACCTAATATGAACATGTACAGACCTGAACAGAGTGTGCACTGACTTTGCTACAGTGAAGTACACGGACCCTGGGTATAAATGTGCTTGGACTTGTTCATGCATGTGCACAGATGTTATATGCCGAACAACACTTGCATAGACCTTATGTTCAGAACAACCCTGAACTAACGCAGACCCTCTATGCAGACTACCCGTACTAGTACAGACCTTATCTGCATACCGTGCTGAACTAACATCGACTAGCACAGACCTGAATACAGGATCATGCAACTAACACTGACTTTACATGAAGACATACGCACTTAACACAGACTAGACTCAATCACTAATGCATGTGTATGCAAACTGACACATGTATACAAAATGCTAATTTGACCACGTCTGTATGCAAACGTGCACCTAGTATTTTACATGACTTTTCATACTTTTATACATGTGATGAGATCATTAAATCATTCATCAAGATTGAACATAGTGAGTCATAATATCTGACATAATATTGACATTTAGGCAAAACATTGACATCTCTTACATAATATTTGACATCATCAAAACCATAGAGACCCAACAGCAAATGCCTCGGTTACTCGGTGTTGTAATCTATCATGCCTCATCTTGATCAGAGATAGCTTGTCACTTCATGCCTGTCCCACTACCACTTCATTGGTGAAGGGTGACAGTTTCTCAGCGGGCATGAGCCATTGCTCTGTTACACCTTTCTAGCCCCTATTTTTGGATTTTTTTGATAAATAAACTCTTATCAGATTAGAGTTAGTCAAGACATTGCCTTTTGACGCGAACCACCTCATGTCTCAGGTGAAGTGCATCCGGTTACTCAGCAGATCCTAACCATTGCTCTGCAATGAGTGCTTTGGATAAATCTCACTTGATATGGTTGTTTGATCGCAATACTAAATAGAAGTACATCAACCAGAAATTTGTCAATGAAAATGCATAAAAAAACCATGAAGCATTTAGAACTTATATCATGAAAAGCAGCATTTGAAGTAAGGCTATGGATTCTCTCCTCCAAGTTGCTAGTTTTCAATTTTTAGAAGATTGTTGACTTTAAGCCTCGGTTCATTTGAACAATCATGAAAAAAGAGGATGCAGGAGATTACAGCTAGAGAGGTCAGTCAATAAGAACAGTCTTAGAAGGGAATCTCCATTTGAAACATTCCACGAAGAAGTGAAAAGTAGATAAGAGACTTGGACACACTACCCCTCAGCAATTGCAAGGTTTGAAATGGAAAAGAAACATGGATGCAACACCTAGAGACGTGCAGAACACATGAAATGAGAAGGCTGTGAGAGGTTTGAACAGCTGAGTGATGGTGTCGACCTATCTTTTACAAGGTGTCGACTCTCTGGAGTCAGACAGAAGAACACCTTCAAATGCAGCAAACTTTGATATGAGCCTTTCTCAAGAAACACAACCATCTCCCCCTTAACATATGGACACTAAAATGCAATGCACTTGGAATATAAGCTAGTCACTGAAATCATGCAAGGGTGTATGACTAAGACCTATGGTACCAGGCGGAGAACTTGGATCCTTGGATCACCTCACGCATAGTGTGGGTTTCCAGACAGACATAATCTACCCTTCTCCCAACACCATTTAATATACCATAGGGAGATGCACATATGAACAACATGGCAATACATGAACTAAGATGCAACTATTAGGATGCAACAAATTAAACAACCGGGTGGACTCCCCCTATCAATATCAAACAATGACCACTCATGCTAGAGTGAACTTGATCAAGCTAAAAGAATCAATTGGGGGGTCTACACATACCCAATTCTCTCCTCAAGGTAGGGAATCTGTCATTACCCATAGATTTTGTAAAAATATTAGCAATTTGCTTCTCAGATTCAACAAAATGTAATTCAAAGTTTTTCTTGCTTACCTCATCCCGGAGGAAGTGATGCCTTATTTCAATGTGTTTTGTGTAGGAATGCTAAATTGGATTCTTGGTTAAGTTAATGGCACCGGTATTATCATACAAGATGGGTGTGCAACCAAGATCTACTCTGAAATCTTGGAGTTGGTTCTTTATCCATAGCACCTGGGTTCCACAGCTACCAGCAGCAATGTACTCAGCTTCTGTAGTGGAGAGAGCAACAGAGTGCTGCTTCTTGGAAGCCCATGAAACTAAAAAACCAACCAAGTATTGGCAATAGCCACTAGCCCTTTTTCGATCAAGTTTGCACCCGGCATAATCAGCATCAGTACATGAAATCAAATCAAAGCAATATGATGTAGGATACCACAACCCTAAGTCATGTGTGCTAGCAATGTATCTTAAGATCCTCTTCACAACAATGAAATGAGATTCTTCAGGATTAGCTTGAAACCAAGCACACATGCACATGGTAAATTGAATATCAGGCCTAGAGGCAGTGAGATATAAAAGAGACCCAATCATACCTTGGTATGTTTTAGAATCTACAGATTTATCATTCTCATCTACATCTAGAGATGCATTTGTTCCCATGGGCGTGGATATGTGTTTGGATTTTTTCATTCCAAATATTTTTAGGACCTCCAATGTATATTTGGACTGATTTATGAAGAACCCTTCCTTCGTCTGTGTGATCTGCAGTCCAAGAAAAAATTAGAGTTCTTTCATGAGACTCATTTCATATTCTTTTGTCATGAGTTCAGAAAAATGCATGCACATGTTAGAATCAGTTGAACCAAATACAATATCATCTAGATATACCTGTACAATGATGATGTGGCCATTCATTACCTTGGTAAAGAGTGTTTGGTCAATCTTACCTCTGATGTAGCCTTCCCCGGTCAGATGTGCACTAAGTCTGTCATACCATGCCCATGGAGCCTGCTTTAGCCCATATAGTGCCTTGTTTAATTTGTAAACATGGTAGGGCAAATCACTTAGTTCAAAACTAGGGGGCTGTTCTACAAATAACTCCTCTTTTATCAAGCCATTCTGAAAAGCACTCTTAACATCCATTTGTTGAAATTTTATTCCTTGGGAGCATACAAATGCTAACAAAATTCTAATGGGTTCTAGTCTTGCAACGGGGGCACAAGATTCTTCAAAATCAATGCCAATTTTTTGGTTATACCCCTTAGCTACCAACCTAGCCTTATTTCTAATGATTGCACCTTCTTCATTAAGCTTGTTCTTAAAAACCCATCTAGTCCCAATGACCTGCTGGTCGGTGGGTCTGAGAACCGGATTCCAAACTTGGTTTCTTTCAAATTGGTTGAGTTTATCATGCATGGCATTAACCAATTTTCATCATGCAATGCATCTTCAATGCTTTTGGGTTCAAAATGAGAGACTCATGCAATGAGGTCATCATTATGAACATCTTTAAGAAATGATCTGGTCCTAGGGGGATCAAGCAAGTTATCTATGATGTTATGCACAAGATGATCTTTTAAGGTGCGCAAATTGGTGGAAGACTCACCAGGCAGCAATGTGTGTGCAGGGATTTCAGTCGACCGACCTGTCTCTTACCCTGTGAGCTATGGTTGGCTGCCATCTTCTTGATCTTCTTCAGATTCCAGAAATCCTTCATCATCTTTCTTCTTTTCCCTGTCAGAAATGTCCTTGTCAGATTTGTCATTAATTTCTACAAACACAACATGTAGAGTTTCTTCCACAGTTTGATTCTTCACATTAAAAACCCTATATGCCCTTGATGTTTTAGCACAACCCAGGGATACTCCAATGTCACTCTTGGATTCAAACTTGTCCAAATCTGATTTATCAGTGTTATGCACATAGCATTTTGATCCAAATGCTCTAAAGTAAGCCAGATTGGGTTTCTTACCTTTCAACATCTCATAAGGGGTTTTCTTGCACTTTGGCCTTACCATGGCCCTATTAATTATGTTGCATGCCGTGTTTGCTGCTTCACCCCAGAATTTTCTTGGGAGTTGGCTCTCAATCAACATGGTCCGGGCGATTTCCACAATTGTCCGATTCCTCTTTTCCACAATGTCGTTTTGCTCCGGGGTCCTGGGAGAAGAAAATCTATGTTAGGCCTTCTTGATCACATAGTTCAGAAAAGCATGAGTTTTTGAATTCTACTCCATTATCAGACAAGATGGTGGAGATTTTGAACTTACATTCTTGCTTTACTTTTCTGAAAAATTTTTGAAACATAAGGAAGGCATCATTCTTAATAGTGAGGAAGAAAATCTATGTAAAACGTGAGAAATCATCAACTATCGCATATCCAAACCTTTTCCCATTAATGCTAGCTGTTCTTGTTCGACCGAACAAGTGCATATGCAAACATTCAAAAGGCATGGATGATAAGTTCTCACTTCTATATTTGAAGGATTTTCTAGTTTGCTTACCTAGGGAGTAAGCTTCACAAACCTAGTCAACCTTTGTGTAGGCCAATTTTGGCAAACCTTTAACCATCCCATATTTAGACAGTTTATGTAGAGTGACATAGCTGACATGTCCCAACTATCGATGCCATGGGCCTGCATTACTAAGCTGGTTGGCAGTCAAGCACAAGCTTTCAGAATTGGGTGCATCAAAATCTACCATATAGACATTATTAACTGTATGACCTATGAAGAGCACAGGTTCAGAGTTTTGCTCAAAGATTCTACATTCACTAGCATCAAACATTACCTTATGGCCTTTGTCTCATAGCTGGCTTATGCTAAGTAGATTATGCTCAAGGCCTTCAACAAGCATCACATTATCAATAGAGTTGGATGAATTCTTACCCACGGTGCATGTGCCAATTACCTTTCCCTTATCCTTGCCTCCAAACCTTACTTGGCCTCCTTCCTTATTGATTAAATGGCTGAATTTCTTCTTGTCTCCCGTCATGTGCCATGAACAGCCGTTGTCCAAGTACCAACGGTTGTGATAGGCTGCTAGGCAATCCTGCATATAAGACATTAAGCAGAAGTCTTTGGAACCCAAACAAACTTGGGTCCACAGTCACAGTTCAAAGCATGTAGTAAGTTCTTCGGAATCCAGACTTGCTTAAAAGCTTTCATTCTATGATTAAACCAGCAATGGTTGTTGGTGTGTCCAGGTTGGTTGCATGTATGACAAACAGATTTCATGAAATTTATGGATTGTGAATTAGGTTGAGGTCTGGTTCTTGGGTTCCCAAATGTGTTGAATTGGGTGTGGAAGGTACCCAAATTTGGCTTTTCATTGAACACCTTTTGATTGTTGAGCCAGTTTTTCTTTTCAAAATAATCAGATGACTTGTGTCGACCTGTGTGGCCATGGTGTCGACCTTGTTGCCTAAAAACCTATGTCCGGCTGGTGTTGTGTCGACCTCTGTGGCGATGGTGTCGACCTTGTCGTTTGGTGGGCCTACGTTGAACCTGTGGTTTAGCGTAATCGTGTCGACTCTATAGGTTGGTGCCTCGACCTGATTGAGTCACTATAAGAAATGTGACTAATAGCCATGAATTTTACCTATGTTTGCAGAAAACGTAGGTATATACGATGTATT
Organism: Amorphophallus konjac; assembly: GCA_022559845.1. Lineage (NCBI taxonomy): Eukaryota > Viridiplantae > Streptophyta > Magnoliopsida > Alismatales > Araceae > Amorphophallus > Amorphophallus konjac. Next base: position 203,669,303 of record CM040122.1, read on the forward strand.
CCGACATTTTTAAAAATACGTAGGTAAATTTACTACGTTTCATTATAGCGTAGTTATATGGTCATCTTATTCCAACGGTTCGTTGAGAAACGTAGGAAAAGTTTATCTATTCCTACGCTTTTTTAATGAATGTAAGAATAGATCATACATATTCTTTCACTTTTACCAAAGCGAAGGAATAAGTCACTTCAAATAAAAAAATAATAATAAATTAAAACATAGGAATTGAGCTGGCCCCGATGGCGGGAAAGTTACCGCCCGATATTTATCATTTTTTCCCATTTAACATTTGATTTCTCCCTAATTTCACCCATCCTCTCCCTCTTTCTCTTCCTCCCCTACCCCTTCCCCTCCATTCTCTCTGGATCCTAAGGACACCGCCTTCGTCTCTGCCGCTGTGGATAGGGCGATCTTCCTGGGGCAGTGGACGTTGGATGGTCCTGATTGATGCTGCAAAAGGATGCGCTACTGAACCACCAGATTTGGCTAGGTTCTCAGCTAATTTTGTTGTACTTTCTTTTTATAAGGTATATGTGGATGTGCATTTTTTTTCCAGCAGATATGACTTCCATTATGTTCTTATTTGCTTATTCTGTTTCTTTTGTGAATCTTATGCCGGTATTTGGCTACCCTACTGGACATAATCATGAAAATGGGCGCAAATAAGAACATAATGGAAGTCAGATCTGCTGGAAAAAAAAATGCACATCCAAATATACCTTATAAAAAGAAAGTATAAGAAAATCAGCTGAGAACCTAGCCAAATCTGGTGGTTCAATAGCACATCCTTTTACAGCATCAACTTGTTTCTGGCTTTTCTCTTGGGTGCCCATGGGTTTTATCTGGCATCGTGTTGAGCGGGAAGATCCTTTCTGAGCTATTTTCTTGTTGCTATCTGATCATTTCCTTTGATTTATCACCTTTTTTTTGCAAGAAGATTCCATCTTTTGTGGATTATTTGATTGGGATAGTAAGTGGCCTCCATCACCGTCGCCTTCGTCACCGTCGAGCATAATCTAAAACCCCAGGTGCCTTCTCCATCTTCTTCCATAAACCATAACTCCATGCGCATCTCGATGTTCATCAGCGAGGAGGGGAACACATTCTCTTTTTGGGTATAACTTCTGCAGGGACGATTGGAAGATGGCCCATCGACACATGGTCCACGGCTGCGACCCCCTCCCCCGGCGATGATGTTTATCCCGCGCCCCGTAGCTCTACACCTGAAAGAAATGGGACAAGCAGTCAAGTGTGTGTTTGAGAGAGAGAGAGAGAGATGGGAGGGGAGAGGGTCATGGATCTGTACGAGAAGCTGGAGAAGGTCGACGAGGGGACCTATGGGAAGGTGTACAGGGCGAGGGAGAAGGCCCCCGGGAAGATCGTGGTGCTCAAGAAGACCCGCCTCCCGGAATATGATGAGGAGGTGCCATTCACCGCCCTCCGCAAGGTCTCCCTACTGCATATGCTGTCCATCGCTCCCCATGTCATCAGGTTCTCCTCTCCATCAACTCTCTAGTTTCTTGTTTCCTCGTTTTCACATTTTTACTTGCCGATTATTTAGTTCCTTGTTGCTGTCGTCGGGATCGAGTTTCTGGCTTTTCTCTTAGGTGCCCATGGGTTTTATCTGGCATCATGTTGAGCGGGAAGATCCTTTCAGCTATTTGCATGTTGCTATCTGATCATTTCCTTTGATATATCAGCTTTTTTTTGCAACAAGATTCCATCTTTTGTGGATTATTTGATTGGGATACTAACTGGCTCCTTCATGGGTAATGTATATTTGGATGTTTACCCAATTTCTTGTTCGTCTCCTCCTCGATCATCTGATCTGTAGAGTTCCAAGCTGTTGGATCCTCCGAATCGTACTCTCTTTCTTCTATTTTCCCATCTCCATGTGGGTTCTTAGAGAGCAGACCAAAATTTTGGTTTCGTATGGTGTTGATTAATTTCCACCTACAACTGTGTTTCTTAGGCTTAGCTCGCCTTCACGGATTTTGGTATTGTTGTCGTCACAGACATGTGAGTTCGTGCTTCTTTCCTTTCTGTGTGATCTCAGAATCCTTTAAGGGTTTTGTTGCAATCTTGGTCTCGCTCCTTGCAGCTTGCTTCTTCTTCTTCTTCTTCCATTTGTTTTCATAGACTGCTTGTGCTGTTTCTTTGTTTCCATTTAAAATTATAAAATAGCTTCCGAGAAAGGGTGGAAAATCATTTGACTCCCCTTCTACTATGCGTGTCCCAAGGAAGTGCACTCCAAAATGCTATGAAAATCGTGTCGTACCGATACTTCTGCAAAGGCATGTAAGTGTTAAGTTCTCTAGTTGTTGAAATTTGTCTCAGTATGGTTCATTCCATGAAATCCCTCCCGCCTTGAGCACGCAAAAGAAAAAAGGAAACGAATTTCTAAGATGTCCTCTCCGTGGGATCTTGAATATTGCGAGATAATATTTATGTAAATAAGATAGCACTAAAATGGACGGACTCTATATTCTTCCTATTGATACTATTTTTGTAGCCAGTCTTTCATTGCTCTCATCAAACATTTTTACCTTTTTGACAATACAGTCTCATTCATGCTACACTCTGTTTTGTTCTTCTGTCCTTAACATTTTAACTTCTCAATGATACAAGCCAAAATGATTGCTTCCTTCTTTCCCCTTTTGCAAATGAATCTTCTTGGGGCAGTGGACGTTGGATGGTCCTGATTGATACTGCAAAAGGAAGTGCTACTGAACCACCAGATTTGGCTAGGTTCTCAGCTGATTTTGTTGTACTTTCTTTTTATAAGGTATATGTGGATGTGCATTTGTTTTCCAGCAGATCTGACTTCCATTATGTTCTTATTTGCTTATTCTGTTTCTTTTGTGAATCTTATATAGATATTTGGCTACCCTAGTGGACTTGGTGCTTTAGTTGTTCGAAATGGTAAGTTAATCTATTACTACTCCCATTTTCATGATTATGTCCAGCCTATGTGGAATGAGGAAAGGAAAACTAGATCATTGGGTGGAACACCATTTTCATGTATCAAGGACATAATTGTATTTGTAGAACTAAAAACTCATCTTCATCTGAAAGCAGGCCTGCAAGTCTACTAATTTACACATTTCAAAGACTACCCACTGAATATCTAGAGTTCTTGGTAGCATTCCCTTGAATCTGTAGGGTTCCTTTGGGGTTCCAGAGAAATGATAGTTATGGAAAATTATTTCTCTACAAGCAATTGAAATTGTTTCATTTTTTCTCTGGGCATCAAAGCCAAATATTCTTATTTGGTGCAAGGGTCTGGTCTTTGAGAAATGCAAGATCCAAGAGTTTCATTATTTTTGTGACTTAAACTTTGGAGTTTTTCAATAGTTGAAATTTCCCAAGTTCCCTCATGTCTTTCTCAACAACTTGTTCTTGAAGGGTGTTCCTCAGCTCTTTGTTTCTAGTGGTTTAAAAATCAATCCAGTGTGTACCCCTTTGTCAAGAATGCCATTTCTATGCATCCATAGGTTACAACTCTCAGGAAACTACCTATCTTGATCAATTTCTAGGAAAACATACTAATCTCGTTTCTTTTAAGATTGCACTATTTTTCTGCTCAGTTGGTTAACATTAAGAAACATATACTAGCCAATCTATTTGAATAATGTATTAAGTTTGTATGGGCTTTTCTTAGAGGCTGCCAGTTTTTAATTTTCTAATTCATACAAAATTGGACATCTGGACTGGTCTTTTACTTATCTAATTTGGACTAGTCTATTACTTATCTGACTTGTATTCATTTCATTGTGTCACTTAGATGTTGCCAAATTACTAAGAAAGACACATTTTCAGTGGAGGTTGGTGATTACATTCCTTTCTTTAGTCTCTACACATAATATTGGTTCATATGTTTAGTCTTAATTTATTAGTTGAGGGCTTGAAAATTTTCACCTCTCTTTTAGGTACTGTATTGACCTCCATAGCTAGCATTGACTTTGTCAAGAGAAGGGAATGCATAGAACAATTGTTTGAAGATGGCATTGTGTCATTTCTAAGTATAGCTTCCATCCGTCATGGATTCAACATAATCAACACACTAACATTATCTACAATTGTCTGGTATGATAATGCTCTGAAATCTTTAGCTTCATGTTTGTCAATAGCGTTAAATCTATCATGTATAAAATTTGGTGATTGATAATGTTGGATCCCATTAAATATAGAACTTGTCGATGTTCCATATTTATGCAATGCCATCAACATGGACATATTGGTATTATCCAGTTGTTTTGCTCATATACCAATATCTTATCAATAAAGGTGAGGTGTACAGCTTCATGCCCGAACATCTTTATAAATTACCTTCTGAAAATGTAGATAATAGGCTTCAGGATTATTGGTCTGAAGGGCTTTGTGAATGTGCGCATGTGTGTGATCTCTTCATTCTACTCTCGATCAAGGCTTAATATCAGTCGGTTCTTGTTTCTATGATTCCTTTAACTTTTGGTAGTTCAATGTCGTTGGCATTTTCTTCCTTGTTACGATAAAAGCATGAGAGCATGGTTTCCCAGATTGGATTGACTTGGTCCATACGGCTACATCGCACGTACCAGGGCCAATCTGAGCCTAGATATGGGGTGTGTGACTCCACCATGACGGCCTCCAATGTGCAACTCGGCTGAGTGAGTCTGAGATGGTCTGAGTCGTACTGTCTCGTACCATACTAGGACCAGACCTAGTTGATCGGGATCACCGATCCAGTGAACCCTACATGAGAGAGTGCTTGATGTGCTATTTTTTTGCTCATGTATTAGTAATTTGATGAAATGTCTATTCTTTGGAAGTTTCTCATGAGATATGATTTGCGAGACTTAATAATCCTGAAAGTTGTTATGCGTTTGAATTTTGAAGACATACTACATCTCTTGCTGCTTATGTGGGGAACATGCTTGTGGCATTGAAACATGATAATGGAGCTGAGGTCTACATACTTTATGGAAGAAAATTTTCAAAGGTTGGTTTTCTTTCTTGAAGTTGACCCTGTAGTTTAGATGGAACCCTTTTGTTTCTTTGCTTTTGTTTGATTTCTTTTGGAAGGTCATTTTTTTTTTGGAAGTTCACTCATTGTTTAAAAGATAAGTAAAATGCAGGGAATTGTCACATCCCGAGCCTTTATGACAGCGAAATACTCGCTCGAGAAACGTGAACAGCCGGTATGGTAAGCCTCTTGCAAGCAAGAATGATCAGAGCGTAAGACAATCACACACATAAATGTAATTGCACAATATTTACTCAAACTCCAGCTTTATTTCATAATAATCAGATATTCAAATACAACTACTAATTCAACTTATTCCAATCTATCAGACTCAAGAAATAGGAAAATTACATAGACTCAATCTAAACAATATAGACTTTCCTAAGTCTTCACTCTCATCTTTGACAATACTTTCATTCGCTCTCGGACCCGCTACTTGTATAACCCGAATCCGAATTCGAATCACTTTCATTTCCTGAAAAAGAATTAAAATAGGTAATGAGCACACTTGCCCAGTAGGTATCTTCGCGTCAACATGAAGGCATCATTAAAGTAATTAACGTTTTTGCTCTAGAGGAATAAGGTAAAATCATGCGAATGCGATCAAACATGCGATTTGTTGTGACTCCTCTGTGTTGATGATGTTGACATATGCTTTACTTCATTGGCAACACCTTGTTTTGATTGATTGGCAACTGTTTATGCTTTGATGAAATTGTTCTTATCAGATTATATGTGTGTTCTATGCACTTCACAGGTTCACACACTACACACTCACTCAAAGTCTACACATTGCACGTAGAGTCTATACACTACTTTGTGTTGTGTTTGTGCATCGCTTAGAACATGTCTATACATTCATGCATCATGAGTCGACCCCCTTCTTTGATGGGTCGACTCCCCCCAGATATCCAAGTCTATACAACTGTCCATCTTATTTAGTGTTTCATGTAGCGTCAACGCAGTAAGTGTGTACATTACATTGGCTAAGTCTGCAGTGTCAACGCAGTAAGTGTGTACATTGCATTAGCTAAGTCTGTACACTGTTCCCCTTCTTAGATGCGTCGACGCCCCCAGATTTCCAAGTCTATACACTCGTCTTCATGCGTAGCACAGTCCATACATTACAGCTCATATAACTAGCAAGTCTATACATTGTTTCAGCGTCTCATGCAACGTCTTATTTGAAGTCCATACATTGCATTGCATTGGCTAAGTGTGTACATCGTCCGTCTCATTAGAAGTCTATACATTGGAAGTATGTACATCGGACTGTTCATGCATCAACATTCAAAGTCCATACATTGGACTGTAGCATGCACGAAGGTAAGCCCATACATTGGATTGTAGCATGCATCAGTGAAGTCTGTACAACGTCATGCATTGTTCTTCAAGTCCATACACTGCACTGTAGATTGCTCGAGGTGAAGTCTGTACATCCATCAGTGAACTTCCAAGTCTGTACATCCACTAGTTTAACTTGCAAGTCTATACATCGGTAGCTTTACCGACGTTACACTCGAAGTCTATACACTGATAGCTTTACCATCGTTTCCCTTGGCAAGTCTGTACATCGCAGTTGAGTGGAAGTATGTACAGCCGTTGTGTTGCCAAAGTCTACACATTGTGAAAGTCTGTACATCGTTCAGTTGTCTTGGAAAACTCTATACATTGTGCACTTTCAAGTCTGTACAGACTTTGCCTTGCTCAAGTCTGTACATCGCCTAGTTGGCAAGTCCATACATTGGAAGTCTATACATTCGTTTGCCTTGCATCATTCATCTTGTCTGTACAGCCCTTTCGCTTGGCAAGTCTATACATTGTGAATGTATATACACTCGATTGCCTTGCTTTAGTCAAGTCTGTACATAGTTTCCTTTGGCAAGCTTGTACATTGTTCATGATGTCTGAACAACGAGCAAGTCTGCACATCAGACTAGTCTGCATCGGCTAAGTCCATACATTGTCCAGTGCATTGCATGCATCGTTCTTGAAGTCTGTACATCAAGCTGAAGGCTACCTAAGTCTATACATAGTCTGTCTTCCTTAGAGTCTAATGCATAACATGAAGTCTGTACATCGCACAGCATTCAAGTTTGCACATTATGCATCAAATGAATTCAAGTCTGTACATTGTGCATCTTTGAGTTGAAGTCCATACATCGTCAGTTGTCTGTCCAAGTTGTTACATTACCTAAGTCTATACGTTGGCTACTGAATGTTCTGCAGAGTATGTACATTGCATTCGAGCTCACAAAGTCCATACAATGAAGTCTATACAATGCATTCAATCCTGCAAAGTCTGTACATAGTTTAATACTTAAATTGATGATTCTATTTCGACTGTCTGACATGGATTCTTTGCTGGGATTGATGACCTGGCTCGTGATCCAAGGAGGACGTGGTGCTGTGATGGTGACACGTGGAAGCAGCCCTTCAAGGATGCTGCCATGTGAATGAAATTGTCTCGGATCTGGCGAATTCTCTGGGTGGGAAATGTGGAAGCCACACGCCCTTATCCAATATGCTGCTGTATATATATGAGTCTTCGTCTTCAGATGAAGGTTGATCGATCGAAGAAGTGGCAAGTCTATACAGTGAGAGTAGAAGCCTGAAGCAGCAGAGAGCCACCGATCCACAGAGAGAAGAAAAACAGAGAAGAAGAAAAAGAGAGAAGAGAAGAAAAGAGAGATGAGTTGAGAGAGTGAGATTGAGAGAGTTTGATCGAGAGGTTGTAACTCAGACTCTTGGTTCAAATACCAGAGCTGAGCTTTGCTCATTCGAGCTACATTCCCATTTGGGTTTTCTATTTTATTTGCTTCTGTCTTTACTTTCCGAACTCTTGTTTCTTCAAGCTGTAAGTCAGCTGTTAGTAGAGGTGCTGCCTCTGGTCGGGTAAGCTGTAAACCCCAGCAGTTGCAGTGGAGGATTCCACTAGACAGGTGAAGTTGTAATCCTCAGCAGGCGAGACTAGTCTCGTTCAGCAAGCTGTGTTGCTCAACTGTTTGTAGGCCAAGCTGTAGTGCCCAGCAGACGCAAGCTGTACTGTGCAGCAGTAAGCCATACTCGGTTGAGTGTGGGGTGGACGTAGGTCTTTGACCGAACCACCTAAAAATCTTGGGTGCCTTGTGTTTGTGTGATTGTCCATGAACTGTGAGCGTGACTGAATCTTTTGATTATCTTCACAGATTGCTTGTGCTTCTGCTCAGTTTATACACTCGAGTTAGTGTTTTAATAGATTTGCCTATATTCCGCATTAGAACCTCTTACTGGTTTTTAATTAGGCAGTAGATCTATTCACCCCCCCTCTAGATCCACACTTCGTGGAGATAGACTGCGTCCATCTAACATAACACGATTAAATCAAAGTAACACGATGATCATGAAGATAGAATGAGATCAAGTATGAACTAGTAAGAATATTATAAGAACATGATATGGCCTTTCATGAACAAGAATGTAACTAGAATGTACTAACAAGCCACGTAATCATCACTCCAGTATCTTTTACTTATGAGCAAGTACTTCATGAATTTCTGTGGAATATCAAGAAAGTCAAGTATCAATCTTGTTCTATTGTGTTGTGTTGTGTTGTGGATTTTCACTTATTTATAAAGAAAGTACTCCCAGCGCAATGCGACGCCAGTCGCATTATACCCCATGATTTATAATAGTATGTTTCCGACAATCAGCCGAGGGGACTAGCATAGAGCCCTTGAACACAATCAGTGCTCGATCGCATCTTCAAGTATAAATCAAGCTTTTTCCATACATGTAACAATAAAGTATGGCCAAGAATGTACAATTCCAACAAGCTCTTGATAACAACAATAAATGAATGCTTTAATGAGAATTATGAGAAATCAAGAATGGCTTATACTATGTTATGCTTATAGAAATAAATCGGCAGCATAACGGTACATTCTTTATCTTCCATTCATTATATTAGGTTTCTTGATCAATATGATAAGCTCTAGATCATCAAGAGTCTATCTAGAAACTTTTGGAATATCAACCCTTGGTCAAACCTTGGTTAAAATACTCAAGCAGTGTGACGGTCATGTACTGGGCCGTTACATGATGTGACGGTCTAGAGTTGATGCGTTAGAACGACTAAATCCAGAAACAGTAATTGGACTTAGCTAACTGTGATGGTTGTATATTGGGCCGTTACATATGCCTGACGGTCCAATATAGATCCGTTATACTACTGATAACTAGAAAACATCGATGGTGTAATCTAATCACTTGGGTTTTAATGGTACAACCAACTCAGCGTCCTAGTGGGAATCCTAGGCTCGCGGAGAATTACGGAGGCCTTGAAATAAGATTTCCTAGTTCATTAGAAGGAATATCCAATAGAGAGGTCCTCATGTCCAAGAATAGTGTTCCTATAGTGTAAAGTGTAACTAATGGACATATACCTGAATATACACCATGTACTTAGATAAATGACTCTATAGATAGAAAAGAATGTGTATCAATGTGAAACCAAGATAAAATCCCGTCAATACATCTTTGGAAAATCATGATTTAGATACAAAACTATAGAGTTTAGGCAATGAAATTAGCATAACCTAAAATAACTCAAAATGCTTTAATCATACAATTTCCTATCATGAATCAATTAAGAAACTCAAAGTCATGAAAATAAGGTTAAAACTTAGATAACTAGGCTTATTTATATGTAAGTTTGGTTGTCCTAAGTCCTATCTCGGTTTGACAGTAAACCGCACTCTGACGGTCTAGTATGGGCGCGTCACAGGGCTGTGACAGTTTATCGTAAGACCGTTACAGTATTGTAATGCTCTTGATATGGTGCGTCAGAGACAACTGAGAAACTTTAAATACAACAAGGGTTGTGACGGCTTATCGTAAGACCGTTACAGTCGTGTAACGGTCCTAGTATGATGCGTCAGAGTCCCTGCTAATAGTATAATAAAATAGAAAGACTATGATTTGAAACCATGTTATGTTTTGAAAAGATTTAACTATCCCAATCATGACAAAACAAAGTAAAGGTCATCTAGATGCATAGGTTGCAGTGAATTAATCAAGATTATATCTTTGATCTTAGATTAGGGCTAAGGATATGTATGTATGCATGAACCCACTAAAACATGAAATTCATAGTCTATAATTCATGAAATCAAACATAATCAGAGGGCTTTTATCTCTAACAAGACGTTTTTGCCAATCATGAGATAACCTACCGCTTAACTAGGCTTTAAACTTCTAATTTGAGCTTTCGAGGACTGCCCTAGTTCCTCTCTTTTTGTGACTTTTCAACAACTTCACGCTGCCCTAGCTCCTCAGCCTCTTGACCTAAGGACGTGAAATTTTTGAGGGTAAGAAGATGAAACTAAGGTGATCAAAAAGTTCTAAATAATCGAACTCTAATTACCTTGTTTAGACGTCCTAATTCCCTGATCTTCAGTGGCCTTTAGCTCTGATTCCTGGGTTACTATGGTCGAACTAGCAACTTCGGAAGCTTCAATCTCCTTGGTTGCTTAATCTCCTAGCATGAAATTTGGAGAACTATTAGTCTAAAGTATACTAATCAAAATCTTCTAAAGAACTTACCTGAAATTATATCTCCTTACCTTGATTCTTCACGAGCCAAAAGTAAGGGTCGCTCAGTTCAGAACTAGGTCCTATTTATAGGGTTTTGAAGCTTAGATTGATTCTAGAGTCTTTAATTTGCTAGAATCTAATCCCTATGAGTCCTTAGTAATGTTATAAGCTCTCCCAAGTCGATCTCTTGTAGATAAGATCCCAAAGTTCTAATCTTTTTGCTCGTTCTTTCTTTCACGGAACTGTCAGAGTGTAACGCATCAGCCTAGGTACGTTACATGCTTGTAGCGGTCGCCTGATAGACCGTTACACCAAACGTATACAGAGTTTCAATTAAATAAAACTCTCTTGTTCGTTTATCCTTTATAATTATCTATAAAAATAGTATTTATCTTTAAAATACGTGAATAAGTCAATTAACCTTCTAGAATATGGGCCAAACTTAATGGGCTTGGTCCATTAACCTTTTGGATTATCTTTAAATATGCTAGGTTAATTATTTAACCCAATTGGGCCTTATAATGACTTATTGATCTATTATTCTTTTTATTAATTTATTTAGACCTTTATAAATTCTAAAAAAATAATTAAATATTCTAAAAATAATTTATAAAAATTCTGGGGTCTTACAGAATTCATATTTATTGCTAGGACAATCTAGATGTATAATGGACGTAGCTGCAAAATGCTTTGCCCTTATTCTCATTCCTCATGGGAAGTTGTGATATAATTTAATTCTATGCTTGTGACTTTTAGGCAACATATCTGGCATCTTTTTCTACAATTTCAGCAAGTTATGGTAATGATAACATTATAATATTACCTTGTTCAAGTTTGTTTCTAAGACAATCATTCAAGAACAAGTTGTTTTGAGTTTTTTGTAATTTTGTATATTTCTTTACTTGTTTATTCTCTTTGCTTTGTAATTTAACCTTTTCATGGTGAGTTTGTACTGATGTTTTATTGGATCTTCTTTCTGTTCTGCAAGATATCATCCCTTGGCTTGGGTCCTATTATTGCATTCAACCTGAAAAGACTTGATAGCTCCTAGTTTGGACATCGTGAAGTGGAAAAGCTGGCTTCTTTGTCTGGGATTCAGTTGCGGGTAAAGAAAATTAGTAGTTCCATCTTTTCTCATACATAGCATCATCTTGAGCATGTAGACTGCACTCTCAAGTATCATTCTAGTTCGGCAAACTTAATTCGGATCTAAGTATCCATCATAAGACTATTTTACTTAAGGAAGGTACAACATATTCTACTCTACATATTCATTTATGTCTTGAAAGAGAATTTGCGTTTGGTTTTGTTGTATTCTTGTATCTTGATTTTACATCTAGTCTGACCTCTACTATCAGTAGCAAGGCCGTGATTCTGAATTGTTAGGCTAGAAATCCCTTTTCCTCATGCTTATTAATAGCAATTTGCAATTTTGTGTCTCATGTCCGATTTAAGCATCATGGTGGATGTTCAGTTCGACTGAACCTCTATAAATGGTCAATATCATACATTCAAAGGTGTCATCTGGTGAAGACAGCTATCAGTCATTGGTAGTCTACATACCTTTGCTGAGGCACCCCTATTTAATGCATCATTTGGTATCATTTTCTAAAGGCAGTATTGCAGTCAACACTCTCATAGTTGTGTCATCCTATGAATTTTTATATTCATATTAGTGTCACAATAATTTTCTTATTTTTAAAGAGCCTTTTTTTCTTCAAAAGATTTTCACATGGTACTGACTGAAAGGCTTGTGCTTGAAGGGGAAGATTGAAACATCCTGGCTAGTGGAAGTGAAGAGGGTCTTGTAAACTCTCTTGCATTTTACTAGAGTGAGGCTTTGGCCTCAACATGGGGCTGCAAATGTGGAGTGGATGGGTGAACAACTTAATCTAAAAATGAACACCTTGAATTGGGGGTCAAAATTTGATCCAAATAATATTGTAGTTTGGATTGGATCCGATTGGGTTTGAACATAAAAATTGTTTTACCCACACATGATATTGATCAATTTGGGACATTTCATAATTCACATGCAACCTAACTACGTGTGGATCATACTGGGGGCTATTGGATGAGATTATAGGCATGTTAAGACAAGAATTCAATGTATTTTTGAACTCTTAGGAGATGTAACTTATTCATTTGAAGTACATAAGAAAAGGCAAGAAGAGAAAAAATATAAAAATTATGTTCTCATAGCATCATTGAGTCATCAACATCACTAGAATTCCTAAACTTAGGTGAAAAATAACTTTAAGAAATTGTAGATAAATTTTAAAATGAAAAATATTGTGAGTCCTATTCAAGTTGTAAGGAGAGATACGATACACATGATCTGCGCAACATGTAATAACTATGCATGTCTAAATTGAAGATCAACTTCTTCATAAACTTCATTCAAGTTTAGAAACTCGTTTAAATAATATGGATAAAGTTGTTGGAGCAAGTTTGATAGTAATGTTGTCTGTAGATTGGATTGGTTATCAGTGATTAGACAGACGTTAGAACTTAAAATCTAATCCAATCCATAACCAGGTAAAGATTTGGTTTTACTATAGGTCATTTATCACTTATCCACGGGGTGAGAAATTTGGCTCGAAGGCTATTCTGGTTAATAAATTTTGCTGATCCGATTAGAGTTAAGTTTGTAGATTGGGGTGCACTTAACTTTACACACTTGTCATGCCCCGAGACATATGTACATCGGAAATAATATCGGGGAACGTGAGCATCCGGTAATACGCCTCAAGCTAAAAATATAATCAGAGTGCAATAAACATCCACATAAAGATGGAGTACATAATATTTGACCAAAATTCTAACTTTATTTGATAATAATGACTCATGATTACATAATGTTGACTCTTGATCTACTAAACTCAAGAAAAATGAAAACTACATGGTAAGACACAATAAAGTAAAAATTACATCGTGACTCTAGACTATTTGAAAACTACCGACATTCTAAGTCTTTTCTCGTCCATCAATCATCACTCACGGACCTGTTACTAGAATACTCCGAATCCGATTCACTTGAACTTCCTGAAAAGATTGGAAAAGTAGGGTAATGAGCACACTTGCCCAGTAGGTATTTTTGCATCAACATGGAGACATGCTTTAAGTAATTACATTTTCGCTCTAGAAAATAAGTTAAAAGAAAATGCGATAAAACACACTAACAAATCTAAGTAACAGGACATGAATAATAGAGATATGAAGAATGTAGCAACCCTGATAAATTAAAGGACTAAGAGATTTAAATAAATTAAAATTAATAAATAAATGAGGCCCAGACCTTGTACATAACCCGCTTACGTCCTTATAAGTCTTACAAAAAGAACTCGTGAACCCTACTCTAGTATTATAGTAAATTTAAGAATAACATGTTATTTTATGAAAGCATCAAATGCACAACATAATTTTTATTGAATTAAGAATCATTAAATCTTGAAGAAAATGTCAATTTATATTTTATTACTAATTTAGAAATTTTCATATTCCGCATTTACCTTATCATAATCTTATTAGAAGGAAGAAGGATATATATATAAGATTTAAATACACTAAAGATATATAAAGGATAAAAGAATGGACATATATACAATTTCGATCCTTTCAAGGGCATTGAGAAAAGGTCAAAACCTCAATTGACGCCTTTTGATATAGGCGTATCTAGTGTAAGAAACGACTGCATGCAAGTCGTTATTTATAAATTAGTAAAAATCAAATAAAGTATATAGTTAAAGAGTTATAAAGAAAATAGGGATATACACACAATATCGGTTCTTAAGAGGATGAGGAAAAATTGTCAAAGGCAATTGACGCCTCTTAGTGAAGGCGTTATTTTAAAAAAAGACGCCGTTGTGTGTGTCGTTATCTAGTTAGATAAGAAGTATAAATGACATAAGAAAGGATATATAGTTAAGATTTTAGAGGTTAAATACAATTTTGGTTCTTGAAGAAAAGTGAAAATGGGAAGAGACGCCTAAGACAATGGCGTCAATTGTCAAAGAAATGACTTGATAAAAGTCGTTATTATATTCGAAAATGAATAGTGCCATTTTTTCGACTGAGGAATTTTGAAAAAATAATTATATGAACAAATAGAGAAAAATGGAAAACTCATATTCGTAAAATTTCCTATCTAGATCACATCAAGAAAAAAAGATAAAATCTCGGAAGTTTCTAACACTTAAGTTATACGTGTTTCGAACTGTTAAAAAAAAAAGGAAATACTAATACCATTAGGATTGCTACTAGGAATGCTATTCCCAATCGAACTCTAACCCTATAGGGTCTCCAAAACCCTATAAATATCAACCCCTTCAAGCCAATCTATTGGCTTTTCTCCTTCCTTCACGACGACTGCAAGCTGATACTAAGAAGGCTTTGTTCTTCTTTCACAAGGAGGCTTCTGCGTCACCTTACTGTGCCGCCGTTGCACTCGCCATGGTGGAGTCTCTCCTTTCCTTCGCAAGGCTGCTGTCGACCGCAGCTCTCCTCTTTTAGACGTTAAAGTGTTACTGTGGTGGCTGCAGAAATTTTTTGCCACTGTCGTGCGTGAAGGAGCTTTGCTCCTCACCCCTTCTTCTTCTGCACGTGGCCATAAGAAGGAGAAGCTGCTGCTTCTTTTCTACTGCTCCCCTTCTATCGTGGACGTTGCTGCTGCAACTATTCTCTTCCGATCATTGTCCTCCATCAATTAACAGGTAGATGTTCTCGCATCAAGCTAAACCTGTTAAGAACAATTAAACCTTAATATGGTCTCTGCATATATGTATATACCTTAATCTTTAATGCATCTGTAGGTGTTCTCAATACTCAAGCAAAACCCTATTAACCACTAAATTCATGTATTCATGTCCTTGTTTCATACTGAGTTTTAACACTGTTGGTTTTATATGAAATAATCAATGTAACACGTGGTTAAAATTTCATAATCATTTAAACATGTAAGCATATGCCTAAAATTTTAGATATATATTTATTTTTGGGATCCCCATGTTTTATCTTAATTTTTGTGTCCTTATGGGATATAATTAACTAGTTAAATAATTTAATAAATTTTATAATAAGTTTTATAGAGCTATTCGGCTAATCATGAGCTTTACAGTAGAATGTTAGTCGTGGTTTTTACTTTGAGAATTTGTTTGTGGGCGTCGGGACGTCCTTTGACCATGAAAATTTATGGACGTACTATTGGGGTGGAGACCGAGGTAGTGAAAGTGGTTGCACCATTTTTCGTGCCCCCTATCTCAAGATCCCCCATCTCTCAACGAAAAATTATTTTAAACGTCCGGTTAGGTAGGGTTTTTCGAGTCCGTCATTTCGGTATATTATATGCTCGATTCTGACATAGTTACGTCGAGAAACGAGAGGGTTGAAAATCGAACCTTTTTGAAATAACGACCAACAAAACGTCGTCAATTTCAATTTGGATATGTAGATCTTTGAAAATCTATATTTATTAAAATATGTAACCGAAAAGTATAAAAAATATATTTTTGGAATCCTTGTATTTTTCTCCTAATTATCATATATTCTATTTCCTTAAATTATTTTAAATAAATCAATGTGTCTTTGAATGTATGTTTTTGAAATTATTCAATTAAATAGATATAAATGTGAATTCTTGTTAAATAAATTAAGTTAAAAATCATAAAATTAACGTCCCTCCAAGAGGACGCTAATTAAAAAATGACGTCACCCCTGGGCGTCAAATAATATAAGTTCATTTAATTATAGTTAATTATAGAATCGGATTGACGTAAATTCTATAATTAACGCATTCATATTCTCACCGTTTTCTTCCGGTTTTGACCCATACCTCGGGTCTTCTGGCACTCCCATCTCACGTCCGTAGATGGAGTCCATGTTTCATAATTGGTTCACGTATACACCTCAACTCTCGGTGACATACGAGCCCTCCGTTGGACATTCCGTTCCTTCGGACTGGCAAGTTAGTCATTGGGACCTCCGTAAGTCTCCTCGTAGCCTTAGATTCCCTCAAGGCCGACTGAGCTGGTTGTACCTTAAAAATCTCAGATCCGATCCGTGTCACTTTGGTTTTCCGTTAGTCTTGACACTCTACTCCTTTTGGAATCTTCTTGTCATCAATTTGAGAACATAACCCTTTGACTCTGTATTTGGCCAAATTTGATTCTGAAACATTAAGGGCTGTGGGTCCGCAACTTTTCAGTGCCAGGTAGGACGGAAGTCCAATTCTGTAAACCATGGTAAAATTCTGGGTGTGGCATTGCACCAAACTCTGTACATCTGTTATATTCTGTTATTCTGCTATATCTGTTATTCTGCAAACTCTGTTAATTTTGTTAATTCTGTTATTCTGATAATTTGTTGCTTGGTTATTTTGATAATTTAGATATTCTGCTTTATTGCTTATATTTATTGGAACTCTGTTATAATTTGGCCAATTCTAAAGTTATGTTCATCCGAGTAACTGTCCTGGTTATATTCTGATAGCTTGTCCTTGACTCTGCATGGGAATTCATCCCTATTTCTCTTGAGCTCGTAATTACCTTTGACTTTAATATTCATCTTTCCTGTTAGATTGATCGTCATGATTTTCTAGTTCCATGCATTGTATCGTCATGAATACGTTAATTGGCTAATCACTTATATTCTGCTTGATGAGAGATATAATTCCTACTGAGCGTTTCGCTCACCAGCCTATCTTTAACATTTTTTTAGGTAATGACATTGAAGATAGTCCATCAGATGGGGAAGGGCCAGAGTGTTGAGCATTATGGAATCGAATCTGTGTCTTTTATCTTCTTGAGTATTGTCCTATCATTGAGTCTTTTCCTTTTTATTAAGGGTAATGAGTCTTTTCATTTAAATATGTAAGTGAGTCAAGAATTGTAAGTTTGACATTTGATATTAATAAGAATTGTATTTTCGTCATTATTGTCTAGCCTTGAAGTTGTGTCTTATGAGTTGCTCTGATTATTCACGACTGTATCGCTGCCGCGTTCCGAACTACACGTTCCGCTGCTATCGGTTCGGGGCGTGACAGTTTGTGGTATCAGAGCCTAGGTATATTAAACCCTAGGTCTTGATTATTGGTTGCCATAAGTTTTAGGTTCAACCCCATTATTGCTCGGTGAGATTGGGTAGAACTTTGGGTTAAGAGTTAAAAAGGAAGTTAGAATACTAATAAGATTAGCTTATGAAGATAGCTTAAGTAAAATTTCACGATAATTACTTGATAATCTTACATGAGATTGTTTGTGTCTTGTAGAACTAGATAGATAACAATGGCCGCTGAGCGTGCCCAATGGCGTGAGATGCAAAGGACAGTTGAAGGATTGACTCAGGCTCTTCAACGGGTAGCCGAGGGTGGAGCTAATTGTGGAGCTGGAGAGTTGCATCGTGAGTTCCGGAGCCTCAATCCCCCTAGATTTAGTGGAACTCCTAATCCTGATGTGGCAGAAGATTGGACTAAGGAGATAGAAAGAATCTTCCGAGTAATGCAATGCTCGGATCAAGATCAGGTCCTTTTGGCAACATTTCAACTAGAGAAGGATGCAAGGGCTTGGTGGGAGTCCGTAGAAGCCACTCTGCCAAACATTCAAGTAACTTGGGTAGAATTTTTAGAACACTTCAACGAGAAGTATTTCTCGGAGAGAGTTCGGGAGAGAAAGGCGGGAGAGTTCACTTCACTTAAACAAAGAAGCATGTCTGTGGCGGAATATGAGGCCCAATTCTCGAGGTTGTCATGATATGCGTCTTATTTAATCATGACGGAGAAGATGAAAGCTAGAAGATTCTTGAATGGGTTAAGACTACAATATATACCCCAATTAGGACCAATGGATATTCAATCATATGCCGAGATGGTTAAGAGAGCTCAGCTATTGGAAGATGCCATGGAATTATCTGACAAGGTCAAGGCTAGAATGGAAAAGAAAAAGGTAGATAATGGCAACAAAAGGCCCAATAATGAGAATGGAGTTCCGAATGGCAAGAAGCCTAAAGGAGAGAAGTGCAAGCATTGTGGGAATGAGGGTCATCAATCCAAGAAGTGTCACTGGAAGAGTGGAGCTTGTTTTCGTTGTGGAAGCCAAGAACATAAGGTAGCCGACTGTCCCCTTCCAAAAGATCAACCTCAACGGGCAAAGGATCGCAATAAGGAATGGTGTCAAGGTCAATTGCAAGCAATAAGACAAATCGAACATGCTGATGATGAAGTAACTAGAGGTACCCCTTTAACCTTGGCCTAGTTCATTGAGTTGTTTTATTAGCATGCCTAGATGATTTTGTCTTATAAATGGAAACTAGAACTAGATACCCCACTGATATATATTGGGGAGAAATTTCAGTTGAATTTGGGGACCAAATTCTTTTAAGTGGGGGAGGGTGTAGCAACCCTGATAAATTAAAGGACTAAGAGATTTAAATAAATTAAAATTAATAAATAAACGAGGCCCAGACCTTGTACATAACCCGCTTACGTCCTTATAAGTCTTACAAAAAGAACTCGTGAACCCTACTCTAGTATTATAGTAAATTTAGGAATAACATGTTATTTTATGAAAGCATCAAATGCACAACATAATTTTTATTGAATTAAGAATCATTAAATCTTGAAGAAAATGTCAATTTATATTTTATTACTAATTTAGAAATTTTAATATTCCGCATTTACTATATCATAATCTTATTAGAAGGAAGAAGGATATATATATAAGATTTAAATACACTAAAGATATATAAAGGATAAAAGAATGGACATATATACAATTTCGGTCCTTTCAAGGGCATTGAGAAAAGGTCAAAACCTCAATTGACGCCTTTTGATATAGGCGTATCTAGTGTAAGAAACGACTGCATGCAAGTCGTTATTTATAAATTAGTAAAAATCAAATAAAGTATATAGTTAAAGAGTTATAGAGAAAATAGGGATATACACACAATATCGGTTCTTAAGAGGCCGAGGAAAAATTGTCAAAGGCAATTGACGCCTCTTAGTGAAGGCGTTATTTTAAAAAAAGACGCCGTTGTGTGTGTCGTTAATTAGTTAGATAAGAAGTATAAATGACATAAGAAAGGATATATAGTTAAGGTTTTAGAGTATAAATACAGTTTTGGTTCTTGAAGAAAAGTGAAAATGGGAAGAGACGCCTAAGACAATGGCGTCAATTGCCAAAGAAATGACTTGATAAAAGTCGTTATTTTATTCTAAAATGAATAGTGCTATTTTTTCGACTGAGGAATTTTGAAAAAATAATTATATGAACAAATAGAGAAAAATGGAAAACTCATATTCCTAAAATTTCCTATTTAGATCACATCAGGAAAAAAAGATAAAAATCCCGGAAGTTTCTAACACTTAAGTTATACGTGTTTCGAACTGTTAAAAAAAAAGGAAATACTAATACCATTAGGATTGCTACTAGGAATGCTATTCCCAATCGAACTCCAACCCTATAGGGTCTCCAAAACCCTATAAATACTAACCCCTTCAAGCCAATCTATTGGCTTTTCTCCTTCCTTCACGACGACTGCAAGCTGATACTAAGAAGGCTTTGTTCTTCTTTCGCAAGGAGGCTTCTGCGTCACCTTACTGTGCCGCCGTTGCACTCGCCGTGGTGGAGTCTCTCCCTTCCTTCGCAAGGCTGCTATCGACCGCAGCACTCCTCTTTTAGACGTTAAAGTGTTGCTGTGGTGGCTGCAGAAATTTTCTTCCACTATCGTGCGTGAAGGAGCTTTGCTCCTCACCCCTTCTTCTTCTACCCGTGGCCGTAACAAGGAGAAGCTGCTGCTTCTTTTCTACTGCTCCCCTTCTATCGTGGACGTTGCTGCTGCAACTATTCTCTTCCGATCATTGTCCTCCGTCAATTAACGGGTAGGTGTTCTCGCATCAAGCTAAACCTGTTAAGAACAATTAAACCTTAATATGGTCTCTGCATATATGTATATACCTTAATCTTTAATGCATCTGTAGGTGTTCTCAATACTCAAGCAAAACCCTATTAACCACTAAATTCATGTATTCATGTCCTTGTTTCATACTGAGTTTTAATACTGTTGGTTTTATATGAAATAATCAATGTAACACATGGTTAAAATTTCATAATCATTTAAACATGTAAGCATATGCCTAAAATTTTAGATATATATTTATTTTTGGGATCCCCATGTTTTATCTTAATTTTTGTGTCCTTATGGGATATAATTAACTAGTTAAATAATTTAATAAATTTTATAATAAGTTTTATAGAGTTATTCGACTAATCATGAGCTTTACAGTAGAACGTTAGTTGTGGTTTTTACTTTGAGAATTTGTTTGTGGGCGTCGGGACGCCCTTTGACTATGAAAATTTATGGGCGTACTATTGGGGTGGAGACGGAGGTAGTGAAAGTGGTTGCATCGTTTTTCGTGTCCCCTATCTCAAGATCCCCATCTCTCAACGAAAAATTATTTTGAACGTCTGGTTAGGTAGAGGTTTTCGAGCCCGTCATTTTGGTATATTATATGCTCGATTCCGACATAGTCACGTCGAGAAACGAGAGGGTTGAAAATTGAACCTTTTTGAAATAACGACCAACAATCCGCCGTCAATTTCAATTTGGACGCCACTGTACAGTGGCGTCAGATTAACTAGTATATATATATATATATATATATATATATATATATATATATCTATATCTATATCTATATATTTATATATTTATATATATATATATCATGTATGTAGATCTTTGAAAATCTATATTTATTAAAATATGTAACAGAAAATTATAAAAAATATATATTTGGAATCCTTGTATTTTTCTCCTAATTATCATATATTCTATTTCCTTAATTTATTTTAAATAAATCAATGTGTCTTTGAATGTATGTTTTTGAAATTATTCAATTAAATAGATATAAATGCGAATTCTTGTTACATAAATTAAGTTAAAAATCATAAAATTAACGTCCCTCCAAGAGGACGCTAATTAAAAAATGACGTCACCCCTGGGCGTCAAATAATATAAGTTTATTTAATTATAGTTAATTATAGAATCGGATTGACGTAAATTCTATAATTAACGCATTCATATTCTCACCGTTTTCTTCCGGTTTTGACCCATACCTCGGGTCTTCTGGCACTCCCATCTCACATCCGTAGATGGAGTCCCTGTTTCATAATTGGTTCACGTATACACCTCAACTCTCGGTGACATACGAGCCCTCCGTTGGACATTCCGTTCCTTCGGACTGACAAGTTAGTCATTGGGACCTCCGTAAGTCTCCTCGTAGCCTAGGATTCCCTCAAGGCCGACTGAGCTGATTGTACCTTAAAAACCTCGGATCCGATCCGTGTCACTTTGGTTTTCCGTTAGTCTTGACACTCTACTCCTTTTGGAATCTTCTTGTCATCAATTTGAGAACATAACCCTTTGACTCTGTATTTGGCCAAATTTGATTCTGAAACATTAAGGGCTGTGGGTCCGCAACTTTTTAGTGCCAGGTAGGACGAAAGTCCAATTCTGTAAACCATGGTAAAATTCTGGGTGTGGCATTGCACCAAACTCTGTACATCTATTATATTCTGTTATTCTGCTATATCTGTTATTCTGCAAACTCTGTTAATTCTGTTAATTCTGTTATTCTGATAATTTGTTGCTTGGTTATTTTGATAATTTAGATATTCTGCTTTATTACTTATAATTATTGGAACTCTGTTATAATCTGGCCAATTCTGAAGTTATGTTCATCCGAGTAACTGTCCTGGTTATATTCTGATAGCTTGTCCTTGACTCTACATGGGAATTCATCCATATTTCTCTTGAGCTTGTAATTGCCTTTGACTTTAATATTCATCTTTCCTGTTAGATTGATCGTCATGATTTTCTAGTTCCATGCATTGCATCGTCACGAATACATTAATTGGCTAATCACTTATATTCTGCTTGATGAGAGATGTAATTCCTACTGAGCGTTTCGCTCACCAGCCTATCTTTAACATTTTTTTCAGGTAACGACATTGAAGATAGTCCATCAGATGGGGAAGGGCCAGAGTGTTGAGCGTTATGGAATCGAGTCTGTGTCTTTTATCTTCTTGAGTCTTGTCCTATCATTGAGTCTTTTCCTTTTTATTAAGAGTAATGAGTCTTTTCATTTAAATATGTAAGTGAGTCAAGAATTGTAAGTTTGACATTTGATATTAATAAGAATTGTATTTTCGTCATTATTGTCTAGCCTTGAAGTTGTGTCTTATGAGTTGCTCTGATTATTCACGACTGTATCGCTGCCGCGTTCCGAACTACACGTTCCACTGCTATCGGTTCGGGACGTGACAAAGAATATGGATGGACAATAGAGCATGATCAAGTAAGATTCATAAGGTAAAATGGTCTTTCATTAACAAGAATGTACTTTATAATCATAAAGGCTATGTACTAGAAAGTCATGAACAAGAATGTACTAGCAAGCATGTAAATTTTCACAAGTTTGTCTCATGGTTTCCACCCGTCTATAAAAAAAAGTACTCCCGGCACAATGTGCCGCCAGTATTCATCGTACCCCATGGTTTTCAGCACGTTTTCGGCTATCTACTGAGGGGGCTAGTGTGGAGCCCTTGGACACTGTCCGTGCCCGCTCTTGCATCTTCAAGTTACAGATCACGCTACTCCATGAGAAATAATATCGTTTCGGCCAATAATATTCAATTCAACCATAGTTTCATGATAATGTAACCAAGCCAAAGAACATACTCAATGTAAGATCATGAGAGTTCAAAGATTGATTTAAAACAAGGTTATGTCATGAAAAGAATCCGGCAGCATAACGACATATTCTTTACCTTTCAAAACATATTAGATAGCTTTGGAATAAGGTGTTAGGTTCTAGATAATCAATAGACTATCTATAAACTTAGGAAAACCAACCCTAGGGTCAAACCTCGGGTTAGACATAGCTTAGATAGAAGACGGTCAAGTCCGGACTGTTTATGGATAGACTCGGTCTTTCTAGGACCATTTTTGGATAGATGCGGTTAGCTAAGGACCGTTTCTATGAAGAGTCGACACATGAAGAAAAGAAGGTCGACGCAGTGGTGACCTCTGGATAGACGCGGTCACAGGTTTGCCGCTACTGCACAGTAGCGGTCTCCTGAGGGCCGCCTCTAGCCAGGACTCAAAAAAACACCGGTAGTGTAAGTGCTTTCTAGACAATTGGGTTTTGAGGGTACAACCAGCTCGGCGTCCTAGTGGGAATCCCAGGCTCGCGGAGACTTACGGAGGCGTTGAAACAAGGTCGCCTAGTCCGGTGGAAGGAATATCCAACAGAGAGGATCACAAGTCCAAGAGGTGTCCTTATAAGTGAAGATAGTGTATCCGATGGCCACGCACCGGAGTACGCACCATGTACTTAAGAAAAGGCTATAGATGAGAAGGGATCGTGACAAAACAGCGGTCGAAACATCACTTAAACAAGTCCGTGAAACATGTAAAAACATGATCTTTAGTACAAAAATATATGTTTTGGCATGAAAATAGCATAAGCTAAAAATAGGTTCAAAGTGCATAAGGAGCATGAAATCAATCAAGATGAATAGTTAATATAACCAAATTTATGAATATTGTATCATAAACAAGAATAAAACTTAATTATCTAGGCTTAACATATAGTTAATAATGTTGTTCTATAATCTGTTTCGGTTTAACAAAAATACAGAACATAGGAAACTAACGCGATCTCGAGAGGACCGTTTCTGGTATTAGCGATCTTGCTAGGACTGCTATTGAACTTTAGCGGTCATGGAAACACCGCCTTATGCCTACTACGGGCAGAAGGTTTTTAGCTACATGAGGCCTATTCTAGGGTAATAAACATGTAAAAATCATGCTAAACAAGAACATATGACATGAAATGAAATCAGGAAGATGCATGGGTAGCATGTATTAGGCCAAAGTTAACAACTTTTCCTTTAATGTATGGGACCATGCATGCTATGAAATCCCTAGTTGCGCAGTGATAGGAAAACGCACTATACTCCATGTACAATCAATGAAATTCAGAGAAAAAAGAGGGCTTTTACTCCTGATATATTATTCTAGCCATCCACGAGATAACCTACCTCTGTGACAAGCTTTAGACTTCGGATTTCTAAGTGGAAGATCACTCAGGTTCCTGTATGTCCTGTGCCAAACCAACAATTTCCCGCCCCTCTATCTTCTGATTCTCTTGACCTATATTCGTGAAAATTGGAGGGTAGGTAGAAGATAGAAAGGGGAACAAAAAGTTCTAAAGACACAACGTGAACTAACCATGTTTAGGGCTTCTAATCTCTTGATCTTCACTGGACCGGCGCCCTAGTTCCTGTGTAGCCTGTAGCGAACCAGCGACTTGTGGACGCCCTAATTCTTCAACAGTTGGGTCTTCTAGCATGAAAATTGGAGGGGAGTTAGATAAAGCTAAGGAGAACAAAATCTTCTAAAGAACCAACCTGAGATATCATCTCCTTACCATCGAACATTGTAAGCCAAAGTAAGGGTTCCCGCAGCTCGAACCTGAACCCTATTTAAAGAGTTTACCAAGGGTTTGCGGATTAGATCGAACTTAGAGTCCTACATTGGGGTAGACGTGATCCCTAGAGTGTTCTAGAGAGTCTCCCATGCCAGATAGCTTCGATCCAAGGTGATTAGGTTGCCAGAGATCCAAGCTTTTCACGTTTCTACAAAGCCTGTTCTCAGAACATAGTAGCAGTCGAGTCAAGACCGCTTTTCTATAGTAGCGGTCGTACGATAGACCGCGTTTAGGCATTAAGTCCAAAATTTTTGGATTTTTGAATTTATCAACTAATCATCCCTTATTTGTCCTCTTTATCCCCTTTTTAAATCCAATTGCGTCTCTATAATTGGGCTTGGGCCTAAAAGGTTAGGTTTTGGGTCTTATGGGCCTATTTAGGTGGATTTAAACCTAACATAATATCTGGGCCTTTAAATAATTATTAAATAGACCTATATTCCTTAAATAGCTCATTAAGTCCATTTAAATGCTTAATTATTATATTAACTCCCAAAAAATTCCTAGAAAATTCTCGGGCGTTAGACCCTCCCCTACTTAAAAGAATTTGGTCTCCAAATTCTGTGCATGTGATTTTTAAAGAGAGTGTACTTACATTCAAATATCTCCGGGAATCTCTTACGCATAGCTTCTTACGTTTCCCATGTTGCCTTGTACGGCCAGGATTTGCTCCATTGGATTTTGACCATGGGAATATTTTTATTTCGAAGCTGACGTACTTCTCGCTCAATTATCTTGAGTGGCCTTTGCTTGTACGTCAAGTCTTCCTGTATCTCCAGGTTATCATAACTGATGACATGGAATCGATCATGGATGTATCTTTTTAGCATTGAGACGTGAAAGACATCATGAACTCCTACTAGTTGAGGAGGTAAGGTTAGTCGATAAGCAACCTCACCAACCCTTTCAAGAATTTCAAAAGGGCCTATAAATCTTGGAGTAAGTTTACCTTTGATGCCGAATCTTCGGATACCTCGACCCGGAGAAACTTTGAGGAATACATGATCTCCTATTTGGAATTCCAGGTCACGCCTTCGATTATCAGCATAAGACTTTTGCCTATCTTGAGCCACCTTGAGTTTTTCTTGAATCAGCTTGACTTTTTAGTAGTATCCTGAATAAGTTCTGGGCCTAGAAATTACTTTTTCCCGATCTCACTCCAGCATATAGGTGAGCGACAACTCCTGCCATATAGGGCTTCAAATGGTGCCATTTTAATGCTAGCTTGATAGCTATTATTGTAAGAGAATTCCACTAGAGGCAAGTGGTCGTGCCAACTTCCACCAAAATCAAGTACACATGTCTGGAGCATATCTTCCACGACCTGATTGGTTCTTTCAGTTTGACCATCAGTTTGTGGATGGAATGCAGTGCTGAAATTCAACAGGGTCCCTAGTGAATGTTGTAGACCCTTACCAAGTTCAGATGTAAATTGAGGGTCTCGATCAGATATAATAGTGACAGGGACTCCATGCCGTTTCACAATTTCTTTTACATATAAGGCAGCCAAAACGTCCACGGACCATCGACTCTTAATAGGTAGGAAGTGAGCCAACTTTGTCAAGCGGTCAACGATCACCCAAATACCGTCATGTCCTCCTCTTGAATTAGGCAGACCCATGACAAAATCCATCCCTATACTCTCCCATTTTCACTTGGGAATCGCCAAGGGATGTAGCTTTCTAGTAGGCTTTTGATGCTCTGCCTTAACTTGTTGACAAGTGAGGTAGTGTGATACATAGTCCGCCACTTCTCTTTTCATATTAGGCCACCAATAATTCCTTTTAAGGTCTTGGTACATCTTCGTAGCACCAACGTGAGTGGCATACCTTGATTTATGTGCTTTGTCAATAACTAGCTTTTTAGTATCAGCATGATCTGGGACACAAATTAGTCCTCGGAATAGCAATCTTCCGTCAGATGTAATAGAGAATTCTGACCGTTAATCTATATGATCCTTGATTTGCATCAGTGTAGGGTCATTTTCTTGCAACTTGACCAGGCCTTCTATTAATGTAGGTTGTGATCGAATATTGGTAATAAAGCATTCTTCTTTCTCCGTATTTATATCTAGATTTAATTGGCCAAATTCATCAATGAGATTAGTCATACCTTTCATGAGGCTTGATAACATTCCCATTGGTTTCCTACTGAGCGCGTCAGCTTCAACATTCTCCTTCCCTAGATGATATTGGATGGTGAAGTCAAAATCCTTAAGATATTCTAGCCGTCACCTTTGTCTCATGTTTAGTTCCTTTTGAGAAAATAGACACTTTAGACTTTTATGGTCCGAATATACCGTGAACTTTTCTCCATAAAGATAGTGACGCCAGATCTTTAGAGCAAAATTAACGGCAGCTAGTTCCAGATCATGAACTGGATAATTCTCCTCGTGCCGCTTCAGTTGTCTTGAGGCATAGAAAATCACTTTGCCACTTTGCATAAGAACGCACCTGAGGCCAACGCCTGATGCATCTGTATATACTTCAAATCCGCCGCCGCCTTCGACAGGTAGTGCCAGAATGGGGGCAGTAGTGAGATGTTCCTTGAGAGTCAAGAAACTCTCCTCGCACTCCGTGGTCCATACAACTGGATTTTCCTTTGTAGTGAGTCTTGTGAGAAGAACGACAATTTTTGAAAAATCATTGATGAACCGCCCATAATAACCAGTCAGACCAAGGAAACTTCTAATTTCAGATATAGTCATCGGTCGGCTTCAGTTCTTGACAGCTTCTACTTTAGAAGGATCCACGACAATTCCTTCTTTAGAGATAACATGGCCATGGAAAGAAACCTCCTTCAGCCATAACTCACATTTGTTTAGCTTGGCATATAGTTGGTGTTCCCTTAATATTTGTAAGGCAGTTCTCAGATGTCCCTCATGTTCTTCTTTCATCTTGGAATAGATAAGGATGTAATCCATGAATACGACCACAAAGCGGTCGAGATATGGCCTGAAGACATTGTTCATGAGTTGCATAAATGTTACGGGGGTGTTGGTTAACCCGAATGGCATAACCACAAACTCATAATGTCCGTATCTACTATGGAAAGCCGTCTTGTGAATATCCTCTTCCTTAATCTTTAGCTGATGATAGCCAAACCTAAGGTCAATCTTGGAGAAATACTCCGCACCAGAGATCTGGTCGAACAACTCATCAATACGTGGCAGTGGGTACTTGTTCTTGATGGTAAGTTGATTCAACTACCGGTAGTTGATACACAACCTAAGGGATCCATCCTTCTTCCTGACAAATAGAACCGGCGCACCCCAAGGGGATGTGCTAGGTCGAATAAAGCTTTTCTCCAACAACTCTTGAAGTTACTTTTTCATCTCCTTGAGCTCCGTGGGGGACATCCTATAAGGGGCCTTTGACACAGGTGCTGCTCTAGGTGTGAGTTCAATGGAAAATTTAACCTCTCTCTCGGGTGGTACACCAGGTAAGTCCAAAGGAAAGACGTCTGGAAATTCTTTTACAACGGGGATTTCTTCTATAAGGATTTCCTTGGACTCAGTAATGATAACGGAAGTAAGAAAAGCTTCACACCCTTGTGTAATGAGTTTAGAAGTGTGAAGAGAAGAAATAAGGGTGGGGTGCTTCCTATACTTGATGACAAGGAAAGAAAACTTTGGAAAATCTGGTTTATGAAAAGAAATCTGCCTATTGCGATAATTAATGCCGACGAATGGTCACAAAGCCAATCAACTCCTTTACGTGCTCGGAGAAGTATTTCGACTGGAAGAGTGTAAGAAACTCGTTCCATGTAGGCTGGGCATTTTAGGGTTGTGCCGAAGTGGTCTTCCACCAAGTACGCGCTTCCTTATTAAGTTAAAATGTGGCGAGATAGACTTTCTCTTCATCCGAACACTGCATAACATTGAAGATTCTTTCCATCTCATCTATTCAGTTCTTTGCTTCATCTAGATTAGAAGAGACAGAAAACCGTGGAGGATTTAAGCTTCGGAAATTCTGATGTAAGTCGTCGGCACCAGCCCTCGCGCTAGCTTGGGCTATATTATGTAGTGCCTAGGTAAGACCTGCAATAGTCTGTTGCATCTCGTCCCAATCAACACGGTGTGCCATCGCGAAAATAAGGTACCTGAGAGGATAATAAATTAGTTAATTCTTATGGAATTAATGGGATTAACTTAGAAATTTTCTAATTTAACTATCTCATCCCGGCTCTACCCATTCTCACATTGTTGGAAATTTCTTCCTGGCTCATAGGATTGGGTCCTTAACCTTGGACTTAGCCTATGACATTTTCCTAGGAATAAGTAAGTCTTAAGACCTAGGCTCTGATACCAACTTAACTGTCATGTCCCGAGACATATGTACATTGGAAATAATATCGGGGAACGTGAGTAGTCGGCAATAGGCCGCAAGCTAGCAATATAATCAGAGCACAATAAACATCCACATAAAGATGGAGTACACAATATTTGACCAAAATTCTTACTTTATTTGATAATAATGACTCATCATTACATAAGGTTGACTTTTGATCTACTAAACTCAAGAAAAATGAAAATTACATGGTAAGACTCAATAAAGTAAAAATTACATCATGACCCTAGACTACTTGAAAACTCCGGACATTCTAAGTCTTCTCTCGTCCATCAA
Source organism: Amorphophallus konjac (assembly GCA_022559845.1). Classification (NCBI taxonomy): domain Eukaryota; kingdom Viridiplantae; phylum Streptophyta; class Magnoliopsida; order Alismatales; family Araceae; genus Amorphophallus; species Amorphophallus konjac. The sequence continues at coordinate 203,699,052 of CM040122.1, forward strand.
TCATCACTCTCGGACCTGTTACTAGAATACTCTGAATCCGACTCACTTGAACTTCCTGAAAAGATTAGAAAAGTAGGGTAATGAGCACACTTGCCCAGTAGGTATCTTCGCATCAACATGGAGGCATGCTTTAAGTAATTACATTTTCGCTCTAGTGAATAAGGTAAAAGAAAATGCGATAAAACACATGAACAAATCCAAGTAACAAGACATTAATAATAGAGATATGAAGAATATGGATGGAGAATAGAATATGATCAAGCAAGATTCATAAGGTAAAATGGCATTTCATTAACAAGAATGTACTTCATAACCATAAAGGTTATGCACTAGAAAGTCATGAACAAGAATGTACTAGCAAGCATGTAAATTTTCACAAGTTTGCCTCATGGTTTTCACCCGTCTATAAAAAAAAGTACTCCCGACAGAATGCGATGCCAGTATTCATCGTACCCCAAGGTTTTCAGCACATTTTAGGCTATCTGTCGAGGGGGCTAGTGTGGAGCCCTTGGACACTGTCCGTACCCACTCTTGCATTTTCAAATTACAGATCAAGCTACTTTCATGAGAAATAATATCATTTTGATCAATAATATTCAATTCAACCATAGTTTCATGATAATGTAACCAAGGCAAAGAATGTACTCAATGTAAGAACATGAGAGTTCAAAGAATGATTTAAAACAAGGTCATGCCACAGAAAGAATCCGGCAACATAACGGCATATTCTTTACCTTCCATAACATATTTGATAGCTTTGGAATAAGGTGTTAGGTTCTAGATAATTAATAGACCATCTAGGAACTTAGGAAAACCAACCCTAGGGTCAAACCTCGGGTTAGACATAGCTTAGATAGAAGATGGTCAAGTCCGGACCATTTATGGATGGACGCAGTCTTTCCAGGACCGTTTTTGGATAGATGCGGTCAGCTAAGGACCGTTTCTATGAAGAGTCAACGCATGAAGAAAAGAAAGTCGACACAGTGGTGACATCTAGACAGACGCGGTCACGGGCTGGCCGCTACTACACAGTAGCGATCTTATAAGGGCCGCCTCTAGCCAGGACTCAGAAAACACCAGTAGTGTAAGTGCTTTCTAGACAATTGGGTTTTGAGGGTACAACCAGCTCGGCGTCCTAGTGGGAATCCCATGCTCACGGAGACTTACAGAGGCGTTGAAACAAGGTCGCCTAATCCGGTGGAAGGAATATCCAACAGAGAGGATCACAAGTCCAAGAGGTGTGCTTATAAGTGCAGAAAGTGTATCTGATGGCCACGCACCGGGGTATGCACCTTGTACTTAAAGACTATAGATGAGAAGGGATCGTGACAAAACAGTGGTCAAAACATCACTTAAACAAGTACGTGAAACATGTAAAAGCATGATCTTTCTTACAAGAAAATATGTTTTGGCATGAAAATAACATAAGCTAAAAATAGATTCAAAGTGCATAAAGAGCATGAAATCAATCAACATGAATAGTTAATATAACCAAAGTTATGAATATAGTATCATAAACAGGAATAAAACTTAATTATCTAGGCTTAACATATAGTTAATAGGGCTATTTTACAATCTGTTTCGGTTTAACAAAAATATAGAACACAAGAAACTAGTGCGGTCTCAAGAGGACCGTTTCTGGTATTAGCGGTCTTGCTGGGAACGCTATTGAACTTTAGCGATCGTGGGAAGACCGCCTTATGCCTGCTACGGGCAGAAGGTTTTTAGCTACATGAGGCCTATTCTAGGGTAATAAACATGTAAAAATCATGCTAAACAGGAAGATATGACATGAAATGAAATCATGAAGATGCATGGGTAGCATGTATTAGGCCAAAGTTAACAACTTTTCCTTTAAAGTATGGGACCATGCATGCTATGAAATCCCTAGTTGCGTAGTGATAGGAAAATGCACAATACTCCATGTACAATCAATGAAACTCAGAAAAAATATAGGGCTTTTACTCCTGACATATTATTCTAGCCATCCACGAGATAACCTACCTTTGTGACAAGCTTTAGACTTCAAATTTCTAACTGGAAGATCGCTCAGGTTCATGCATGTCCTATTACAAACCTGCAACTTCCCGCCCCTCTATCTTCTGATTCTCTTGACCTATATTCATGAAAATTGGAGGGCAGGTTGAAGATAGAAAGGGGAACAAAAAGTTGTAAAGACACAACGTGAACTAACCTTGTTTAGGCCTTCCAATCTCCTGATCTTCATTGGACCGGTGCCTTAGTTCCTGCGCAGCCTGTAGCGAACCAGCGACTTGTGGACACCCTAATTCTTCAACGGCTAGGTCTTCTAGCATAAAAATTGGAGGGGAGTTAGATAAACTAAGGAGAATAAAATCTTCTAAAGAACCAACCTGAGATATCGTCTCCTTACCGTCAACTTCGTGAGCCAAAGTAAGGGTTCGCGCAGTTCGAACCTAAACCCTATTTATAGAGTTTACCTAGGGTTTACAGATTATATCGAACTTAGAGTCTTACATTGGGGTAGACGTGATCCCTAGAGTGTTCTAGAGAGTCTCCCATGCCAGATAGGTTTGATCCAAGGTGATTAGGTTGTCAAAGATCCAAGCTTTTCACATTTCTACAAAGCCCGTTCTCAGAACATAGTAGCGGTCGAGTCAGGACCGCTTTTCTATATTAGCGGTCATGCGATAGACCGCATTTAGGAATTAAGTCTGAAATTTTTAGATTTTTGAATTTATCAACTATTTGTCCCTTATTTGTCTTATTTATCCCCTTTTTAATTCCAATTACATCTCTATAATTGGGCTTGGGCCTAAAAGGTTAGGTTTTGGGTCTTGTTGGCCTATTTAGGTGGATTTAAACCTAAAATAATAGTTGGGCCTTTAAATAATTATTAAATAGATATATATTCCTTAAATAACTCATTAAGTCCATTTAAATACTTAATAATTATATTAACTCCCAGAAAATTCCTAGAAAATTCTCGGACATTACAACACTTGTAACCGTAATTGACATCTCTTCATTGCTTTCTTACTCAACACCTCATTTGATGCTTGTCTTGGAAGAAAGGGAATGATGCAGTGGAAAGAGGGGGCATTCAAAGTATTCAAGGCAATGCATCATACCTGGCTTCTTCCTCATCTGAGGTAAAGCTCAAATATGCCAAGTTCATATCTGCTAACATATCAATGGAGCTCTATCTAGCTATGTTGAACAAATGGCTATGGAGGTTATCATATAGAGGTACTGTGGGAGCTACAGAGTTTGGGACCTTTCATGTGGCACCATGTGTAATATCTCCATCATCTGTGTGGGTATTTTTGAGGCTTGGGATGTGGTTTTATATCAAATAGGATTCTGCATAGGTGGAGCAACTAAGCATTATTTACACCAACCATTTATTTATGTATTATTTATGTTTTCAAGTTTCTATTATACCTAAGGTGACGTCTTGTGGTGTAAACTATGCTATTATGGGACAGTTGGTTTGATCATACAAGGAATCTCATTTAGGAGGAACGCTCCCTGCATTGATGGACTGAAAAGTTTGTATACTGCTGGAGCTGAATTTGTTCTTTGATTGTTGACTTTGTTCTGTTTCCTTTTGTGGATTGTTTCTCATTGTTTTGTTGGCACTTGAATATCATATAGGCAAGAAAGGCAGTTTTGGGTTATCTTCAAGTTTTCCGCTCATGCAGATCTTCATCATTTGGAGATGTTTCTGGCAGGGAAGCAAGCAGATGCCCTTCAGGAGGCACTCCAAGTTCTTGAAGCAGTGGGCAGTGTGTGAGCTCTATATTTATTTTTGGAAGCATTCATTAGTAGAGGAGCAATAGAGTATGGACAGATGAAGAACTTGGTGGTGTGACCCTTGATTATTGATAGTTTACTTTCTTGTAAATATAAAAACATTAGAAGATAAATTTAGTCTTCACTGTTATGGTTTCTAAAATACTTACATGCTCCATGTTGCACCTCAAAAACCAGAATATACATTCATTCTCATGTTCATGTTCGAGTAATCCTAGCAGCAAGTGCAACACGTTGCATCTCTTCTATCTTTGTGAAGGCAGCGCTCTACTAAAATATTCTATATTCAATCCTTTTTGCATTTTTTAGGACCAATCTCTGCTTCATGTAAGTATGTGTCTATATACACATACAAGTCTATTACAGAATTATTGTTGTTCCTTCACCTGCTGTGATGTGTTTATAGAATCATTATTTCTATTTTGTTATTATATTTTTAGAAATATTCTTTGAATTCCTTGAAATTTCTTTGTCAATTTTCTTCACTTGGTTCAGTTTTACCTTCAATATGCATTTGTTGTGTCAACTTATGACTTCTTCCACTGCCTGGTCCTTCACATTTATCTTGGTGCATGATTTTTCACTGAAATTGTATGAGGAACTGCCTTCTAGCATTGGATTCTCAAGGAAGCATCATATACACCAAGTAGGAAGCCTCCTGAGAGGATAGGTGTTGTTATTGAGGTAGCTAATTTGAGGCCTGTCAAACACTTTTATAAATTCTCTGATGTTTGTCATATAAAAAATAATTTTTTGCATGGCAGGCTGTAAGAAGTAATAGGTATGATAAAGATCCAATGCTCGTTTCGTGTGGTATCTCTATTGACAAGTAACTTACTCGTATTGATGGTTGCATTCTGGATGCTCCAAAGGCGACTACCCTAACCTTGTTCCAGAATTTTAAATTATCTTTCATGTTGCTGGAGTAGATGTTCATCCAAGTTTTCTTCATGGGCCTAAACTTTATCATATGTATTTCAGTTGCATTTTGGTAATGAAGAATCCATTCCTCGAAATGGACGCTGGAACTTCAACTATAAGGTCAAATAATTGTCTAGTGTTTTTCTAACATTTTGGCTTACAATAGTGAAATTCATGTTTTCTATCCCACATGCGGAAGCTTTTGGAACCAAAGCACATTGAACATTAGGTAATTGTGAATGTTTTTGTTCGCTGTGATTTGAGTTATCTTTCTCGTGAACTCCTTAATTGTGGGCTCAAGAAGGGAATTGTAGGTTGTATCATTTCAAAAAGTCATTTTCCTTTTAGACTGAGGGATCATAACCCATGGGGAAATTGTTAACACTATATATAGGTTGTTCTTATCATCTCGACATATGTGCTGATGTCTGCCATATGATAATGTTGAACTATGTATCAATACCTTTGTTTTGTTATTTGTTGGTATCACGAATGTTGCCATGCCAACCTGAAAATAAAGTACATGTGATGTAATACTAAAAGAATTGAGGGACATTGAGTTGGAAGATAGGAATAGAGCTTGATATGTTTTATGTTATTAGAGAGTCATGAGTACTGTCAGCTTCGAAGTCTACTTCTTGGGAACTTTTCTTTCATTTTTGGAATGGTAGAAGGAAGTTTGGAATCAAAAGAATAGGTTGGATGAAATGTTTGTTTGTTTAAGTTTTTTAAGCCTGTGGTCCCTTTGGAAGATGGTGATCTCATCACCTGGGCGGGCATTGTGGGGTGGGTGTCGTTATCCTCATATTCTCAACAATTCAGCTCTTATAGCTTCAAAGAATTTGGGGGTTTGCAATTTCAGGCTTCATACATATCATTTAATGTTATTTTTTAGTTACTTCGCCATATTTCATGTTTGATCTTAATGTGTAACATGTTTCCATCTAGACACAGCACATCCATAAGCATGTTACACATTTGTTCTTAGACAACTATTTCATGCCTGATGTGTTCACTTCTACAGGGTGATTTTGTTCTAAAAGGCCATTCCCTTTAAATATTATAATAGTCATTATTTACTGTTTTAGGGATGGTGATGGTTATTATTGGCTTACAAGAAGAGTTGATGACATTAACGTCAGGTTGTCAATGGGACCATAGATCCTAGTTTATGAGGGGGTGATTTCAACTTTGGAGATATTGCATGGGTTAGAACTGATTCTTATTCATGGTTATCTACCCAGTTATATGAAATTTTTTCGTACATAAATTAAGTTGAAAATATTTCTCACTTTGGAAATTTGGTAGATTTTATTATGTGAGGACTTTAGTGTTTTAAAATGCTTCAATAATTCTTGTTAAGGTGATTGTTGAGGAACAAGCCTATCCTTGTGTGCACTAAGAAGATAAGAGGTTGTGCATCCAAAAGAGTTTTGCCATAATTTTGAACTATATGAAGGTTCATTATCTAGATTTTTTATCTTTTTCTCATTGGTATCTTTTACTATTCATGTTTTTCTCTCAATATATCCTTTCTCCTATGATTGATCCGTAAGTGTAAGTGCTAATGGATTTTTTTTTGGTCGGGGGTGTGGGGATGGGGTTCTATCCATGAAATATTGTCAGAAGTTTGATAGTTTTTTTGTTAGTCGAACCTTAGTTTTTAAGAAATGAAGGATTGTAATTTGGTGTGAATGGATTGTTCAGTGAATGGATTGTAAATGTATGTTCCTCAATTATCTTCAATGAATGGATTGTAAATAGGTGTAAATGAGAATTGTGTGGATCAACATGGTTGTGAGTGATATAATCTATGAATGTGAAGATATGAATGGATGTACTATTATAGGTGATAAGAGAACATATATTAATAGGATTTTTAAAAAAAGATAACCTATTCCTACGTTTTTTATTAACTGACGTTAAACCATTTTTCTACGTTTTTTAAAAAGTCTTGTTAATCTTTATTCATATGTTTCTTTTACAATCTGGCAAAAGGTAATACTTACATTTTTAGAAATGCAGGTATATCTTTTTATATGTGTGTCTGTAGGTGACTTTTACCTACGCTTCTGTTGGAATATTCTTACGCTTTGGAAGCGTAGGTATAGGTTGATCTATACCTACGTTTCATTGAAATATAGGTATAACCTATAGTCACGCGAGGAAGCGCCACACTTTGAAAGCGTGGCAAGTAAACGTAAATAAGAGATTTACCTACGTTTTTTGGACCTATACCTACGTTTTTAAAACATAGGTAAAGGCCAATTTTCCTATAGTAAGTAGCTTGTTTGCTAAGATTCTCTTCCATTGGTTCTTCAACAATTAGTTTCCCTTTCCCTTTCCCAGGATAGAAGGATATGGTCTTGAATTCAAAAGGCCTCTTCTCAGTAGGATTGAAACCCAATCCTTCCTTTCTGAAATTAACCCAGGTGCCTAAGATAGCATCTAGGTTAGATTTACCCTGGGTCATTCTTTCTAGGGCGGAATGTTTGTTCTTTCGCTCTTCTTCTACTCTTTCCAAATTTTTATGCAGCTCAATATTAACAACGTTAATAGCTTCATATTTTTCAAGATTGAGTTTGTTCTCTTTCTCCCAATCTTCACATTTCAGGTTGGTCTGGCTTAGCTATTTCCTAAGATCATCATTTTCTTCCTTTAGTCCTATCAAATCTGAGTGGGTGGTTTCAAGAGTTTTAGCTTGTTTTTTTAGTTCTTCATTTTCATTCTTTAAGGTTTCTAACTCTTTGTTGGCAGATTTATCATGAGCAAGAGCGTTGATCTTTTTCTTCAAATGCTTATTCTCCTTTTTATACATTTCATACTTCTCAAGTAGATCAGCATATGCATCTTCCAAATCCTCAATTGAAAAAGTTTCAAAAGGATTGGTTACCTGATCTTCTTCTTCGCTGGCCATTAGACAAATGTCTTCCTCATCTTCCAGTGTGGAAGAGCTCTCGTCTTCCTCCTCGTCATCGCTCCACGTACACACCATTGCCTTGGGCCTCTTTCCCTTGGCCTTGGACATTTGCTTGAGCAGCTCAGGACACTCTCCTCTCATGTGTCCCGCCTTATTACATTGGTAACATATGACATTGTCAGATTTCTTAATTTGTTCAGGTCTGAAGTTGGAGTTTCTACTTACCTGTGGAAATTTCTTCCTTCTCTGAAATGTACCTTTACCTCTTAAGAACTTTTTGAACTGTCGGGTGAGGAGTGCATGGTCAGCTAGATTTGCCTCTAAGATGCTTTGCTTTTCATCTTTTGATTCATATGTGCTTTCAGAAACTTTGAGAGCCACAGTCTTCTTGGGCTTGATGTCTTCTTCACTTCTCTTCAAGTTGAGCTCATATGTCATGTGCGAACCTTTCAAACCATCTACTGTCATGGCAGACAAGTCCTTTGAGTCCACAACCACCGTGGCCTTAGTGTGCCATGCTAGGGTGAGAAATCTGAGAATCTTCCTAATTAGTTCACTATCTGGATTTTCCTTTCCCAATGATTTTAAGGAATTAGTTAACTGGGTGAGCCTGGCATACATCTCAGAGATGGGTTCGTTAGGTTTCATTCTGAACATTTCATAGTCAGTAGTTAGCATGTTGGCATTGGTGGCCCTAACTTCAGATGTAGCCTCATAGATTAGCTCAAGCCTATCCCACATTTCTTTTGTAGATTTACAAGTGGATACTCTTGAGTATTCAGTGGGGTGGATAGCGCATTGCATTATGTTCATGGCGCTCCAATTGGTTGTGAAATCTTTGATATGGTCCTGTGTCCAGGTATCATCTGACTCTGGCACAACAAATGGACCTTTACTCACAACACGCCATGTCATGTGATCCTGGGCACGCAGAAAAACTTCCATTTGGTTCTTCCAATACAGATAATTAGTTCCACCGAAAAATGACGGTTTGTTGATGGCCTGGCCCTCATCTATATAGCTGCGAGGGACATTCCCATCGGATATCCCTGGGTCGTTGGATCACATCTCTAGGGAACCCACTCTGATACCAATTGTTGGATGGTATAAGAGGATCAACAGGGAGGGTGAATAGATCCTATACCAAATATTCAACTTCTACAAACAAGTTTTAAAAGATAGCGCTATAGTTAACACAAGCAAGGTAGGACGACAGATTAACGAAACTAAAAGATAAGAAAAACTCTAAGAAAACACAAGCCACCTGCGAAGAGGGAATAGAGGAAATGGAGAACAAACCACAACACAATGCTTTTAAGGTGGTTCGGCTACACAAAGGCACACCTACGTCCACCCCTCACCAACTCGGTGAGGCTTCCACTCTTTGGCCAAACGAAACACACACACACACACACACACGCTGGAGACCAGCTGAACACGAGGACTAGCTCCAACACACACACACACACACGAGGATAAGTCCTCAACACACATGGGGAAGAAATCCCCCATGGAAGAAACAAAACAAAGCAAGAAAGACAGGCACACACACGGTGATTGTGTTGTAGAAAAATAAAGACAACGCAAGACAGTAAAACAAGAAGCTGCAACTATAGCAGTCACGAACATGCACTACGAACGGCGGGGCTAAACCAATGAGGCAGGGAACCAGGGCTAGCTTGCTTGCTGGGAATCCTTCTTCTTCCTTCACCTTCCTCTCCGATGGAAGTCTGAACTGGCTCTCATTTCTCTTTTCTTCTCTCTCTTTTTCCCATGCTCTGCTCTTCCTATAGGCCAACGTTTTAACTCCAACAGTAGCTTCATACAAGGGAGGGCCGTCCAATATATAGCCCTCAAGAGGCAGCTGATTTTCCCTCCATTTCTCTTGCAATTTGAATAGCTGAAAGAAACGAAAGGGTTTGACCAAGGACACCTATAGAACCTTAATCTCTGCTAGCAGAAAGGACGTCCTTTGTCCAGGGATATTTTTCCTTCTAGATAGAATCCTTGTTGGCTGGCGCAAGTGATAGAGTTGGTAGTGAGAGAGCCTTTTCCAAGGTTTGGTATTGACAGATATATGGAGTAAGAATTTACCATGGACACTTATAATGACAAGGACCTTTGTGTGTCCTAGAAATCTTCTCCAAACCTCAAAATTAGTGTATTTTAAAGGTTTACGTCGGACCTTTCTGCCCTTTGTACCATTTTTGAAAGGACACATCTGTCGGAATACTTTGAGATTCTTCTTCAGTGAGTTCGACCTGCTGAGAGGTGAGGTTGACACTACTTCACAAAATCTGGTTTATAATGGCTTCTGGAAGGTCCTGAGGTCGACCTCCTATAGAAGTGATGTCGACACTGCTTGCGCTGGTCGCTTTACAGAGTGCTGGTTGTTAAACAGGAGGACGGTGAGCTAGAAGGGGAGGGGATGAATAGATCACTGTTTAAAAAGTATTTGTCCTAGCCGAGGTAATCTTAGAGGATGAGATGGGCTAGGAAGACGGACTATATATAAAATAATCCGAAACCTCAACCAAGATAAGGCAGGTCACGAGCGCAGAACATATATCACTCAGAATTTCATCAGCACATATGCACAAGCACTAAGCGAGCAGTCAGACCAAGGTTTCGATCAACAACAATCACACTTACTTCATGAAACCAGACAAAAACATAAAGAGAAAAGATGCGCACAATCACACCACGAAGAACAAGAGGTTTAGATGGTTCAGTCTGCAACCAGCAGACTTACGTCCATCCCTCACTCAAGGCCGAGTGAGGCTTCCCTTTCACAAGAAGGAACCGCAGACTCAGTCTGCCAACAACACGCTGATCCACAGCTTGGGGATCGAAATCCCTACAGACGCTGAACACACAGCTTGCACCCAGGTCTCACACCCCAAGACCTGACCCGGAGATAACTCTCCCTTCCTCTTAGACAAGAGGGAACCCAGCAGTGACCCACACTCACTGCAAATCAGAGACGCTGTCTCTCTTCCTCCACAGCCGGAGGGAACAACCCAGATAGCCTCCTCACTATCTGAACACAACAACCCCGGAGACCACCTCCCTTCCTCCGATCTGATTCAGAGGGAACCACAATGCAACCCAGAGGATTCACCTCTCTTCCTCTACACCTAGAGGGAACGATAAAACAGAGTATCGGAATTTAAGAACAAACAACTGAAAACATAAAGAAATATCGAAGACAATCGAACGGAGAACCAATGTAGCTTCTTAAGGAAGCATAGACAAAACATAGCAGAAAACCATCCTCTCCTTCATCACTCTCTCTCTTCCAGGTACGCTCAACGAATGGATCAGGATGGCTTCTCCTCTCCTTCCTCTCGCTCTGGCCTTACCCTTTTCCTTGTGGCTTCGGCAGCTTTTCAGGAGCAGAAACCTTCATATATATATCCAACCTCACGAGAGAGTGAGGGTTTGGGAGACACGCGCGAAGTCATGCTTCCAGATGAACCGAGCCACGTATTAGACGATTATTCCCTCGGATCACGTGCTCACATGATTGGAATAAAGTTTCAATTTGTCTTTAAGTCCCTGTAAGGTTTCAGAGAACATTCAGTCAATCTGAGAAATATTCAAGTCATACATTGTTCACACAGATTGCGCGGGACTTATCAAAGGACTGAAGAACGCGTCAACGCACTAAAGTCAAGGCGTTAACACAATGGATATAATGGAGAACAGGTCCCTTGGCAAAACACACTAATGCGTCAACGCCTTAGTGACAGCGTCGACGCGTCTGCTTGGTTGATGATCATAAGACCTTGGGTCATAAGCTCAAGGCGTTGACACTTCCATTGTGTAGCGTCGCCTCAGCTCCTTGGGCGAGATGCACAATCTCTTGGTAACAAGCCAATGCGTCAACGCTTCAGGTGACAGCGTCGACTCAGCTTCATAGGCGAGACGCTCAAGCCCTTGGCACCAAGCCAATGCGTCAACGCTTCCATCGTGCAGCGTCGACTCAACTGCTTAAACGAAATGCTCACGCCCCTGGCAACAAGCCAATGTGTCAACGCATCCAGTGACAGCGTCGACGCAGTGGACAAAATAGCAAGCGAAAGACGCACTATTGCGTCTACGCAGCCAGCCAAGTGCGTCAACGCACTAAGTGCACAGAACCCATATAAACAAGACAAATAAGTATGAGCTCATGGGTGAACATGATAGAGGAGCATTAAATCAAAAAAGCATGATGAAAAAGCATTTGATCCATAGATGTGCATGCAAGACAACAACATTAGATCCTAAGAATATTTAGACAATGCAGGATCTTTATCATTCATCAAGGAGCATCAAAATAATTATCATAAAAATAATTTGATTCATAGTGTTAGTCATCATCAAAACTACAGAGATGCAACAATCTCCCCCTTTTTGATGATGGCAACACCATGAGTCAAATTCAGTGAAATAAAAAACACCAACTTAAAACATTCTTAATAAAGGCAGCAATGGTGACCTCTCAAGGCCTGAACTCACAGCATGCATCATCTTTTACCTAAAACCATTCCACCTTCCTTCCACTACTTTCAACCTCTTTACTCCCCCTTTCAACCTTCTCCCCCTTTGACATCATCAAAACAAGGAGGAAGAGAGATGTTGACGCTGGACTGATGAGAAAAGATGGAGAGGATTCCAACAGTAGACACTCAGTATCAAATCTTAGATGCTTAAGTGGGGCTGTAAGGTCCAGTGAAGAATCTTGGAGTTCTGGTAAGAGAAAGAGATTCAGAATAAACTGGAAGTTTATCAACTTACTATGATTACGAGAGAAGAACAAGTGGCAACAAGTATGACTGAGGTAGCTGTTAAGGCTTGCCAAAGAGACAACAAGAGTTTGAACCACTAAGACAGCCTGTAGGCAATTCGGACAAACAGTCCAGGCAGAGAAAGCACAGTTATAGAGTGTATTTGGCCAGTTACACTTTTGACATTAAGTATGCACCTTGGTCAGAGGCCAGCATCCTCAGTTACTCAGTGTAAGAGCCTCATCACTTCTCAATTAGAGAACAGAGATAGTGACCATTGGTTGTTACATGAGGAGACACCTTGATCAGAGGCCAGAATCCCCAGTTACTCACCATATTGTCATCATTGCTCTGCCAAGCATAATTTTGAATTGTATTTCTTTCTTTTGATTTTGTTTATAAGAACTGATACCTCATGACATAGGAAATTCTCATTTCATTGATGGGATTCCTAGTTTCTCAGTATGCAGTTTTAAGCACAGATCAGTTTAACTAGCTCAACAGGGGGTTGTTTGAAGACAAAAACCAGGGCAAATATTAGAGGTCTTATCAAGATGTCCAATGAGAAGCTCATAAACAGAAACCATTTCTTACAAGTCTAGCTTGTTCATGAGTCATGCAACAAAGTAAGAGGATATACTTGTGAAGGTTAATCTTAGCCTCTTAAGACTTACTAGAAGAGGATTCTAGCTGGACTTTAATTGCACAAACTTAAGAATGTAGGAGAGGAATGAGGTTCTATTAAGAGGAATATTCAAGATCAATTCTAACATTTAATCCAGCAACAACAACCATCTTTCAAGTGTTTCTAATTAGTCAAGCTCCCCCTCTCTAGTAGCTCTATCTTCCATTCTACCCAGAAAACAGTAGAGAAGCAGAATTGACTTTACTCAAAGCACACACCCGCTCCCCCTCACATAGGGACCCCCACCAGAAAAAAAATATGACAAAACTACCACTAAATTTAGGGAAATACATGAACCAGAAATCATTGCCTCAAATCAGTCAGAGTTTGTAAATACCAAGTTCTCTTCTCAAAGAGGTGAGTTTTTCAGTATCTAGAGGTTTTGTAAAAATATCAACAATTTGCTCTGCAGTCCCAACATGAACTAATTCAAATGTTTTATTTGCAATTTCATTTCTGATAAAGTGGTGCCTGATTTCAATGTGTTTTGTTCGTGAGTGTAAAACAGGATTCTTTGCAATGTTTATGGCACTAGTGTTATCACAAAAGATGGGAGTGCAACCTGTCTCTACTTGGTAATCCTGAAGCTGATGCTTGATCCAGATAACCTGAGTGCCACAGCTGCTTGCAGCCACGTATTCAGCCTCAGTAGTGGAAAGAGCCACTGAATGTTGTTTCTTTGAACTCCAAGAAACTAGGCATCCTCCTAAGAATTGGCAGTGGCCACTGGTGCTCTTCCTATCTAGTTTGCATCCAGCAAAGTCTGCATCAGTGTATGCAACTAAATCTAATGTGCGTGAAGCAGGATACCATAAGCCTAATGTATGTGTGGCAGACAGATATCTAAAGATTCTTTTTACAGCAGACAAATGTAGTTCAGTAGGCCTAGACTGATATCTTGCACATAAACCAACACTGAATTGTATGTCTGGCCTAGAGGCAGTTAAGTACAAGAGGGATCCGATCATACCTCTGTAGAGTTTTTCATCCACTTGTTTACCTGACTCATCTGCATTAAGGGTCATGCTTGTGCTCATTGGGGTGGATATTTGCTTCAGGTTAGTCATTTCAAACCTTTTTAGGATATCCAGCGTGTACTTGGTTTGGTGGAAGAAATAGCCATCTGTCATTTGATTTATCTGCAAGCCAAGGAAATAAGTCAGTTCCCCAACTAAGCTCATCTCAAATTCAGCTGACATAAGCTGTGAAAATTCTTTACACAGTTCAGGATTTGTTGATCCAAAGATGATGTCGTCCACATATACCTGAACTATGATGAGATCTTGTCTTGAGTTCTTAGTGAATAAGGTTTGGTCAACTTTACCTCTGTTATATCCTTTATTCAGTAAGAAACTGGTCAGCCTTTCATACCAGGCCCGAGGAGCCTGCTTTAATCCATAAAGATCTTTGTTTAACCTGAAAACTTGATCAGGTTTAGTCGAAAACTGAAAACTAGGAGGTTGTTCAACATAAACTTCTTCTTTTAGAATTCCATTCAAGAAAGCACTCTTAACATCCATTTGTTGAAGTTTTATGTTGTTTGAACAAGCAAATGCTAATAGAATTCTGATAGCCTCCATTCTAGCTACTGGAGCAAAGGATTCATCAAAGTCCACTCCATACTCCTGACTGTAGCCTTTAGCAACAAGTCTAGCTTTATTCCTAGAGATGACACCTTCTTCATTCAATTTGTTCTTAAAAACCCATTTTGTTCCTATTACATTGAGATGTTTAGGTCTAGGTACAAGTTCCCAGACATTGTTTCTATCAAATTGCCCTAGTTCTTCACACATGGCAGTTACCCAATTCTCATCGCTTAAGGCTTCTTCAATGGTCTTAGGCTCAATTTGAGAAACTAAAGCAATTAAGTCCTGATTCTGAACATTTCTGAAATGAGATCTTGTCCCAGGGGGATCATTAAGACTACCAATAATATTGGTTACAGGGTGGTCTTTTAAAATTCTGACATTTGTTGAGGACTCACCTTGTTCGGCTGTACTTACTGGGTTCAGATCAGTGGGTTCTTCAGCTGGTTGTACTTCCTCCTCTTGCAATTGATTTAGGAACTCTCCATCATGACTTGTAGACCTGTTATCATCATTTAGACTGTTAGAGATTTTTGTTTCATCAAAAATAACATGAGGGGTTTCCTCTACAGTTCTATCAGTTTTATTAATGACCCTGAAGGCCCTAGATGTTTCAGAGTATCCTAGGAATATTCTTGGAATACTTCTGGCATCAAATTTATCTAAGTCTCTCTAGTTGTTATTACACTACAAGAAAAAGTGGCTATAGAGACCGAATTAGCGACCGATTTAATCGGTCGCTAGTCGGTACCAAATAGAGACCAATTCGGAGACCGAAATAATCGGTCGCATAACCGAGACCGTTTCAGCGACCGCATGTATATCGGTCGCTATTATTGCGACCGAATTAACTTCGGTCTCCCGTCGGTCGCTGATGCCGTTATACTTCCTACTACGACCCCCGCCCGCCCGAGCCCTCCCGCCCGAGCCCCCCCCCTCCCGCCCGAGCCCCCCCTCCCGAGCCCCCTTCCCCTGTGGCCCCCTCTCCGCCCTAGCCCCCCTCCCCGCTCCCGCCCGAGCCCCCTCCGCCGGAGCCCCCCCTCCGCCCGAGCCCTCCCGCCCGAGCCCCCCTCCTCCGCCGGAGCCCCCCTCCCCGTGCTGCCTCCCGCCCGAGCCCCCCTCCGCCGGAGCCCGTCGCCGCGCCGCTCGCGTCGAGTCGCCGCTCGCCCTGCCGTCGTCGCCCTCCGCAGGTACCTCTCTCTCTCTCTCTCTCTCTCTCTCTCTCTCTCTCTCTCTCCCTTCCCCCTCCGTCACCGGCCTGCTCCCCTCCCCCGCCGGCGGAATATCGGGACAAACAGCGCACCGGCGGCTAACGGGGTCTCGTCAACGCGACGTGCAGGGACAAGCAACCTGTTGTCATCAGGACCACTACGAACCGTTGCCGTTGGCCGACGGTCGCTGTTTTGTTGCGCTGGAGGACACCGACGGGGGGGTATCATGCCCTCACACGGCAGCCACAGAAGATACATAACACACCTCCCTCTTTCACACGTCAAACACCACCCCACCCCACTCTACTCTGGTGGCTGGCGAGTGAGGTTTCCCGGGGACTCGCTCTTGAAGTTAATCGAAGGGCGTCCCAGAACCCGCACTGGCCTGCGGGGGACGTGTGGAGATAACGAGCGAGGGGAGAACGTGTGGCTGGGCAAACGTCTCGATCGGTTTTTGTTCTCCACCTCCGTCTTTATTTTATCGTGGCCTGATTTAATAAAAAAGAATTAGAATAGGAGAGAGTGACTTAATAATTTTAATGACAGAACTGATGATGTTTCAGGCTTAATTTCCCCCTCTTCCAAAGTTGGGATGCAACCAATTGCAAACCATTGAGCAGGGCCAAGCCCTTTGACAAGCTCATCAGCTGGATCATTAAGATGTGGGGGGGGGGGGTAGTAATTAACCTTCCGATCGAGTTCCTGAACGCTAACCCAAAAGCGCCCAAGTCTACAGTAGGAGCATCGTCAAAATTTGTCTTCACACCACTTCCAGTACATGCAGGAGTACTCCACTTCTGAGTTTCCTTGGCACTTTAAATGAAAATCCCCGGCTTTTTTCTCACCAAACCATAGAGTTGAACTCGTTTAAAGCTAGCCCGTCTGTCTACTAAGGATGAGAGACAGGGTGACGGTTACCTCTCGTCAGACACAAATTTACATGTAGATTTCCAAACATGCCAGCAGATCCTGAGGTAACAAAGGGGGATGTGATATTTGTCCTCGGGACGTTGTGTGAACAGGGGAGAGGCGCACTCCAATAATTCCATGAATGATGATTCGAGGAAGAGCTCATCCACACCTAACTTGCTGTACATCACGATATAACGAGGGGCATGTGCAAGATGGGTTCTTGATATATATGTGCTACGGATCTAATCTGGCATAGGTTGTACGTGTAGGGTCGGAACTGTTATTTATGGCCAGAGTGCCGTTGACTGGGAGAGCAGAACTAATAAAAGGGCCCTCTCTTTCGAAGTCATTCACCCCATCACCTATCGGTTGGGTGCCTATCCAACCACTGTACATATGTGGACAAATTAAAACTTCTTGCAGCTCCTCCGGTTAATGGGTGGGTGCGTGTTCAGCTCACGCCATATTTTCGAGAGGAAAAGAATAGTGACCCGGACGCGTGGTCCCAGAGGAACCCACAATGCTTTTCCCCGCAGGCCGTCGCACCATGCAGCTCATTTGGAGTGGGGGAGATGCATGTACTAGCAGTACAGATTGCCAGCATGAGAACAGGGTTATCCTTCTGGTCTGCATGCAACCGTTGAGAGCAGTTTCCCGCATCGACTCAAATTGAAGATATCCGCCTCATCTGTACTACTGTGTTGCGGAAACGTCGCTGTCTGCAAATTGCAAGGTCGATTGAGGTCAGGATAAGCTGAATACCAAGCATAATTTTCAAGCGGTTACAGGGACAGAAACCTAAAAGAAATTATAACCATTTGATAACTTGGCCCTATGCTCTAGTATCAGAGATTCAGGTATAGGATTATTGGTATATTACTTTAGTAGATTAAGGAAGAGAGTAGATCTGCTATATCTGATAGGTAACATCTAACATCCATATCCATGTGTGCGCTCAGCATAACATACTCTTTGCCTTACAATTGACCCATCCTCTCTCTCAAGTAAAGCCCCTTATTTGCATCTCTTTTCTCAATTCATTCTCATAAATCTTCTATGACTATAAGTTGTCAAATATTATTACAATTCCAGTCACCTTGACATCAAGAAGTTTCTAGCTGGCCACAGGCTGTCAGGTACCTATGAGGATTAGTTACAATGTTTTTCTAAAAGTTTTTCTTCCTCCATCTGTTTGTTTAAAGACCTATCATACTATCTTATCCATCCTCAGTAATAAAATGGGGTTTAAGATTGCACCATATTTACTAATGTTCAAAAAGTAACATTGTATGTTTTGATGAGTGAAAAAGTGTCATTTAATGGTTATAAATGTTTCTGTCCTGCATCAGATTTGGTATCAGAGCATAAGGGAATCAACTTATTTTTATAAGTTGAGGTCCTACATTTTGTAATCAGTATGCTTCCTCTTCCGATTATTTTTACTGCATATTTACCTAATGGACAACGAGCAGAAATTGATGTACATGAGTCGGAAGATAAGAATTGGATTTCACCTGACATTGTTAAGTCACTTGCTAAGACCGGAGAAATTGTTATTGAGGGTGACCGTGTATTTGTGGAGTTCTCTAAGAAGTTCAAAACAGTCACGTATGATGATGGAGCTTGGTGTGACATTGGGTCAATGGCTGCCCCATTCATTATTTTAGGAAGAAAGTGGTTAGAAGAAAGAAGTGCGGTTATTGATTCAGAAAGAAAAACATGCACTTTGAGTTTAGTGTTATTTTCTTGTATTTTCGTAATTAAATTAAGGTTTATTTTTAGTTTAGTGTTATTTAGTCGGTTATGTGTTTTGTTAATTTTAATAGTTAGGGTATTGTTGGATGAAAAGTAAAGTGTGTTTTATTATTGTCTTATTCAGTAATGATACCATCAATTTCTTTACTTGATTTCTGCATAGCTAGTGACAGTGTTGTCTTTAAGCTAAAAAGTATCATGCTATATTTTATTTCTACTAAATAGCTAGTGAAAGTGTTGTCTTTATGTTGGATGTTAAAATAAAATTCCTGTTTTCATTGTGTACATGTATTGCCAATTTCACATGTTACTGCTATGTTTTTAGATTGTGTTATTATCTTGTCAATATTTAATTAGTTGGGTGTTGTATGTGAGCTGAGATGCGTGGGTGCAACCTAACATTGCACGCATCTTAGGAGAGCGTGTTAAGCCCGTGCCAATCAACCTACCCGTTCAAGACTTTGGGATTGATATGCACGTTCTCATTTTGAATGATGAGAATGTGTATATCTAACTCAAAGTCTTGAATTGTCCCGTTTGGACAGTCTGTGAATGTTTGATCGCACTTAGGTGGTTAATTACTATATGTGTTTGTGTTGTTTGTTAAAAATTTTGGCTGCGTCTTCTCACTCCTCTCTGATATACCTTTATTGATTTTGATTATTTTCTTAACCACTTATTAGTAAGTGTTTAAGAAAATTTCTTAATCAATAAATATTTTGTGGTATATCGGAGAGGTGTGGGGAGATGCTGCCGAAATTTTTAGCAAACAACACAACACATATAGTAATTAATCGTGCGATCAAACCTTCACAGATGGGTTAAAAAGTGAAGATCTAAATGATATTTCCGTCCTATTTAAAATGGCAGACATGGACGATGTGAGGTAAGGGTTGTACTTTTTATTTTGTTAAACATGTTAAAGTTTTGTGTGTTTACATTTCATTCGCATAGGGAAAATGTCTGAAGATCGTTCATGGATGTACCGTAGAGTAGTTGATCAGGTGGTGTCTATAGAATTTAAAAATGGAGTTGAGAGATTCATTCAGTTTGCTTTGAGAAATTCTATTGAAGCTGTAGATTGTGAGGGTCGTATCCGATGTCCTTGTGTAGTCTGTAAGAATTTGAAGTGGCTGACAACATGGGATGTACAACGTCATTTATACAGAAAGGGGTTTGTTAAAGATTATACAAACTGGATATGTCATGGTGAAACATTGTGGTCGACCTACGAGCCTGCCAATGTTGGAAGTGGAAGTTCATATGTTGATATGGTCATAGATGCTGCTGGTCCAGGATTCAATGTTCACGAGGAGCATGTACATAATGAAGAACCGCCAAACAAGACAGCTGAAAGATTTTATCAGCTACTCAAAGATGCTGATGAGCCATTGTGGACTGGATGTCAAAATCACTCTCGACTGTCTGCGGTGTCACAATTATTGAACTTGAAATCTGAATTTCACATCAGTGAGATTTGTTTTGATCGTTTGTTACTGATTATCAAAAGTATGTTGCCACAAGATGAGAAATTACCTGAAAATTTTTATCGTGCAAAGAAGATGGTCACTGACTTAGGGCTTGGATATAAGAAAATAGATGCATGTCCTAATCATTGCATGCTATATTATAATGAGGCTAAAAGTAAGGTATCATGTTCCATATGTGGTCATGATAGATTCAAGCCTAAGAAAGGGGACAATTCAAAGCAAAAAGATATACCATATATGTCATTGCGGTATTTTCCTATTGCACCGAGATTGCAGAGAATGTATATGGCACCAAAGATAGCTCAACATATGAGATGGCATGCGGAAAGAGTACGTCGACAACATAATGTAATCAGTCATCCTGCAGATGCCGAAGCTTGGAGTCACTTTAACCGTGCTCACCCTACTTTCTCAAAAGAGTCGCGTAATGTAAGGCTGGGTTTATGTACTGATGGATTCAATCCATTTGGAGGTTCAGTGACTTCCTACTCTTGCTGGCCAGTTTTCGTGACACCATATAATATTCCGCCAAATATGTGCATGAAACGAGAGCATTTATTTCTATCATTATTGATCCCTGGTCCAAAAAGTCCTGGGAAAAAATTAGACATATATCTCAGGCCGTTGATTGATGAGTTGAAGTTGTTATGGACTGATGGGGTTACTACCTATGATGCATGCAGAAAACAAAATTTCACTATGAAGGCTACATTGATGTGGACAATAAGCGACTTTCCTGCATATGGAATGTTATCTAGCTGGAGCACTCATGGAAAACTAGCATGTCCTTACTGTATGGACAGTTCCAAATCATTTGTACTTAAGCATGGTGGCAAGTCATGCTGGTTTGATTGTCATCGACGATTTCTACCAAGGGACCATCCGTTTAGAAGGCAAAAAGATGCATTCTTAAAGAACAGAATTGAATTGGAAGAAGCTGATTTTGAACGGTTGTCTGGTCCACATTTAGCAGCACGTGTACAGAACTTACCAGATATAGCACAATTGTCGAGCAGCACAAGACAACTCCCTGGATTTGGGAAGGATCACAATTGGGTCAAAAAAAGTATCTTCTGGGAATTGCCTTATTGGTCAACTCTTCTTATACGACATAACATCGACGTCATGCATGTTGAGAAGAATGTCTTTGATAATGTGTTCAACACTGTTATGGACATAACAGGCAAAACAAAGGATAATGTGAATGCCCGTTTAGACTTGAAAATACATTGTAAACGTCCAGAACTGTACCTTATTGATAGAAATGGTAAAACAGTTAAACCGAAAGCAAGTTACGCCCTTGGAGCTGCACAGATTAAAGAAGTATGCTCTTGGCTAAAACAATTGAGATTTCCAGATGGTTATGTGTCTAACATTGCTCGTTGCGTGAATACAAATGAGGGGAAAATATATGGAATGAAAAGTCATGACTGTCATGTGTTCATGCAGAGGTTGTTACCTATTGTATTTCGTGATATGATGCCGAAGGCGATATGGGGAGCAGTGACTGAGTTAAGTCAGTTTTTCAAAATTTTATGTGCATCAGAGCTCAGGTATGAAGATGTGGAAACTATTGAACAGAATGTGATCACGACAGTTTGTAGATTGGAAAAGATATTTCCACCATCATTCTTTGATTCAATGGAGCACCTGCTTATACACTTACCATATGAGGCTAAAGTAGGAGGGCCAGTACAATTTAGATGGATGTATCCATTTGAGAGGTAATATATATATATTTTCTCTTCATAATTCAATTACATGGTGATGTGTTTTTCATTATCTTATGAACATTCTGGTAGGTGTATGCATGAATTGAAAATGAAAGTTCGCAACAAGGCAAAAGTAGAGGGTTCCATTGCCGAGGCGTACATTATGGAAGAAATATCAAATTTCTGTTCAATGTACTTTGAACCTGAGGTACAAACTCGTCGAACTCGGCCACCACGTAATGATGATGGGGGAGACTCCGTTCACTCTGAGCGACTGTCGATATTTAAGTATCCTGGACGTGCGTATGGACGTTCCTCGAGTCGGATGCTAAATGATAGAGAATTGCACTGTGCAGAAATTTACATCCTTTTAAATTGTATGGAGGTTGAACCTTATGTTGCGTAAGTTCTCTGCTCAAATTACATTGTGTCTATAACTTATTATTTTTCATTCCATCTATAATGCTCCAATGGTCGTAATACAGACAATTTGACTCAGAATTAATCCAAAGATGTGCATATCTCACTGACATGGAGGTTGAAAAAGAACGAGAAAAATCATTCGCTTCTTGGCTGAAATATCGTGTAAGTATTATTACTACTCTTTCTCCTTGTTGGGTCAATGACAAATTCTGACTAGTGTGCTGTCCATATGTAGGTTGAAAATGATTTTATTACTGATCAAAGAATTCGAGTGATCAGTTATGGCCCATCGAAAGTTGCACGTACATATCCAGCATTTATTGTGAATGGGTATAGATTTCACACTAGACAATATGGGCAGAATAAGTCAACAATGAACAGCGGGGTATGTGTGAAAGGAAGTACATATAATGAAAACGAATGTGATTATTATGGTATTATTGAGGAGATCTTAGAATTGCAATATCTCGGAGATGACAACCATATATTTCTGTTAAAGTGTCATTGGTTTGATCCTAATTCTGTTCGAAATGACACAACATATGGGATTGTCGATATCAGACATAAGTCTAAATTGAATACTTATGATCCATTCATTTTGGCCGCACAAGCCCAGCAGGTCTATTATACAAAGTATCCATCGTCTAGAAATAAAGAAAGAAATGATTGGTGGGCAGTTTGCAAGGTTAAGACAAGGCTTTTCCCGGATTATAAGTTGGATTTGACTGAAACAGAGCAGTTGGATGTGAATGCCGAATTCTTTCAATCAGACTTGGGTGATGATGTAGACTTGCCTGCTTCTAGTGATGAATCTGTGGAGGCACCGTCTTTATCTAAAGAGAATGAAGTGGAGGAAGTCGATCCAGAACAACCAGAAATACAGTTGGGGGACTCCGAAGAGGAGGAATATATTAGTGATCAAAATGAATCTGATAATGAAGATGTGAATGCTGAATTTGTTATATCTCCAACATCTGAAGAATAAATGGAGAATGTTTGATTAATGGTATACAATTTTATCTGGGAATTTTAATACTCTGTAACTTTCTTTCTTTCACTATTTGATGAATATGCATGTATTTTATTACCAGTTGAAGATATGGTTCGAGGACGGCGTGGGACTCCCAGAGGTGGGAGGGGAGAGGGTAGCGGGAGGAGATTTACTTCCGTTTCACCACCGGTAGTAGGTATGTATACTTTCCCTTCATAATGCATTGTAGTATTTGTTGAAAATAATTCATTATGTATTTGTGTTATCTGATTATTATTTTCACAGGACCCACGACCTCTACACCGTTACGACCGACCTCTGCACCGCTACCACCGGTAGTAGGTATGTATACTTTCATGTATAATTCATTTGAGTATTTGTTTAAAATAATTCTTTATGTTTTTGTGTTATCTGATTCTTATTTTCACAGGACCCACGACCTCTGCACCGTTACCACCGAGGGATGCACCGCTACCACCGGTAGTAGGTATGTATACTTTCATGTATAATTCATTTGAGTATTTGTTTAAAATAATTCTTTATGTTTTTGTGTTATCTGATTCTTATCCTTACAGGACCCACGGCCTCTGCACCGTTACCACTGACAACGGGTACATTGACGGCCTATGCACCGCCATCACACATGGCGAGTGGATCTACACCTCCCCCAGCTGAGTCAGGTATGTTCATTTGCATATTTATGTTTTTTTGATAGTTTGTTTTATTTATACTATTTAATTCGTATAGTACGTGCTGATGACGAGGCGAGTCATCATGAGGGGGAGGGCTGTTGTAATGAGACGATGCGGGCAGTGTGGATAAATGAAGGGTACGTAATGCATTATTTTTGTTATTTATTCGTCATTGTGGTATTAATATTTTTAATTTCAGGAATAAAATAGAGCTAGCCCAAGCATCACAATTTATTACAAAGACAATTCAAGCACATTTTCCAGGCCCCATCCATCGCTTTGCTGATTTTCCGATGGGTGTTCAGGATTTATTGTTCTCTATGTTCTTGGTATTTATCTTATTTTATCATATTAAGTCATTTTCAATTATTATTTTAACCCACTTTGTTATGTAACATATAAATTTTTGTTGTTGTTAATATATAGAGGAATCATCGATTCACAGAACATTCAGATGAGTTACGTGCTAGATTTGCATGGACAGCTACTGCAAGAGATAATTTCAAACATCTTATGTACAATGCCCGAAGATATGCAAAAAAAGCATGTGCAAGTACTGATAAGAACATATGGAAGGAGCATGGGCCTGTGTGGATGAGAAAGGAGTATTGGACAGAGCTGTGCAACATTTGGGAAGCGGAGAAATGGAATGCCAATTCAAACAAAGCAAAGCAAAACAGAGCAGCGCATCCTGAAGCGAATTTACACACGGGTGGCTCTGTCTCCTTTGCAACACATAAAGCGAGATTAGTAAGTACACTTCTACATATATAAATTTTTTGTTTCTATTATGAAACTGTGATTTATTTGAATAACAGGAAGCACAGTTAAAGCGGCCAGCTCAATTTCATGAACTTTTTGATCGAACTCATAAGAAGAAAGGGACAAATGCTTACATTAGTGAGAAAGCTCGGGAGGTAGCGGTAAGTGTATACATTAATAGTTTTCATTTAAGATTAAATTGTAGAATAATTTGGTTTTGTTTTTTTTTGGTTTTTGCAGGACTCATATAGTAGACGAATGGATGAGAGGTACGGGGATGACAGTCAGCGTCCAGAGTTGGATCCTGCCATTTGGGTTGCAGCATCTGGGGCACCCAAGAAAGGACATGTTTATGGTTTTGGACATAGCTTGGGCACGACTAGGGTGTTATCATCATGCTCGAGTTCGGTCTCACATGCGACCTCTCCATTTACCACACCAGCAGCCCCAGATGGTTCTTCCAGTGCCGCCCCGACCATGACTCCAGATATGTTTAGGCAGATCGTCAACGAGACCGTCTCTCAGAATATCTCTCAGAATATCTCAACCATCGTCGCTCAGACCGTCTCCCAGATGCTCACATCCTTGGGAATTGATAGTAGTAGAGCACCTCCTGCACCTCCTGCACAGCAGCCTCCGGTAAGTATTTTATTTGATTGATTTTCTATTTGTTAACTCTAAATATCATCTTACAAAATATAAGAATTTAGATTGAGGAGGGGAAAATATCATTTTCTTAACTCTAAATATCATCTTACACCTATCCTCTGGATATTAGAATCAACAGGCAGACTGTTCTGCAGGATTTTCCATAGGTGTATAGAGATTTTGGTTAGAACTGAAAGTGAAAAGATATGTATAAATTCTATTCACTTGAGTGGGGGAGGATACAGATCTATAAATATTCATAAAGCTAGAATAATATAAGGAAAGTAACATGTAGACATGAATAAAATATGCCAATTTAGGTGAAAAGATCTCCCCAAAGTCTGGTAACTGTCATGGCAGGAAGCCAGGAACAGCACCTCTAAGCAAAGGAAGGGCAGTTCATACAAAGGAGCATAGGTCATAAGTTACAAGAAGTGAAGGATATTATATATAGTCGGCGGCGGCCGCCATTGGGGCGTATCCCTGCAAGGGAAAGGCGGAGAAGATACCATACAGAAATGGCTATGGAAGTTACCCAAGTTCTTTTGAATGCACAGTCAATAGATTCAGCGGTTCGCAAGCATGCTGAGGAAAGTTTAAAACAATTTCAGGATCAAAATGTTACTGGGTTCTTGCTATCTCTTTCGAGTGAATTAGCAAATAATGACAAGCCTGTTGTTAGCCGTAAATTGGCAGGCTTGATTCTCAAAAATGCCCTGGATGCAAAGGAGCAACACAGAAAATTTGAGCATGTGCAGAGATGGTTATCATTGGATGTAGCTGTTAGGGCCCAGGTCAAAGGATGTTTACTACAGACTCTCTCTTCACCGGTGATTGATGCAAGATCTACTGCATCTCAAGTTGTTGCAAAGATTGCTGGTATTGAGTTGCCTCAAAATCAATGGCCTGAACTTATCAGTTCTCTCTTGTCAAATATTCACCAACTTCAGCCAGATGTTAAGCAAGCAACTTTGGACACCCTAGGTTACATGTGTGAAGAAGTCTCCCCTGATGAAGTTGATCAAGAGCAAGTCAATAAGATATTGACAGCGGTTGTTCAAGGCATGAGTGCTTCTGAGGGAAACATTGATGTTAGGCTGGCTGCAACTCGAGCTCTGCATAATTCTTTGGGATTTGCTCAGGCAAACTTCGGGAATGATATGGAGAGGGATTATATCATGAGAGTCATTTGTGAAGCTACTCTGTCCCCTGAGGTGAAGATACGGCAGGCTGCATTCGAATGCTTGGTCTCCATATCCTCCATGTATTATGAGAAGCTTGCATCGTATATGCAGGACATATTTAACATCACTGCAAAAGCTGTGAGGGAAGATGAGGAACCTGTTGCTCTACAAGCTATTGAATTCTGGAGCTCAATATGCGATGAAGAGATTGACATCTTAGATGAATATGGAGGGGATTTTTCTGCTGATTCTGACACCCCTTGCTTTTATTTTATCAAGCAGGCACTACCTGCGCTTGTCCCTATGCTGTTGGAGACACTCCTTAAGCAAGAAGACGACCAAGATCAGGATGAAGGAGTTTGGAATCTTGCAATGGCTGGAGGAACATGCTTGGGTTTGGTTGCACGGACCGTGGGAGATGACATTGTGCCTCTTGTTATGCCATTCATAGAAGAAAACATTAACAAACCTGAATGGAGGCAGCGAGAAGCAGCAACTTATGCATTTGGTTCTAAAATCTGAAATACCGGTCGGATGGCCGTGCCGGTCATTCCAATACGACCGGGGAGATGAAAGTGACTTGTCAGAACTGACGGAATCCAAATCGGATGCCCGGTTTGAGCTCGGCGCTCAAACTTCATTTTTAAAATACACTTATTTCAAATGAACTGTTAGGACGGGTCCGGGGGTCTAAAATCTGAAATACCGGTCGGATGGCCGTGCCGGTCATTCCAATACGACCGGGGAGATGAAAGTGACTTGTCAGAACTGACGGAATCCAAATCGGATGCCCGGTTTGAGCTCGGCGCTCAAACTTCATTTTTAAAATACACTTAGTTCAAATGAACTATTAGGACGGGGCATTTGGTTCTAAAATCTGAAATACCGGTCGGATGGCCGTGCCGATCATTCCAATACGACCGGGGAGATGAAAGTGACTTGTCAGAACTGACGGAATCCAAATCGGATGCCCGGTTTGAGCTCGGCGCTCAAACTTCATTTTTAAAATACACTTAGTTCAAATGAACTGTTAGGACGGGTCCGGGGGTCTAAAATTCGAAATACCGGTCGGATGGCCGTGCCGATCATTCCAATACGACCGGGGAGATGAAAGTGACTTGTCAGAACTGACGGAATCCAAATCGGATGCCCGGTTTGAGCTCGGCGCTCAAACTTCATTTTTAAAATACACTTAGTTCAAATGAACTGTTAGGACGGGTCCGGGGGTCTAAAATTTGAAATACCGGTCGGATGGCCGTGCCGATCATTCCAATACGACCGGGGAGATGAAAGTGACTTGTCAGAACTGACGGAATCCAAATCGGATGCCCGGTTTGAGCTCGGCGCTCAAACTTCATTTTTAAAATACACTTAGTTCAAATGAACTATTAGGACGGGGCATTTGGTTCTAAAATCTGAAATACCGGTCGGATGGCCGTGCCGATCATTCCAATACGACCGGGGAGATGAAAGTGACTTGTCAGAACTGACGGAATCCAAATCGGATGCCCGGTTTGAGCTCGGCGCTCAAACTTCATTTTTAAAATACACTTAGTTCAAATGAACTGTTAGGACGGGTCCGGGGGTCTAAAATTCGAAATACCGGTCGGATGGCCGTGCCGATCATTCCAATACGACCGGGGAGATGAAAGTGACTTGTCAGAACTGACGGAATCCAAATCGGATGCCCGGTTTGAGCTCGGCGCTCAAACTTCATTTTTAAAATACACTTAGTTCAAATGAACTGTTAGGACGGGTCCGGGGGTCTAAAATTCGAAATACCGGTCGGATGGCCGTGCCGATCATTCCAATACGACCGGGGAGATGAAAGTGACTTGTCAGAACTGACGGAATCCAAATCGGATGCCCGGTTTGAGCTCGGCGCTCAAACTTCATTTTTAAAATACACTTAGTTCAAATGAACTGTTAGGACGGGTCCGGGGGTCTAAAATTCGAAATACCGGTCGGATGGCCGTGCCGATCATTCCAATACGACCGGGGAGATGAAAGTGACTTGTCAGAACTGACGGAATCCAAATCGGATGCCCGGTTTGAGCTCGGCGCTCAAACTTCATTTTTAAAATACACTTAGTTCAAATGAACTGTTAGGACGGGTCCGGGGGTCTAAAATTCGAAATACCGGTCGGATGGCCGTGCCGATCATTCCAATACGACCGGGGAGATGAAAGTGACTTGTCAGAACTGACGGAATCCAAATCGGATGCCCGGTTTGAGCTCGGCGCTCAAACTTCATTTTTAAAATACACTTAGTTCAAATGAACTGTTAGGACGGGTCCGGGGGTCTAAAATTCGAAATACCGGTCGGATGGCCGTGCCGATCATTCCAATACGACCGGGGAGATGAAAGTGACTTGTCAGAACTGACGGAATCCAAATCGGATGCCCGGTTTGAGCTCGGCGCTCAAACTTCATTTTTAAAATACACTTAGTTCAAATGAACTGTTAGGACGGGTCCGGGGGTCTAAAATTCGAAATACCGGTCGGATGGCCGTGCCGATCATTCCAATACGACCGGGGAGATGAAAGTGACTTGTCAGAACTGACGGAATCCAAATCGGATGCCCGGTTTGAGCTCGGCGCTCAAACTTCATTTTTAAAATACACTTAGTTCAAATGAACTGTTAGGACGGGTCCGGGGGTCTAAAATTCGAAATACCGGTCGGATGGCCGTGCCGATCATTCCAATACGACCGGGGAGATGAAAGTGACTTGTCAGAACTGACGGAATCCAAATCGGATGCCCGGTTTGAGCTCGGCGCTCAAACTTCATTTTTAAAATACACTTAGTTCAAATGAACTGTTAGGACGGGGCATTTGGTTCTAAAATCTGAAATACCGGTCGGATGGCCGTGCCGATCATTCCAATACGACCGGGGAGATGAAAGTGACTTGTCAGAACTGACGGAATCCAAATCGGATGCCCGGTTTGAGCTCGGCGCTCAAACTTCATTTTTAAAATACACTTAGTTCAAATGAACTGTTAGGACGGGTCCGGGGGTCTAAAATTCGAAATACCGGTCGGATGGCCGTGCCGATCATTCCAATACGACCGGGGAGATGAAAGTGACTTGTCAGAACTGACGGAATCCAAATCGGATGCCCGGTTTGAGCTCGGCGCTCAAACTTCATTTTTAAAATACACTTAGTTCAAATGAACTGTTAGGACGGGTCCGGGGGTCTAAAATTCGAAATACCGGTCGGATGGCCGTGCCGATCATTCCAATACGACCGGGGAGATGAAAGTGACTTGTCAGAACTGACGGAATCCAAATCGGATGCCCGGTTTGAGCTCGGCGCTCAAACTTCATTTTTAAAATACACTTAGTTCAAATGAACTGTTAGGACGGGGCATTTGGTTCTAAAATCTGAAATACCGGTCGGATGGCCGTGCCGATCATTCCAATACGACCGGGGAGATGAAAGTGACTTGTCAGAACTGACGGAATCCAAATCGGATGCCCGGTTTGAGCTCGGCGCTCAAACTTCATTTTTAAAATACACTTAGTTCAAATGAACTGTTAGGACGGGTCCGGGGGTCTAAAATTCGAAATACCGGTCGGATGGCCGTGCCGATCATTCCAATACGACCGGGGAGATGAAAGTGACTTGTCAGAACTGACGGAATCCAAATCGGATGCCCAGTTTGAGCTCGGCGCTCAAACTTCATTTTTAAAATACACTTAGTTCAAATGAACTGTTAGGACGGGGCATTTGGTTCTAAAATCTGAAATACCGGTCGGATGGCCGTGCCGATCATTCCAATACGACCGGGGAGATGAAAGTGACTTGTCAGAACTGACGGAATCCAAATCGGATGCCCGGTTTGAGCTCGGCGCTCAAACTTCATTTTTAAAATACAAGATGAAATTTGAACTTATATTGTGTGTGTGTATTTATATATATGAAAATGAGCTGGCTTAAACTATTGGCATACTCTTGTTAATGCTTGATTTCTTTATTAAGTCTTGTTAATGCTTGATTTCTTTATTAAGGATTTGATTATAATTTTTTTAAATGATATACAGGATCATCCGTCGCGAGATGTTGGACGAGACGACGACCAGGATGATGTTGGACGAGACGACGACCAGGATGAGACATATGTGGAGGATTTGTGATTTTATTTTAGTTGTGTATGTTGTCATTTTATTATTATGGATGTATGATTAATTTGTGATTTTATTTTAATTGTGTGTAATTTGAGGTTCGTGGAGATTGTGATCCGTGTAGTTGATTTATTATTGTTTTATGAAATTGTTATTTATCAGGTGTTTGTATGTGATGAATTTGAGATTTGTCGATATTGTTGTCTGTGTAGTTGATTTTATATTTATGTTATGAATTTGTTATTTATCAGGTAATTTATTTATCAGTTTAAATAAATTTTTAAAAAAAAAATAATGCAAAATTAGCGACCGCATTGAGACTGAATTGCGACCGAATAGCGACTATACGTTATATTTCTTTTATTAAATAATTATACTTGGCGACCGACTGGCGACCGACTAGCCACCGAATAAATCCGATAGGTTTATTTTATTTTTAAAAATAAAACAAATTTAGAGACCGACTGGCGACCGAATTGAGACCGAATAAATCCGATAGGTTAATTTTATTTTTAAAAATACAACATAATTCGAGACCGAATAGCGACCGAATTGAGACCGACTTAATCCGATAGGTTAATTTTATTTTTTAAAATACAACAAATGTAGCGACCGAATAGAGACTGAATGGCGACCGAATTATTAGCGACCGGTCAGGCGACCGATTATAATCGGTCTCTGGTAACGACTGATACTGCGACCGAATTATGTCGGTCGCTATATAGCGACTATTATATAGCGACCGACATATTCGGTCGCTAGATAGTATCTGTTCGGTCGCAATGCAGATTTGCGACCGATCTACGACTGAATAGCGACCGCTAGGTCGGTCGCTATCTGCGATTTTTCTTGTAGTGTTATGAATAAAGCATTTTGAACCAAAAATTTTGAAATATGAGACATTAGGCCTCTTACCTTTCAGGAGTTCATATGGTGTTTTCTTGTGTATGGGTCTTACCAAAGCTCTATTAAGTATGTAGCAGGCTGTGTTTGCCGATTCTGCCCAAAAGCTCTTAGGTAGCTGACTTTCCATTAGTAGTGTTCTTGCCATTTCCACTATTGTTCGATTCCTTCTCTCCACAATTCCATTCTGCTCTGGGGTCCTGGGAGAAGAAAGTTTGTGAGTCAGTCCCTCCTTGTCACAGAAGCTAGAAAATGAGGAGTTCTCAAACTCTCCTCCATGATCTGATTGGATAACAGTGATCTTGTGCCCTATATGTTTTTGCTTATTGAAAAAATGTTCAAATTTTTGAAAAGCATCATTCTTATTTGCCAAGAAAAATAGCCATGCAAATCTAGAGTAGTCACCGACAATGACAAAACCAAATCTCTTACCATTTAGACTCTGGGTTCCGGTAGGACCAAAGAGATCCATGTGCAAGTGTTCCATGATCTTTGTTGACAAGCTCTCAGACCTAATTTTAAAAGAAGCTCGAGTTTGCTTGCCAAGAGCACAGGCCTCGCAAGGCTTAGAGAATGATTTGAACTTCAAGTTAGGCATGCCTCTAACTAAATCAAATTTAGCTAATTTATGCAAGGTGTTAAAGCTAGCATGGCCTAGTCGCCTATGCCAGTCAAACATGTTATTCTCTGAATCAGCAGTGAGGCACAGATTAGACTCAGACTCATCATCAAGATCCACAATAGAGACATTATTGACTCTATTTGCAATGAACTTTATTTTATCGGAGTTTGGTTCTAAAATTTTGCAAGCATGCTCATCAAAAAGAACCTTGTGACCCTTGTCACATAACTGACTAATACTCAATAAATTATGTTGCAGACCTTCAACTAACAAGACTTTTTCAATAGAGTTGGAGGTTTTCTTACCGATGGTTCCGGTCCCAATGATTTGACCTTTGTTTTTACCTCCAAACTTAACTGACCCTCCTGCTTTCAATTCAAGCTTGCTTAACTTTCTTTGATCCCCTATCATGTGCCTCGAGCAGCCACTGTCGAGATACCACTTGTTGTTCTCGGCTGCTAGGCTCACCTGCACAATAACAATTTAAGTTGTGTGCTTTGGAACCCAAGGTAAGTTGGGTCCAAAAATACCGTTCAATTCATTAATCACAGTCTTGGGAATCCAGATCTGTTTCAACCCCTTTTTCTTTCTGTGCTGAGAGTTGACAGTTTTGTTATTGATGTGCATTTCATTTGTTTCTTTTTGTTTCTCAAGGTGTGTCCAATTTTTGTTGATAAAGGTTTGGGTCCCAGCCAGACCATAATTTTTAACCTGTCTAGATGAAGGCATTTTATTGACAGTCTTCTGTGTGTAGTTAGACGTTCCCATGTTTCTTTTAAAATAGCCCATTCTTTTATTAGAGTCATAGTTGTTGAATTGACAGACACCTTGCTTCTGGTGCGTGGGCTTGTTGAGTTTCTTGAAGATATTTTTTCCAAAATCAGCCTGTTGTCTATGGATGTTCTTTTATTGTTCAGTAGTTTTGGAACTGGATGGAATGTCCAGTTTCTCTTTTCCTTTCTCAGTGCAGAAAGTAGTGATTTTTACCCCAAATGCTTCCTTCTTACTTGGGTTGAAACCCAACCCTTCTCTGTTAAAGTTTACTTTGGTGCCTAACAAGGCATTCAAATTACTCTCTCCCAAAACAAACCTCTCAAGGGTTTTCTTCTTATCTTCCAACTCCTTCCGCAGACATATATTGTTTTCCAGCAATTCATCATTGACCCTTTTAACAGCTTCATACCCTTCCCTGAGTAAGTCATTTTGTCTCAGGTTTTCTTCAGTATGTTGATTGGTTTCATCAAGCTGTTTTCTAAGTTTTTCAAGTTCATTTTTAACAAGATTGTTCTCATTTCTTACATTTTCCATTTGAGCTAATTCAGCTATCAGTTTGGAATTTTCTGTCTTGATGAGTTCTTGTTCTTCATTAACCACATTGAGTTTGCGTTTGGTGACTCTATGTTCTTTAGCTAAGGCATTGTACATATCTAGCAGTTCACCATATTTATCTTCCCAGTCATCAATAGAGTAAGTCACAAAGGGATTGATTACCTCATTTTCCTCGTCGGCCATCAGACATACTCCTTCAGTCTCCTTTCCTGAGAAATTAGCCTCTGAGTCTTCTTCTTCATCGCTCCAAGTGCATACCATAGCTTTTGGCTTTTTCTTGTACACTTTGGAGCCTTTCTTATGGTAATCCAGTGTCTTCTTCTGAAGCTCAGGGCAATCTTGCTTCATGTGCCCAAGGTTCCTGCAATGATAACACATCACACTTTTAGCATTCCTATCCTTGTCATTGCCATGGTTCGGATATTTACCTGATGAGTAGTTTCTTCTTCTCCCATATGATTTTCCTTTCAGTTTCAGAAATTTCCTGAACTGTCGTGTGAGCAAAGCTTTTTCACTCCTGTCAAGGTCTGGAATTCCATCAGAGTCTCCACTGTTGCTGCTGCTGCTACTGCTGCTGCTGCTGCTGTGTCGTTCAACTTTAAGAGCAACATTCTTGCCCTTTCTGTCACTTCCTTCTCCTGTTTTCTTGAGATTCATCTCATAGGTCATAAGAGACCCTATGAGTTCAGTGACAGTCATGGTTGTTAAATCCTTCGATTCCTCTATCACAGTGGCCTTTGTGTGCCACGCTGGAGTCAAAGATCTCAAGATCTTCCTGACTATATCCCCTTCAGATATTTCCTTTCCAAACCCCTTGAGGCTGTTTGTGATCAGTGACAGCCTAGCATACATATCAGTCGCGCTCTCCTCTGACTTCATCTTAAATAATTCATACTCAGAGGTTAGGTAGTTTACCTTGGTAGCTCTGACCTGAGAGGTACCCTCGTAAATCAGTGCTAGTTCATCCCACATCTTCTTAGCTGTCTTGCACGCCGAAATTCGGGCATATTCTTCAGGGTGAACTGCGCACTGGATGATGTTGAGCGCAGACCAGTTCAGTCCGGATAATTTGACTTGTTCTTCAGACCACATCTCCTCATTCGGAGGTAAATCATAAGGTCCAGTTGTAATGACTCTCCACAGCATGTGGCTCTGAGATCGGATGAAAACTTCCATCCTGTTTTTCCAAAAGAAATAATTAGAAACATCATAATATGGGGGACGGGAGATTGACTGTCCTTCAGCTATGTAGCTGCGAGGACCACTGGTTCCAGGATTACCCTGGTCATTGGACCACATCTTGGGTAAACCCGCTCTGATACCAACTGTTAAACAGGAGGACGGTGAGCTAGAAGGGGAGGGGATGAATAGATCACCGTTTAAAAAATATTTGTCCTAGCCGAGGTAATCTTAGAGGATGAGATGGGCTAGGAAGACTGACTATATATAAAATAATCCGAAACCTCAACCAAGATAAGGCAGGTCACGAGCGCAGAACATATATCACTCAGAATTTCATCAGCACATATGCACAAGCACTAAGCGAGCAGTCAGACCAAGGTTTCGATCAACAACAATCACACTTACTTCATGAAACCAGACAAAAACATAAAGAGAAAAGATGCGCACAATCACACCACGAAGAACAAGAGGTTTAGATGGTTCAGTCTGCAACCTGCAGACTTACGTCCATCCCTCACTCAAGGCCGAGTGAGGCTTCCCTTTCACAAGAAGGAACCGTAGACTCAGTCTGCCAACAACACGCTGATCCACAGCTTGGGGATCGAAATCCCTACAGACGCTGAACACACAGCTTGCACCCAGGTCTCACACCCCAAGACCTGACCCGGAGATAACTCTCCCTTCCTCTTAGACAAGTGGGAACCCAGCAGTGACCCACACTCATAGCAAATCAGAGACGCTATCTCTCTTCCTCCATAGCCGAAGGGAACAACCCAGATAGCCTCCTCACTATCTGAACACAACAACCCCGGAGACCACCTCCCTTCCTCTGATCTGATTCAGAGGGAACCACAATGCAACCCAGAGGATTCACCTCTCTTCCTCTACACCTAGAGGGAACGATAAAATAGAGTATCAGAATTTAAGAACAAACAACTGAAAACATAAAAAAATATCGAAGACAATCGAACGGAGAACCAATGTAGCTTTTTAAGGAAGCATAGACAAAACATAGCAGAAAACCATCCTCTCCTTCATCACTCTCTCTCTTCCAGGTACGCTCAACGAATGGATCAGGATGGCTTCTCCTCTCCTTCCTCTCGCTCTGGCCTTACCCTTTTCCTTGTGGCTTCGGCAGCTTTTCAAGAGCAGAAACCTTCATATATATATCCAACCTCACGAGAGAGTGAGGGTTTGGGAGACACGCGTGAAGTCATGCTTCCAGATGAACCGAGCCACGTATTAGACGATTATTCCCTCGGATCACGTGCTCACATGATTGGAATAAAGTTCCAATTTGTCTTTAAGTCCCTGTAAGGTTTCAGAGAACATTCAGTCAATCTAAGAAATATTCAAGTCATACATTGTTCACACAGATTGCGCGGGACTTATCAAAGGACTGAAGAACGTGTCAACGCACTAAAGTCAAGGCGTTAACGCAATGGATATAATGGAGAACAGGTCCCTTGGTAAAACACACTAATGCGTCAACGCCTTAGTGACAGCGTCGACGCGTCTGCTTGGTTGATGATCATAAGACCTTGAGTCATAAGCTCAAGGCGTTGACACTTCCATTGTGTAGCGTCGCCTCAGCTCCTTGGGCGAGACGCACAATCTCTTGGTAACAAGCCAATGCGTCAACGCTTCAGGTGACAGCGTCGACTCAGCTTCATAGGCGAGACGCTCAAGCCCTTGGCACCAAGCCAAGGCGTCAACGCTTCCATCGTGCAGCGTCGACTCAACTGCTTAAACGAAATGCTCACGCCCCTGGCAACAAGCCAATGTGTCAACGCATCCAGTGACAGCGTCGACGCAGTGGACAAAACAGCAAGCGAAAGACGCACTATTGCGTCTACGCAGCCAGCCAAGTGCGTCAACGCACTAAGTGCACAGAACCCATATAAACAAGACAAATAAGTATGAGCTCATGGGTGAACATGATAGAGGAGCATTAAATCAAAAAAGCATGATGAAAAAGCATTTGATCCATAGATGTGCATGCAAGACAACAACATTAGATCCTAAGAATATTTAGACAATGCAGGATCTTTATCATTCATCAAGGAGCATCAAAATAATTATCATAAAAATAATTTGATTCATAGTGTTAGTCATCATCAAAACTACAGAGATGCAACACTGGTTGCGATCGTGAGGTCGACATGGTGTGGCATAGAAGAGCATTCGCGGAAAGGGGTCGACTCTCGGAGTTGACTCTTTTGGCTTGGAAGCTTGAAGGTGTCGACACGCCTGATGACGAGGTCGAGGTAGCCATGAAGATCAGCATGTGAACTATTTGCTGTGAGGGTTTGAGGTCGACACTCTGAGAGACTGAGGTCGACACTACCCTTGTGACGGTCTATTTTAACGGCTTCTATGAGAGCCTGAGGTCTACCTCCTAATGGAGTGAGGTCGACACTGCGTTTCAGAACTTTGTTTATAACGGCTTCTGGGAGAGCCTGAGGTCGACCTCCTGACAGAGTGAGGTTGACCTATCTTTGAGCCACTTGGGCTTTTCTTCCTTCTGTGAAGGCCTGAGGTCGACACTTGAAAGCCTGATGTCGACACTTGAAAGTTTTGTTCAGCCTCTTCACACCTAGTCAATTGAAGTATGTATCATGAGTTTCTAAATATATTGGCTAATGACTTATAGTGAGACATCATCAAAACAACATTTATCCAACACGAGTGACCAAATTTCTCACTAAAGGTGCAAGCCGCCATGACTTGATTTTCCTCCTCCTTCACCTTCTTATTCTTGTCATTCCCGTTGCCATTACGGGACCACTTCTTATTGTCACGGGATTTGTAGGTGCCCGTGATGTTAAACTTGTCATCCTTCCTTCCCCGCTTATCCTGTTTCCAGCTAGATTCTACTCCCTTACCCTTGAATCTCTCGACCTTATCAAGGGTCCTTTCACAAAGGTGGGCTCTATGGACCATCTCCATTTATGTGCGGATATTTTGAGGCCCAAGTTGTTGAACAAAGACAAAACCGTCAATAAAGTGATTTGCCTTCAAGAGATCCGTGCTGATAATATGTAGAGCATAAGGCACTGGCCTCGAGAATTGTAACTCATACTCGGCCACGGATATCATCCCTTGCCGAAGGGAGGCGAATTCCATAGCCTTCCTCTCCCGAACATGCTCGAAGAAATATTTCTCTCGGAAGAGTTCAAGAAACTCCTCCCAAGTAAGTTGAGCATTTTACAAATGAGTAGAGGTGGCCTTCCACCATATGCGCACATCTTTATTAAGCTGGAAGGTGGCCTATAAGACCTTCTCCTAGTCCGAGCATTGCATGACATTAAATATCCGATCCATCTCGTCGATCCAATTTTTCGCTTCATCTGGGTTTAATGATCTAGAGAACCACGTGTTGGGTGCAATATGGGATTTAGAGGGGGGGTGAATAGATCCCCTTATAAAAGTTATGCCCAATTTAAAAACTCGCGCCCACTATGCTCAAGTTAAAAACCACCCACTTAAATTTAACTGAAAGTCATTGAATATGAATTAACCCAATCGATCAGATGAAGACTCATACAAGACCTGTTGAGTAGTGGATGTCATATCTAGAGGGGAGGGGTGAATATATCTGCCCCTCTTTTCACAGAACACCCCTCTTTAAAGCTAGATAAAGAGAATCGCAGCGAAATACACCTAGCTTAACGAAGGATACAATGATTGGCTTAGCAGGATGAACAAGTAAAATAATGATTGAACCTAAGCATGCATATAACACAAAGCAATCGCACAAGCAAACCACAACACACGAGATTTTAAGGTGGTTCGGACTGAATCCCCAGTCCTACGTCCACCGCTCACCAAACCCAGTGAGGCTTCACTAGTGCAGCACACCAAACCGCAGATCGAAAAACCTCCGATTGCCTTCCTACTAACCATCGGTAGGGATGATAACACCGCAGATTAGAGCACCTTCAAACTGCCTTCCTACTAACCGCGGTAGGGACGATTCTTAGTTTCAATAGCTTGAACAAAATGAAAAGAGAACAAGATGAAAATGTTCAAACAAGATATGGAGATATGCTAAAATCGAGAAGATCTTGTCTGAAATGAAGGAGGTGAATCTGATGCTTTAGCAAGGGCTGACTCTTTTTCTTCTTGTCTTCATATGATGTAGATCACCAACAGAGGCTTCTTCTTCTTCGCAAAGCTCTCCTCTTGATTCAGCAGCAATGGCTTCTTCTTCCTTGTGAAATGAGCTTCCTTGAATCCCCTTGAGAGCCTTGCTTGCTGCTACACTACCTTGGAGGTTGCTAGCTTGGATATGAGCTTGAATCACCTTCGAAATAGATGAAGAACTCCTACACGAAGTACTATTCACGGCTACAGTACTCTCTTCTTCTTCCTCCCTTGGACAGCCTCCTCTAGCCTCTCTTTGATCTCCCTTGATCCATTAGGGTTTATGACCCCCTTGTGTTTGTTTTATATCTCTTGAATGGTCAAGAGACATTCCCGAGACCAGATCCACACTTTATGGTAGATTGGGTGACTTTAGGATTAAACAAATCCAAGAAAAGGGGCTGCCCACGTTGAGAAAAATGAAGTCAACAATAGCTGCATCGGGGCTACCGGTCAACCGGAAGTAGGTGGTCGGTCGACCAGAAGTTTACAGGTGTGAATATTTTTGTTGCTGGGAAAATCAGTCGACCGACAGTAGGGGGCGGTCGACCGGACTACTGGGCGGTCGACCGGATTTGCTGAGAGGTCGACCGCTACTGAGAATGTTTGTAGCTTGTTCGTTTCTGGGAATTCCGATCGACCAGTCTATTGGGCCCCGTAGTGCAGGAACACGGATCTAGAGGGGGGATGAATAGATCCTTCTACTAAAAACTATGTCCAATTAAAAACACAAACTAGCGCACAACGGAATTAACAAGATTGATAAGATTGAGGAATTTAATCTAAACATATTAAAACTTAATTCATTCCATCTCACCGAGCTCACACGATTGCATAAACAGATAAGATAGTGAAGCACACAATCACAAAGATCAAACCACAAGACACGGGAATTTTTAAGGTGGTTCGGGATCACGACGGGCTCCGTACATCCACCCCTCACCAAACCGGTGAGGCTTCACTACTGTAAACACAGCCCGTGGATAAATCCTCACACACACACGGAGCCAAGCTCCAACACACATACGTAGGGCGATGCCTACACAACCACACGGGAGTAAACTCCCAACCACACACGGGGAACACACCCCAAAATACATCCAAGCACACACGCGGATATACTCCACACAAATCGACGCACACACGTCAACACAAACACTCGGAGAACCCTTTCTCTGAACACCCACACAAAGTATTTTTCTAGATGTATATGAAACGAAGACAAATATATGCTATGACCCCCCAAATAACTTCTATAGATGGAAACTAGAAAGATGCATAAAAAATAAAGCTCCCCCTTCTTCAACAAAATCTAGTTCTCCTTGACTCGTTGATGGATGTTCATGATTTCAACATCATCTTCTTCCTCTCCTCGAGGTGCTCCTCTTTTCCTTCTTCCATTTTCTTCTTCACCTGAAAGAATAGATAGAAATAATAAGCCCAAACTTTAAGCTAATCTCTAACAAGAATATGGAAATGAATGGTTTAGAGATCCCCCTCTTCATCTTCAACCAAGCTTTGAGATAAGGTGGAAAGGAGCTCCAGAGATCATGAACCAGGGAGTGGAAGTCACTGCTGCTGCAGATTCTACCATCTTAACAGTAGTTGGTGGAGACTAGCCACAGTCGCCCTTCATTCTGCACTCAAGGTCGTAGAGATGATCTCTTGCAACTTTCTCTTCCTCCTCCAGCAAATGCATATGCCCCTCCATTAGCTTTTACACCCAGATCGTTTAGAGATTTGGAATGAGCCCTCTTCCTTTCACTTTCATGCCCAAAACGTTGTGGAAGAAGCCCTGGAGCTGCAGCAGCGTTCGTGCACTCACAAGGGTTAGAACAAGAGAAAATATTTCAGATCTAACATCTTCTTTATTAGGGTTTTTGACCCAAGGAGAAGTATATATGAGTTTGGGACGGTCAAGAGACAGCTTGGGGACCAGATCCACAAATTAGGGAGTGATTTAAGGGATGTTTGATTGGGTTTGATGGACTTTCAGTGCGTGGGCACGAAAGTCATCTTTCACGGCGCCGCACAGGTGTCGACGCCTGGTGTCGACACCGGGACTAGGCCCATAGCAGAAAACTACCGGCCAGTGTAATACACGGGTGGTGTCGACACCAGCTCAAGGCCAATAGCAGAAAACTGCTGGCCAGGGTAGTTCATAGGTGGTGTCGACACCAGGTCATGGCCCATAGCAGAAAACTGCTGGCCAGTTCAAAGTGAAGTGGGTGTCGACACCAGGTGTCGACACCAACTTCCTGACTGATGGAAATACAAACCGGGCAGTACATTGAAAAAATGGTGTCGACACCAGGTGTCGACACGAAGCCTATTTGATTCCAAAAATGCCTAATGAACAATGAACAAAACATACAACCTCACCGAGGTTTTGCCATTATAAATTGGGTATTAAAAATCCTTCTAACCTGCAAGAATACCACAAGAAAGTTAAATTTGTATGGCATTCATAGTACAAATCACTCATGCATTTCTCATTAAGTCATGAATCTATGAATGATGAAAGAAACTCACCCTTGTGGCTTTTACCAAGTTCTTACCTGTCGGATGGAAAGGTATATATATATGAACTCCATTGACCATCCATGAGGAGTTTATGCACATGTCAGCACATATAACTGAGTGCATATATTTATCAATCTGAACCACTTTGTAATGTGACCTTGTGAAGGACGTACACAAGTGGCAGGTGTTTTCCTCAACCCACGGGTTTCCAAAAACCATTTACAAATGTGTCAGAAGAGTATAGCATCACTCCAATAAGTTTGCCATGGATCGGCAAGTCCAAATGCTGAGATTATACCAACTCCACATGACAATGATATCAACACTTCAACACAAAGTTATGTAGGAATTCTTATCTCAAACCAACAGTGAATCACGAACATTCCCATTACATAAACCATGAACTCATCGAAACAATCAAGTTAAATCATTAAGCCATTTAGCAACATTGCATTTGACATCATTAAAACTCTTTGAGCCATACATCATTACCTTGGGGGCAAACAATGGTATTTGCATCTCAATCATTCATTTAGCATTACCGAAGTGCACATGCATAACATGAGGCTCAATATGACATTTATCCAAGCATGTTTTTCACAAAAGCTTTCTTATTGAGTACAAAGTAATCTCACCAAGTGTATATACAATGTATATGCAATGTGCTAACATCAAAGCACATATGAGCCTTCTAGACACAAATGCATCCACATAATGATATCATAATAACACCATTTTGTAATCATCTCCACAACCATTTCAAACTTCATAGTAAGAGGATAAGGAGTTCACGCACATGAAGACATGAATAACCATTCAAGCACAAGGCCAAGCAACAAAGTCATGTCATTTTGTAAGCATCAAAATCACATACACAACAATCTCCCCCATTTTGATGATGATAAAATGTTATGCTATAATGCTCTCTCCCCCTTTGACATAATCAGAAATGGGGATCATGATGGGGAATCCATGATGGCATCAACACCAAAAATAATTTTCTTTTTTGTTGTTTATTAACAAGAACCGACGGACAATGGGGTTAAAAAGAGAAACAATATGCACAATATGCATGAACTAATTTCACAACTTGGAAATGCAAGTGTAGACAATATGGACATGCAGAGTGCAAGTAAAATGATCCAACATGATTGATCACAGGCAAATAGATATATATACATGCAATATAGCTCTCCCATTTTATTTGGAGTGAAGGGATAGGTGTACGAAAAGTGCAGGTGAGTCAGTAAGATCAGAGTGCTTATGATTACAACTAGAGGAGTGTGCAGATATATAGGAGAAGACGTACAATAGGTCATGCAGTTAATCAAATTTTCAGAATACATATCAAATCAAATTACCATGTGTAAGTGAGTAACATGAGAATGAATT
The DNA here is from genome assembly GCA_022559845.1 of Amorphophallus konjac. Classification (NCBI taxonomy): domain Eukaryota; kingdom Viridiplantae; phylum Streptophyta; class Magnoliopsida; order Alismatales; family Araceae; genus Amorphophallus; species Amorphophallus konjac. Next base: position 203,741,735 of record CM040122.1, read on the forward strand.
TTAGCCATATGGATAACCAGATTTTAATTAAACACAATAATAATTGCACAGACTGTATTTCAATCTAGAGAGCAGCGTATTGGAGGCTTCGCTCTGCCTCAATCAAATTTATCATCAGAAATTTTACACTGACAATCTGAATTTTTCTAAGAATGATCAGGTTCAAATAATTCCTTTTTACGCTAGAAGACACATGGAGCTCATGCCAGAATCCCAGTTACTCAGAATACTGAACCATTTCACCTCATTTTGAACAGAGGTACTTTAGTCAACACTTTTCAGAAATGAATCACATCACGTCTCAGGTGACATGTGCCCAATTTACTCAGTGAAACTAAGCATTGCTCTGCCTTTCATTTCATCCATTTTGTATGCGGAGGCAGGCAGCTTTTTCCTCAACTGTCTCTTTATCATTCATGCAGCAAGTTAAATTACTTTAGAGTGTTGAAATGAAATTCTTATATCCTTATGAATAACACTCAATTTCACATTATAGTGCATGAGGTGTGCTAATTTGATTTAACATGTATGGAGAAAATTTAACTCAAAATAAGATAGTGCAGCTCCCCCTATGTAAATGCAATAAGCATGAAATGCTCCCCCTGAGAGTTTGACATGAAGCACACTTATTAAGACTCAGATGCAACATTATTTAACAATGGAGTATATGGTCTTAGAAGTTTCAAGGAAGGGGTTGAATAGCATATAATAACATGCAAGCACACAATGGGAGTATATGCAATATGCAATCAAAATGAAAAGGTATGTAATTTCAGTTCTTGAAATGTTGGCCCCAAAGATATGATGCCATTGTTGGAAGTATTCATTTTGACATTTATGCAACATGAAATCTTCAGAATAATGCATTTCAAAAATATGCACTATATGCATGCTGAAAATGCAACTATGCAACAAGACACACGATAAGCTTCATCTTCCAAAAGTATTATGTGAATGATATGTAGAAAATGATATGCAAATATGCAATGTGATGCAAGAGTTTAGATTTCACATGACAACTCTATATGCATCTAATGCAACTAATGCATGACATGCAAATTTTTTTTAAAATGTGAGAACACCATTTTATTTTGAAAGAGAATTCAGAAAATTCATTCAAAGCATCAAAATCATCACATGTGAACTTTTTCCTTGAAAACATTTTTACTTTTATCCAAAGGATGAGTAGCACATTGGTAAGGACCACGGAACGTTGATCACATTCATTCCTAAAATATTCAGCCACAGAATAACATCATCATGCTGAGAGAATGGAAAACATCAATCTCAAAATTTTCAGCTTGCAAGACTCCCCCTTAATCAATGCATGATTTCAGAAAATTCATTTAGTTTGATGCCATATGCATAGATGATTCATGGTACCGGGCGGAGGCACATTCTCACGCATGGTGATAGCTTTCAGACAGGATTGACATGCCCTTCCACATGTCACCATTTTATATACCATGTAGTCATTGAAATGATAATTAGAAAAATACAATGCATTCCCATTATGACATCGGGGGTTTAGCAAACACATGAGCATTGAATGACAGTTTAAAATTCAACTAGAACCAAACATTCAATTTTCTGAATTCTGATACGAGGCGGAGATTTTGGTCCGATGGCCCAGCTCTCGCAAAGTGATGCCTTTCTGATGGGTCTAACCTACCATTCCGGCAACACATTTTGATATACCAGAAATTTCAGATGGTTTCATACATACACAAGTAATTCCACTTGAAAAGGACATTCAATGGCTACACTCTTATATATACTTCTCAGATTTTTTAATTCTTTTCAGCCAAACATTCATTTTTCACATTGTCAAAGGAAACCAAAGGATATTCAAAATTTCATAATCACTATCTATCATGAGATGGCACTGGCATCAAGACCAAAGAACTTCAACCAAGCACTTTATTTTCTCACCTTTGCCTTGAGTTACCTTTATTGACATCCTCAAGTTCTTTGCTTTATTCCCCTTGCTGTCTTCTTCATTAACATGCTCCAAATCTCTATGGAGGTAGATCAAATGTGGCATTGAAGTCCTCTTGAGCTCCTTTCTATCTCTCCTGCAAGAAATATAACGATATTAGCCAAGAGAGTTCCCATGAAACCCCAAATTCGTATCTTATAAATAACAACATATAAGGATATGAAAAGACCAATAACCCCATGCCAAAATCCTTCCAAAACTCCTCTAGGATAAGAAGAGAAACCCTAAGGGTAATGGGGTAAAAGCTCAAACCAATCGGACCTCAAGATGGGCATTATGAAACCCAATACTCAGACCTATTTCGGATCTGCCAGACCAGGTGTCGACACCTGGTGTCGACACCAACTTCAACAAGTTCTGTCCCTTAATAAAAATCAACACCCAGTGTGTAGGTGTCGACACCGACTGAGAAAGCATGCAAAACTGCCTAAGACAGTTAATTTGAGCCCAGAAATGCTATACATGAATTAAACTCAATCTAGGCACATGGAGATACATTCAAACATTGAATTCTTACCATGATTTTAAGGGTTGATGGTCATAATCAAACCTGCACTGTAAAGAGCTCAATTCATGTCAATATTAAGCCAATGCTTATGAATAAACTAACTTCAAGACTTTTCATCACATAAGACTCTCTCTCAACCTGTAATATCAGAAACTCAATTTCATATCAATCTCAATTCAATACAAATGAGAAGGCCAATTTCAATACTTTTCTTCCACAAGACAATCTCCTATGAGCTGTAAGTAAGTATGATGAGTTGCAGCTATCAATACAAGTGATTCACTCAAGCTGACATGAGTTCAAAGTTCAGTTCAGAAATTTCAAGTTTAGTCCAACAATGTAAAGAGTCAAGTCTATGCATATAAAGCACAAGACTAAACACATGAAGTGCCAAGGTCTGTCCATGTGTAGCACATGTCAATGCACATAAAACACACAAGACTGTCTCTTCAACCAAATCAGTATCAATTCAAGGACAAACCCGTGTTCACCAAGGCATCACACTAGAGCTGGCCAAGTCGACTTTAAGCCTTCCTCTTGGCCTCAAGGCAATCCTACAACAAGAGTTCTCATTCAATAGTTTTGGGTACCCAAACCTTCTTGGGTCCCGGATGGTTAGTTGCACCTCTAGTGGGTGGCTTCCACAGTCTTTGTGTATTAAGGAGCAATCATGCATGGTATGTCCAAACTCACCACAATAATGACAACAACCAAAAACCGTCAGATTTTTCGTGTAAGAGTGAGCATGGAATTTCTGTGGGTTTGTAGTAATGTTATCATTTTTCAAACTAAAGCAATTGTTCATCCTATGATCGAACTTTCCACAATGAAAACAGTTCAATGGAGCAAATCTTTCAAATGGTCTTCTTGCATGAACATAAGAGTTATCAAAAGTTCTTTTTGTGTTCAAAAACTTTCTTGGCTTTGTGAGGCCATTCATTTTCTTGCATGCTTCAAGATCTTCAGATTTCTCAAAAGGCAATCATGCATCATATGACCAAGTTCACCACAATAAAAATAAGAGATTTTCTTTGTGGATGCATGTGTGTGTGCAATATGATTTTTCTTGACATTCATCGTGACACCAACAACATTTTTAGCCTTTTGATGGAGGTTTTGTTTATTTTTCATATTTTCATTTGATCTCTTTATTGTTTGAGGAGCAGATTGATTTGGAGACCCATTTGATGTGCTGGCTATATTTGAACTATGGACAAATGATGTATAGACTTTGTTTTCAAAATTCTTTTTATTCACAGGATTATAGCCCAGCCCCTCTCTTTAGAAATTCACCTTAGTCCCCAATATCATGTTCAAATTTTCTTTCCCATTTACAAACTTAGATAAGGATGCATTCAGGTCAACAATTTTAGATTCAAAGGATGCAATGTGCAATTCATAGTTAGCTATTTCTTGTTCAAGCACATGCATTTTATCAGATTCATCAACAATCACAGATTTCCCCTTTTCAAGATTTTTAAGATTTTTCAATCCACTTTTAAGCAGGGAGATCTGAATCAGCATCGCACTATTCTCCTTTTTAAGTTCTTCATTTTCATTTGTAAGTTTATCATTCATAATCAATTCATTGCAAATATCATGATCAATAGAGTTTGATTCCATTTTGTTTCTTAGATCTTTTTCAGTTTTCTCTAATTGATCGATTTTCTTCTTGAGGGTAACATTTTCATTTCTCAAACAAGCAATGGTTTCTTTGTGACATTCAACATCATGCTCTAAAAGTTCATTGAAGTTATCAAGCTCAGAACATTTATCACAAGATCCATTTTCATGGAGCATATTTTTAGATTTCTTTTTCAATTTTTTATTTTCTGACTTGACTTTATTATATTATTTTTCCAACTCATCATAAGCATCCACAAGATCATCAAGAGTAAATTCTTCAGAATTAGAATTTACCTCTTCTGCATTCTTGTCACTTTGTTGATCAGCATCATCGGCCATGAGACATTTTTGCCTTTCCTTATCTTGAGCTTTGATCAACCGATCCATAAGCTCCTTTGTCGTCCTACAAGAAGATACAAATGGATACTTGTTAGTACTCACGGAAGCTTTCAATAAATTAAAAGCAGTGGCATTATCATGATGCATCATCTTATCCTGATTAGACAACTTGGTCTAATCCAGAGGTAATATGTATGGACCATGATAAATCAATTTCCAAAGACTAGGATTAATAGAATTGATCATCACACACAGTTTGCCTAGCTATGAATTAAAATTCGAACCAGTAAAGATTGGCAAACAATTCATTGAGATATGTTCAACAGAAAAATTCATGATTGTAGAATGCTCTGGGATCACTCTGTAGATCGCAAGATCTAGGGACAACAGAGCCTCGCTCTGATACCAATTGTTGGGTCCCGTAGTGTAGGAACACGGATCTAGAGGGGGGGTGAATAGATCCTTCTACTAAAAACTATGTCCAATTAAAAACACAAACTAGCGCACAGTAGAATTAACAAGATTGATAAGATTGAGGAATTTAATCTAAACAGATTTAAACTTAATTCACTCCATCTCACCGAGCTCACACGATTGCATAAACAGATAAGATAGTGAAGCACACAATCACAAAGATCAAACCACAAGACACGGGGATTTTTAAGGTGGTTCGGGACCACGACGGGCTCCGTACGTCCACCCCTCACCAAACCGGTGAGGCTTCACTGCTGTAAACAAAGCCCGAAGATAAATCCCCACACACACACACGGAGCCAAGCTCCAACACACATACGTAGGGCGATGCCTACACAACCACACGGGAGTAAACTCCCAACCACACACGAGGAACACACCCCAAAATATGTCCAAGCACACACGCGGATATACTCCGCACAAATCGATGCACATACGTCAACACAAACACTCAGAGAACCCTTTCTCCGAACACCCACACAAAGTATTTTTTCAGATGTATATGAAACGAAGACAAATATATGCTATGACCCTCCAAATAACTTCTATAGATGGAAACTAGAAAGATGCATAAAAAATAAAGCTCCCCCTTCTTCAACAAAATCTAGTTCTCCTTGACTCGTTGATGGATGTTCACGATTTCAACATCATCTTCTTCCTCTATCGAGGTGCTCCTCTTTTCCTTCTTCTATTTTCTTCTTCACCTGAAAGAATAGATAGAAATAATAAACCCAAACTTTAAACTAATCTCTAACAAGAATATGGAAATGAATGGTTTAGAGATCCCCCTCTTCATCTTCAACCAAGCTTTGAGATAAGGTGGAAAGGAGCTCTAGAGGTCATGAACCAGGGAGTGGAAATCGCTGCCGCTATAGATTCTACCATCTTAACAGTAGTTGGTGGAGACTAGCCACAGCCGCCCTTCATTCTGCACTCAAGGTCATAGAGATGATCTCTTGCAACCTTCTCTTCCTCCTCTAGCAAATGCACACGCCCCTCCTTTAGCTTTTACACCCAGATTGTTTGGAGACTTGGAAGGAGCCCTCTTCCTTTCACTTTCACGCCCAAAACATTGTGGAAGAAGCCCTGGAGCTGCAGCAGCATCCTTGCACTCACAAGGGTTAGAACAAGAGAAAATATTTCAGATCTAACATCTTCTTTATTAGGGTTTTTGACCCAAGGAGAAGTATATATGAGTTTGAGACGGTCAAGAGACAGCTTAGGGACCAGATCCACAAATTAGGGAGTGATTTGAGGGATGTTTGACTAGGTTTGATGGACTTTCGGTGCGTGGGCACGAAAGTCATCTTTCACGACGCCGCACAGGTGTCGACACCTGGTGTCGACACCGGGACTAGGGCCATAGCAGAAAACTCACGGCCAGTGTAATACACGGGTGGTGTCGACACCAGGTGTCGACACCAGCTCAAGGCCCATAGCAGAAAACTGCTGGCTAGGGCAGTTCACAGGTGGTGTCGACACCAGGTCTTGGCCCATAGCAGAAAACTGCTGGCCAGTTCAAAGTGAGGTGGGTGTCGACACCAAGTGTTGACACCAACTTCTTGACTGATGGAAATATAAATCGAGCAGTACATTAAGAAAATGGTGTCGACACCAGGTGTCGACACCAAGCCTATTTGATTCCAAAAATGCCCAATGAACTAGAAACAAAACATACAACCTCACTGGGGTTTTGCCATTATAAATTGGGTATTAGAAATCCTTCTAACCTGCAAGAATACCACAAGAAAGTTAAATTTGTATGCACATTCATAGTACAAATTCACTCATCCATTTCTCATTAAGTCATGAATCTATGAATGATGAAATAAACTCACCCTTGTGGCTTTTACCAAGTTCTTACCTGTCGAATGGAAAGGTATATATATATGAACTCCATTGACCATCCATGAGGAGTTTATGCACATGTCAGTACATATAACTGAGTGCATATATTTATCAATCCGAACCACTTTGTAATGTGACCTTGTGAAGGACGTACACAAGTGGCAGTGTTTTCCTCAACCCACGGGTTTCCAAAAACCATTTACAAATGTGTCAGAAGAGTATAGCATCACTCCAATAAGTTTGCCATGGATCGGCAAGTCCAAATGCTGAGATTATACCAACTCCACATGATAATGATATCAACACTTTAACACAAAGTTATGTAGGAATTCTTATCTCAAACCAATAGTGAATCACGAACATTCCCATTACATAAACCCTGAACTCATCGAAACAATCAAGTTAAATCATTAAGCTATTTAGCAACATTGCATTTGACATCATTAAAACTCTTTGAGCCATACATCATTACCTTGGGGGCAAACAATGATATTAGCCTCAATATGACATTTATCTAAGCATGTTTTCCACAAAAGCTTTCTTATTGAGTACAAAGCAATCTCACCAAGTGTATATACAATGTATATGCAATGTGCTAACATCAAAGCACATATGAGCCTTCTAGAGTCACAAATGCATCCACATGATGATATCATAATAACACCATTTTGTAATCATCTCCATAACCATTTCAAACTTCATAGTAAGAGGATAAGGAGTTCACGCACATGAAGACATGAATAACCATTCAAGCACAAGGCATGCACATGAAGACATGAATAACCATTCAAGCACAAGGCCAAGCAACAAAGTCATTTTGTAAGCATCAAAATCACATACACAACACGGTCTATGATCGGCGGTCGACCGAAATATGGGTTTTTCACAGTTTTTCTTCAATCAACCCCTTAAACCCGTTTGTAGTCCATTCCAGTCTGTGGCATCAAACTCTTTAGATCTTGAGGATGTCTACTGAGTCTTGACCTTTCCTTAACGAATGCTCAGACCTTTGGACGTTGAAGCCAAGTGTGTTCTTCATTGTGCATCGACCTTGGCTATGTGAAGTGTCGACTCTTTTGTGCCGAGTGTCGACTCTTCTTGAAGCCAGCCTGATCTTCTGATAGCTGTCCAACTTGGAGAATTGACTCTTGCTTTGAAGGGATTTTAATCCTTGCTTGGGCGTGATCATTGGGCTTTCAGTTTAACCATCTCCACTCCATTCCTTGGCTTATCTGTCATGAAAAAGCATCAAGTATCAATCATATGAGAGTGGAAAACATCAATGAGTTATAGTGTTTAGCCATTATCAAAACCATGAATGTCAAATGACCACAGGGCCACAACGTTCTCCCCCTTTTTGATGATGGCAACACTGGGAGTCATTATTTGACAGTAATGTCCAAGATGGCAAATTTTATAACATGTGCAGTTCAAGGTACATGATGATGATGAGGGCATGTATGATTTGTAACATATGCAGCTTAAGATATAGAGTGATGATATGCTATGCATGAGACAGAGATAACAAGGGCACATCATGACATATCATTCGTCACTTATTTTGAGGACGTGACATATTTCTCCATGCAATAATATCATTGCTCTGTCAAATTTACTATCATGAATTCCAGCTCATCAAAGTGTTAAAAAACAATACTAAGCGTTAGTGTATCACCAAGGTTGCCATGAAGTTTGAATTTTCAGATTTCAGAATAGTCATTCAAGGCACAACATGTAATCTCTAGTTAAAGTCTATTAACACCACGGAACATAGATGATTTCAAAAAATATATCAGAGATTCAAGGAAATCATTAAATCTGAACCATTTTTATTGGATGGACAATCATCAGTTCACATAATAGAGAGCTCTTACGCCAAGTTCTGTTTGTTTCATGATCACAGTATTAGACTGGAAGCCGTTGAAGTTCATATTGCAAAAGATTAATAGTACCAGCAAGACTCCTCCTAAGGATATGCAGCGGATGCTTTCAAGGAGTTATGTTTGTAAGGAATGGGAATGATCAGATGTCGACATGAGGGCCAAGGAGAGGTCGACCTGTACCATGCAGGGGTTAACCTGGTCAATCATGAAGTTGGCAGAAATGAAATGCATGACCTGGCCCATGGTTGTACACTTATTAAGGGTAACAGAAGGAAGATGAAACATATGCATGAAAGCTTCAAGGAAACAACTCCCCCTTACTGTATGGCCTATATGCGACAGTGACGCATGGTACTTGGCGGAGGTGAATCCTAACGCATGGTGAGTGCTTCTAGACAGGCATAACCTGCCTTGCCACACTTCAGCATTTAATATACCATGGCCATGCAAGAATGATGCTATACCATATGCAATGCATCGTAAACATGAATTCAATTTTATTATGCATCGTGACCACATGCAATGCTACACCACATTCAGAATGACATATTTACATATAAACAATGCATGGATACCAGTCAGCAAAAATATACAACCAAATCGAAGAAGGTCATTAGTTCAATTTTTATTAGCCTGAGGTCTGTAAAGACCAAGCTCCCTTCTGAGTGTTGTAAACCTATCATTACACAAGGGCTTGGTGAAGATGTCAGCAATCTGATTTAATGTATCAACAAAATATAGTTCAAAATTTTTCTTAAAGACCTCATCTCTAATGAAGTGATGCCTAATTTCAATATGCTTGGTCCTAGAGTGATGGACTGGATTTTTTACAAGGTTGATAGCACTGGTGTTATCACGTAGAATCGGGACACAACCAAGATCCACTAAGTAGTCTTGGAGTTGGTGTTTAATCCACAACATTTGGGTACCACAGCTCCCCGCAGCAACGTATTCTACTTCTGTAGTTGAGAGGGCAACTGAATGTTGTTTCTTGGAGGCCCAAGAAACTAAGCACCCGCCCAGAAACTGGCAGTAGCCACTAGTACTCTTGTGATCTAGCTTGCATCCAGCGTAGTCCGCATCAGAATAACAAATAAGAGATAAATCACATGATGACGGATACCACAATCCCAAATCTTGAGTTCCGGCAAGATATCTAAGGATACATTTGACAGTAATGAAGTGGGATTCTCTAGGACTAGCTTGAAATCTAGCACAGAGGCAAACACTAAACTAGATATCTGGTCGGGATGCAGTCAAATAAAGTAAGGAGCCGATCATACCTCTATAGATTTTTACATCCACTAATTTACCATTTTCATCCGAATCCAGTGATGATGTGGTGCTCATAGGAATTGCAATTATTTTGCAGCTTATCATGTTGAATATTTTCAGCAACTCCTTGATGTATTTGGCTTGACTTATGAAGCATCCATCTTCTCCTTGGTTGACCTGTAAATCGAGAAAAAAATTAGAGTTCTCCCATTAGGCTCATCTCGAATTCGCTAGTCATGAGGTTAGCAAATTCCTCACACATTTCAGATTTAGTAAAACCAAACACAATATCATCAACATAAATTTGAACAATCAATATTTTCTTACCTTGCTTCTTGGTAAAAAGTGTTTGGTCTATCTTACATCGTGTGTACCCTTTCTCAATGAGGAACGAGCTTAGTCTCTCATATCAAGCTCTTGGTACTTGCTTCAGTCCATAAAGTGTCATGTCTAGCTTGTATACAAAATCTGCATGGTTAGAGTTCTCAAAGCCAGGGGGCTGCTCCACATAGACTTCTTCTTTGATCAAACCATTTAACAAAACACTTTTTACATCTATTTGATACATCTTTATTCTAAGGGAGCATGCAAAGGTAAGTAAAATTTTGATGGCCTCAAGTCTGGCTACTAGGCATAAGATTCCTCAAAGTCTACCCCAACTCTTGATTATACCCTTGAGCCACCAATCTAGCCTTGTTTCTTATTATCTTGCCATCCTCACTGAGTTTGTTCCTAAAAACCCATTTAGTGCCTATGACAGATTGTGATGATGGTCTAGGAACAAGATGCCAAACTTTATTTCTTTCAAACTGATTTAATTCATCTTGTATTGAGTTTATCCAATTTTCATCTTTTAATGCTTCATCAATATTCTTGGGTTCAATCTGAGAGACAAGAGCAAAATGATCTAACTCTTCCACAATTCTAAAATGTGATTTACTTCTGGGTGGATCATTCAAGCTTCCAATGACATTTTCTAAAGGATGATCCTTAAGAATTCTAATGTCTGTAGAATCATTACCTTCTTCTAGATCCTTATCCCTTGCATTGTTTGATTCATCTAGGCCACCATCTTCTCTTGTTTCTTCTTGTGGAGGATTATGCTTTCCCTTCATGCTTAGGAATTCCCCGTCTTCATCATTTTTTCTGCAATAGTTATCATTTTTAGAATCATCGTGATATTCATCAAAGGAAACATGGGGGGACTCTTCCACAGTTTGACTCTTAATGTTGTAAATTCTATAAGTCCTAAATTTATCAGAATATCTAAGGAATATACCTTCATCGCTCTTGGGCTCGAATTTATATAATTCTCTTTTGTCATTATTATCGATGAAGCATTTAGACCCAAACACTTTCATATGTGAGAGAGAGGGCGTGTTACTTTTCAGCAACTCATAAAGAGTCTTTTTGGTGTGTGGCCTTACCATAGATCGGTTGATAAAGTAACAAGCCGTGTTTATCGCCTCAGCCCAAAATTTCCTTGGGAGTTGCCGTTCGGCGAGCATTGTCCTTGCCATCTCTATGAGTGTTCGATTCCTTCTTTCAACTACACCATTTTGCTCAAGGGTTCTTGGTGATGAAAACTAATGTGAAATGCCTTCAGTCTTACAAAGATTATAGAATTCAGTATTTTCAAATTCACCACCATGATCAGATTGAAAGTTGAAGATTTTAAACTCACCGTCTTGCTTTATCTTCATATAGAGTGCTTGAAACTCATCAAAAGCATCATTTTTATTTTTGAGAAAGAAAACCCATGTGAACCTAGAGAAATCATCCACCAAGACATATCCATATTTTCTATCACTTAAACTAGCAGTTCTGGTTGGACCAAACAAGTCCATATGAATCAGCTCGAGTGGTTTGGATGACATATTTCTAGATCTAGCCTTGAAGGATTTTCTTGTTTATTTACCTAGGGCACATGCATCACATAATTTATTTTCTTATTTAAAAGATAGTTCAGGCAAACCATTCACCATTGAATGCTTTAAAAGTTTATGTAAGACATTGTAGCTAGCATGTCCTAGTCTACGATGCCATAACTATGCAAGCTCAGATTTTGGTGCAGCAAGACAGAGGTTTATGTGAGCAAGATCATCTAAGTCAATCATGTAAACATTGTTGACTCTTTTACCAGAAAATTTTACCTTGCCAGATTTTGGTTCAAGGATTCTACATTCATGAGAGTCAAACAACACTTTGTGACCTTTATCACACAATTGACTTATACTGAGCAAGTTGTATTTCAAACCTTCAACTAGCAGCACATTTCCAATGGAGTTGGAGAGGTTCTTACCTACATTACCTGTTCCAATGATTCTTCCTTTGTTGTCCCCTCCAAATGTGACGTGTCCTCCTTCCTTTTTCTCCAAGAAACAGAATTTAGTTCTGTCTCCAGTCACGTGTCTTGAACAGCCGCTATCAAGGTACCACCGGTTATACATGGCTGCAAGACACTCCTGCACAAGGAATTAAGCAATGGGGTTTGGAACCCAACAAAATTTGGGTCCCATCAACCTCTTCATATTTTTAAAACATGATACCATCTCTTTTGGAATACAAACTCCTTGCATTCATGTTTTCTTTGCTTAGTGCAGGGATTTGATTTTTCTTTTCAGCTTTGACATTCACTTTCTGTTTAGAGGCTCTTTGTTGGATTTTGTGGACGTTTGAGGAAGTCTACTTCTTAAACCATTGAGGCCACTGGTTGGTTTTGGGTTGAAAGTGATTATTTTGCCACCTAGGGGATTGAAGCTTATAGGATTGATGCACAAAGGAATCACAATTGCCCCAAAAATAGGGTGGTGTCGACCTGTATGAATGGGAGTGTCGACCTGTCCTATGTGCAACCCAGTTATAGTGGCTTCTAGATGGCTGAGAGGGTGATGGCCAAGGAAGTGTCGATCTATGCTGTGGGGAAGGTCGACTCTTCTGAGATTTTTGAGCAATCTTTTTGGAGATTTCAGTGGCTTCCTCTTCAACCTTTTCTTTTCCTTTATCATTTTATTTTTGTTGATTTTGAGTAGGTGTTATGTTTGAGGTAGAAGCATCAGAAGAGGAAATAAATGTGACAATTTTTAACCCAATTGGCCTTTTGTTTGTGGGATTAAAACTCAACCCTTTCTTGCTGAAATTCATTCTAGTACCTAGCAATGCATCTAGATTTTCTCTTCTATCTACAAACTTTTCTAATTATTATTATTTATCCTTCAACTCTTTTTGTAGATTTTTAATGTTTTGAAGGAGTTGAGTGTTGACTTGTTTGAAAGCATCATACTTCTCATTACTCAATTTGCTTTCATTTTCATAGGTTTGCATTTTTAGCTTCATGCTATCAATCTCATTTCTTAAGTCTTCATTTTCAGTTTCCAAGTCAGCCATTTCTTTTCTTCCCTCTTCCAAGTTCTCAATCATTTTCTTAAGATCTTCAATTTCAGTTTCAAGTGAAGCAGTCTTATGATTCATATCATGATCATGCACAAACAAGTTAATTTTCTTTTTCAATGATTTATTCTCCTTTTTGTACATGTCATATTTCTCCATGAGCTGTGTTTATGCTTCCTCCCAATCATCAATTGTGAAATTTTCAAATGGAGAGTGTACCTCAGTTTCTTCGTCACCTCTGACCATGAGGCAGAGATCTTCTTTTTCCATGTCCGAAGAGCTGGTTTCATCATCACTTTCTTCTTCGTCGCTCCATGTGCACACCATGACCTTGTTCTTCTTCTTGCCCTTCCATTTATCTGCTTTTCTAAATTTTTCAAGACATTCAGTCTTGAAATGCCCTGGTTTGTTGCAGAAATAACAAATGATCTTATCAGCTTTGGTAAAGTTTTCAGAGTTGGATTTGAAACCTTTCCTTACCTGTGACCTTCCTCTCATGAAGCTCTTACCTTCTTTTCTCAGAAATTTTCTGAACTTACGTGTGAGCATGGCTACGTCATCCTCATCTCGCTCACTTGTAGAAGCCTCACCTTCATCAAAAGTGCTTTGATCGCTGGGTCCTGCTTTAAGAGCTAGGGACTTTTTCTTAGGTACATCAGCCTCTTTGTTCTTTAGGTTGATCTCATAGGTCATCAATGACCCAATGAGTTCATCTACCTTAGTAGTTACGAGATCTCTGGATTCTTCAACCATGGTAGCCTTCGTGTGCCATGCTGGGGTCAGTGATATGAGAATCTTCCTTACAATTTCCTGCTTTGAATATTTCTTTCCCAGATCAGTTAGACTATTAGTAAGCACAGTTAAGCGAGCATACATGTATTGAATTGACTCATCAGGCCTCATCCTGAATATTTCATATTCAGAAACTAAAATGTTGGCTTTTATTTCTCGTACCTGAGAGGTTCCTTCATAAATCACTTCTAACCTGTCCCACATTTCTTTTGCAGTTGCGCAGGTAGCTACTCTTGAGAATTCTATTGGATGGATTGAGCATTGCATGAAGTGTCTAGCACTCCAGTTGACAGTGGATTTTCTTATTTATTCTCTGGTCCACAAGTCCTCATCATCCGTAAGCTCATACGGACCTTTGCTGATCTCTCGCCAGAGTTCATAATCTTGGGCGCGAATGAACACATGCATGCGTTGTTTCCAATAAGGATAATTAGTTCCAGTGAAATAAGGAGGACTATTCACAGAATGTCCTTCAGGTAATAAACCCTTGGATGACAATCCACCATTATTCTCAAGGTCGTTGGACACCCCATAATGAGAGATTAGCCTCTGATACCACTTGTTGAGTAGTGGATGGCGGATCTAGAGGGGAGGGATGAATAGATCTGCCCCTCTTTTCGTAGAACACCCCTCTTTAAAGCTAGATAAAGAGAATCATAGCGGAATACAACTAGTTTAACGAAGGATACAATGATTGGCTTAGCAGGATGAACAAGTAAAATAATGATTGAACCTAAGCATGCATCTGGCACAAAGCAATCGCACAAGCAAACCACAACACACGAGATTTTAAGGTGGTTCGGACTGAATCCCCAATCCTACGTCCACCCCTCACCAAACCCGGTGAGGCTTCACTAGTGCATCGCACCAAACCGCAGATCGGAAAACCTCCGATTGCCTTCCTACTAACCACCGGTAGGGACGATAACAACGTAGATTAGAGCACCTTCCAACTACATTCCTACTAATCACGGTAGGGACGATTCTCAGTTTCAATTTTTTGAACAAAATGAAAAGAGAACAAGATGAAAATGTTCAAACAAGATATGGAGATATGCTAAAATCGAGAAGATCTTGTCTGAAATGAAGGAGGTGAATCTGATGCTTCAGCAAGGGCTGCCTTTTTTTCTTCGTCTTTACATGATGTAGATCACCAATAGAGGCTTCTTCTTCTTCACAAAGCTCTCCTTTTGATTCAGCAGGAATGGCTTCTTCTTCCTTGTGAAATGAGCTTCCTTGAATCCCCTTGAGAGCCTTGCTTGCTGCTACACTGCCTTGGAGGTTGCTAGCTGGGATATGAGCTTGAATCACCTTGAAAATAGATGAAGAACTCTTGCACGAAGTACTATTCATGGCTATAGTACCCTCTTCTTCTTCCCTTGGACAACCTCCTCTAGCCTCTCTTTGATCTCCCTTGATCCATTAGGGTTTATGACCCCCTTGTGTTTGTTTTATATTTCTTGAATGGTCAAGAGACAACCCCCAGACCAGATCCACAATTTATGGCAGATTGGGTGACTTTAGGATTAAACAAATCCAAGAAAAAAGGCTGCCCACGTTGAGAAAAATGAAGTCAACAATAGCTGTATCGGGGCTGCCGGTCGACCGGAAGTAGGTGGTTGGTCGACCAGAAGTTTATAGGTGTGAAGCTTTTCGTTGCTGGGAAAATCAGTCGACCGACAGTAGGGGGGCGGTCGACCGGATTTACTAAGAGGTCGACCGCTACTGAGAATGTTTGTTGCTTGTTCATTTCTGGGAATTCCGGTCGACCGGTCTATGACTGGCGGTCGACCGAAATATGGGTTTTTCACAATTTTTCTTCAATCAACCCCTTAAACCCGTTTGCAGTCCATTCCAGTCTGTGGCATCAAACTCTTTAGATCTTGAGGATGTCTACTGAGCCTTTGACCTTTCCTTAACGAATGCTCAGACCTTTGGATGTTAAAGCCAAGTGTGTTTTTCATTGTGCATCGACCTTGGCTATGTGAAGTGTCGACTCTTTTGTGCCGAGTGTCGACTCTTCTTGAAGCCAACCTGATCTTTTGATAGTTGCCCAGCTTGAAAAATTGACTCTTGCTTTGAAGGGATTTTAATCCTTGCTTGGGCGCGATCATTGGGCTTTCACTTTTTCCATCTCCACTCCATTCCTTGGCTTATCTGTCATGAAAAAGTATCAAGTATCAATCATATGAAAGTGGGAAACATCAATGACTTATTATGTTTAGCTATTATCAAAACCATGAATGTCAAATGACCACAGGGGCACAACAAGACTTATATCGAGCACTTAGCAAACAATGAGATCACTATTGTGAAAACTGCTCACACACTATTCAGAACTACTCTCGAACACTTAGCGTATAAGGAACCTACAGTTCATAAACTGCTAGCACTGCAACCTATGAAGGAGGTAGAGGACAGGGATCAAGCACATAAACAAACCACATGGCACAAACGATTTTTAGGTGGTTCAGTCTGCACCAAGTAAACCTACATCCACCCCCCACTCAACCCGAGTGAGGATTCCGCTGACACACAGCTTGAACCGCTGAGCTTCACAGCTTGCTACACTGCTGAGGCTCATAGCTTGCTATACAGCTAAAATATCTATGTGTGTGCGGGGGTATGTTTTGAAAGAGGGTGAAGAAAGAGATGAAGAGAGGGTACGGTGGGATTGAAAACACAGTAAAAATTAAATTAAAATCAAAACATGAGAAGAAGAGGAATAGTTTTAAATCTAAGAAGAAATAGAAGATGTGGAAGAAGAGAAAGTTGGAGATCATGGAAAGACGAAGAAGATTGATGAAGAGTGCAGAGGGAGAAGAAGATTCGAAAGGGGCAAAAATTGGCAAAGAAAAGAAAGGTGTTTGTGCAGATGAACAATAAAAGCCTAAAAATTAAACTTTGAAAAATAGTGAATAACTTGAAAATGAGAAGGAATTGGAGAAAGAGGAAGAATAAGAAATTAAAGATCACTTAAAAATGAAGAAGTTTGCAGAAGAAAGTAAATTAAAAAGATGAACAGAAGAGCATGAAAAATAGACTAAGAAAAAGGCTAAGATGGCTAAGATTCTCGCTCAGTCTGCTCTGGGCATCTATTTATAGTGCAGAGTAACTTCCCACGATCGTGACCTTCTGGATTAGGCTTGAATCTGATTTCCCAGCATCAAGGCTTGATCAACGTAGGTATCTTGCCACGTTTAGAGTCCTCCTTTCCTCAAATAAGAGGAGATAAGTCCAAATATTAGAAGATAACTGCGATAGGGGCGTTCCGTTTCCGTTTCTGTCTCACGTCTCACGCGAAAATGACGACTGGAGTGGTGGGCGCACATTCCTTTGTGCGACTGAATAGGCGGCCGCCCATTCTTCATTTCCTCTTTTTGATATTTTCCTTTTTTTCATAAATCAAGGAATTGGCGACTCACCAAACAGGCGCTCATTCTTTTTCCATTTTTCTTGATTTTTTCTTTCGATTTTTCGTACAATTGAATGTACGCCTATTTGGTCGGCCACTTATTCTTCTCTAATGAATTAGCGCCCGAATGGATGGTCATTCATTCCTCTCTCTTTTTCAGCTCTTTTCCTTTTTTTCTATTTTCATCAAATGAATGGGCGCATGTTTACTCGGTCGCACATTTTAATGAGCGCCCTTCCTTCAGCCGCAAATTCTTCTTTTTCATAAAAAAGGCTTCAGAAATGGCGTCTGCTATAGTTGCCGTTCATTATTAAAGGGGCGCCCTTCTGCTTCGACGTAAATTCCTGAGATTTTTAGAAAATTCAAAATAATCAATATTCTTCGTTATAACAATTATGCATTTTCTTAAATATTTCTCACATTGCTATTTTTACTCAAAATAATGATAAAAATCATGTAAACTCAAATTAATGGTGAGAATGAGATTTTTGCCATATTAATGCACAACTATGCTCGTTAAATGCTCAAAAGTGACGAATGTGATGCAACTTATGATATGCAATGCGACACTTATCACACCCCCAACTTACTCATTGCTAGTCCCTTAGCAATGCAAAAAACTTAAAATTTAAGACCAATAAGAGTTTGCAAAGTCCATACTTTTATATGCAGCTCTCCCTTCATAGAATCAACCAAAGATTAGAAATTTGGAAACATTAATGCACATACTTGCCTTACATCAAGAATACAAAATAAAACTTCAATAGCACTTGTGCATGTGTAACTACCAAATTAACAGTGAAGATAATTGCATCCCCCATTTGCTATTCCAAGCAAGTTCCTTTCAACCTTGAACCTCATAGATCAGAGCATTAAGTATACTAGCTTTTTATCTACCTTATTGCTTTGTCCCTTTGGGATCTTTTTATTCTTCTACACACATGATGCTGCACTACCCTTTACTGTTTTACACGAACCTCGACTCTTGCCTTAGGTGAAGCAGGTCCGGTTACGCAGATCAAGGTTCTCTTTTCCGTTTTACGCGAACCTCAACACTTGTTAGGTGAAGTAGGCCCAGTTACTAAGATTATGAGCATTTTTCACGACATTTTTTCCTTTTTTTCATTGTGCCTTTGCACTTATTAAATAAATAACATGGCAGAAAGCTTATAAAAGATCTCTTAAGAAGTGTAGAGTATCAGACAACATACCAAAAATAGCAGAAGGCTTCTCTTGCTTGTTTCATTAGCGTGCAAAGTGATTTCTTTTCTTTTGAAGTGCTCAAGGACTTTAAAGAGATTCTTAAGTCGATTTTCCATGGCTAGATTGAAATAAATTTTCCATCATTCTTTTCTCTAGTCTTTTCTATTCCAGAATTACTTTCAATGTGAGCATGAATCAAGAAAACTCGATTGGAAAGACTCATGTCAGGTCACATGCCTCATGAAATGAAAATTTTCTCCTCCCCCCAACTTAAATGACATTGTCCTTAATGACATATGCAATAGAAAGCAATAGAACAATGTAACAAGTAATACTGTGGAGTAGGAAAGAGACAACCTAATATGGGGGGCAAAAGACTCCTTTAGAATAATGGCGACAACTCTTTTCTCCTCCACCTGCCTACTGAAACACACTCAAACAAAAATATCAAACAACAAAAAACCCTGGGTTGCCTCCCAAAAGCGCTAAGTTTTTTGTCTTCAACCAGACGCATGAAAGCTCACGAAGATTTTATTCCAAATCACTCAAGGCAATGTGTAGCAACCCATGATCCGGATACTGGGAAAGGAACCCGATACCATTCGAATCCTAGCCCGCCGCACACGAGCCGGGGCTCGGAAGGGCTAAAAAGGAGCGTGGAGGTACAATGAAATAGGAAATAAAGTAGGACAATTCAATAATTAATTAAAATAAATAAACAACTACAACATAGTCCAGTCCAATAGAAAGTACAGTCTAAGGTAGAAGAACGTACCCAACACTGAATGAACACTCGGCCCGATGAGCTGGCAACTAAGAACCCTAGCACAGCACCCTCGACCCTCGAGGAAGAACTGCTCCACCTAAAACGCAGGGGTGATCCTCCTATCACTGGCATAGTAGGGGTCCCGCGGAACCCTAACCGAAAACAACGGCGGTAACAGAAATCAGTAACTACAAAAACAATAGTAACATCAGGAACAGTAACTACGGTAGCTGGTAAAAACCTCGGCTCTGCAGCTACTCTTACTGTCCCGGAAAGCATGCACCCCGATCTCCCGGTCGGGGGACCACCAGACTACGACCCACACTAGTCACGCAACTAGGAAAATGACCACGTCATCATGAACTCACCACTGTGTAGGAAAAGCCCTCGGTGACGCTCACCGAAACCCCTAGACCTCGGCCTAAGAAAAACACCCGGAACTCCACGCAAGACCACGTCTCGCAGACGTGAAGCGGAACTCGACTCATGAGAAACTTACGTCACGTGATGGGAGCACTGCCCACCAGAAGAAAGGTCAGATGCATCCACTAAAAACTTAGTCCACAGCCTCAGGTGTCTCGCTACCACGCCCCATGCGGAGACTGAGACACCGTACAAGTAACCAGGAACACAGAACAACGACTAGCTGGGGTCGCACTCCTCAGCACGTGTCTACAGCCCCCAACTACGTGTGCACACACAGACCATCCGCTCTAGGTCGAGTCCTCTAGCTGGTATTTCTCCCCAGCCGGACTCAGGCTGCAAAGGCGAGGGGCCCTATGGTAACTAGCCTAAAAATCGTCTCTCTCGGGTAAGCCGCTCCACCACTCCCAGGTGGGTCAGCACATGCGTGCCGTAAGAAGGCACCGACCAGTGGGAGGCCACTAAACATGAATATGGAAAACCACGCACGCACCCATCACAGGTAACACAGAGTACCAGGCGGCGCGATGCCACTAGACTCTGGACAGCCTACTAGACGCACTAAATCGAACGATTCTTGAGTCACAGACTTGGGTCAAGACCGCCGTACACAACGGCACAGCGCCGTTAATCTAGCGTAATCCCTAGGTCTGAAACCACGGTCACATGATTCCCAAGGCAGCTCACGAGCCGCCATGTTAATCCCTTATCTCAGGGACACACGGGAAACCTCTAGCCCCAGGCTGGTTATCTGGACCCACAGTCCAAGGCCACACACATGGCCCACTTGGAAACCAACTTCCAGAGAAAACCACGACGTGTGGGGAAGCCTCCACTGCACTCATATAGATACATGGTGACTCGATCTAGCGAGAACACAAAAGCACAGAACACATGGGGTCATCTGGACCCTCCAAACCCACGGGCATGCTAATTGAGGTAACATGGTACCTCCGAAAGACCAAAAACACGGTCACGGAAGCCCCCGGGATATCCGGGACACACATGGGCCAAGGGGAACATGATCAGCAGTAGTCCACATGCCCTGGCCCGCCCGACTGGTCACCCACATGAACGCGCTACCCTCGAGGTGCACGTTCAGAATGTGCCACTCTCCTATAGCATGTTCAGAACGCGCCACTCGCTTATAGCACATTCATAATAGAACGTGACACTCTCCTATAGCACATTCAGAACGTGCCACTCGCCTATAGCACGTTCATAACAGAATGTGGCACTCTGTTATAGCACGTTCAGAACGCGCCAATCGCCTATAGCACGTTGATAACAAAACGTGGCACTCTCCTATAGCACGTTCACAACTGCCTTACTGTTCATCTCCCTCGATGAACGCGGCATCGTGATACGGCACCTTCTTGAAGAACGCGCCCTCAGTGTCGAGCGCATTCTCAATCCGCGCCTGAAAAAGGCAAAAACCATAGAAAAATCCATTCCACGCCCCTATCAAGCCCATGCGAAGGGGAAAACAAGGGGAAATCATTCCCCAACCTCTCTAGCATCGAGAGGACCCATTTAAACCCTAAAAACGTGATCAAAACACTAAATCTGCCTCACACCCCAAGATCATGTATTTTCACCTCGGCTGGAATATAAACCCACTAGGCTCGCCTCGGGCTATTGAACTCGCGGGAAATGAAGTACAGGGGTTAAGGATCCATCCCCCTACCTCCACCGAAGATTCTGCGCACCGGGGACGCCGATCCACCATGAAAATGCTGTTTAAACCCTCATTGGTTCGTGATCCCATGAACTACCTCCACCATCGCGATCCTCGTCCCGCGCCTGTCGCTCCACGCCCCATGAACATCGCCGCCCCGCCCTCGCCGCCTCCGTCGGCCACCCGGAGTGAGAGGGGAGAGGAGAGAGCGTGAGAGAAGAGAGAGGGGGAGAGAGAGAAAAAGGTTTGATATAAAGAAAATATGAAAAATCCAAAAAATTATCAAAAATAGGAAAAAAAATACTCCCCACGATCCTTGGAAAACGCACAACGCAGTGGTAACGTCCCAGAGTCAGAGAACGCAACGGTTCACCCTACACGGGGTTCCGAAGGTCCGATAGAAAAAAACACGCGTAAACCGCTAAACTCAATCTGGGACCCATGAAAACGATCTGAAACTCACGGATCCTGACCCGATAAATGATCCAAAAAATTCGAGGTGTTGCAGCATGGATCCTTTTGACAAATTTTCATCTTCCAAGTAAGGCTTCAATCGTTGACCGTTAACATTGAGAATGTGACCATTATTAGGGTTCAAAAATTTTACAGCGCCTTGGTCAAAAGCCTTAACAACCATAAATAGTCCATCCCATCTGGATTTTAACTTACCGGGGAACAAGCGTAGCCTTGAGTTAAAAGGCCAAACCTTTTGATTCACATAAAAAGTTTGCCTGTGAATATGCTTATCGTGAAATGCCTTGGTTTTAGCTTTATAAATCATGGAATTTTTGTAGGCTTCATTACGCAGTTCCTCCAGTTCATTGAGTTATAGAGCTCTTTGGGACCCAGCTTGAGTGAGATCAAAATTGACTTGTTTAATGGCCCAATATGCTATATGTTCCAGCTCTACAGGTAAGTGGCAGGCTTTTCCAAAAAATGAGGTGGTATGGGGACATGCCAATGGGATTTTTAAATGCGGTTCTATAAGCCCATAATTGCATCGTCTAGTCTCTCGGAGCAGTCTTTCCTATCCGACCTAACTGTCTTATGCAAAATGTTCTTGATATCCCTATTGGACACTTCTACCTGGCCACTGGTTTGGGGATGATAGGGGGTGACGAGCTTATGAGTGATGCCATATTTGTGAAGCAAAGCTAGGAATTGAGAGTGCGTGAAGTGAGAACCCCCATCACTGATGATAGCCCTAGGACGGCCAAATCTAGAGAAAATGTTCTTCTTCACAAACTTAATCATCAAGTTGTGGTCATTGGTCCTTGTGGCTATAGCTTCAATCCATTTGGAAACATAATCGACCGCTACCAAGATGTATTCATTCCCAAAAGAAGGTGAAAACGGTACCATAAAATCAATATCCCAAACATTAAAGATTTCTAGTACCAGAATGGGATTAAGCGGCATCATATCTTTCTTAGATTTATTACCCACTGCTTGACACCTTAAACATGTTTTAGCGAATTCATAGGCATCCTTAAATAAAGTTGGCCAATAGAATCCACTTTGTAGAACCTTAGCTACCTTCTTTCCAGAAAAGTGTCCCCCACAAGCAAGACTGACAAAAAATCAAGATAGATTGTTGCTCCTCTCTGGGGACACATCTTCTTATAATCTGATGAGGACCCATATGAAACAGCTCCGGGTCCTCTCAAAAATAGTGTTTGACCTTTGAAAAGAACCAATCCTTTTCCTTCTTAGTCCACCCTCCAGGAATCTATTCTATTGCCAGGTAATTGACAATGTGAGCATACCAGGGGGTTGAAGTATGAGAGATAAAGAGAATTTTCTCATCGGGAAAAGAATCAGACATCGGAGCACTCTCAGGTATCACTATCCTTGATAGATGATCAGCTACAACATTCTTTAACCCCTTCTTGTCTCTTATTTCCAAATCAAACTCTTGCAGCAATAAAATCTAACGAATGAGACGGGGTTTGGCATCCTTCTTGGAATACAAGTATCTTAAAGCAGAGTGATCAGAATAAACAATGACCTTAGCCCCTAACAGATATGAGCAAAATTTCTCCAGGGTGAAAACAACAGCAAGCAATTCTTTCTCTGTGGTGGTGTAATTCAACAGTGCACCAGTGAGGGTGCGGCTCGCATAGTAGATTACCATGGGCTTCTTATCGATTCTCTGACCAAAGACAGCTCCAACAGCATACTCTGAGGCATCACACATAATTTCAAAAGGGAGCGACCAATTTGGAGATTGAAGAATCAGAGCTTGAGTTAGGGCTTCTTTTATAGAATTGAATGCCTCGAGACATGAATCATCTAATTGAAAGGGACACTAGTAGAAAAATAGAAATATAAGGCAAAATTCGTGTGCCTTTTAAAGTGTCAAAATCTGCCATCTATTCTATTAGAAGGCAGAAAGAGGGCGAATCATATTCTGCCTTCTATTCCACTGTCTTCTATGTAAATAGAAGGCGGAAAGTGAATTTTAGAAGGTAGAAACTTTAAAAGGCAGAAATAATAGTTATAGAAGGTGATTTTTTTCGCCATATAAACTCATGATTGAAGGCACTTATATGCACCCTCTATTTTTCTTAGAAGACGATAATTTCTACCTTCTAAGATCTATATAGAAGATAGATATTCTTGCTTTCTATTCCTTTTAGGTGGCAAAATTTTTTTCCTTATAAGTTGTCAAAATAAGTCGGTAGAAGGTAAAAATTTTTACCTTCTATACTTACATCATAATATAAACTATTATCCTTTAAAAGGAGTCTTATTCTCCATATAACATGTTGGAGAGGGGGATTTATGTAGCCCGTCTAAAGAGCAGCCAAACTAGGTCCATCAGGACCAAACGAGGCCCAGCTCATCCAAGTGACAGCCCCACAGGGCCCACTTAGGCTAAAAAGCCCAATAAGATCACTCGGGATCACACCCTTCCTCAGCGGCCCTTAGGCTTGGAAGGTCCGAGCGTCCGCTTAGGTCAGAAAAAGACCCACGCCCGATCGATCCCCTCGTCGGGATATAGGCAGGTGCTCAGTGCCCACGCCGACCTATCTTCATCCGAGCTATGCCTATCGCCTGGACGGGGTTGGCACCTTTTATGCTCGGCTCGACCGACGATTGCTTATCCACGATGCCGTTGAGAGCCCTTTATGAGCAGGAGTTTATAAGGATAAGGGACCCATGACCCCTCAAGGCTATAAAGATCCCACGATGAGGAAGTAAAGATCCCACAATGAGGACGTAAAGACCCCGCGATGAGGACGTAACTCCCGCTTGAAACTCCTCAGCTTACGGGACTCATGAGGCAAGCACACTATATAAACCTGGGACTCCCTCCGATGAAAGGTAAGGTCAACATACACCTAATTTCCTTGAGCAGGAACCACTTCACCACCTCGGTGTAGGGGGATCTCGTGCACCTCTTTCTTCCTCCCTTCATAACTTCCACCATTGCTCTACTGACTTAAGCATCGGAGGGTTTTCCCCAGGGAACCATCCTTGGGACCCCTGATCCATTTTTCCTTCCTTACAGTTCACTATCCGGTGATCATCCTCCTAGCTCAGGACCAGCATGAGATCACGCCCCTTCATCTGACGCCGTCTGTGGGAAACGACCAAAGAGCTAGTATGGTGCGAAGATGTTCAGGGAGGAGGTCCGCCGGTGACAGGGGAAAAGCCATGGTGGTGGCGGGAGAAGGCCCTTCTCAAGCCTCACAAAATCCCCCCTCCAATGCCAGCACCCCCGCCGACAGACCGCCCCCTCCCCCCGCGGCGGTTGGGCACCCGCCCCCTCCCCCCGCTGCGGTGGGGCAACCACTTAGCGGCGGAGTTGACGCTTTCCAAGCCCTCAACGCAAACCTGGATGTCCTCGTGGAACTCATGAGGACTCAGGCGGCCAGGGATGGAAGGTCACGCGCCCCTCCGAAAACCCCCCCTGTGAGAACGTGTCCCAACACACCGCCGGAGGCTAATTCACCCTCTGAGGCCGGTAGATCATCCGTAACAGGTCAGGAGGACCTTCACAAGCCCCTCCTCCGGAGCAAGAGGCCTCCTCCACTCCGAAAAGGGAGAGACCTAGGGCACGCCGTCTGAATCCAGAGACCGAAGTCCCTGGGGAACGCCAAGACAGCCCCTCCAGCCCCACGGCGCAGCGACAGCCGAAGCTATCCCTCCGACTGCGAGAATTCGAGAGGCGTTTCGCAGAACAAGAGCGCCCCCTATGCGCCCTGTAGAAAGTCTCCTCCGCGGAGGATGAGAAGAAAACCCCGTTCTCCGACTATATCTTGAAGGCAGAGGTATCTCCCAGAACCTCCATTCCGACCTTCAAGCCTTATGACGGCCAGGGCAACCCGGCCGATCACTTCGACAGCTTCGACACCCTGATGACCCTTCATGGACCGTCCGACGCCATCAAGTGCCGAGCCTTTGTGACCACCCTGGTCCAAGGCACCCAAGCATGGTTTTGGGCCCTCGCCCCCGGATCCGTCCGGGACTTCAAACAATTCAGGCGAGTGTTTAAGGAGAGTTTCGCTAGTAGCGGCCCCCCGAGGTTGGTAGCGGGGCTATTGGCTCTCAAACAGGCACAAGGGGAGAAACTCCGGGCTTACATCCACCGATTCAAGTCGGAAGCCCTGAGAATCCCCTGCCTGGATGTAGCCTCGGCCATAACCGCGCTGACCGGGGGCACCCGAGATGAGAACCTCCGCCGTGAACTTGTCCTCCACCCTCCCTCGACCCTTGCCGAGCTAGTGACTCTGGCTTTATGCCATGCCGAGTGCGAAGAAGTACTCAGCGTGTGCCGAGGCGCAACCGGCTCGGGTTTGGAGGGGGACAAGAAATGAGCACCCGAGCCAAGTTCGGGTCCAGGAAAAAGGCGGAACTGGGATGGAGAGCACAAGGAACCGTCACGGAAGTACGAGCGGTACACTCCCCTAACCGCTCCGGTGTACGAGATATATGAAGACATCAAAGGCTCGGGTCTCCTCCACCAACCCGAGCCAATGAAGTCAAAGAGCCGCAATTGCAGCAAGCACTGCCTGTTCCACAGTGACCACGGGCATCACACTGGCGATTGCAACCAGCTCCAGGATGAAATCGAGCGCCTCGTCCGTCAAGGACACCTATCCCGATTCGTGGCTGGGCATAAGGAAGAATGAGGCGCCCCAGAGGAAATCGACACCACCCCTCGCGGGGTCCATATCAATGTCATCGCTGGAGGAGCTGCATCAGGGGGAGACAGTGGCCGAGGAAGGAAGTGTCATCCTAAGCGGGCGAGCCAAGCCGTCGAGCCTCCCAAGGCCCCGCCGAGTGAGCCCCAGTGATGTATAAGCTCAACCTCGACCCAACCGTGAAGCCCGTACAACAACGCAGAAGGAAGCACGTGCCAGAGAAGCAAGCGATCATCAAGGAGCAAGTCATCGAGGGGCAAAAAACTTGTCTTTTTAGACCGGTCCTGTACCCGACGTGGCTGGCCAACGTCGTCCTGGTGCCAAAAGCTTTGGTAAAATGACGAATGTGCGTGGAATTCACCGACTTGAAAAAGGTTGCTCCAAAGGACTGCTATCCATTACCGAGCATGGACCAACTGGTTGACTCAACCTCGGGCAACGAGATACTCAGCTTCCTAGACGCCTATTCAAGTTACCATCATATTAGAATGAATCTAGAAGACATCGAGAAGACCGCCTTTATCACCGACTTCGGCGTATACTACTACACCCGGATACCTTTCGGGTTCAAGAACGCTGGAGCCACATACCAGAGGCTGGTCAATCATATGTTCAAGGGATAGCTCGGCCGGAACGTCGAGGCCTATATTGACGACATGCTCGTGAAGACCCCCAAGGCCGAGGACCACTTCGCCGACCTAGCTGAAACCTTCGACACCCTCCTAAAGTACAACATGAAGCTCAATCCTGCCAAGTGCGCCTTCGGAGTAAGGTCCGGGAAATTCTATGGCTTCTTAGTCACCCAGCGTGGGATCGAGGCCAACCCCGACAAGGTCCAGGCCATCCTGGACATGCGCCCACCCACCTGCATCAAAGATGTTCAACGCCTTACCGGGCGCATTGTCGAGCTCAGCAGATTCCTGTCCCGTGAAGCTGAACGATGCCTACCCTTCTTCAAACTGTTGAGGGGGCCCAAAATGGCATCTTCTACATTCACGTGGGATGAGGAATGCCAAAAAGCATTCACCGAGCTTAAGGAGTTCCTGGCTTTGCCCCCGGTGCTTTCCAAGCCCGTCCTAGGTGAAACCTTGCATCTCTATCTCTCGGAAACTCCATCTACAGTTAGCTCAGTCCTAGTCAGAAATGACTCGGGAGTCGAGAGACCGGTCTACTACACCAGCAAGGTGATCAATGAGGCTGAAAAAAGGTACCCCGCAACCGAGAGACTCATGCTAGCATTGGTTACCTCGGCCAAGCGCCTCTGACCCTATTTCCAAGGGCACTCCATCACCGTGTTGATCGGTGAACCATTGAAGAAGATCCTCACTCACCCAGAAGCCTCGGGATGCCTCGTCAACTGGGCCATCATGCTTGGGGCCTACGATATATCGTACCGGCCTCGCTCGACTATCAAAGGCCAGGCGCTCGCTAACTTCATCGTCGAGAGCACCATCCCGACTGAAGAAAGATCTCCATCCGGGCCTGGGCCAACCTGGGAACTGTTCGTCGACGGATCCTCCAACTTAGTCAGGAGTGGCGCTGGAATCCTCATAAAGTCCCCCGAAGGAGAAGAGCTACAATACACCTTGAAGTTCAACTTCCAGGCGTCCAACAACGCTTCCGAGTATGAGGCCCTTATCTCGGGAGCCCGCATGGCCCGGTGGCTGGGGGCTGAGCGAGTCAAAATTCACACTAACTCTTAGCTGGTCGCTAGCCAGGTCAACGGTGATTATGAAGCTCGAGAAGCACCGATGGTTAAATACCTCCAGCTGGTCAGAGCCGTGGCACAACAGTTCGAGAGATTTGAGATAGTTCGAATAGCTCGAGAGGAAAACTCTCGAGCGGACGCCCTCTCTCGGCTAGCCTCCTCTCTTGACCCCAAGGGTACTCAATCGGTCCTTCTCGAAGAGCTAGAGCGACCGAGCATCGACTCAGAGCTCCTGGCTGTTGACTCGGCCCCCCCAAGCGACTGGCGTACCCCGTACCTGTCGTGGCTCCAAGATTCTTAAGAGCCCCCCGACCCTCGGGAAGCCCAAAGATTGAAGTAACAGGCTCGGTGATTCGTCACTCTAGATGGCGCTCTCTACCGGAGATCCTTCTCCGATCCTCTCCTGAAGTGCCTCAGCATTGATGAAGCCAACCGAGCGATCGAAGAAGTTCACGAAGGTCTGTGCGAAGCGCATTTAGGAGGTAGGTCGCTCGCCAGGATCTTACTACGGCAAGGTTATTGGTGGCCCACTCTACAGCGTGACTGCTCGACCTACACACAACACTGTGACCGATGTCAGCGATTTGACCACTTGGTCCATCAGCCAGCAACGGAGCTCATCACCCTAGCCGAGCCTTATCCTTTCGCTTGCTGGGGAATTGACATCCTCGGGCCATTCCTCACGGCCCTGGCCCAGAAGAAGTTCATTATCGTCGCCATCGATTACTTCACTAAATGGATCGAGGCCGAAG
This sequence comes from Amorphophallus konjac, assembly GCA_022559845.1. NCBI lineage: Eukaryota > Viridiplantae > Streptophyta > Magnoliopsida > Alismatales > Araceae > Amorphophallus > Amorphophallus konjac. The sequence continues at coordinate 203,770,964 of CM040122.1, forward strand.
CCACAGTAAGGATCACCGAGACAGTCATTTGGAATTTCATCTGGAAGTCGATCATATGTCGTTACGGCATCCCCCAGGTGATAGTAAGTGATAATGGTCGGCAATTTGATTCTTGTTATTTTCGAGATAGATGTGCTGACCTGGGAGTTCGCAATCACTTCACCTCGGTCACCCACCCTCAGGCTAACAGGATAGTCAAAAATACCAATAAGACTATCTTAAAAGGCATCAAGACTAGGCTCGGTAAAGCCAAGGGTAGCTGGCTTGAGGAATTGCCAAACATACTTTGGTCACATAGAACGACTTCTAGAACGGCAACCGGTGAAAGTCCTTTCTAGTTGGTGTACGGAGCCGAGGCCGTCATCCCTTTTCAAATTGCCAATCCTTCGCTCCGAGTCATCTGTTTCTCGCCCGAGGCAAACGATCAGAAATTGCTCGAAAACCTGGATCCAATAGATGAGCTCCGAGAGATTGCCAGCATCCGAGCAACGGAATATCAACGCAGCCTCACTCGATACTACAACGCCAAAGTTCGAGATAGACACTTTCAACCGGGAGACTTCATCCTCAGGAAAGTCGAAGCCTCTCGACCACTTGAGGCGGCGGACAAGTTATCTCCTAATTGGGAAGGCCCCTACCGAGTGGTCGAGACACTCGGAAAAGGAGCATACCGACTATCCACGATGGAAGGAGAGCTCATCCCTCGGACCTGGAACGTAACTACACTACGCAAGTTCTACTTCTGAATACTGAGCATTGTGTAAACGACATGAGATAAAACAAAAGCCTCCTTTCTTTTATTCAAACAACTCGCTTGTACATCAGGAAGCCCGAAGCAAAGAAAATACATGTCAAAAAAGCCAAAAATCCATCTGGCACCGCCGTATGAGCCTATCGCTCGGCTGACTCGGTTGACCTTTCTGCGTCCAGCCACTGACTCTGCCTCGTGCAGAAACTAGCTCGGATAAAGGGTAGTCGACCCCGTTGGCTCGGGCAGCTCGGGACAAAGGTGACAGAGGGATTAGGAAGAAGAAGGCTACCTTCCAAGTTGAACTTGGAAGAGAAAGGGGAAGATGGAACACATATGAAGGCATCCTCCCCGCCAACCTGCCAACTCTTTGGAAGGAAGAGAGTGTAGACACCCCTGAAGAGTGAAAGAAATGATGAGAAGAGCAGAAGAGGGAAAAAGAGGATGCGAGAGGAAAAAAGAAACCAGCAGAGCTGGACGAGGAGGCAGGGGAAAGCCCGGGAAGGAGGGAGCTTAATTGGCTTCCTCCTCCCCCTCGTGGAGCGAGTAGGAAGGGACGGGCGGCAGGGATGCCTAATGCCCCCATCCGTCCGCCATCTCGCCCCCCCCCCCCCCCCCCCGCCGGAATTGATAAAAAGAAGACGACGTGTCTCCGCACGTCGGACCTTCTTCAAACCCGTCCATCGGCCGTCGAACCTCCTTCAAACCCGAAGCAGCAAGGACTCTCTACCCTCCATCATCGTCAGCTTCATCTTCCGGAGCGTCTTCCATGCTCCAAACATAACGGCACAACGCTACGTGAAGAAAGAATGAGGAAAGACTGTCAGGGAAAACCCTAAGCGGTGGAGAGGAAGGGACGCCCTTCAGATCCTTTTATAGGCGAAGGGAGGCTATTTGCCTTAAATGATTCTCTCCTCGAAAACACGCCAAAGAGATCTCTCCCTACGAACGGTCACCTCAAACTTCTCGTTGCCGCCCCAGCGGGACACACGAAGCAGCCAAGCATTCAAAGCATGAGAAAATGGAAAGACACCCTGTCAGACTATCACCCAACCATCAGGCGAGATCCACGCAGAAAGTATCGGCACTTTCCTGTTGTGTTAGATGGAAGCACTCTGTCACCACGATGTGTGGATCTAGAGGGGGGTGAATAGATCGATGGCCTAATTTAACAGTTCAATGAGACTCTAATGCAGAAATTAAATTGATCTATGAGATCACTAGCTAGAGTGTTTGAACTTAGCAGAAATGAAGCGATCTGAGAAGAGAATCAAGAGAAGAAACCACACACCATATCATAGGCAATCACACAAGCACATAACACACCAGATTTTTAGGTAGTTCGGTCCTCCAGACCTACGTCCACCCCACACTCAAACTCAAGTGTGGCTTACTGCTGCGCAACATAGCTTGCGTCCGCTGGGCCTTATAGCTTATCATATAATAGCTGAGCATCACAGCTTGCTTCTGCTGGGCAATACAGGTTAGCCATCCGCTGCCTAACAGCTTGCGCTGAGCCTCACAGCTTGCTGTCCGAGACCTAGTCTCGCCCGCTGAGGAATTACAGCTTCACCTGTCTAGAGGCTACACCTCTGCAAACCGCTGACACACAGCTTGAAGACATGAGTTCAGAAAATAAAAACAGAATCAAACAAAAACAAGAAATCTCAAAAGAGAATGTAACTCACAATGAGCAATCTCAGCTCTGGTATCCGAACCAAGAGACTGAGGAACAATCGTTCAAATAAACTCTCAATTCTATTTTTTAATCTTCTCTTCTCTCTCACTTTTTCTTCTCTCTGATTTTCTTTTTCGATCTTCTACTCACTGGATCGTGTAGGCTCTAATTCACTCTCTGCTCTTTTTATCACGATCAGGTCTTCTTCTGAGGAAGAAGCTTCATATTTATAGAGCAGCAGACAGGTGGGTGTGTGTCCTCCACATTTCCCGCCCAACATTTTGGTCACGTGGCAGCATCCAGGCTTACTACTTTACACGTGTCACGATCCTGGCTTCTTGGATCACGTGCCCTTCTCAATTTCCTCGAGCAGATATTCTGTCAAGTCAGACGAGGATGCATTGAGTAAGTTTGTGTTTTGAACAAAGCATGTACAGACTTTGTATATGTGTGCAGAACCATGTACAGACCTTGCAATGCCTAGTGTTAAAGCATGAGAGCACAATGCACAAACTAAGTGTGTGCATGTGTGGACTTTGAGTGCATGACACAGGGTGATGTACAGGCTTGTTTTGAAGGATTGCACAAGCCATTGAGGAATGTACAGACTTTGAACGTGTGTAATGCAGCATGCATATATCAAAGTATGTACATCAAGAATGAATGCATGGACATGCCATTTGAAGAATGTACAGACTTGTGTTCTGAATGATGTACAAATGCATAGTGTATGGACTTAGCGTGCAACAATAGTGACGATGTACATACTTGCCACCTGAAGTGTGTACAGACTTCACCGAAGAGTGATCAGACTTTTGGGATGTAATGTAGACTACATTTAACAAAGTGTGTACATTGAAGATGAATGCACGAACATGCCACTATCGAGTGTGCAGACTCAGCTTGCAACAATGTGCAGACTTTGTGTTGGAGCAACCAGACAATGTATAGACTTTGTTAAAGTGATGCACGAGCATAACTGCAAAGAATGTATAGACTTGCGCATTTTAGCTGGTGGATGAACAGACTTTCTATGCCTAGTGTATGTGTGCGAGGACGGCGAATGCACTGACTTATGACTCATAGTGTTTGCTATCATCAAAACTCCAGGGGCACAACAATCTCTTCCTTTTTGATGATGGCAACACTATGGGTTACACTGACTCCGAATGCATGCTATGAGATGAAATAACCAATGCACTGATCTCCCCCTTTGCCATAACAATGTATACACTCCCCCTTGAATTCATCAAACAGACAATATATTCTCCCCCTTTGCCATCATTAAAGAGGAGGGAAAGAAAGTGTAAGGGAAGAAGGATATCTGACTGGCATTCTGAGCAAGTAGTTCAGGAATTAAGCATTCTAAAGCACAGAGCCTCCAGTCATACGAATTTAGAAACTACTTAGAGATTGAATTCTGGTTTGAATGTTATAAAAGTTAGAGTTCATGCACTACAATCATTGAATGAGTTTGATGTGCATGATAATAGCAATAAACCAGAATCAGATTGGCATGAGAGATTTAGTTTCAAAGTATCTTACTTTCTTAGACTCAGTAAAATTTGTTATGAGATACCAGGTCATGTATTGAAATTAAACAATTTGACATACCTGAGTTTTCCTTTTTGAAGGAACAACATTTTCAATTTTATTTCATTAAGAGCATTCAGGTACCATTTGTCTTTTTGCGTAAGGGTACACGTTTATCAGACGCCAGTAACCCTAGATACTCAACATGATGGACCATTCTGCCTATGATCAAATTCAACTGTACTGATTTGCACCTTTTTGTGTGAGGATACACGTTTATGAGACGGAGGTATCCCCAGGTACTCAGTGAAACCACCCTACTGTTTTGACCATTTATACAGAGATAACTGATACACATCATGACATAAGTGTTATCCATTTCTTTGATGGATCACTCAGTTTCTCAGTGCTTTACTCTGCCAACATTATTTTTCAATTATTTTTTAAGATTTTTCAATATTTTCTTAGCTATCCTTTATTTGTTTCAGAATGACTTGTTTAAGGACAATACACATACTTAGCCTTCTCTAATAGGATTTCATGTGAGTTTTTCAGAGTTCAGATACAGTTAACTTTGTCTGACATGTAATGAAATAATGGTTGAGAGCTTTATCAATTATCAGCATTCTTATTTACTGATTGCAATCTTTAAACTCTAAAGTTTATAAAATTTAAACCATTAAGTTAGTCTTTAAGCAATTAAAATTCTTATAAAGAAAGAAGTCTATTTTCAATTGCTTAAGAATTAGAACTGACTAACAGATTGCCATATTGTCAGACTCAACTCATTCAGGGTCAAAGGGTTTAATGAAATCAAGAGAGAAAAGAATTTGAGTTTCAATGAAGTTGATGACCTCTCTGAATTACATACAACACTCCCCCTGTCTATATGCATGTGGTTTTGCAATTGAATGGGAAGAATTAGAGGAGAGAGAGCTTAGACATAGTCATGGCTGAATGATATGCAATGAGGATCATGACTGTGATGCCAATTGATATGTCATGAAAAATATGAATGTTATGCATGCAGGGTCTGGTGCAACATTCAACAACCACAGAGTTTTATTTAGACTACCAGATGTAAATCCAGATAGAATTTTATTCAAACCACCTGAAAGTTTATTCATCATGCTGAAATTTACACAAGCCAAGTTCTCTTCTAAGAAATTTGAACCTTTCATTCCCTAGTGGCTTAGTAAAGATATCAGCAATTTATTTTTCTATTTCAATAAAATTCAATTCAATTTCCTTTTTATTGACAGCATCTCTAAGAAAATGGTGTTTGATCTCTATATGCTTAGTCCAAGAATGATGAACAGGATTTTTAGCTAACATATAGCATTAGTATTATCACATAAAATTGGAATAAATCCCAATTTTATCTGATAATCAGACAGTTGGTGCTTGATCCAAAGTACTTGGCTGCACAGTTGCCAGCTACGACATATTCAGCCTCAACTGTTGACAAAGCTACTGTGTGTTGCTTTTTAGATGCCCAAGACACTAGACAACCACCTAGGAATTGACAGTAGCCACTAGTGCTTTTTCTATCTACTCGACACCCAGCATAGTCTGCATCAGTGTAGGCTAGAAGTTCTAACTCACACCTAGCAGGATACTGTGAGTGACGTCATGCGGTTCGGGGTGCGAAGAGGACGCGGAGCGCGCGGGCTCCTCTTTTGTTTGCTGCAACACAGAAATAAGAGAAGAGAGAAGGGGCCACCACGGGAGATTGTTCCGGCGGGACGAGCGGGACAAATGTAATATAGCAAGATATGGGGGTTAAACGGCCATAGTGGGAAGTGACTCGCCACGACCTCGGGGGGACGGGAATGGTGCAGAAATTAAATAGCAAGAATTGAAACGGCCATTGGGGAAGTGACTCGCCGCGGACTCAAGAATATGAGCAGATAAGAATATAACAAAATATAAGGAGAATATAAAGAGCGGGAATTTAAACGGCCATTGGGGAAGTGACTCACCGCGGCCTCGAGAACATGAATAGATAAGAATATAACATATAAGAACGGGAATTTAAACGGCCATTGGGGAAGTGACTCGCCGCGGCCTCGAGAATATGAGCAGAATACAACAGAATATAAAGAGAATATAAGAACGGGAATTTAAACGGTCATTGGGGAAGTGACTCGCCGCGGCCTCGAGAACAAGATGTGATCGCCAGGGGCCAAAAGACCCCAAAATAAAGAAAGTGATCGCGCCTACCTCAAGAGCGGGAGATGGCGGGTTGCTTCTTCCTCCCCCTTCGGCCGGCCGACGGAGAGGGCTTTCCTTGGGTACCCCTGCAAAATAGTAGACAATAAATGAACGGAATTAGAAAATGGCAGTGTAGTAACAATTCCTTGCAATAAAAGTAACGAGATCGTGACCTGACACACACCTGGTTGGTGTGGTTTTAAACCCCTCTCGGACTCGAGCAGGTGAAAAATGCGATGATGAATGCAAGAAGTATGCAAGAGACGGCGCCCTTATGTAGGGAGATAGAGGATGCAGTATGATGAATGTAAAGAACTATGGAGAAAAAGGGGAAGAAAAGGCTTATTGGATGAGCCGAAGGTGAGATCCGGCGGAGCTCCGGCAGCGTAGGGACGACGTGGAAGCGCGGTGGATGAAGATAGCCTTCCTCTCGCGAGCCTGGACACCCGAGAAGCCGGCAGAACCTCCACCTACAAAAGACCCCCACGGGTTAGAAATGACTCCGGTAGCCTCTGGGCTCCGGCAGCCTATCGGATCTCTTATAAGCTCCTCCAGAACTGAGGGGGTGGGCCTCTATTTATAGGGCTCCGGAGGGTGGAGGTGTCCAGGACCCTGGACACCTCCATCAGGGCCGAACTAATATTTTATTCTATTTTTATTTATTTTTTCAGAATATTTTTGTGGAGGCGTCCAGGGCCCCGGACGCCTCCAACGGGTCCACCGAACACCACCGACGGCCGCATGCGGTTTGGCATAACGCGTGGTTTTGTGAGCGGCGACCCGTGATTCAGAAATGGGCGCGTCCAGCTGGCTGGACGTCTCAATAATTTGGCTTTTTTCACACACGACAAACTGTCGTTCGGTGGGCGGCGCCCGTGAGGGAGTTGATGGAGGCGTCCAGGGGCCTGGACGCCTCTAAGAAAATATTTTTTTTATTACTTTTGTTTTGTTTTATATGCCAAAGTTGGCACATTAATTTTTATACTTGTTTTTATGGAGGCGTCCAGGGGCCTGGATGCCCCCATAAAGACCCACCCGGGTCCTTAGTTCAGCCGTTGGCGGCCGCCCGGCAGACACCCTTCTTGGTTCCGGAACCTCCTGATGAGTCTGACTAGTGTTGATGCCGTCCGAATGCCGTGACGAGACGATTCCGAATGCCGAAAAGGGCGAAAGAAGACTCAAGAAAAGGAAGCACTCAAGTGATTCAAAACGCGTAAGCCGTCGCGGGGCATTGTATAGTAACATGAGACTTTCTCAGGAGACGTCAGGAATGGCGTGTCTACAGTTGCCCCGCCTTGGCGTCTGCTTTGCAAGGGAGCGACACATAGTGGAATGGTATCGAAGTGGAGTGAAATGAAGTGGGAGCGGACTGATAAGTTGATGCCAAGGTGTGATGAGACGCGCTTTTGACGTACTGTTTGGAATTTTTCCTGAAGTTTCAATGAGGCGACCTTGAAGGAGGTCTTTCAAGTCTTGATGGTTGCTTGGACGGCGATCAAATAAAGGAGGGTGAAATGTGCACTCAGGCACGAAAAATAAAGGAGACCAACTTCTCGGTGTGGAAGTACCTGGGTCATAAACCTGCAGGTTTCACCTTTGGGAGCGGTTACCAGCCAATGTGGAAGTGCTGCGGCCAAGGTGGGTCAAACAAGGTAAAAAGTAAAGAAATATCTAAGAGTCTGTCCAAACAAGGGTCTCCTTTGGAAGAGCAGCGTAGGGCCGTTTCAAGGAAATTCAGTATTTCATTCGGAGTGGAATATCTCATATTTGTAAGAATTGAAGCACAGCGGCTTTCGCAATCGAACCACTTGAATGATCTTCCGCAATAAATCAAAGTCTTATATGAATGCATGCTGGGCTTAAAGAAAAATTTAAAACAAACTAAAATAGAAAATAGCCAAGGATAATATTGTCAACTTGTTAAGAATGGGTCAGGATACCGATCCGGTGAGCCGACACTGGGCTGGGGCCCGTTTATCCGCGTACCAACTCACTGAATGGAACCGTCGTCCCCATGCTACCACAAGTTAACGGCCTATCCATACAACCCAAATTCTTCCGGGATCATCACTGTTTTTGTTGAAGGGGAACTCAAATCCCAGATTCGTTCGAGCCGCAAGGTCCTTGACATGTTCTAGTAGCGTAGGTATCATATACTATGATGCATGACATGGTGGGACCAACCATCGAAAGGTGGGACAGGAGATAGGACAAAGACGTCCGTTGGTAAAACCTGCACAGACCAGCATAGGTTAGCAACATCAGAGAGTAGCAGATTTATAACAGAATCACACCACAGTACAAGGGGGTCTAGACAAAACTCTGACGACTGACCATTGTAGCGCCTCTCCTTCCATACACTTCTTCTCTTGCACCAAGTTGTTTCGAGGCATGCCTTACGAGACTTTTGCCCTGGACAGAAGGGAACTACTTTGCACGGAGGGATTCTGTTGCTTTCTTTTGGGCGCGTCCAGGCGCGAGGACGCGTCTTAACCCTCGAATTCAAATTTAAAGCGCCGGACGGCCTTTCTTCTCCCGTGCCTTACCCGCAAACGAGCCCGCCTTCCGCCAAAACTCACTCGCCCGTCTTCATCTTCTTCCCCTCGATCGATGGAGTTCGGTAGGCCGGACCATGGTGAAGGTGGAGAGGGACGAGGGACCCCTCGCCTGAGGAGGGACGCGCCAGAGCACGGAACGGTGTCCATGGAGGAGGAGGGGCAGCTTCGGGCCCCCGAGGGACCCGAGGGGCCCAATGGCGCGGAAGGAAGTGAACACGGCTCGGTGAGTGCTTCGGTTTCCCCTTCTTTGATCTATTTTGAGTTTTGAAGCGAGGCGTGTGAGGGGGGAAAGGGTTCGGCGAGTGTTGCACTCAAATGATGGATGCGTCCTAGACAGGGGACGCGTTCTTTGTTATGATGCGAGGCCCTCCTTTCTTGGTGCAGGACATGGCGAGGACCCTGGGCCTGGCCAATGAGTGGGCGAGTGCAGACGAGCCTAGCCGTGTCAGGAAGGAGAGTCGCGGCAAGGCGAAGCTTGAAGACTGGCGCATACATCTCCCTGGGCAGCAAGGGAGCGTACTGGTGCAGGATAGTGCCGACTTCCTGCGGCGGTAGAGAGAGAGTTATGCGGGGCTTCCCCAAGCCGGGGATACGCGCGATGTCGACGGGTCGCGTGCCCAATTAGCCGAGGTCAGGCGGCAGCTGGCCGCCACTCAATAGGAACTGTCGCTCTTTGTAAGCTAAGTGCTGCATTTTATATTTTTGAATGTGGAGCTTAGCTGACGGTTGTTGTTTGTTCGTTCCAGCGTGCCCAGCAGACAGTGATGGTGGGAGTGACTGGCGGCGCATCTTCTAGTTCCTCGGCCCCTTTTCTCGAGATTGCCTCCCTTCGGGAGTAACTTGCTGGTGCGGTGGCTCGGGCTGCCCGGGCGGAAGAGGAGCGTGATGCCTGGGTGGCGACTATAGCAAAGCTGCGACATCGCGGTGAGGAGAGACCTTCTCCAGACATCCTGGAGTTAAGGGTTCTTCTGCAGATGATGAGGAGAGAGGCAGAGAGAGAGAAAGCCGAGAGAAGGTCCGAGCGACAGCGGGATCAGACCGAGAGGAGGGCCTTGGAGGCCCAAGTGAGGGAGCTCCAACTGGGCCTTCAGGCCATCGTGCAGAGACTAGGAGGGATGGAGACGCGCTACGAGAGAGCGCGAGAGTTCGGGGAGCGACTGCGCCAGTCTGGTCGCTTTGCCGCTAGTGGCTTCTTTGCCACGCTAGGGGAGGAGCAGCGAGTCATTGCTGTGGAGCCGACGCCACGAGGCGAGGCGGGTGCTACTGCACGGGGATCCTGGAGGCTTCTGAGGGACCCTCACCTCAGGGGAGAGGAGAGGGACGCCTAGAGGGACGAGCATGAAGATAATGGCAAGAGTTGGCGAGCTAGTGGACCCGCCACCTCTCTATGATTGTAGTGTTTATGACAGCTTATGTAGAATTATGAATGGAGTGATTTGATTTTCTGCTGCTCGTTTGTTCTCTTGTGCATTCCTTCTTCCCTACACTTCCTCTCCTTTGCACTGTTCCCATGTGATGGGTCTGCCGAGACTCCACCCCAAGCAGAGAATCGCGTCTTGTTGTGACCATTTTCCACGGGAATCTGCCGTCGAAGTCAATAATGACGGCCCTAGTTCCTTCTCCCAGATGTTGCGTCAAATTTTGCGGACGTCCTTCAAAACATGATAGGGTATCCCTAGACAACATAGGGTGCTAGTCATCATATTCTTCGTCCAATCAATCACCCAGTGCGAGCGGTGAAGTGACACACGGGACCGATGGCAGGTGCCTCATTGCGAGGGCTATCATTAAAAGGTGATGGAGGCAATCTTGGCCCATACTCCTTCCATTTCTATAAATTCTTGTCCCTTTTATCCTCCCAGGTATATCGAGAGCTAACTCGAGGAGCACAAGTTCTCACAGGAGAGGAGGAGTTCAAAATTCCGAGAGTTGGATGGAGGGCGAATCTTCCCACTCCTTGAAGAGAAGCAGATCCAGTGGTAGTAGTTCCAGGAGGCTTTCGGACCTCGAAGGTCACTTCAGCGAAAGGGCCCAATCACATCTCGTAAGCTGAGCTTTCTTGCCCTTTTCTCATTCTTTTTTCTTCCTTTCTTTCTGACCAAACCTCCTCTCCATTCCCTGCATGCGTAGAGTGTGATGAAATCACACATTTCATGGGAGTTGGTAGTGGCAGCATACCGAGGTCTCCCAGATTTTCAGAAGGCGAGGCTAGACGTGATGGGATTTGGCACCTTTCTTCGGATCGAGCCGCTCGAGCTCGACGTGGTCCTGATCCAAGCCTTGTGTGAGAGATGGGACCCAGTGAGTCGGGCATTCCTGATGCCCTGGGGGCACATGGTGCCCAGCTTGGAGGATGTGGTCCGGATCACAAGCTTGAAGGTGGAGGGCGAGGCAGTGACCGGGGTCACTTATGCGGATTACCGAGAAGGTGCTCGGAAGCTACTGGGTTTGGACCTAGATGGTTGGAAAAACAGGTCGGTAGCTAGGGCGTCCCTCATGGATGCATTAGGGCTCACCGACACTCGTCGGCGGGATGACGAATCCTCAGAAGAGTTCATGGAAAGGATGGAAATAGGATGCCGTGCCGTGTACTGCACAGATTTCGGCAACTGGGAAAGATGCAACATAGATTTGAGGAGATTTCTCCTCTTCCTTTTGGGGAGATTGGTACTGAGCTCGAAAGGGGATGGTATCCAATGTCGCTTCCTGGAGCTGCTGTCAGACCTTGAAAGAGTAGAATACTATGCCTGGGGATCTGCCATGCTGGCACACTTGTTTGCAGGTCTGTTCCAAGAAGCGGACCGTGAGATGACTGTGAGTGGTTTCACACCATTCATCCAGGTATTTTTGGTTTTGCTTATTTTGTATATTTTTTTTGTGTTTTTACAAGGTACAGATGACCTGCGCCGAGCAGCTGTGGAGCTATTATTACCTCCCCATGGGGAGAGCTCGGCATTGGCGACCCGCGATGGTGCCGCTAGCCAGGCGGTGGGAACCCATCATGAGTGCGGCACCCCTAACCTACGAACTGATGGTGCTAAGGCGGGAGCTACAGGAGTTCCCTGCAGTGATGGTAAACTGGAGACCCTACTCAGACATGGTCGATGCCGACCAGCCGTGGGTTCTAGCAAGTCGTGCCCGGTTCGGACGGGAATTATGGATGCACTGCCTGAATGAAATCGAGCCGCTTCGGCTACGATTGGTTATGAGGTCCTTGGGACTGGCTTAAGAATGGGTGGATTCAGCTGCGCCACCTCGCGTTGGGAGAGAGATGCGAGGACCGGCGACCTGCATTGACTGGCGCGTACGGTTCCCTGAACAATATGAGGACTAGCAACGGGGTGGCACGATTGTAGAATCACAGGCACGGGATAGCGAGGATTACCTCCGTCTATACAAGACAAGGTACGCAGAGCGGTTCCAACCCCGGGGATTTGTGGAGGTAGGCTTCCCCTTTCTCTTTTCTTCTTTCTCCTTTTTTTGGTTTTCTGGTGGGAATGCTGACTCGTATGGCTGCAGGATATCCGTGATACGATCATAGCGACTTTACAAACTCGCTTGGCAGAGATGGAGCAACGGTTGGGCGATGCCCACGGAGCTACGAGCGCCTTGGTAGGTGTACAGTGCGTTCCTAATTAAAACCCCAGATTCCAGATGTCGGCTGCTAATTCAAGCGGTCGTAGCATGCCCAGATTGGCGCAACTTCCCCAGCGATTGGAGTAGCTGGTGCCTCTTCCAGCTTGTGGATTCTCACCTCAGAACTTGACTTGCTTCATGAGCAACTTGCTCACGCCACGCAGCGTGCTGCGGAGGCAGAAGGGATGCTCTGTATACAGGTAAAAGTTTCAGTGTTGAGTTCTCTTTGTTTACGCCTTATCGCGTATCTGAGATGGTACACTTGGCAGGAAAAGGAGACGGAAGAAGCGCTTGCCCAAGCTGCGTAGAAGGAGGCTAGGATAGCAGAACTGGAGAGGGAATTACGGCGTCATCCTGATGATGACTCTTCCAGGGATGCTATGGAACTGAGGATCACTCTCCAGTTGGAGAGGGAAGACCGCGAGAGAGAATGTGCAGAGAAAGAAAGAGACGCAGAGAGAGAAAGAGCCAACAGATTGACTGAAAGGGAGGAACGAAGGGCCATAGAGGCCCAACTATTCGAACTCCGAATCAGCCTTGGTCTTGCTGAACAGTGACTGAGAGATGGTGAGGAGCGCTACCGAAGAGCACGAGAGTGTGGCTTTCGTGTTGGTAGCTTCTCTGCTGCTTCTGTGGATCAACGCCGGGATGTGGGAATAGGAAGGGGAGTACAGAGCGGTAGGAGTACCGCTTTTCGTAGTTGGGTAGCACCTTTGAGAGCGTTTTGCCCGGAGAGTAGTGGGACGAGTAATGCGGAGAGAGAGGGCGGAACTTGATGTGATTTTTTTTATTTTTGGAATAAAATACAAGGTTCGGTTTGTTTGGTTTTCACCTTTGCTTCTGTTGCCTGAATCCCTGCACACATCACTGAAACAAACAAATCAGAATTTCTGTTCTGACTTGGCCCCTTGCTCAATAAGCAAATGGTCACTGTGACTGTCCTTGATAACTGGTCAAGGGGCCAAGCCTTTATTAACGAAGGCAAGGGGAAAAAGTGGTGATGATAAATGTGACAGGCAAACACACGAATGCAAGCGGTATTAAAGTGAGATGCTGCACGTAAATGCAATCATGCAAAATTGATTTGTTTTCTTTTTTATATTTGGCATTTTTTTGTTTTATCATAAAAAAGATTTTTTTTTGTTTGCAAATATGTACATTTTCTCTTTTTCCTTTTTTTGTTGTTTTTATCATTTCGATTTTTTTTGTGCTAATGCCTGGCAAGCACCCAAATGGCACCTAACCTACGTGAGAACAGGGGTTTCTTACTAACCTCCCAGGTATTCTAAGTGCACATCTAGGTTGATTTGGGCCTCTAGACCCCTCGAATGATGATCCCGTCGGCTAAGACTTACCCTGATGACAATACCGTCATGCCATACTTAGGCTCCCAGTCGCTTCCGACTACAGGGATTCACCCAAAAGATGTTTGAGGTAAATGATTTGCCCGACCCGGGTCTGTTTCCTCAAAACTCTAGATGGTATATGATGGAACACCCTGGAACCCCAATGACCAATCGCGCGACGCTGACCCGGAATTAGACGCCGTCGCACCCATAGGTGACGCGCTTGCATTGGCCTAAGCCCAAGGTTAAGCAAGAAGACATCAAGGTGGTAAACAGGGGTCTTGACCAGCCAAAACACGGAGACTCCTTCGCAGCGATAGCTTTTACTTTTCAAAGTGGGCAACCAAATGTGTATATTAAAATAAGGTCGCAGACCATGGGTAGTTTTCACCCTTCAGAAACTCCATCGAACCTTCATCTTTAGAGGAAGAAGGAAGAGCGTGGGGGATAAACCTCCTGAGAGGATCGGCAAAACCGTTAACCCGGCGAGCGAATAAGGGCCCATTAACTCTTTCCTTTCGGACAACTTCGGACCAAATCTCGAGCATTTATATTCCATAGCCCCCCCCTTTTTGTGGATTCAAACTTTTGCTTTGAGGGGTTCCATTTTTCGCATCAGGCACGGTCACGACCAGGCTCTTCTTTTGATTTTGTATTTCTTTTTGTGAGGGTGATATAGTCGTTTGACGTTTGTGGGCTCCCTTTTTGTATGCCTACGGGGACACTGCCCTCTTCTCGTGCTCTGATCGATGCTCGAGGAAATGGATCCTACTCTTGCCTTTGGGGTTTGAGTTTCGGTTTCTCATGCTCAGCGTTTTAAGGGCGCCGACTGTCTCATTTGGTCGAAGAGAAAAGAATAAAGATTACAGCCTCCGGAGATCTTCTGGGTGGGGCCCCACCGTAGGTGATGCTACCGACTTTTTTTGAATAAAATACATAAGTGAGCACATGTTAGCTTCCTTCGAGCGAGCATAGGCCGACGTGGCCGGACAGGGATCTCCACGGTTCTGGCAAACCAAGACCCGGTGCCTACCAAGCCTTAATGGGCCCTATCCTAACACGAAGGTTAGATGCAGGGACTTAACTACATGGTGACTGCCAGGCATCGGTATTTTGAATTTTCCATATTTTTAGTGGTTTTCAATATTTCTTTGTTTTTGATGTTTTTTATCTTTTCATCATTTTTTTTGTTTTGTGCTAAGGGTAGTATTTCTTAAGATAAAGCCCATTCCAAGGGTGGGATAACTCGGTCCCTTCGGCGTTGATTAGCTTGTAGGCGTTGCCAGGGTACACGGCTTGAATTACAAATGGTCCTTCCCAATTGGGTTGGAGCTTAGAACGCGGCCCTCCAGGTTTGACAAAAATTCTTTTTACGATCATCTCACCGACTTTGAATTTTCTCTCAACGACTTTCTTTTGGTAAAAGCGAGCGAGTATATTTTGATACACACGCGCGTGTTCGGCAGCGGCCAGCCGCTTCTCATCCAAGAGTTCCAACTGGGCGAGGAGTGAATTACGACGATCGTCGAGGGGAAATTCCTCGTCCAATTGTACCCTGAGAGAAGGGATCAGAGTCTCGTACGGGACTACCGCTTCCATACCATAAGTAAGTGCAAATGGAGTCTGCCCGGTGGGGGTACAGATTGAAGTGCGATAGGCCCATAGAGCTTCGATAAGCTTTTCTGGCCAGTCTGAAAACTTACTAGACTCGCAGGTTTTTTTGATGATTTTGAGTAATATTTTATTGGTGGCCTCCGCTTGGCCATTACCTTGTGGGTAATAAGGCGATGAATGATACAATGCAATTGCGTACCTTTTGCAGAGGTCCTGAGAAATGAACTGTGGCCCATTATCGGTGACGATTATGCTTGGGACGCCGAATCTGGCGAGGATGTTCTTCATGATGAACTTGCAGACTGTTGACGCCTTGATTTCCGCGTAAGCTTCAGCTTCGGCCCATTTGGTGAAGTATTCCGTCGCAGTAAGGATGAAAGATTTCTGCTTGGTGAGGGAGTTGGGATCACCTAGGGGACCAATGATGTTGAATGCCCACATGGAGAAAGGCCACGGGGAGGATATTGGATGAAGTGAGGAAGATGGTGAATGTATTTTATCGGCGTGAAGTTGACACTTGACACACCTACGGACATAGACAGCACAATCCTCTTCCATAGTGGGCCAATAAAAGCCTTGCCGAATGATCTTCTTGGCGAGCATCTGACTATTCACGTGGCCACCGCACACACCCGAGTGCGTCTCCTCTACACATTTCCAAACCTCATCGTCACTAAGACATCTTAACAGAATACCAGTAAGGCTCCTCCTATAGAGTAGACCTCCAACCAATGTATATTTCTGAGCCACCCTTCTTATGACTTTCTTGTCCTCTGTGGTGGCCCCTTCAGGATAAGACTGATCTTGGCAGTATTTGACGATTTCATAGAACCATGGTTTCTCTTCATCAGCCAGTTCTTCTTCGGCCTCTGCCAACATGATCTCCCTCTTCTCAAGGATATCTTCCTGCAGGATCTTTCTTGCTATCCTGTCTTTCATATTTACGTAGGAAGCATCATCGATTGCAGGGGCGTGAAGTTTGTAGATGGAAATGGACTTAAACCATCTTCCCAGAGGGAACCTTATGGATGATGCCAACGAGGCGAGGGCATCGGTGAGAATATTCTGATGACGAGGGACATGAACAAAGATCAGTTTTGTGAATAGTTTGGCAAAGGTAGCAGTGAGTTCTTGGTATGGCTTGAGTTTGGGATCGCGAGTGCGATATTTAGTGAGCACCTGGCGAAGGATGAGTTGACTATCGCCTACGACTCGCAACTCAGTGATACGAAAAGAATGAGCGAGTTCTAGGCCAGCTAGAAGAGCTTCATATTCGGCTATATTGTTGGTAACTGGAAATTTGAGCTGGTATGCCAATGGGAATGTGAGTCCTTCAGGCGACAGGAGGGCGACGCCGATTCCTCTCCCTTGAGAAATCAGAGCTCCATCAAAATATAGTGTCCACATTGGCTCATCTGATTGGTTGACGGACATTAGTTATTCATCTGGAAACTCTGATTGGACGGGATCGAACTTGGGAAGAGGATGGTGAGCGAGATGCTCGGCTATGGCATAGCCTTTAATCGCCTTTTGCTGGATGTAGGTGATGTCGAACTGAGAGAGAAAACTTTGCCAGCGTGCTAGCCTATCCGTAAGGACGGCTTTCTCCAGAAGGAATTTGATAGGATTCATTCGAGCAATCAAGTGGACCTCATGAGCCAAGAAGTAGTGCTTCAATTTCTGCACTACCCAAACGAGGGCAACACAGGTTTTCTCCATGACGGTGTACTTCTGCTCACAGGGATTGAGAAGTTTGGACAAGTAATAGGTTGCCCGTTCCTTACCTTCTTCATCAGCTTGTGGGAGGACGGCTCCCACGGAGTCATCCAAGACTGAGACGTAAAGGATCAGAGATTTTTCTGGTTTAGGTGGAATGAGAACGGGTGGACTAGCTAGATATTCCTTCAACCCTTAAAAAGCTTTCTGACATTTAGAATTCCAGTGGAATTCTACTCCTGACTTGGTCAACTCGTAGAGAGGTCTACACCTTTGTGAATGTTGGGACACAAACCGATGAATAAACTGTAACCTCCCAATTAAACCTCGAACTTCCCTCAAATTCTTGGGAGGCGGCATATCCCTGATAGCCTTGGCTTTGTCGAGATCTATCTCGATCTCTCTTTTACTCACAATGAAACCTAGCAATTTACCCGACGACACACCAAACACACACTTCTTCGAGTTCATTTTCAATTGGAACTCCCTTGACCTCTGCAAGACTTTAGCCAAAACTTCTGGATGTTCCATCCTGGTCCTTGATTTCACCAATAAGTCATCCACATACACTTCCAGATATATGTGCATCATGTCATGAAATATGGCCATCATCGCTCTTTGGTAAGTAGCTCCAGCATTCTTTAATTCGAACGGCATGACCACGTAACAATATGTTCCCCAAGGGGTAGTGAATGACGTCTTTTCCTGATCCTCTTCTGCCAAACGAATTTGATTGTATCTTGAAAATCCATCCATGAATGAGAGGGTTTCCTAGCCTGCCGTGTTATCAATCAACACATCAGTGTGAGGTAAGGGAAAATCGTCTTTTGGACACGCGCGGTTAAGGTCCCGGAAGTCGATGCAAATCCTGACTTTCCCATCTTTTTTCATGACCGGGACAATGTTCGCCACCCATTGAGGATAAAGAACGACTCTAATGAACCTGGCTTTGTGGAGCTTATCGACCTCTTCTTTCATTTTCAAAGCCATTTGAGGGTGGAAACGTCTTAACCTTTGTTTTACCGAGACAGACCCTGGTTTTAAGGTTAAACGGTGTTCGACCAGGGTTGAATCTAGACCCGATATATCCTCGTAGCTCCATGCAAACGTGTCCTTATATTCCTTGAGAACCTCAATTAATGCCTCTTCTTCAGAGGGTGGTAGGTTGTCACTTATGAGGATGATCCTAGGGTCTTCCTCAGTTCCCAAGTTGACTTCTTTGGTGGATTCTTCTACGGCGGTTGACGGCTCGTCGAATCTCCTCATTCCACTAGCGTATGCGCCCGCCGCATCCTCATATTCTTCACCCTCATCTTCAGTGGGACATTCTTCATCCGTGATCTCGTAGACTCCATACCCTTCATCAAATGCACAGTCGCCCTCACATTCTATTTCCGGTAGCTGGATGGGATTTTCTAACAACTGGGGGATGGCAAGAAGGGCTTGACACCTGGCGGCTAAATCCAGAAGGAATCGACGAGGGATCTGCCTACCCTTAGATTTCTTCCTAGGTACCACCCTTGACCTATCATTTCTAGATTGACTGACAATATTTACAGAAGAAGAGGAAGACGAAGGGGATGGTGTAGAATGTACAGGAGAAGACCCCTCAGAGGAGGGGTAGAAAAGGTCGCTCATCGGACCTTGGACGGGTGGTCCGCAGGGCGGGACGCACCCGTGGGAGATGTAGGAGGTTTCCTCAACGAAGATGTGTTGTTGGGGAGTTTGAAAATTGACATTTTTTTTGTTTTCATTTTGAATGACAAAGCAGTGAAAAGAGATGGGAGGAGAGAGAAAAGCGGTTATGGCTAGAGGATTGTGAGGCTCATAGAGCAGATCATGGTTGAAGACCTAGCGCGGGTTGAAAAGCCCGCGTAGGTATGTAAGCAGAGAAGGGGATCTGGGAAGATCATCAGACAATTGTCTGGCCCAGGAAGACGATATCAACAAAGGCTGAGACGAGTGGATGGAGAAGATGGCGACTAATGAGCCGTCGATGGCAATGTTAAGGACGGATGAAGATCCGTCGATGACAGGGTCCTTCTGGCGAGGACGAGGATAGTTTGGAACCTTGGCAAGAGTGGTAATATTCTCTGGTATTTCGGAGATCAATGGTGGTCCTTCAAGCTATGGAGACGAGAACATCCTTTCCAGTGCAACGGAAATGTCCCATATGTCGAACCATTTGTTCCACTCGCATTCCGGATCTTTGATCTTGCCTCTTTTGGTGATCCTCGGACATTTTTCAGCCAAATATACAGCATGTGATCCCCCATATGCTTCTCGTGGGTAATCTCCCATCTGAACAACGGGCCCTCTGTTGAAGTGGTTTGATAGAGTCCATGTGAGGGGCTTCCAATCCGCCTTAAATGTTCCTTTGAAGCCTAGGCCAAACCTACGGTTCGGCCTAATTTTCTTTGGCGGTTTGAGCATACCCTGTAATTGTGCGCCCAGACCTTTACCCTGTTGATAGCCGATGTTCCTCATAATATCCCAACCTTTGGAGTGAAAAGGGAGACATGATGTTGCGGTTGTCCTGACCGGCTCCTTTGGTGCTAGTGGAACGTGAGATAGATCACACACGTCCAGCAATGACAATATGGGCCGATGAGATGGCCACACAGAGGGCAGAGAGGTGTTGATAGCATCCACTGTGTGAAGGACAGGTGTACTGACCACTTTAATAATCCTCCCATTGTAAGGAAACTTCAGGCACTGATGGTTGGTGGAAGGCACAGCGTCCATGGCTTCGATGTAAGGGCGACCCAGTATAGCCTTGAATGTGGGGTCCATGTCGAGGACATGGAATTCTGTGGGAATTGACATGGGGCCTAGTTCTGCCTTCAGAATAATCATCCCCTGCGGCGGCCTTTTGTTATTGTCATAAGCCGTGACCGTGATCGAGGAAGGTCTTATTTGTTTCTCGTTGACCCCACACAACTGAAGGGTGTCCATGGAGATCACATTTATGGACGCACCCATGTCCACAAGACACGGGTTTATGGATACCCCATTAATTTTTATTGAAATGCACAGTGCATATTTTCGAGCCTCCTTGGGAGCGAGCTCGTAGTTGTGGAACATGATGGCCGGTTGTGTGTCTGTTGGGGTCAGGACGGTCGAAATCTTCTCCACGGGGAGGTCCTCATTAACCATGACTTTTTGAAGGTATTCCATCAAGGCCGCCTGGTGGGATGTGGATCTTTGAAGTAGCTCCAGGATGGAGATCCGAGCAGGTGTCTTGTCCAAGTGTTTCAATAGATCATACTGTGTTCCAGGGATAGCGCTTTCTGGTTGTTCTCCATCATCCTTCTCTGGCTGAGATTGCTCATGATTCTGACTATTGTGGGGGAAAACCCTGTGAAAAATCCTTCCACTCCGGAGCACCATTGCCTGCGGCTTTTGTACCTCTGTGGGGGTAGCAGTGGGTTTTAACAGAGGTTTGAGGGGTAGTGGTGGAGGAATGGTCGATGAAGCAGGGGTGATGACGGGAGCAGGGATTCTGATGAGGGGTTTGTTAGGTGGAGGTAGAGGGGATATCGCGCGGATTATGAAGGATAAGGGGTCTGGAAGGTGGAGGTGGAGACGAAGTAGAAGTGGGTAGGGCTTGAAGCGAGCAATGATTTTGAGGTGGGTGATGGTTAATGAGTGGTTTTGAAGGCATTAGTGGTGATACGGTGGAGAAAGACGGGGTTATGTATGGTTGACGGATGATAAGGGGTTTAGAAGGCGTAGGGGTAGATGTGGTAGAGGTGGATGGTAAAGTTGGGGAGTGGGAGAAGATGAGAGGGTGTGAAGGCGTAGTGGAGAGTGTCGGTTGATAGGGGATCGGGGTACGGATGAGAGGGCGTAATGGTAGTGGAAATGGTGAAGGTGATACTGACGCGGGTTGATGAGAGAGAGGTGCTACCCGGGCAAGGCAAGGGTGTTGCGTGATGATAGGATTGGCGGTAGAAAGAATGGAGGTACTTTCCTGGTGCCACAGCTGCTCTCTCCCGACTTCCGGGAAGGAGGAGATGGGGTTAACCTGATGATTGGGCTGTTGGTGCTCCGGTAATGGATTCTGGATTATGCCCATGTCGGGCTGTTGTTGTGGGGCATGCTGAAGCTGTTGTTGTTGTTGTTGTTGTAACTGCTACTGTGGCCTATGAGGAGGTCTCCTAGCCTTAAGAGCGGCGACGTATCGTCTCATTTCATCCCAATCTATTTGATGTTCATCATTCATATCGTGGATGTAATCTTTGAAATGGAAGCAGTAATCTACTGTGTGTCCTGGCTGCCTGTGGTAGACGCAGTATTTGGAGGTATCAACATTCGGGGGCCACACGGGCCTTTCTCTGGGTAGGGCGAGTTGGTTTGATGCCATGAGGGCATTAAAAATGTCTGCTAAGGTTTCTGGCAATGGTGGATAGTAGGCTCTCTTGGGACCGACCGGCCTCCTTTGTTGCTGTTGGGGACCATAGTTCCCCGGGGGTGGAACTTGGTTGTACTGAAGCGGTGGTTGTTGTTGCTGAGGTTGTGGTTGTTGTTGCTGGGGTTGATGTAATGGAGGCATATTATCCTGGGGTGGATTATTTTGGGGTGGAGGACGAAGAGGGAAAGGAACTGGTTGGAGGGGAAGTCGGGACATTTGTGGAGGCCTTGGGTTGACTGCATAATTGGCATTGTTGACCGCACCCACTTGCTCATTTGTCACGACCCCTTCTGTGGCTCCACCCGGGACACCAGCGCCTATTTTTCTGACCACTTTGGGCTTCGGCAACTCAAACATGTTCATAATGGGGGAGTCTTTTAACTGGGTTTGGATGTACCGGGCCCTTTCATAGAGTTCCTCCATTGTAGTAAGTTTATTCATGGCCAGGACGTGTCTGAACTGTGGGGTTGCATTAGACACAATCATCTTCACTTGTTCGGGCTCGGAGAGGGTATCCCTTATTCTTTCCGCCAGAGACCTCCATCTATCAGCATAGCGGATGAAATCTTCGTCGGGCTTCATCTTTTCGGCCACTAGGTCGGTAATGGAGAGTGAGGGACCGACCCTATCCCTATATTTCTGCAAGAACCTTCTCTGGACTATTTCAAAATTCTCGGCCTCGCAGGGCTCCAAAGAATAGAACCACTCTAGCGTGGGACCATCCAATGATCTCCGAAAGATGTATGCCAGGGACCTCTGATCATTTTGCCAATAGGAGGATTCATACATGAAATCCTTGAGGTGAATGAAGGGGTTGCCGGTACCATTGTATCTACGGTACGTAGGCATTTCGGAGGGAGGAAGATGAATGACGGGAAGGATTGGCAAAGCAACCTCCGGGGTGGCTTTCACGTCCACCATCCTTCTCAGATTTTGAAACTGCTCGTCCATGCGATTGAACCTATTGAGGAGCGATTGGGCGAGCTCCTCTGGAGGTGAAGGTGGCACTTGCCACTGGGGGAGAAACTATCTCCCGGAGACTTGAGGGGGGAACCCGAAATGAGAGGGAGCTGTCGGACCGCCGACAGTTGGCCCTGGCTGAAGCGGTGTGTGGGGAATAATGGGAGTTTGAGATTGTGACGGGAACTGGAATGAGGGTGGTTGTTGGCTCGCTTGTCCTTGAAGTGAGGGAGACTGGATGGCTTGCGCCAATGAAGGAGATGGAATGGCCTGCACGGACTCTTGGAGAGGTGCGATGGCCGGAGTTGATTCCTGGGGCGTGGGGGAAATAGATTTCCCCTTCAGAATGGCCTGGAAGGCCCCGGAGCTGTTTAGAGGTAAGCTCCGTGTTGGCGAGGACGCCCAGTAAGGAAGAGATATCCTGTGGTGGGGACGTGTCCCCAGCAATAACCTGCACCTCATGCGAGGGCTCATGAGAAGGACCCGAGTCCATAGCATAGACTCGCGGGTCGGCTGACAAACCACGACTAGGGTGGTTCTCCTCAAAAGACTCGTGAGCCATGCTCACAGTTTTCTCAGAACACAAAAACATACACTAGCAAGCAGGTAGCAGAGATTATCAAACAAGTGGATGCCTTTACGCCCTTTTTTTGTGTTTTGATTTTGATGATTTTTTGTGTTTTTAGCGAGATCCGAAGTTCACACAAAATAGGGACCCTAGTTTATTTTTGTTTCACCGCCGTGTCAGCTAGGGTCTCTCGTCTCGCCACGAATGGGATGACTAACTCCGGGGAACTTCAATGGTACAACCAGCCCAGTGAACGAAGAGGAGATTCTTCGATGTCGGGGACTTATGGAGGTCCCAGTGTAGGAGATTCTAGTCCGTTGAGAGGAATTCCCAAACGGAGAGTCCTTCCTTCACCGGGAAAGGGTGATCCTAAAAAAAAATGAAAAAAAGGATAGAAAAGAGGGATGGATGCATGCAATGAAATGCTGACAGAGATATGGAGTGGGAAAATAACAGAAATAACAGACATATAATAAACAAACAACCAATCACAACTAACAGTGCTGCCGTGAGCACAACGGGGGCGCGCGCGGGCGCCAAGGTGGAGAGGCACGGATGGTGCCGAACTTGCAAGGGTAGCCGAAAGGAAGCAGTAGATGTCCCACCGTGATCGCCAATCTGTGAGCGACGTCACGCGGTTCGGGGTGCGAAGAGGACGCGGAGCGCGCGGGCTCCTCTTTTGTTTGCTGCAACACAGAAATAAGAGAAGAGAGAAGGCGCCACCACGGGAGATTGCTCCGGCGGGGCGAGCGGGACAAATGTAATATAGCAAGATATGGGGGTTAAATGGCCATAGCGGGAAGTGACTCGCCGCGACCTCGGGGGGATGGGAATGGTGCAGAAATTAAATAGCAAGAATTGAAACGGCCATTGGGGAAGTGACTCGCCGCGGCCTCGAGAATATGAGTAGATAAGAATATAACAAAATATAAGGAGAATATAAAGAGCGGGAATTTAAACGGCCATTGGGGAAGTGACTCGCCGCGGCCTCGAGAACATGAATAGATAAGAATATAACATATAAGAACGGGAATTTAAACGGCATTGGGGAAGTGACTCGCCGCGGCCTCGAGAATATGAGCAGAATACAACAGAATATAAAGAGAATATAAGAACGGGAATTTAAACGGCCATTGGGGAAGTGACTCGCCGCGGCCTCGAGAACAAGATGTGATCGCCAGGGGCCAAAAGACCCCAAAATAAAGAAAGTGATCGCGCCTACCGCAAGAGCGGGAGATGGCGGGTTGCTTCTTCCTCCCCCTTCGGCCGGCCGACGGAGAGGGCTTTCCTTGGGTACCCTTGCAAAACAGTAGACAATAAACGAACGGAATTAGAAAATGGCAGTGTAGTAACAATTCCTTGCAATAAAAGTAACGAGATCGTGACCTGACACACACTTGGTTGGTGTGGTTTTACACCCCTCTCGGACTCGAGCAGGAGAAAAATGCGATGATGAATGCAAGAAGTATGCAAGAGACGGCGCCCTTATGTAGGGAGATAGAGGATGCAGTATGATGAATGTAAAGAACTATGGAGAAAAATGGGAAGAAAAGGCTTATTGGATGAGCCGAAGGTGAGATCCGGTGGAGCTCCGGCAGCATAGGGACGACGTGGAAGCGCGGTGGACGAAGATAGCCTTCCTCTCGCGAGGCTGGACACCCGAGAAGCCGGCAGAACCTCCACTTACAAAAGACCCCCACGGGTTAGAAATGACTCCGGTAGCCTCTGGGCTCCGGCAGCCTATCGGATCTCTTAGAAGCTCCTCCAGAACTGAGGGGGTGGGCCTCTATTTATAGGGCTCCGGAGGGTGGAGGCGTCCAGGACCCTGGACACCTCCATCAGGGCCGAACTAATATTTTATTTTATTTTTATTTATTTTTTCGGAATATTTTTGTGGAGGCATCCAGGGCCCCGGACGCCTCCAACAGGTCCACCGAACACCACCGACGGCCGCACGCGGTTTGGCATAACGCGTGGTTTTGTGAGTGGCGACCCGTGATTCAGAAATGGGCGTGTCGAGCTGGCTGGACGTCTCCATAATTTGGCTTTTTTCACACACGACAAACTGTCGTTCGATGGGCGGCGCCCGTGAGGGAGTTGATGGAGGCGTCCAGGGGCCTGGACGCCTCCAAGAAAATATTTTTTTTATTATTTTTGTTTTGTTTTATATGCCAAAGTTGGCACATTAATTTTTATACTTGTTTTTATGGAGGCGTCCAGGGGCCTGGATGCCCCCATAAAGACCCACCCGGGTCCTTAGTTCAGCCGTTGGCGGCCGCCCGGCAGACACCCTTCTTGGTTCCGGAACCTCCTGATGCGTCTGACTAGTGTTGATGCCGTCCGAATGCCGTGACGAGACGATTCCGGATACCGAAAAGGACGGAAGAAGACTCAAGAAAAGGAAGCACTCAAGTGATTCAAAACGCGTAAGCCGTCGCGGGGCATTGTATAGTAACATGAGACTTTCTCAGGAGACGTCATGAATGGCGTGTCTACAGATACCATAGACCAAGCTCTTGAGTGCCTAGTAGATACCTAAAAATCCTTTTCACAGACTTAAGGTGTGACTCTTTAGGACTAGCCTGAAATCTAGAACATAGACACACTGCAAACTTAATATCAGGCCTAGATACTGTAAGATATAAAAGGGATCCGATCATACCTCTATATAACTTTTGGTCCACTGGTTTACCTTGAGGATCTGTATCTAAGCTGGTCGAGGTACCCATTGGAGCAGCTATTTCTTTGAGGTTGTCCATCTTGTATTTCTTCAGTAAATCCCTTATGTACTTGGACTGAGTGATGAAGGTTCCATCTTTTGACTGTGTAACCTGCAGTACAAGAAATAATTTGAGCTCGCCCATTGAGCTCATTTCAAATTCATTAGTCATAATCTGAGAAAACTCCTCACACAGTTTGGGGTTAGTTGACCCAAAAACTATGTTATCCACATAAATTTGAACAATAAGTATATCTGGATGACTTACCTTAGTGAACAAAGTTTGATCAACTACTCTTCTTGTGAAGTTCTTATCTGTGAGAAATTTGCTCAACCTGTCATACCTAGCTCTAGGAGCTTGCTTAAGACCATAGAGAGCTTTATTATGTTTATAAACATGATTGGGGAAGTCTAAACATTCAAAGCCAGGAGGCTGCCTCACATAGACATCCTCATTAATTTCCCCATTTAGAAAAGCAGATTTTACATCCATCTGTTGGAGATTTATTCCTAGGGAACATGCATGAGCCAATAAAATTCTAATTGTTTCTAACCTGGCTACAGGGGCAAAAGACTCTTCAAAGTCTATTTCAAATTCTTGGTTATACCCCTGAGCTACAAGTCTGGCCTTATTCTTAACTACATTCCCTAACTCATCAGTTTTATTCCTAAATACCCATTTAGTCCCTATGACTGTCCCATGATCTGGAGGTGGGACCAAGTGCCACACCTTATTCCTGTCAAATTGATTGAGCTCCTCATGCATGGCATTAGTCCAATGCACATCCTTGAGAACACAGTCAATGGACTTGGGTTCTACATGAGAAATAAGAGCATATGTATTCAGTTCATTTTGAATTCTAAAATGGCCTCTAGTCCTAGGAGGGTCATGCAAATTGCCAATCACATTATCTACAGGATGATCTTTCAGATATCTAATGTTGACAACTTGATTATCATGATTTTCCCTTACCTCTCCCTGAACTGTAGACTCTTCTCCATTAAGCTCTTCATTTTCTTCCTCATCTTCCGATTTGTCTGCAGGGTTCCCTTCTTTCAGAATATCACCATTGTCTTCATTCCTGCATTGACCAATATTAGTCTTTACCAAAGATTCATCAAAAATAATATGTGGAGATTCTTCAACAGATTTGGAGTTTAGATTATACACTCTATATGCCCGGGTGTTTTCAGAGTAACCATGAAAAATTCCTGGTTCACCTTTATGTTCAAATTTATCAAGGTCTCTTTTATCATTTATATGAATAAAGCATTTGCAATCAAAAACCTTGAAATGAGCAATTGAAGGTTTCTTACCCTTTATGATCTCATAAGGTGTTTTCTGGGTAGAAGGTCTAACCATAGCTCTGTTGATTACATAACAGGCAGTATTTACAGCTTCAGCCCAGAACTTCCTTGGCAGACCACCTTCAACTAAGAGTGTACGACCCATCTCCACCAGGGTTCTGTTTCTCCTCTCCACAACTCCATTCTGCTCGGGTGTCCTTGGTGAAGAGAACTTGTGATGAATACCATTTGTCTTGCAGAAATCCTCAAACTGTGAGTTTTCAAACTCACCTCTATGATCAGTTAAAATGTTTCCAATTTTCTGGTTTATCTTAAGATAGAACTCCTAAAATTCTGTGAATGCATCACTTTTCTGTGACAAGAAATATACCCAAGTGTACCTAGAGAAGTCATCTATCAGAACAAACCCATACTTCCTCCCTGATAAGCTGACAGACCTGGTTGGCCCAAAAAGGTCCATGTGTATCAGCTCATAGGGTTTAGAGGATAGATTTTCTGTTCTAGATTTGAATGACTTCCTAGTTAACTTGGACTGAGTACATGCATCACAGAATTTATTTTCTTTCTTAAAAGAGACTTCAGGAAGTCCTCTAACCATGCTGTGCTTATTCAATTTATGCAATACTGTGTAACTAGCATGGGCTAACCTACGATGCCATAAGAAGGCTAAATCTTCTTTGCTAGCCTTGAGACATAGGTTAGAATGTGATATGTCATCTAAGTCTATCATGTATGTATTATTAATTCTTTTACCAGAAAACTTAACAAAGTCAGAATCAGGTTCAAACACTTTACAGCATTGAGAGTCAAAAAGAACTTTATACCCTTTATCACATAACTGGCTGATGCTAAGTAAATTATATGCTAAACCTTCAACCAGCATGACATCTTCAATGCAACAGGTAGTACACTTACCTACCTTACCTGACCCGACAATTCTACCTTTTGTGTTGCTACCAAAGGTGATAAGGCCTCCATATTTCTCTGTCAGCATGCAGAACTTGGCCTTATCTCCTGTCATATGCCTGGAGCAGCCACTATCCAGGTACCACAGGTTGTTCTTGGCTGCCAGGCATACCTGCACACACAATTAGGTAGAGAATTTTGGAACCCAAGTCTGTTTGGGCTCCAGAGCAGATGAAATACAGGTAAAACATGAATGCAAACTTTTAGGAATCCACATTTGTTTAAAAGAGTTTTTTCATTGGATTTTCCAGATTCCTTTCTGTTATTATTCCTCTTCTTTTTGTTGTTTTTCTTTTTGTTAGTACCAGCAGGATTATTTACAGATTTGTAGCTTCTCTGCCAGTGCCTTGACCAAGGTGCATTCAAGAAATTGTGGCCATAGTAGTTTTTGGGCTGGCTGAAGAAATGCAAGTTCCTAGGTGTCCAAGTGCCATACCCACCAATCCAATTTTGAGTGTAAGGTCTGTAAAACCGTGTTGCCTGATATGCATGACCTGTGTATCTCCCCGGAGTCCTAGTCCACCCTGATCTATTGGAATAGTTTGACTGTGCAGTGTAGTGAGACTAAACTTTATGTTGGTAGAATTGTTTGGATTGTCTTCTAAATGTATTCTGTCTCCCTTGCACCTTCGACCCTGCTGACCTATTTACAGGTGTGTGTTGGGTCTTCTTCTGAGATGGTGGTGGTGGTGGAGACTTCGTGGCCTTACCATGGGGTTTATATGCATGTATAGGCTGACCCCTAACCTGAGACTGAGCTTTAGGATTTGGCTTGGTTGTACCAGCTCTACTGTGCTCACCAATCTTTTGTTTGCCCTTCTCCTCAGCACTGGGCTTCTTTAGGTTCACAGTTTTATTTACAGAATTATCTGAATTCATGTTAATGAGAGGTCTTTTCTCTTTCTGTGCAACAAATGATATAGTCTTCACTGCAAGACTTTTAGTTGCACTGGAATTAAATCTAAGACCCTCTCTCCTGAAATTGACTTTGGACCCTAATAAGGCATTTAGGTTCTCTGAACCTTGGGTCATTTTTTCTATTGTTCTCAGCTTATCCTCATTATCTTTCTGAACATTTTCAACATATTTCTTCAGTTCAGTGTTCACACTTAGGACAGCTTCATACTTTTCATTTACAATCTTCATTTCACTATCATATTTTTGTATTCTTAATTTCCATTCATCAATTGCATTTTCTAGCATCTCATTCTCTTCCTTAGAAATTTTTAGCTCATGCTTGATTTCTTCAATTTCTGAGCATGTGAATTTCAGCTTAGCATTTTCAGATTCGAGGCATGCAATTTTATCAGTCAATGTTTTGTCGTTTTGCATGGAATTTATTTTTCTTCTTAGATGCCTATTTTCTTTTCTAATATCATCTACTTTATCAGCAATATCATGATAGACATGTACCCAATCAGCAATGGTAAAATTATCAAATCGAGAGGGTACCTCATCAGAATCTTCCTCTCTGTCTTCAGAACTGGTTGCCAAGAGGTAAATGGGCTTTTCAGCTTCTTCCTCACTGTCCGAGCTATTGCTCAAGGTACCTTCGTCCTCATCACTCCAGGTACTCACCATGGCTTTCCCTTTAGTGTTCTTTCTCTTGGACTTGTTCTTGAGCTTCTGATTCTCCGGACAATCAACTTTCAGATGGCCGGTCTTCCTGCATTGGTAACACACATTAGATTCAGTTCTCCTTACAGGATTAGATTTATACCTTGTATCCTATCGGCCACCACTAAGGTTCCTTCGGCTGAATCACCTTCCTTCTTTCCTGAGGAACCGCCTGAATTCCCTGGTGATCATTGCTATCTCATCACCTTCTATTTCTTCTTCAGACAGGCTCTCCTCGGATGATGATCCATTATAGCTGGATCGGCTGGATTTGTTGGCACCAGCTTTCAGAGCGATCCATTTTTTCTTCTTCTCAGCTTCCTCTATCTTCGATAGATGTATTTCATAAGCCATCAGTGATCCAATCAACTCATCTGCCCTGGTGTTGTGCAGATCCCTTGACTCTTCCATTATAGTAGCTTTAGTGTGCCAAATAGGAGTCAGGGAACGCATGATTTTCCTTACAATCTCATATTCTAAATATGTCTTCCCGAGACCTCTGAGACCGTTTGTGATGACTGTCAGTCGAGCGTACATCTCCTTGATGGTCTCATTGGGCTTCATCCTGAAAGCTTCATACTCTGACACCAGGAGGTTTGCCTTCGTCTCTTTGACCTGAGAGGTTCCTTCATAGATAGCCTCCAGCTTATTCCATATCTCTTTGGCTGAAGTGCAAGACGATACACGAGAGAACTCTGTGGGGTACAGGGCGCACTGAATCGCATTGATGGCGCTCCAGTTCAGAGTGGACCTTCGGATCTCTTCCTTGGTCCAGACATCCTCATTCGGGGACAGCTCAAGAGGTCGCTTACTCACCACCTTCCAAGTCTCATAATCCTTCGCCCTCAAAAAGACTTGCATACGGTTCTTCCAGTATGCATAATTTGATCCATCAAAGTAAGGGGGCTTGGTGGTAGAATGTCCTTCAGCGATCAACCCTCTTGCATCCATCTGTACCTTCCTCTTCGGGCTATAAGTCCTTGTAGAAGAGTTAGGCTCTGATACCAACTGTTGTGTTAGATGGAAGCACTCTGTCACCACGAAGTGTGGATCTAGTGGGGGGTGAATAGATCGATGGCCTAATTTAACAGTTCAATGAGACTCTAATGCGGAAATTAAATTGATCTACGAGATCACTAGCTACACTACAAGAAAAAGTGGCTATAGAGACCGAATTAGCGACCGATTTAATCGGTCGCTAGTCGGTACCAAATAGAGACCAATTCGGAGACCGAAATAATCGGTCGCATAACCGAGACCGTTTCAGCGACCGCATGTATATCGGTCGCTAATCGGTCGCTATTATTGCGACCGAATTAACTTCGGTCTCCCGTCGGTCGCTGATGCCGTTATACTTCCTACTACGACCCCCGCCCGCCCGAGCCCTCCCGCCCGAGCCCCCCCCCTCCCGCCCGAGCCCCCCCTCCCGAGCCCCCTTCCCCTGCGGCCCCCTCTCCGCCCTAGCCCCCCTCCCCGCTCCCGCCCGAGCCCCCTCCGCCGGAGCCCCCCCTCCGCCCGAGCCCTCCCGCCCGAGCCCCCCTCCTCCGCCGGAGCCCCCCTCCCCGTGCTGCCTCCCGCCCGAGCCCCCCTCCGCCGGAGCCCGTCGCCGCGCCGCTCGCGTCGAGTCGCCGTCGCCGCTCGCCCTGCCGTCGTCGCCCTCCGCAGGTACCTCTCTCTCTCTCTCTCTCTCTCTCTCTCTCCCTTCCCCCTCCGTCACCGGCCTGCTCCCCTCCCCCGCCGGCGGAATATCGGGACAAACAGCGCACCGGCGGCTAACGGGGTCTCGTCAACGCGACGTGCAGGGACAAGCAACCTGTTGTCATCAGGACCACTACGAACCGTTGCCGTTGGCCGACGGTCGCTGTTTTGTTGCGCTGGAGGACACCGACGGGGGGGTATCATGCCCTCACACGGCAGCCACAGAAGATACATAACACACCTCCCTCTTTCACACGTCAAACACCACCCCACCCCACTCTACTCTGGTGGCTGGCGAGTGAGGTTTCCCGAGGACTCGCTCTTGAAGTTAATCGAAGGGCGTCCCAGAACCCGCACTGGCCTGCGGGGGACGTGTGGAGATAACGAGCGAGGGGAGAACGTGTGGCTGGGCAAACGTCTCGATCGGTTTTTGTTCTCCACCTCCGTCTTTATTTTATCGTGGCCTGATTTAATAAAAAAGAATTAGAATAGGAGAGAGTGACTTAATAATTTTAATGACAGAACTGATGATGTTTCAGGCTTAATTTCCCCCTCTTCCAAAGTTGGGATGCAACCAATTGCAAACCATTGAGCAGGGCCAAGCCCTTTGACAAGCTCATCAGCTGGATCATTAAGATGTGGGGGGGGGGGGGGGGGTAGTAATTAACCTTCCGATCGAGTTCCTGAACGCTAACCCAAAAGCGCCCAAGTCTACAGTAGGAGCATCGTCAAAATTTGTCTTCACACCACTTCCAGTACATGCAGGAGTACTCCACTTCTGAGTTTCCTTGGCACTTTAAATGAAAATCCCCGGCTTTTTTCTCACCAAACCATAGAGTTGAACTCGTTTAAAGCTAGCCCGTCTGTCTACTAAGGATGAGAGACAGGGTGACGGTTACCTCTCGTCAGACACAAATTTACATGTAGATTTCCAAACATGCCAGCAGATCCTGAGGTAACAAAGGGGGATGTGATATTTGTCCTCGGGACGTTGTGTGAACAGGGGAGAGGCGCACTCCAATAATTCCATGAATGATGATTCGAGGAAGAGCTCATCCACACCTAACTTGCTGTACATCACGATATAACGAGGGGCATGTGCAAGATGGGTTCTTGATATATATGTGCTACGGATCTAATCTGGCATAGGTTGTACGTGTAGGGTCGGAACTGTTATTTATGGCCAGAGTGCCGTTGACTGGGAGAGCAGAACTAATAAAAGGGCCCTCTCTTTCGAAGTCATTCACCCCATCACCTATCGGTTGGGTGCCTATCCAACCACTGTACATATGTGGACAAATTAAAACTTCTTGCAGCTCCTCCGGTTAATGGGTGGGTGCGTGTTCAGCTCACGCCATATTTTCGAGAGGAAAAGAATAGTGACCCGGACGCGTGGTCCCAGAGGAACCCACAATGCTTTTCCCCGCAGGCCGTCGCACCATGCAGCTCATTTGGAGTGGGGGAGATGCATGTACTAGCAGTACAGATTGCCAGCATGAGAACAGGGTTATCCTTCTGGTCTGCATGCAACCGTTGAGAGCAGTTTCCCGCATCGACTCAAATTGAAGATATCCGCCTCATCTGTACTACTGTGTTGCGGAAACGTCGCTGTCTGCAAATTGCAAGGTCGATTGAGGTCAGGATAAGCTGAATACCAAGCATAATTTTCAAGCGGTTACAGGGACAGAAACCTAAAAGAAATTATAACCATTTGATAACTTGGCCCTATGCTCTAGTATCAGAGATTCAGGTATAGGATTATTGGTATATTACTTTAGTAGATTAAGGAAGAGAGTAGATCTGCTATATCTGATAGGTAACATCTAACATCCATATCCATGTGTGCGCTCAGCATAACATACTCTTTGCCTTACAATTGACCCATCCTCTCTCTCAAGTAAAGCCCCTTATTTGCATCTCTTTTCTCAATTCATTCTCATAAATCTTCTATGACTATAAGTTGTCAAATATTATTACAATTCCAGTCACCTTGACATCAAGAAGTTTCTAGCTGGCCACAGGCTGTCAGGTACCTATGAGGATTAGTTACAATGTTTTTCTAAAAGTTTTTCTTCCTCCATCTGTTTGTTTAAAGACCTATCATACTATCTTATCCATCCTCAGTAATAAAATGGGGTTTAAGATTGCACCATATTTACTAATGTTCAAAAAGTAACATTGTATGTTTTGATGAGTGAAAAAGTGTCATTTAATGGTTATAAATGTTTCTGTCCTGCATCAGATTTGGTATCAGAGCATAAGGGAATCAACTTATTTTTATAAGTTGAGGTCCTACATTTTGTAATCAGTATGCTTCCTCTTCCGATTATTTTTACTGCATATTTACCTAATGGACAACGAGCAGAAATTGATGTACATGAGTCGGAAGATAAGAATTGGATTTCACCTGACATTGTTAAGTCACTTGCTAAGACCGGAGAAATTGTTATTGAGGGTGACCGTGTATTTGTGGAGTTCTCTAAGAAGTTCAAAACAGTCACGTATGATGATGGAGCTTGGTGTGACATTGGGTCAATGGCTGCCCCATTCATTATTTTAGGAAGAAAGTGGTTAGAAGAAAGAAGTGCGGTTATTGATTCAGAAAGAAAAACATGCACTTTGAGTTTAGTGTTATTTTCTTGTATTTTCGTAATTAAATTAAGGTTTATTTTTAGTTTAGTGTTATTTAGTCGGTTATGTGTTTTGTTAATTTTAATAGTTAGGGTATTGTTGGATGAAAAGTAAAGTGTGTTTTATTATTGTCTTATTCAGTAATGATACCATCAATTTCTTTACTTGATTTCTGCATAGCTAGTGACAGTGTTGTCTTTAAGCTAAAAAGTATCATGCTATATTTTATTTCTGCTAAATAGCTAGTGAAAGTGTTGTCTTTATGTTGGATGTTAAAATAAAATTCCTGTTTTCATTGTGTACATGTATTGCCAATTTCACATGTTACTGCTATGTTTTTAGATTGTGTTATTATCTTGTCAATATTTAATTAGTTGGGTGTTGTATGTGAGCTGAGATGCGTGGGTGCAACCTAACATTGCACGCATCTTAGGAGAGCGTGTTAAGCCCGTGCCAATCAACCTACCCGTTCAAGACTTTGGGATTGATATGCACGTTCTCATTTTGAATGATGAGAATGTGTATATCTAACTCAAAGTCTTGAATTGTCCCGTTTGGACAGTCTGTGAATGTTTGATCGCACTTAGGTGGTTAATTACTATATGTGTTTGTGTTGTTTGTTAAAAATTTTGGCTGCGTCTTCTCACTCCTCTCTGATATACCTTTATTGATTTTGATTATTTTCTTAACCACTTATTAGTAAGTGTTTAAGAAAATTTCTTAATCAATAAATATTTTGTGGTATATCGGAGAGGTGTGGGGAGATGCTGCCGAAATTTTTAGCAAACAACACAACACATATAGTAATTAATCGTGCGATCAAACCTTCACAGATGGGTTAAAAAGTGAAGATCTAAATGATATTTCCGTCCTATTTAAAATGGCAGACATGGACGATGTGAGGTAAGGGTTGTACTTTTTATTTTGTTAAACATGTTAAAGTTTTGTGTGTTTACATTTCATTCGCATAGGGAAAATGTCTGAAGATCGTTCATGGATGTACCGTAGAGTAGTTGATCAGGTGGTGTCTATAGAATTTAAAAATGGAGTTGAGAGATTCATTCAGTTTGCTTTGAGAAATTCTATTGAAGCTGTAGATTGTGAGGGTCGTATCCGATGTCCTTGTGTAGTCTGTAAGAATTTGAAGTGGCTGACAACATGG
This sequence comes from Amorphophallus konjac, assembly GCA_022559845.1. NCBI lineage: Eukaryota > Viridiplantae > Streptophyta > Magnoliopsida > Alismatales > Araceae > Amorphophallus > Amorphophallus konjac. The sequence continues at coordinate 203,806,050 of CM040122.1, forward strand.
GATGTACAACGTCATTTATACAGAAAGGGGTTTGTTAAAGATTATACAAACTGGATATGTCATGGTGAAACATTGTGGTCGACCTACGAGCCTGCCAATGTTGGAAGTGGAAGTTCATATGTTGATATGGTCATAGATGCTGCTGGTCCAGGATTCAATGTTCACGAGGAGCATGTACATAATGAAGAACCGCCAAACAAGACAGCTGAAAGATTTTATCAGCTACTCAAAGATGCTGATGAGCCATTGTGGACTGGATGTCAAAATCACTCTCGACTGTCTGCGGTGTCACAATTATTGAACTTGAAATCTGAATTTCACATCAGTGAGATTTGTTTTGATCGTTTGTTACTGATTATCAAAAGTATGTTGCCACAAGATGAGAAATTACCTGAAAATTTTTATCGTGCAAAGAAGATGGTCACTGACTTAGGGCTTGGATATAAGAAAATAGATGCATGTCCTAATCATTGCATGCTATATTATAATGAGGCTAAAAGTAAGGTATCATGTTCCATATGTGGTCATGATAGATTCAAGCCTAAGAAAGGGGACAATTCAAAGCAAAAAGATATACCATATATGTCATTGCGGTATTTTCCTATTGCACCGAGATTGCAGAGAATGTATATGGCACCAAAGATAGCTCAACATATGAGATGGCATGCGGAAAGAGTACGTCGACAACATAATGTAATCAGTCATCCTGCAGATGCCGAAGCTTGGAGTCACTTTAACCGTGCTCACCCTACTTTCTCAAAAGAGTCGCGTAATGTAAGGCTGGGTTTATGTACTGATGGATTCAATCCATTTGGAGGTTCAGTGACTTCCTACTCTTGCTGGCCAGTTTTCGTGACACCATATAATATTCCGCCAAATATGTGCATGAAACGAGAGCATTTATTTCTATCATTATTGATCCCTGGTCCAAAAAGTCCTGGGAAAAAATTAGACATATATCTCAGGCCGTTGATTGATGAGTTGAAGTTGTTATGGACTGATGGGGTTACTACCTATGATGCATGCAGAAAACAAAATTTCACTATGAAGGCTGCATTGATGTGGACAATAAGCGACTTTCCTGCATATGGAATGTTATCTAGCTGGAGCACTCATGGAAAACTAGCATGTCCTTACTGTATGGACAGTTCCAAATCATTTGTACTTAAGCATGGTGGCAAGTCATGCTGGTTTGATTGTCATCGACGATTTCTACCAAGGGACCATCCGTTTAGAAGGCAAAAAGATGCATTCTTAAAGAACAGAATTGAATTGGAAGAAGCTGATTTTGAACGGTTGTCTGGTCCACATTTAGCAGCACGTGTACAGAACTTACCAGATATAGCACAATTGTCGAGCAGCACAAGACAACTCCCTGGATTTGGGAAGGATCACAATTGGGTCAAAAAAAGTATCTTCTGGGAATTGCCTTATTGGTCAACTCTTCTTATACGACATAACATCGACGTCATGCATGTTGAGAAGAATGTCTTTGATAATGTGTTCAACACTGTTATGGACATAACAGGCAAAACAAAGGATAATGTGAATGCCCGTTTAGACTTGAAAATACATTGTAAACGTCCAGAACTGTACCTTATTGATAGAAATGGTAAAACAGTTAAACCGAAAGCAAGTTACGCCCTTGGAGCTGCACAGATTAAAGAAGTATGCTCTTGGCTAAAACAATTGAGATTTCCAGATGGTTATGTGTCTAACATTGCTCGTTGCGTGAATACAAATGAGGGGAAAATATATGGAATGAAAAGTCATGACTGTCATGTGTTCATGCAGAGGTTGTTACCTATTGTATTTCGTGATATGATGCCGAAGGCGATATGGGGAGCAGTGACTGAGTTAAGTCAGTTTTTCAAAATTTTATGTGCATCAGAGCTCAGGTATGAAGATGTGGAAACTATTGAACAGAATGTGATCACGACAGTTTGTAGATTGGAAAAGATATTTCCACCATCATTCTTTGATTCAATGGAGCACCTGCTTATACACTTACCATATGAGGCTAAAGTAGGAGGGCCAGTACAATTTAGATGGATGTATCCATTTGAGAGGTAATATATATATATTTTCTCTCATAATTCAATTACATGGTGATGTGTTTTTCATTATCTTATGAACATTCTGGTAGGTGTATGCATGAATTGAAAATGAAAGTTCGCAACAAGGCAAAAGTAGAGGGTTCCATTGCCGAGGCGTACATTATGGAAGAAATATCAAATTTCTGTTCAATGTACTTTGAACCTGAGGTACAAACTCGTCGAACTCGGCCACCACGTAATGATGATGGGGGAGACTCCGTTCACTCTGAGCGACTGTCGATATTTAAGTATCCTGGACGTGCGTATGGACGTTCCTCGAGTCGGATGCTAAATGATAGAGAATTGCACTGTGCAGAAATTTACATCCTTTTAAATTGTATGGAGGTTGAACCTTATGTTGCGTAAGTTCTCTGCTCAAATTACATTGTGTCTATAACTTATTATTTTTCATTCCATCTATAATGCTCCAATGGTCGTAATACAGACAATTTGACTCAGAATTAATCCAAAGATGTCCATATCTCACTGACATGGAGGTTGAAAAAGAACGAGAAAAATCATTCGCTTCTTGGCTGAAATATCGTGTAAGTATTATTACTACTCTTTCTCCTTGTTGGGTCAATGACAAATTCTGACTAGTGTGCTGTCCATATGTAGGTTGAAAATGATTTTATTACTGATCAAAGAATTCGAGTGATCAGTTATGGCCCATCGAAAGTTGCACGTACATATCCAGCATTTATTGTGAATGGGTATAGATTTCACACTAGACAATATGGGCAGAATAAGTCAACAATGAACAGCGGGGTATGTGTGAAAGGAAGTACATATAATGAAAACGAATGTGATTATTATGGTATTATTGAGGAGATCTTAGAATTGCAATATCTCGGAGATGACAACCATATATTTCTGTTAAAGTGTCATTGGTTTGATCCTAATTCTGTTCGAAATGACACAACATATGGGATTGTCGATATCAGACATAAGTCTAAATTGAATACTTATGATCCATTCATTTTGGCCGCACAAGCCCAGCAGGTCTATTATACAAAGTATCCATCGTCTAGAAATAAAGAAAGAAATGATTGGTGGGCAGTTTGCAAGGTTAAGACAAGGCTTTTCCCGGATTATAAGTTGGATTTGACTGAAACAGAGCAGTTGGATGTGAATGCCGAATTCTTTCAATCAGACTTGGGTGATGATGTAGACTTGCCTGCTTCTAGTGATGAATCTGTGGAGGCACCGTCTTTATCTAAAGAGAATGAAGTGGAGGAAGTCGATCCAGAACAACCAGAAATACAGTTGGGGGACTCCGAAGAGGAGGAATATATTAGTGATCAAAATGAATCTGATAATGAAGATGTGAATGCTGAATTTGTTATATCTCCAACATCTGAAGAATAAATGGAGAATGTTTGATTAATGGTATACAATTTTATCTGGGAATTTTAATACTCTGTAACTTTCTTTCTTTCACTATTTGATGAATATGCATGTATTTTATTACCAGTTGAAGATATGGTTCGAGGACGGCGTGGGACTCCCAGAGGTGGGAGGGGAGAGGGTAGCGGGAGGAGATTTACTTCCGTTTCACCACCGGTAGTAGGTATGTATACTTTCCCTTCATAATGCATTGTAGTATTTGTTGAAAATAATTCATTATGTATTTGTGTTATCTGATTATTATTTTCACAGGACCCACGACCTCTACACCGTTACGACCGACCTCTGCACCGCTACCACCGGTAGTAGGTATGTATACTTTCATGTATAATTCATTTGAGTATTTGTTTAAAATAATTCTTTATGTTTTTGTGTTATCTGATTCTTATTTTCACAGGACCCACGACCTCTGCACCGTTACCACCGAGGGATGCACCGCTACCACCGGTAGTAGGTATGTATACTTTCATGTATAATTCATTTGAGTATTTGTTTAAAATAATTCTTTATGTTTTTGTGTTATCTGATTCTTATCCTTACAGGACCCACGGCCTCTGCACCGTTACCACTGACAACGGGTACATTGACGGCCTATGCACCGCCATCACACATGGCGAGTGGATCTACACCTCCCCCAGCTGAGTCAGGTATGTTCATTTGCATATTTATGTTTTTTTGATAGTTTGTTTTATTTATACTATTTAATTCGTATAGTACGTGCTGATGACGAGGCGAGTCATCATGAGGGGGAGGGCTGTTGTAATGAGACGATGCGGGCAGTGTGGATAAATGAAGGGTACGTAATGCATTATTTTTGTTATTTATTCGTCATTGTGGTATTAATATTTTTAATTTCAGGAATAAAATAGAGCCAGCCCAAGCATCACAATTTATTACAAAGACAATTCAAGCACATTTTCCAGGCCCCATCCATCGCTTTGCTGATTTTCCGATGGGTGTTCAGGATTTATTGTTCTCTATGTTCTTGGTATTTATCTTATTTTATCATATTAAGTCATTTTCAATTATTATTTTAACCCACTTTGTTATGTAACATATAAATTTTTGTTGTTGTTAATATATAGAGGAATCATCGATTCACAGAACATTCAGATGAGTTACGTGCTAGATTTGCATGGACAGCTACTGCAAGAGATAATTTCAAACATCTTATGTACAATGCCCGAAGATATGCAAAAAAAGCATGTGCAAGTACTGATAAGAACATATGGAAGGAGCATGGGCCTGTGTGGATGAGAAAGGAGTATTGGACAGAGCTGTGCAACATTTGGGAAGCGGAGAAATGGAATGCCAATTCAAACAAAGCAAAGCAAAACAGAGCAGCGCATCCTGAAGCGAATTTACACACGGGTGGCTCTGTCTCCTTTGCAACACATAAAGCGAGATTAGTAAGTACACTTCTACATATATAAATTTTTTGTTTCTATTATGAAACTGTGATTTATTTGAATAACAGGAAGCACAGTTAAAGCGGCCAGCTCAATTTCATGAACTTTTTGATCGAACTCATAAGAAGAAAGGGACAAATGCTTACATTAGTGAGAAAGCTCGGGAGGTAGCGGTAAGTGTATACATTAATAGTTTTCATTTAAGATTAAATTGTAGAATAATTTGGTTTTGTTTTTTTTTGGTTTTTGCAGGACTCATATAGTAGACGAATGGATGAGAGGTACGGGGATGACAGTCAGCGTCCAGAGTTGGATCCTGCCATTTGGGTTGCAGCATCTGGGGCACCCAAGAAAGGACATGTTTATGGTTTTGGACATAGCTTGGGCACGACTAGGGTGTTATCATCATGCTCGAGTTCGGTCTCACATGCGACCTCTCCATTTACCACACCAGCAGCCCCAGATGGTTCTTCCAGTGCCGCCCCGACCATGACTCCAGATATGTTTAGGCAGATCGTCAACGAGACCGTCTCTCAGAATATCTCTCAGAATATCTCAACCATCGTCGCTCAGACCGTCTCCCAGATGCTCACATCCTTGGGAATTGATAGTAGTAGAGCACCTCCTGCACCTCCTGCACAGCAGCCTCCGGTAAGTATTTTATTTGATTGATTTTCTATTTGTTAACTCTAAATATCATCTTACAAAATATAAGAATTTAGATTGAGGAGGGGAAAATATCATTTTCTTAACTCTAAATATCATCTTACACCTATCCTCTGGATATTAGAATCAACAGGCAGACTGTTCTGCAGGATTTTCCATAGGTGTATAGAGATTTTGGTTAGAACTGAAAGTGAAAAGATATGTATAAATTCTATTCACTTGAGTGGGGGAGGATACAGATCTATAAATATTCATAAAGCTAGAATAATATAAGGAAAGTAACATGTAGACATGAATAAAATATGCCAATTTAGGTGAAAAGATCTCCCCAAAGTCTGGTAACTGTCATGGCAGGAAGCCAGGAACAGCACCTCTAAGCAAAGGAAGGGCAGTTCATACAAAGGAGCATAGGTCATAAGTTACAAGAAGTGAAGGATATTATATATAGTCGGCGGCGGCCGCCATTGGGGCGTATCCCTGCAAGGGAAAGGCGGAGAAGATACCATACAGAAATGGCTATGGAAGTTACCCAAGTTCTTTTGAATGCACAGTCAATAGATTCAGCGGTTCGCAAGCATGCTGAGGAAAGTTTAAAACAATTTCAGGATCAAAATGTTACTGGGTTCTTGCTATCTCTTTCGAGTGAATTAGCAAATAATGACAAGCCTGTTGTTAGCCGTAAATTGGCAGGCTTGATTCTCAAAAATGCCCTGGATGCAAAGGAGCAACACAGAAAATTTGAGCATGTGCAGAGATGGTTATCATTGGATGTAGCTGTTAGGGCCCAGGTCAAAGGATGTTTACTACAGACTCTCTCTTCACCGGTGATTGATGCAAGATCTACTGCATCTCAAGTTGTTGCAAAGATTGCTGGTATTGAGTTGCCTCAAAATCAATGGCCTGAACTTATCAGTTCTCTCTTGTCAAATATTCACCAACTTCAGCCAGATGTTAAGCAAGCAACTTTGGACACCCTAGGTTACATGTGTGAAGAAGTCTCCCCTGATGAAGTTGATCAAGAGCAAGTCAATAAGATATTGACAGCGGTTGTTCAAGGCATGAGTGCTTCTGAGGGAAACATTGATGTTAGGCTGGCTGCAACTCGAGCTCTGCATAATTCTTTGGGATTTGCTCAGGCAAACTTCGGGAATGATATGGAGAGGGATTATATCATGAGAGTCATTTGTGAAGCTACTCTGTCCCCTGAGGTGAAGATACGGCAGGCTGCATTCGAATGCTTGGTCTCCATATCCTCCATGTATTATGAGAAGCTTGCATCGTATATGCAGGACATATTTAACATCACTGCAAAAGCTGTGAGGGAAGATGAGGAACCTGTTGCTCTACAAGCTATTGAATTCTGGAGCTCAATATGCGATGAAGAGATTGACATCTTAGATGAATATGGAGGGGATTTTTCTGCTGATTCTGACACCCCTTGCTTTTATTTTATCAAGCAGGCACTACCTGCGCTTGTCCCTATGCTGTTGGAGACACTCCTTAAGCAAGAAGACGACCAAGATCAGGATGAAGGAGTTTGGAATCTTGCAATGGCTGGAGGAACATGCTTGGGTTTGGTTGCACGGACCGTGGGAGATGACATTGTGCCTCTTGTTATGCCATTCATAGAAGAAAACATTAACAAACCTGAATGGAGGCAGCGAGAAGCAGCAACTTATGCATTTGGTTCTAAAATCTGAAATACCGGTCGGATGGCCGTGCCGGTCATTCCAATACGACCGGGGAGATGAAAGTGACTTGTCAGAACTGACGGAATCCAAATCGGATGCCCGGTTTGAGCTCGGCGCTCAAACTTCATTTTTAAAATACACTTATTTCAAATGAACTGTTAGGACGGGTCCGGGGGTCTAAAATCTGAAATACCGGTCGGATGGCCGTGCCGGTCATTCCAATACGACCGGGGAGATGAAAGTGACTTGTCAGAACTGACGGAATCCAAATCGGATGCCCGGTTTGAGCTCGGCGCTCAAACTTCATTTTTAAAATACACTTAGTTCAAATGAACTATTAGGACGGGGCATTTGGTTCTAAAATCTGAAATACCGGTCGGATGGCCGTGCCGATCATTCCAATACGACCGGGGAGATGAAAGTGACTTGTCAGAACTGACGGAATCCAAATCGGATGCCCGGTTTGAGCTCGGCGCTCAAACTTCATTTTTAAAATACACTTAGTTCAAATGAACTGTTAGGACGGGTCCGGGGGTCTAAAATTCGAAATACCGGTCGGATGGCCGTGCCGATCATTCCAATACGACCGGGGAGATGAAAGTGACTTGTCAGAACTGACGGAATCCAAATCGGATGCCCGGTTTGAGCTCGGCGCTCAAACTTCATTTTTAAAATACACTTAGTTCAAATGAACTGTTAGGACGGGTCCGGGGGTCTAAAATTCGAAATACCGGTCGGATGGCCGTGCCGATCATTCCAATACGACCGGGGAGATGAAAGTGACTTGTCAGAACTGACGGAATCCAAATCGGATGCCCGGTTTGAGCTCGGCGCTCAAACTTCATTTTTAAAATACACTTAGTTCAAATGAACTATTAGGACGGGGCATTTGGTTCTAAAATCTGAAATACCGGTCGGATGGCCGTGCCGATCATTCCAATACGACCGGGGAGATGAAAGTGACTTGTCAGAACTGACGGAATCCAAATCGGATGCCCGGTTTGAGCTCGGCGCTCAAACTTCATTTTTAAAATACACTTAGTTCAAATGAACTGTTAGGACGGGTCCGGGGGTCTAAAATTCGAAATACCGGTCGGATGGCCGTGCCGATCATTCCAATACGACCGGGGAGATGAAAGTGACTTGTCAGAACTGACGGAATCCAAATCGGATGCCCGGTTTGAGCTCGGCGCTCAAACTTCATTTTTAAAATACACTTAGTTCAAATGAACTGTTAGGACGGGTCCGGGGGTCTAAAATTCGAAATACCGGTCGGATGGCCGTGCTGATCATTCCAATACGACCGGGGAGATGAAAGTGACTTGTCAGAACTGACGGAATCCAAATCGGATGCCCGGTTTGAGCTCGGCGCTCAAACTTCATTTTTAAAATACACTTAGTTCAAATGAACTGTTAGGACGGGTCCGGGGGTCTAAAATTCGAAATACCGGTCGGATGGCCGTGCCGATCATTCCAATACGACCGGGGAGATGAAAGTGACTTGTCAGAACTGACGGAATCCAAATCGGATGCCCGGTTTGAGCTCGGCGCTCAAACTTCATTTTTAAAATACACTTAGTTCAAATGAACTATTAGGACGGGGCATTTGGTTCTAAAATCTGAAATACCGGTCGGATGGCCGTGCCGATCATTCCAATACGACCGGGGAGATGAAAGTGACTTGTCAGAACTGACGGAATCCAAATCGGATGCCCGGTTTGAGCTCGGCGCTCAAACTTCATTTTTAAAATACACTTAGTTCAAATGAACTGTTAGGACGGGTCCGGGGGTCTAAAATTCGAAATACCGGTCGGATGGCCGTGCCGATCATTCCAATACGACCGGGGAGATGAAAGTGACTTGTCAGAACTGACGGAATCCAAATCGGATGCCCGGTTTGAGCTCGGCGCTCAAACTTCATTTTTAAAATACACTTAGTTCAAATGAACTGTTAGGACGGGGCATTTGGTTCTAAAATCTGAAATACCGGTCGGATGGCCGTGCCGATCATTCCAATACGACCGGGGAGATGAAAGTGACTTGTCAGAACTGACGGAATCCAAATCGGATGCCCGGTTTGAGCTCGGCGCTCAAACTTCATTTTTAAAATACACTTAGTTCAAATGAACTGTTAGGACGGGTCCGGGGGTCTAAAATTCGAAATACCGGTCGGATGGCCGTGCCGATCATTCCAATACGACCGGGGAGATGAAAGTGACTTGTCAGAACTGACGGAATCCAAATCGGATGCCCGGTTTGAGCTCGGCGCTCAAACTTCATTTTTAAAATACACTTAGTTCAAATGAACTGTTAGGACGGGTCCGGGGGTCTAAAATTCGAAATACCGGTCGGATGGCCGTGCCGATCATTCCAATACGACCGGGGAGATGAAAGTGACTTGTCAGAACTGACGGAATCCAAATCGGATGCCCGGTTTGAGCTCGGCGCTCAAACTTCATTTTTAAAATACACTTAGTTCAAATGAACTGTTAGGACGGGGCATTTGGTTCTAAAATCTGAAATACCGGTCGGATGGCCGTGCCGATCATTCCAATACGACCGGGGAGATGAAAGTGACTTGTCAGAACTGACGGAATCCAAATCGGATGCCCGGTTTGAGCTCGGCGCTCAAACTTCATTTTTAAAATACACTTAGTTCAAATGAACTGTTAGGACGGGTCCGGGGGTCTAAAATTCGAAATACCGGTCGGATGGCTGTGCCGATCATTCCAATACGACCGGGGAGATGAAAGTGACTTGTCAGAACTGACGGAATCCAAATCGGATGCCCAGTTTGAGCTCGGCGCTCAAACTTCATTTTTAAAATACACTTAGTTCAAATGAACTGTTAGGACGGGGCATTTGGTTCTAAAATCTGAAATACCGGTCGGATGGCCGTGCCGATCATTCCAATACGACCGGGGAGATGAAAGTGACTTGTCAGAACTGACGGAATCCAAATCGGATGCCCGGTTTGAGCTCGGCGCTCAAACTTCATTTTTAAAATACAAGATGAAATTTGAACTTATATTGTGTGTGTGTATTTATATATATGAAAATGAGCTGGCTTAAACTATTGGCATACTCTTGTTAATGCTTGATTTCTTTATTAAGTCTTGTTAATGCTTGATTTCTTTATTAAGGATTTGATTATAATTTTTTTAAATGATATACAGGATCATCCGTCGCGAGATGTTGGACGAGACGACGACCAGGATGATGTTGGACGAGACGACGACCAGGATGAGACATATGTGTAGGATTTGTGATTTTATTTTAGTTGTGTATGTTGTCATTTTATTATTATGGATGTATGATTAATTTGTGATTTTATTTTAATTGTGTGTAATTTGAGGTTCGTGGAGATTGTGATCCGTGTAGTTGATTTATTATTGTTTTATGAAATTGTTATTTATCAGGTGTTTGTATGTGATGAATTTGAGATTTGTCGATATTGTTGTCTGTGTAGTTGATTTTATATTTATGTTATGAATTTGTTATTTATCAGGTAATTTATTTATCAGATTAAATAAATTTTTAAAAAAAAATAATGCAAAATTAGCGACTGCATTGAGACTGAATTGCGACCGAATAGCGACTATACGTTATATTTCTTTTATTAAATAATTATACTTGGCGACCGACTGGCGACCGACTAGCCACCGAATAAATCCGATAGGTTTATTTTATTTTTAAAAATAAAACAAATTTAGAGACCGACTGGCGACCGAATTGAGACCGAATAAATCCGATAGGTTAATTTTATTTTTAAAAATACAACATAATTCGAGACCGAATAGCGACCGAATTGAGACCGACTTAATCCGATAGGTTAATTTTAATTTTTAAAATACAACAAATGTAGCGACCGAATAGAGACTGAATGGCGACCGAATTATTAGCGACCGGTCAGGCGACCGATTATAATCGGTCTCTGGTAACGACTGATACTGCGACCGAATTATGTCGGTCGCTATATAGCGACTATTATATAGCGACCGACATATTCGGTCGCTAGATAGTATCTGTTCGGTCGCAATGCAGATTTGCGACCGATCTACGACTGAATAGCGACCGCTAGGTCGGTCGCTATCCGCGATTTTTCTTGTAGTGCTAGAGTGTTTGAACTTAGCAGAAATGAAGCGATCTAAGAAGAGAATCAAGAGAAGCAACCACACACCATATCATAGGCAATCACACAAGCACATAACACACCAGATTTTTAGGTGGTTCGGTCTTCCAGACCTACGTCCACCCCACACTCAAATCCAAGTGTGACTTACTGCTGCGCAACACAGCTTGCGTCCGCTGGGCCTTACAGCTTAGCCTACAATAGCTGAGCATCACAGCTTGCTTCCGCTGGGCAATACAGCTTAGCCATACGCTGCCTAACAGCTTGCGCTGAGCCTCACAGCTTGTTGTCCGAGACCTAGTCTCGCCCGCTGAGGAATTACAGCTTCACCTGTCCAGAGGCTACACCTCTGCAAACCGCTGACACACAGCTTGAAGACATGAGTTCAGAAAATAAAAATAGAATCAAACAAAAATAAGAAATCTCAAAAGAGAATGTAGCTCACAATGAGCAATCTCAGCTCTGGTATCTGAACCAAGAGACTGAGGAACAATCGTTCAAATAAACTCTCAATTCTATCTTTTCAATCTTCTCTTCTCTCTCTCTTTTTCTTCTCTCTGCTTTTCTTTTTCGATCTTCTACTCACTGGATCGTGCATGTAGCAACCCTGATAAATGAATATTGAAATAAAATTAAAAAAAATAATAAACAAAGTACAAATAACGCCTCTTAGTAAGGCGTTAATTTAAAAAGAAACGCCTCTATAAACGGCGTGACTAAAGAAAGGACGCCCACACTTGTGGTCGTCAACTCTCACGCGACCAAATAGGCAAGTAAAGGAAACGCCCATATCTTGGGCGTGTTTCAAAAATAAGGAACGCCCTTATACAAGACGATTCTTAATAAACGACCTGAACAAGATCGTTAATTTAAGAATAAACGCCCTGACCCAAGGCGTTAATTAAGTTCGTGAACCGTTCGAACCCAGAACTTATCCAGGGTAATAGATAAGTATTAGAAAGAGTTAAAAAGTGGTAAGGACTCTATTAGGGATATATTACCCTCACTAGAACACTAACTCTAATAGGACACCCAAAAATCCTATAAATACCCTTGACAGTCGAACCCTAGAAAGCTATTTGGTCGATCGTCCCTGTCGCGGTAGGTGAATAACTAACAGTTATTCCTTAAATTCTTTCTCTGCATATGCTCATATGAAGAACACTGACTGTTTCTTCATCTTCTTTGGTTTTATAGGAATTGCCTGTCAAGACTAAAGACCGGTAAGGTTATTCCTCTTCTCCTATACCTACGATTACACTCATGAAGAAATAGTAATTTCTTCAATTTTCTCTGTAGGAAATTCTTCTAACCTACTGAAGAACGGGGATTCTTCATCGACGATCATTTGCATCCTCTTCTGTGCATACTGCTGTTAGCAAGTTCCATCGCCAGGAGACTTTGTGGAGACTCTGTTCTTCTAAATTCTTCTAAATTCTTCACCGTTCATCAGATTATCTTCATCAAGGTAGGATCTTCTCAAGTCTTGTAGCCCAAACTAAATATATATATACAAGAAGCATCATGCATATCATGTATTAGTTTTATTTTAGTTTCTCGGACGTTGGAATATTATTGAAAGAAACGCCCTTGAATAGGGCGCTACTTTAAAAGAAACGACCATCACTATGGTCGTTAATTCATAATAAACGCCCTATATACAGGCGTTACTTTCATGAAAATATTAACTACCCACGTTATAAAAATGATATATATGAAATCCTGATATCTAATGCATGACTCTACCTGTAAATTCCTACTAATTTTCTTGTCATGACCATGTCTCCTGTCACTTGAAATTTTTATTTCCTGGAGTATTGTAAATTTCTTGAATTCACGACTTGGACAAAGTCATTTTTTTTATATGTTAACGCCCCAGAACAGGGCGTGATTCTGAAAGCTAACGCCTCTTCCTAGGGCGTTTCTCTGTTAAAATCCTGAAATATATTTATTCTGTAAAATAGAATTAAACAGTAACGCCCCTTCCCAGGGCGTGTTTTCTATCAATCCTGAAAATTATTTACATTCTGACAGATATGTAAATAATAAGACGCCTTCTTGTGAAGTCGTCAACTCCTGAAGAAACGCCCCTGACCAGGGCGTGTTTTAGATAAATTACTGAATTATTAAAAATTCTGCAAAACGGAAACATATGTAACCGCCCTTCTGTTAGGCGTTACTTACTTGATAAAACGACTTTACCTAAGTCGTTATTTTACTGCAAAACTGATTTTTCATCTGTTTCTGTTAACCGATGGTTTCATATGTTACAATATATATATATCGGCACTATTCTCCACTCCGTGAGTATAGTCCCACGTTTCATGTTGTTTCATCGATCACACTCAACTCTCATTGACATACAAGCTCTCCATTGGACATTCCGTTCCTTTGGACTAGCGAGTTAGTCATAGAGACCTCCGTAAGACTCCTCGTAGCCTTGGATTCCCTCAAGGCCGACTGAGCTGGTTGTACCTGAAAAACCCATTACACGATCCATGCCATGTCAATCTAAAAAAACATGGTATACCGGCCCTTATGTTTATACAAAGAGTATATCATAAGAAATTCTTAATGGGATGATGATATCATGCCATATCATGTCATTCTTGGAAACCTCAATTCTATGATAAGAATGAGGGTATCTTACTTTGATATACTGTTCATGTGGACCTCAATTCTATATATAGAATGTCCATATCGATTTGTCATGGTACCTAAGTTAAGGGAACCTAATTCCACCTAGTTTCATCGATAATCGTGATTATACCGTTATTATCGCCAATCTATGTCCTTTGTCATATTTTGGACTCTATTCTATCAAAGTTGTCGTACGTGTCTATAAGCTTGATTATTGAAATTCTATGTTGGCTATAAACAAGAGTGGATGTCAAAACACATGATAAATGCCTGCGCATATAGGGCCCGATCTGGTCCTGGGAGGAGCACCCGAAAGTACTTGTGCCCATGGGAGTTAAAATGATAAGGTATCTGGCATTATACCGAGTACTTGACTTGCTTGATTGGACATTCCACACACATCTTGTACTTGAATCGTACTTGACTTGACATGAAATGCGTGGCCCGAAAAAGGGTAATTTACTTGCTTGATACATGATAGCCAAAGTTCTTGACATGACTTGTTAAACGTACTTGCTTAAATATCTTGAATACCCTTGTTATCTTGTTGAAAGATCATGATTAGTCCATCTTATTTCCTTGATATTACATTCTCTCTATCTTGTCGTTTTATGCGAGCATGCATAGCTTTATTGCATTCATGAAAGATGTAATTACTTAAACCCCTTGCTAGTACTTGAGATATAATTTCCTACTGAGCGTTCGCTCATCCCGTTTGTCCCTTTTTACTTTTCAGGTAAGTCCGACGACGACGAAAGTCAATCGGATGGGAATGGTCATGAGTGAAAGTGCTAGAGCTGCTCAAGTGTCATCTAGTCTTTTCTATAGTTTCTCGAGTCAACTATGTACTTTTCTTTTTATTAAACAGAGTATTGGATTTGTAATAGTCTATTATAAAGGAATAAAGGATTGGGTTATCTTGCTATTTTGCGCATCTCTGTCTTTGTGTCGAATACACGACCACTCTGATTGACATGATTGATATAGACACGTCGCGCACCTCTGGGTATCTTCCGCGCTCGGGGCGTGACAGTCTTTGTGGTATCAGAGCCTAGGGTATTCAATTCCTAGGAAAAACCCAAGTCCAAGGATAAGTTGAACCTTTAAACCAGTGAGATTGGGTAGAACCAAGGGTTAGATTTAACATAGTGTACGAGTTTTTAAATACGATCACGTACTAATATAGTTATTGAAATTGTAGGATAATGGCTGCCGAACGTGCTCAATGGCGCAACATGCAGCGTACCCTTCAAGGGATGACTCAAGTGCTGCAACAGGTAGCACAAGGTGGTGCTCCACGAGCTGGAAGCTTACACCAAGCATTTAAGAACATGAATCCCCCGAAGTTCACGGGATCGACCGATCCAGACGATGCCGAGCATTGGGTTCGAGAAACCGAACGCATATTCCGTGTCATGCAATGCACGGATCAGGACAAAGTTCTATTAGCTACATTCCAGTTAGAGAAAGATGCTAGGTGCTGGTGGGAGTCTATTGAAGCAACCATCGATCCTACTCAAGTAACATGGGAAGAATTTATGGAATACTTCAATGCTAAATATTTCTCGGACCGAGTCCAAGAAAAGAAGGCTGCAGAATTCGCTGCATTGAAGCAACGATCTTTATCATTAGCAGATTATGAAGCTCAGTTCTCCAGGTTGTCTAGATATGCTAAGCATCTTATTAGCACGGAGAAGATGAAAGCCCGTAGATTTCTTAATGGGCTTAGGCCCCACTACATTACTCAACTGGCGCCTATGGACATCCAAGTTTATTCCGAAATAGTGCGCCGAGCTCAATTACTTGAAGATGCCACTGAACTATCTGATAGGATCCGTGGGAAAGATAAGAAGGAGCAAGTCACAAGTTCGGGTTCCTTCAAACCCAACTTTAAGAAGAGGCCCAATAATGGAGGTTCATCCTCTCAAGATTCCAAGTTCAAGAAATCCAAGCCCTTCTCTATCACCACTACACCTTCTAATACAGTATGCAAGCATTGTGACAAGGCTGGTCACCAGACAGAAGAATGCTGGAGGAAATTAGGAGCTTGTCTCCGTTGTGGAAGCCGTGAGCATCGGATTCCCGAGTGTCCATTAATGAATGACCAAGCCGGCGATGGTAAACGCCCGGTGACGAAGAATGCTCGTCTTCATGCAATCCAGGAGACCGAACCTGAAGAAGAAGGCGGATTAGTGGAAGGTACATTGAAAATTTGTTCCAAAAGTGCTTATGTCTTATTTGATACGGGTGCATCGCACTCCTTTATTTATAAGAAGTTTGCCGACCCGTTACCATTAGAACCAGAATGGATAAAAATAGTCCTAACTACTCCTCTGGGAAGTGAAAATGATATTACTCATCACTATCAAAACTGTGAGGTAATGGTTCAAGGTAGGAATTTACCTATAGATCTCATATGCCTCGATCTAAAGGAGTATGATGTTATACTGGGAGCGGACTGGTTATCCAAATACCATGCAACGGTTGATTGCCGCAATAGCCAAATTGCTTTTAAAGATTTTTCAGAATTAGTCTTTTCTCGCCCCAAGAGTCGGAGCAAATCCCCTCTTATTTCGGCTGTTCGAGCAAGCAAGCTCGTCAGGAAAGGATGTGTATCCTTCCTTGCATTTGTCACAGTTAAGGAAACAAAGGACACTAAGATAGAAGACATTCAGGTAGTGCAAGAATTTTCAGACGTATTTCCGGAAGATTTATCGGGATTACCCCCTCAAAGAGAAGTGGCCTTCACCATTGACTTAGTCCCTGGTGCTGGTCCAGTTTCAAAGGCACCCTATAGAATGTCCCCGGCTGAACTCAAAGAGTTGAAGGAGCAGTTGATGGAACTAATCCGAAAAGGGTTTATTAGACCAAGTACTTCCCCGTGGGGAGCACCAGTCTTATTTGTAAAGAAGAAGGATGGATCCATGAGATTGTGTATCGACTATCGACAGTTGAATCATCTTACTATCAAGAACAAGTATCCACTGCCGAGAATCGATGAATTATTTGATCAGATTTCAGGATCCAAATACTTTTCCAAGATTGATCTCAGGTCGGGATATCATCAATTAAGAATCAAGGATGATGACATTCATAAGACTGCATTCAGAAGCAGGTAGGGCCATTACGAATTTGTTGTCATGCCTTTTGGACTAACAAATGCCCCTGCTGCCTTTATGCAGTTAATGAATAGCATATTCAGGCCTTATCTAGATCAATTTGTGGTAGTTTTCATTGATGATATATTGATATATTCCAAGACTAAGGAAGGACATGAAGAGCATTTGAGGATTGCATTACAAATCTTGAGGACAAATCAACTATACGCTAAGCTCAGCAAATGCGAGTTCTGGCTGGAAGAAGTGGCTTTTCTCGGACATGTCATATCAAAGGATGGATTATCTGTAGATCTGTCAAAAGTTGAAGCTGTAAGGAACTGGGAAAGACCCACTAATACAAGCGAGATCAGAAGTTTCTTAGGTCTTGCAGGCTATTATCGGCGATTCATCAAAGATTTCTCTAAGATCGTCGTACCACTTACAAGATTAACTCGTAAGGAGATCCGATATGAATGGAGTGAGGAATGTGAAAGAAGTTTCCAAACTCTCAAGGATCATCTCACTACAGCTCCGGTGTTAGCTCTACCAATAGAAGGAGAGAAATTCGAGGTCTACACAGATGCTTCTAGCATTGGCCTTGGATGTGTCCTAATGCAACAAGGAAAGGTCATAGCATACTCTTCACGTCAACTGAAGAAGCATGAGGAGAATTACCCCGTCCATGACTTAGAACTGGCCGCGGTGGTATTTGCCCTAAAGATATGGAGACACTATCTCTATGGAGTACAGTTCACTGTCTACTCAGATCACAAAAGTCTCAAATATCTATTTTCACAAAAGGAGCTAAACATGAGACAAAGACGCTGGCTAGAATATCTCAAGGACATTGACTTCAATATTCAATACCATCCCGGAAAGGGTAATTATGTTGCTAATGCCCTTAGTCGAAAGCCGAGAGCAATGATAGCCAATTGTATGATACAAGAATGGAGGTTACTTGAACAATTCTCCGAGCTCAATATAAGCTTGGACACGGAATCCAAATTTATTACATTATCTCATGTAAGCATACAGTCAGATTTATTATCTGAGATACAAGCACTTCAGAATGATGATCCTATATTAGTGGAAATCAAAGGAAGATTAGAAGGACAATCTGATTTCCAACTAACTTCTGATGGAAGATTATTATTCAAAGGTAGAACTTGTATACCTGACTGTCCGGAATTAAAGAAGAAGATCTTAGATGAAGCTCACCGATCAAGGTACACTATTCATCCAGGATCAACCTAAATGTACCAGGATGCAAAGAGGAACTTTTGGTGGCCCAACATGAAAAGGGAAATAGCGGACTATGTATCACGCTGTCTCACTTGCCAACAGGTCAAGGCGGAACACCAAAAGCATGCTGGAAAACTTCATCCTCTAGATATTCCTAAGTGGAAATGGGAGGATATTGGTATGGACTTCATCATGGGTTTATCTAAATCGAAAGGAGGACATGATGGAATCTGGGTTATCATTGACCGATTAACTAAATCGGCACATTTCTTGCCAATAAAAAGCCGATGGTCAATTGATGTGCTAGCTGCACTGTACATCAAGGAAATAGTCAGGATACATGGAATTCCTGTCTCAATCGTGTCTGACAGAGATCCCCGTTTTACTTCTCATTTTTGGAAGGGATTACAACATTCGATGGGAACAAGGCTCAACTTTAGTACTGCTTTCCACCCACAAACGGATGGTCAGACCGAGAGAACTAACCAAGTTGTTGAGGATATGCTAAGAGCTTGCATCATTGACTTTGGTGGAAGCTGGCATGAACACTTGCCTCTAGTTGAATTTGCTTATAATAACAGCTACCAAGCTAGTATCCAAATGGCACCTTTCGAAGCCTTATATGGAAGGAGTTGCCGATCACCCTTATGCTGGAACGAAGTTGGGGAAAAATAACTATTAGGTCCAGACATGGTAAGGGATACAACTGAGAAGATACAAGTAATCAGAGAAAGATTGCAAGTTACTCAGACGAGACAAAAGGCTTATGCTGATACAAGAAGGAGAGATCTTGAATTCCAAATCAGAGATCATGTATTTCTCAAGATATCGCCTGGACGTGGCATACGAAGATTTGGTGTTAAGGGCAAGCTTACGCCAAGATTCATCGGACCATTCGAGGTACTTGAAAGAGTTGGCGAGGTTGCTTATCGCATCGCGTTGCCTCCTCAATTGTCCGAGGTACATAATGTATTTCACATATCTATGTTGAAGAAGTATGTGCACGATCCATCTCATATTATTGAACATGGAGATCTGGTGATCCAGAAAGATCTCACCTATAAACAGAAGCCTATGAAGATTTTGGATCGAGAAATACGAGCTCTAAGGAATAAGGTTATTCCCATGCTCAAGGTGCAATGGAATGAGAATCCGGAACACGAAGCGACATGGGAGACCGAGGAATCTATGAAGAAACAATTTCCCGAGTTATTCTAAGAGGTATATGTTCTACACTCTCCACGTGTATAAATATATATGTGGAATTTGGGGACCAAATTCTTTTAAGTGGGGGAGGGTGTAGCAACCCTGATAAATGAATATTGAAATAAAATTAAAAAAATAATAATAAACAAAGTACAAATAACGCCTCTTAGTAAGGCGTTAATTTAAATAGAAACTCCTCTATAAACGGCGTGACTAAAGAAAGGACGCCCACACTTGTGGTCGTCAACTCTCACGCGACCAAATAGGCAAGTAAAGGAAACGCCCATATCTTGGGCGTGTTTCAAAAATAAGGAACGCCCTTATACAAGACGCTTCTTAATAAACGACCTGAACAAGGTCGTTAATTTAAGAATAAACGCCCTGACCCAAGGCGTTAATTAAGTTCGTGAACCGTTCGAACTCAGAACTTATCCAGGGTAATAGATAAGTATTAGAAAGAGTTAAAAAGTGGTAAGGACTCTATTAGGGATATATTACCCTCACTAGAACACTAACTCTAATAGGACACCCAAAAATCCTATAAATACCCTTGACAGTCGAACCCTAGAAAGCTATTTGGTCGATCGTCCCTGTCGCGGTAGGTGAATAACTAACAGTTATTCCTTAAATTCTTTCTCTGCATATGCTCATATGAAGAACACTGACTGTTTCTTCATCTTCTTTGGTTTTATAGGAATTGCCTGTCAAGACTAAAGACCGGTAAGGTTATTCCTCTTCTCCTATACCTACGATTACACTCATGAAGAAATAGTAATTTCTTCAATTTTCTCTGTAGGAAATTCTTCTAACCTACTGAAGAACGGGGATTCTTCATCGACGATCATTTGCATCCTCTTCTGTGCATACTACTGTTAGCAAGTTCCATCGCCAGGAGACTTTGTGGAGACTCTGTTCTTCTAAATTCTTCTAAATTCTTCACCGTTCATCAGATTATCTTCATCAAGGTAGGATCTTCTCAAGTCTTGTAGCCCAAACTAAATATATATATACAAGAAGCATCATGCATATCATGTATTAGTTTTATTTTAGTTTCTCGGACGTTGGAATATTATTGAAAGAAACGCCCTTGAATAGGGCGCTACTTTAAAAGAAACGACCATCACTATGGTCGTTAATTCATAATAAACGCCCTATATACAGGCGTTACTTTCATGAAAATATTAACTACCCACGTTATAAAAATGATATATATGAAATCCTGATATCTAATGCATGACTCTACCTGTAAATTCCTACTAATTTTCTTGTCATGACCATGTCTCCTGTCACTTGAAATTTTTATTTCCTGGAGTATTGTAAATTTCTTGAATTCACGACTTGGACAAAGTCGTTTTTTTTATATGTTAACGCCCCAGAACAGGGCGTGATTCTGAAAGCTAACGCCTCTTCCTAGGGCGTTTCTCTGTTAAAATCCTGAAATATATTTATTCTGTAAAATAGAATTAAACAGTAACGCCCCTTCCCAGGGCGTGTTTTCTATCAATCCTGAAAATTATTTACATTCTGACAGATATGTAAATAATAAGACGCCTTCTTGTGAAGTCGTCAACTCCTGAAGAAACGCCCCTAACCAGGGCGTGTTTTAGATAAATTACTGAATTATTAAAAATTCTGCAAAACGGAAACATATGTAACCGCCCTTCTGTTAGGCGTTACTTACTTGATAAAACGACTTTACCTAAGTCGTTATTTTACTGCAAAACTGATTTTTCATCTGTTTCTGTTAACCGATGGTTTCATATGTTACAATATATATATATCGGCACTATTCTCCACTCCGTGAGTATAGTCCCACGTTTCATGTTGTTTCATCGATCACACTCAACTCTCATTGACATACAAGCTCTCCATTAGACATTCCGTTCCTTTGGACTAGCGAGTTAGTCATAGAGACCTCCGTAAGACTCCTCGTAGCCTTGGATTCCCTCAAGGCCGACTGAGCTGGTTGTACCCGAAAAACCCATTACACGATCCTTGCCATGTCAATCTAAAGAAACATGGTATACCGGCCCTTATGTTTATACAAAGAGTATATCATAAGAAATTCTTAATGGGATGATGATATCATGCCATATCATGTCATTCTTGGAAACCTCAATTCCATGATAAGAATGAGGGTATCTTACTTTGATATACTGTTCATGTGGACCTCAATTCTATATATAGAATATCCATATCGATTTGTCATGGTACCTAAGTTAAGGGAACCTAATTCCACCTACTTTCATCGATAATCTTGATTATACCGTTATTATCGCCAATCTATGTCCTTTGTCATATTTTGGACTCTATTCTATCAAAGTTGTCGTACGTGTCTATAAGCTTGATTATTGAAATTCTATGTTGGCTATAAACAAGAGTGGATGTCAAAACACATGATAAATGCCTGCGCATATAGGGCCCGATCTGGTCCTGGGAGGAGCACCCGAAAGTATTTGTGCCCATGGGAGTTAAAATGATAAGGTATCTGGCATTATACTGAGTACTTGACTTGCTTGATTGGACATTCCACACACATCTTGTACTTGAATCGTACTTGACTTGACATGAAATGCGTGGCCCGAAAAAGGGTAATTTACTTGCTTGATACATGATAGCCAAAGTTCTTGACATGACTTGTTAAACGTACTTACTTAAATATCTTGAATACCCTTGTTATCTTGTTGAAAGATCATGATTAGTCCATCTTATTTCCTTGATATTACATTCTCTCTATCTTATCGTTTTATGCGAGCATGCATAGCTTTATTGCATTCATGAATGATGTAATTACTTAAACCCCTTGCTAGTACTTGAGATATAATTTCCTACTGAGCGTTCGCTCATCCCGTTTGTCCCTTTTTACTTTTCAGGTAAGTCCGACGACGACGGAAGTCAATCGGATGGGAATGGTCATGAGTGAAAGTGCTAGAGCTGCTCAAGTGTCATCTAGTCTTTTCTATAGTTTCTCGAGTCAACTATGTACTTTTCTTTTTATTAAACAGAGTATTGGATTTTTAATAGTCTATTATAAAGGAATAAAGGATTGGGTTATCTTGCTATTTTGCGCATCTCTGTCTTTGTGTCGAATACACGACCACTCTGATTGACATGATTGATATAGACACGTCGCGCACCTCCGGGTATCTTCCGCGCTCGGGGCGTGACAGTGCAGGCTCTAATTCACTCTCTGCTTTTTTTATCACGATCAGGTCTTCTTCTGAGGAAGAAGCTTCATATTTATAGAGCAGCAGATAGGTGGGTGTGTGTCCTCCACATTTCCCGCCCAACATTATGGTCACGTGGCAGCATCCAGGCTTGCTGCTTTACACGTGTCACGATTCTGGCTTCTTGGATCACATGCCCTTCTCAATTTCCTCGAGCAGATATTCTGTCAGGTCAGACGAGGATGCAATGAGTAAGTTTGTGTTTTGAACAAAGCATGTACAGACTTTGTATATGTGTGCAGAACCATGTACAGACCTTGCAATGCCTAGTGTTAAAGCATGAGAGCACAATGCATAAACTAAGTGTGTGCATGTGTGGACTTTGAGCGCATGACACAGGGCTATGTACAGGCTTGTTTTGAAGGATTGCACAAGCCATTGAGGAATGTACAGACTTTGAACGTGTGTAATGCATCATGCATATATCAAAGTATGTACATCAAGAATGAATGCATGGACATGCCATTTGAAGAATGTACAGACTTGTGTTCTGAGCGATGTACAAATGCATAGTGTATGGACTTAGCATGCAACAATAGTGACGATGTACATACTTGCCACCTGAAGTGTGTACAGACTTCACCGAAGAGTGTTAAGACTTTTGGGATGTAATGTAGACTGCATTTAACAAAGTGTGTACATTGAAGATGAATGCACGAACATGCCACTATCGAGTGTGCAGACTCAGCTTGCAACAATGTGCATACTTTGTTTTGGAGCAACCAGACAATGTATAGACTTTGTTAAAGTGATGCACGAGCATAACTGCAAAGAATGTATAGACTTGCGCAGTTCAGCTGGTGGATGAACAGACTTTCTATGCCTAGTGTATGTGTGCGAGGATGGCGAATGCACTGACTTGTGACACATAGTGTTTGCTATCATCAAAACTCCAGGGGCACAACAATCAACCACTACAGATACGTTGAACAAAACACGGCAATGGCTATACGAAACAGTTAAGTCTTCGTCATAACGCTATTACCTTATCTATTTTTTTACACAACGGGGAAAGTTTTTTTTCAAAAGAAAAAAGACATACAAAGAGAGGAAGCAAAGCGGATACATTAGGCCTCTGGCCCACCCTGAAGCTCGGAAGTGGAAGGCTCAGGCGGTCTACCCCCGGCATCCTCAGTGATGGCCGACCCTGGCACTGACCCCACCGGCGTGGGAACTGCCTCGGTTGTGTGACCTCCCGAGACGTCCGGAGCTGGCGACCCCTCGGGCGAAGAGCCCTCCTGATCTTCTTCCTCCAACACTGAAGCAGAGGAGCCGGAGGATGACAGATCTGAGTCGTAGCATTGCCCGGACGGAAAATCGATTATCCCGGACGCCTGCTCCTCGGCATAAGATACGGCCCGGTCGTAGCCCTACTTGAACCCCTTGCGGATGCCCCGGTGAAGCATTGCCTCGTAGTAGGGGAGGGCAGCCTCTTTAAGGTCGACCCGGTAGGCATCCGAGCATTTGTATCGCTCGAACGCCTCTGCCCCAGCTAATCCCACCCTACCAGTGAGCTCGGCCTTCTCCCGCTCCACCTCGGATAGCTTCCGCTCGGCCTCAGCCATCCTCTCCTCGGCCTCCGCCGCCCGCTTCTCCACCTCGGCTCGATCGGCCTCGGCCTCCCCCCGAAGGCGCTCAGCTTCCTCCACCCGGTCCACCAGCTCGGAGCACTCAGCCTCCCACTGGCCATCCAGCTCGACGCGAACAAGGCGCTCCTCTTCAAGGAGACTGCTCTTCCTCTCGAGTGATTCGCGGGCCTTAGCTAGCTGCTCGGTTAGTGCCCGGGCCTCCACCTGGCTCGACCGCACCAGCTCCCTAACTGAGGAAAGATCCCATCGAAGCCCATCACGCTCCTCCGCAAGCCGAGCCAACCTCCTGTCAGACCCACCAAGGGTCCAGGCCAGGGTCGCTCGCTCCGACTCCAACCGATCGTACGCTTCTACCAGAGTGGCCCCCATCTGGGCCAGGACCAAGCCGCCCTCCATAACCGTCTCGAGGGCCACGGAAGGGGAGTGCTGCCTATCTCCCCCCTTCACCTTCGCGGCTATACCGCGTCATATTTGATACAGAGGGCCTTGGATGCCGAGCCTCTCCAGGGCCGCCGGAATGGAGACCCCCTCTTCAGTCGGCGTCCCGTCGGACGGCCCGGATCGAGCCGCGGCATCGTTCGCCCCTCGTGCCTTGGTCGATCAGGGCTGCGTCGCCTTTTCTTGCGAACCCCCAGCCTGGACCGGTTCGTCAACTGCACCGCCACCTAGAGCATCGCCCGCCTCAGTCAACGCCCCAATCTTGGCCGTGGTCCCAGTGTCACCCGCCTCGTCTACGCCCCCCTCGGCTCCTACCGAGGGGAGAGCCGGGCCAGCACCGTTGCCAGTCGCAGGAGCAGCCCCGGCCCCCTCGGCTCCAGCTGAAGGAGGAGCCGAGCCAGCATCTTCGCCAACCGCAGAAGCAGCCCCAACCTCCTCGGCCCCCTCTTGCTCGACGGGTGGGAGAGCTAGCTCGGTAGGGTCGGCCCCATCATGCTCGGCAGAGGGGCGAGCCGCGGCAAGGTCGCCTTCGACTGCGAGTACAACCCCGTCCTTCTTGGCCCGCTTCCTGGCGCTCGCGGTGGCCCAGATCATGCCCTCCACGGGATCCTTGCGCTTGGACCCCCGCGGCCTGGAGGATTCACCCTGGGCCGCCCCCTTGCCCTTATCTCTAGCTCGGGAGCGACCCGTGGGAGCAGTCGACTCATCGACAGTTGAGTCATCACCGAGGTCGATCACCTCTGCGGCCTCCTCCAAAGCCGGCCGCTTGGTGTCTGCACAAAAAGGAAGACATAGTCAGAAGAAGAAAAATGGTCTCAACATCCAAAGGAGAGCCTAGATTGTGGCACCTGAGCCCGACGGATGCAGCCGCGTAAGAAGACACTACTCGATGTTCTCTGGAGTAACCAGCTCTTTTGTGGACTGACGGTGCTTCAACAAGATAGTTGTGTACTTCTCCATGAACGGAGGGAACTCATCCTACCTGGGAGGGATATTCGGATGGAAATTGGGGATCACGGGGCACTTCCAGGTCTCCTCCACCGAGTAGATCCCCACCCATAAAAATTGAGTTTTCCACCCCTTATGCGAAGAATCCCTCACCGCCAAGGAGATGCAGCTCCTATTCCACCTCACCTGGATGAAATAAAAACCCTTCCCAGTCGAGGGATGCATCTTCAACTCAAAAAAGTAGTGAAAGAGGTCCAAGGAAGGAGGAACTCTGCATTGGTGACAGAGGATGCGAAAGGCGGAAAGAAGGAGATAGGAATTGGCGACCAACTGAATGGGCACCAACCGAAAAAATTGAGAAGCTTAAGAATGAAAGGTTCGAAGGGAAGGCGGAAACTGCTTTTCCACGGCAGAAGGAAGGTACAGATATGGCCTGTACGAGAGTCCAAGTTCATCTCGTGCGGAGCGGCCGCGGCAAAGCAAAACTTGTGGGGCAGGCAAAACTGGTGCTCCAGCCTTTTCAACTCCACCTCCCCTAGGTCGCTACAGTTGGAACCGCCGCCTTCACCACCGGCTCATCCTCCCACTCTTCAACATCCGAACACTGATCCACCCTGGAGTCCGGAAGAGAACTTGAAGAAAGACACTCCCGGGACAACGATGTAGCAACCCTGATAAATAAATATTTGAAATGAATTAAAACATATATATTACAGAAGTAATACAGATAATAAGAATAGGGTTAATTGGACGAAATAAAACATTTTACAAATAACGCCTCTTAGTAAGGCGTTAATTTAAAAAGAAACGCCTCTATATACGGCGTGACTAAAGAAAGGACGCCCTCACCTGACGGCGTCAAATTCCAAACGCCAAAAAGGGCAAGGCCAAGAAACGCCCTTTACTTGGGCGTGTTTTAAAAATAAGGAACGCCCTTATACAAGGCGCTTCTTAAGAAACGACCTGAACAAGGTCGTTAATTAAAGAATCGACGCCCTGATAAAAGGCGTTAATTCCGTTCGTGAACCGTTCGAACCCAGAGCTTATCCAGGGAAAGATTAACCTAATCTAGTAAGTGTCTAATAGAGTAAGGACTCTATTAGGGATATACTACCCTCACACAATCACTAACTCTAATAGGACTTCCAAAGTCTTATAAATAAACCTATTCGGCCAACCCTAAATCTATTTGGACGAACTACTGCTGCACGGTACGTGAAGAACAAACTATTCTTCTTATTCCCTTTTGTTTTTCTTGCTTCAGATTATATGAAGAATAATTAGTCTTCTTCTTATTCAGGAAACTCCGCTACTGCCGTCGAAGAATAGGTAATATTCTTCTATCTTTTTCCTTAAACGTCGATTATAACTATGAAGATTATTAACATCTTCATCTTCCTTCTTTTTCTCTTCCTCTACAGGTTCTGTAGCGTGAAGATCTTTGAAGAACATTTGTTCTTCTTCCTGCTGCTGCTGCTGTTGCGGATTTTTTTCGTTGCAATAGAGCTCATCTTCTATCTCATCCTTCACGTTCCATTAAAGGTAGGTTTTCTCAAGTCACTATAGCCCAAATAAAATAACGCAAGATATATGTATAAGCATGGCATGCATACAGTTTTATTATGTTCTGCAATATTTTGAAAGAAACGCCCCTGTCAAGGGCGCTAATTTACAAGACACGACCATGCCCAGGTCGTCAATTTCATATTTGACGCCCTGTACACAGACGTTAATTTCATGTAAATGTTAATCACCCACCTTAAGAACTGATTGTCTATGAAATCATGACTATAAACAATGCATGATCCTCTGTCTTCAACCTGCTAACGTTACTATCCTGATATTATCTTCGTTCCTCTGTTATCCTGAAATTATTACTGTCCTTCAAATTTCCTGCAGAAACTTTAAGTAACGACCTTGACAAAGTCGTTTTACACATGTTAACGCCCTACCATAGGGCGTAAATTGAAAAGACACGCCCCTTCCTAGGGCGTTTATCGGTCAAAATCCTGAAATACATATATTCTGTAATATAGAATTAAACAGTAACGCCCCTTTCCAGGGCGTGTTTTAGACAAATCGTGAAAAATTATTGATATTCTATCAAATATATAAATAATGAGACGCCTGCTACTATAGTCGTCAACTCTTTAAGAAACGACCCCGTCCAGGGCGCGTTTTAGATAAATTACTGAATTATTCTGCAAAACAGAACATATGTAAACGCTCTTCTCTTAGGCGTTACTTACTTGAGAAACGACTTGACCTAAGTCGTTATTTTCTGTAAACTGATTTTTATCCTGATTCTATAACCGACGGTTTCATATTATACATATACGTATATATCGGCAGTATTCTCCACTCCGTGAGTATAGTCCCACTTTTCACGTTGTTTTATCGATCACACTCAACTCTCATTGACATACAAGCTCTCCATTGGACATTTCGTTCCTTTGGACTAGCGAGATAGTCATAGAGACCTCCGTAAGACTCCTCGTAGCCTTGGATTCCCTCAAGGCCGACTGAGCTGGTTGTACCCTAAAAACCCATTACACCATTGATGCCATGTCAATCTAAAGAAACATGGTATACCAGCCCTTATGATTATACAAAGAGTATATCATAAGAAATTCCTTAATGGGATGATGATATCATGTCATTCTTGTAAACCTCAATTCTATGATAAGAATGAGGGTATCTTACCTTTGATATACTGTTCATGTGAACCTCAATTCTATATAAAGAATGTCCATATTGATTTGTCATGGTACCTAAGTTAAGGGAACCTAATTCCACCTAGTTTCATCGATAATCATGATTATACCGTTATTATCTCCAATCTATGTCCTTTGTCATATTTTGGACTCTATTCTATCAAAGTTGTCATACGTGTCTACAAGCTTGATTGTTGAAATTCTATGTTGGCTATAAACAAAAGTGGATGTCAAAACACATGATAAATGCCTGCGCATATAGGGCCCGATCTGGTCCTGGGAGGAGCACCCGAAAGTACTTGGGCCCATGGGAGTTAAAATGATAAGGTATCTAGCATTATACCGAGTACTTGACTTGCTTGATTGGACATTCCACACACATCTTGTACTTGAATCGTACTTGACTTGACATGAAATGCGTGGCCCGAAAAAGGGTAATTTACTTGCTTGATACATGATAGCCAAAGTTCTTGACATGACTTGTTAAACGTACTTGCTTGAATATCTTGAATAAACTTGTTATCTTGTTGAAAGTTCATGATTAAGTTCATCTTATTTCCTTGATATTACATTCTCTCTATCTTGTCATTTTATGCGAGCATGCACAGCCTTATTGCATTCATGAAAATGTAATTACTTAAACCCCTTGCTAGTACTTGAGATATAATTTCCTACTGAGCGTTCGCTCATCCCGTTTGTCCCTTTTTACTTTTAAGGTAAGTCCGACGACGATGGAAGTCAATCGGATGGGAATGGTCAAGAGTGAAAGTGATAGAGCTGCTCAAGTGTCATCTAGTCTTTTCTATAGTTTCTTGAGTCAACTATGTACTTTTCTTTTTATTAAACAGAGTATTGGATTTGTAATAGTCTATTATAAAGGAATAAAGGATTGGGTTATCTTGCTATTTTGCGCATCTCTGTCTTTGTGTCGAATACACGACCACTCTGATTGACATGATTGATATAGACACGTCGCGCATCTCCGGGTATCTTCCGCGCTCGGGGCGTGACAGTCTTTGTGGTATCAGAGCCTAAGGTATTCAATTCCTAGGAAAAACCCAAGTCCAAGGATAAGTTTGAACCTTTAAACCAGTGAGATTGGGTAGAACCAAGGGTTAAGAGTCAATGAGTCTTTTTATAAGATCACAGTGATATACTACTAATGTAGCTATTATAATTATAGGATAATGGCTGCCGAACGTGCTCAATGGCGCAACATGCAGCGTACCCTCCAGGGGATGACTCAAGTGCTACAACAGGTAGCACAAGGTGGTGCTTCACGAGCTGGAAGCTTACACCAAGCATTTAAGAACATGAATCCCCCGAAGTTCATGGGATCGACCGATCCGGACGATGCCGAGCATTGGGTTCAGGAAACCGAACGCATATTCCATGTCATGCAATGCACGGATAAGGACAAAGTTCTATTAGCTACATTCCAGTTAGAGAAAGATGCTAGATGCTGGTGGGAGTCTATTGAAGCAACCATCAATCCTACTCAAGTAACATGGGAAGAATTTGTGGAATACTTCAATGCTAAATATTTCTCGGACCGAGTCCAAGAAAAGAAGGCTGCAGAATTCGCTGCATTGAAGCAACGATCTTTATCATTAGCAGATTATGAAGCTCAGTTCTCCAGGTTGTCTAGATATGCTAAGCATCTTATTAGCACGGAGAAGATGAAAGCCGGTAGATTTCTTAATGGGCTTAGGCCCCACTACATTACTCAACTGGGGCCTATGGACATCCAAGTTTATTCTGAAATAGTGCGCCGAGCTCAATTACTTGAAGATGCCACGGAACTATCTGATAGGATCCGTGGGAAAGATAAGAAGGAGCAAGTCACAAGTTCGGGTTCTTTCAAACCCAACTTTAAGAAGAGGCCCAATAATGGAGGTTCATCCTCTCAAGATTCCAAGTTCAAGAAATCCAAGCCCTTCTCTATCACCACTACACCTTCTAATACAGTATGCAAGCATTGTGACAAGGCTGGTCACAAGACCGAAGAATGCTGGAGGAAATTAGGAGCTTGTCTCCGTTGTGGAAGTCGCGGACATCGGATTCCCGATTGTCCATTAATGAATGACCAAGCCGGTGACGGTAAACGCCCGGTGACGAAGAATGCTCATCTTCATGCAATCCAGGAGACCGAACCTGAAGAAGAAGGCGGATTAGTGGAAGGTACATTGAAAATTTGTTCCAAAAGTGCTTATGTCTTATTTGATACGGGTGCATCGCATTCCTTTATTTCTAAGAAGTTTGCCGACCCGTTACCGTTAGAACCAGAATGGATAAAAATAGTCCTAACTACTCCTCTGGGAAGTGAAAATGATATTACTCATCACTATCAAAACTGTGAGGTAATGGTTCAAGGTAGGAATTTACCTATAGATCTCATATGCCTCGATCTAAAGGAGTATGATGTTATACTGGGAGCGGACTGGTTATCCAAATACCATGCAACCGTTGATTGCCGCAATAGCCAAATTGCTTTCAAAGATTTTCCAGAATTAGTCTTTACTCGCCCCAAGAGTCGGAGCAAATCCCCTCTTATTTCGGCTCTTCGAGCAAGCAAGCTCGTCAGGAAAGGATGTGTATCCTTCCTTGCATTTGTCACGGTTAAGGAAACAAAGGACACTAAGATAGAAGACATTCAGGTAGTGCAAGAATTTCCAGACATATTTCCGGAAGATTTGCCGGGATTACCCCCTCAAAGAGAAGTGGCCTTCACCATTGACTTAGTCCCTGGTGCTGGTCCAGTTTCAAAGGCACCCTATAGAATGTCCCCTGCGGAACTCAAAGAATTGAAGGAGCAGTTGATGGAACTGATTCGAAAAGGGTTTATTAGACCAAGTACTTCCCCGTGGGGAGCACCAGTCTTATTTGTGAAGAAGCAGGACGGATCCATGAGATTGTGCATCGACTATCGACAGTTGAATCATCTCACTATCAAGAACAAGTATCCACTGCCGAGAATCGATGAGTTATTTGATCAGATTTCAGGATCCAAATATTTTTCCAAGATTGATCTCAGGTCAGGATATCATCAATTAAGAATCAAGGATGATGACATTCATAAGACTGCATTCAGAAGCAGGTATGGCCATTACGAATTTGTTGTTATGCCTTTTGGACTAACAAATGCCCCTGCTGCCTTTATGCAGTTAATGAATAGCATATTCAGGCCTTATCTAGATCAATTTGTGGTGGTTTTCATTGATGATATATTGATATATTCCAAGACTAAGGAAGAACATGAAAAGCATTTGAGGATTGCATTGCAAGTCTTGAGGACAAATCAATTATATGCAAAACTCAGCAAGTGTGAATTCTGGCTTGAAGAAGTGGCTTTTCTAGGACATGTGATTTCACGAGATGGATTATCTGTTGATCCATCAAAGGTTGAAGCTGTTAGAAACTGGGGAAGACCAACCAATGCTAGCGAGATCAGAAGTTTCTTAGGTCTTGCAGGCTATTATCGGCGATTCATCAAAGATTTCTCTAAGATCGCCGTACCACTTACAAGATTAACGCGTAAGGAGATCCGATATGAATGGAGTGAGGAATGTGAAAGAAGTTTCCAAACTCTCAAGGATCATCTCACTACAGCTCCGGTGTTAGCTCTACCAGTAGAAGGAGAGAAATTCGAGGTTTACACAGATGCTTCTGGCATTGGCCTCGGATGTGTCCTAATGCAACAAGGAAAGGTCATAGCATACTCTTCACGTCAATTGAAGAAGCATGAGGAGAATTACCCCGTCCATGACTTAGAACTGGCCGCGGTGGTATTTGCCCTAAAGATATGGAGACACTACTTATATGGAGTGCAGTTTACTGTATACTCCGATCACAAGAGTCTCAAATATCTATTCTCACAAAAGGAGCTAAACATGAGACAAAGACGCTGGCTAGAATATCTCAAGGACTTCGACTTCAATATACAATACCATCCCGGAAAGGGTAATTATGTTGCTGATGCCCTTAATCGAAAGCCGAGAGCAATGATAGCCAATTATATGATACAAGAATGGAGGTTGCTAGAACAATTCTCCGAGCTCAATATAA
Source organism: Amorphophallus konjac (assembly GCA_022559845.1). Lineage (NCBI taxonomy): Eukaryota > Viridiplantae > Streptophyta > Magnoliopsida > Alismatales > Araceae > Amorphophallus > Amorphophallus konjac. The sequence continues at coordinate 203,838,618 of CM040122.1, forward strand.
GCTTGGACAAGGAAGCCAAATTTATCACATTATCTCATGTAAGTATACAGTCGGATTTATTATCTGAGATACAAGCACTTCAGGATGATGATCCTATATTAGTGGAAATCAAAGGCAGATTAGAAGGACAATCTGATTTTCAATTAGCTTCTGATGGAAGATTATTATTCAAAGGTAGAACTTGTATACCCGACTGTCCGGAATTAAAGAAGAAGATCTTAGATGAAGCTCACCGATCAAGGTACACTATTCATTCAGGATCAACCAAAATGTATCAAGATGTAAAGAGGAACTTTTGGTGGCCCAACATGAAAAGAGAAATAGCGGACTATGTATCACGCTGTCTCACATGCCAACAGGTCAAGGCGGAACACCAAAAGCCTGCTGAAAAACTACATCCTCTAGATATTCCTAAGTGGAAGTGGGAGGATATTGGTATGGATTTCATCATGGGTCTATCTAAATCCAAAGGAGGACATGATGGAATATGGGTTATCATTGACCGTTTAACTAAATCGGCGCATTTCTTGCCAATAAAGAGTCGATGGTCAATTGATGTCTTAGCTGCATTATATATCAAGGAAATAGTCAGGTTACATGGAATTCCTGTCTCAATCGTGTCTGATAGAGATCCCCGTTTCACTTCTCATTTTTGGAAGGGATTACAACATTCGTTGGGGACAAGACTAAATTTTAGTACAGCTTTTCATCCACAAACGGATGGTCAGACCGAGAGAGCTAATCAAGTTGTTGAAGATATGCTAAGAGCTTGCATCATTGACTTTGGTGGAAGCTGACATGAACATTTGCCACTAGTGGAATTTGCATATAATAATAGCTACCAAGCTAGTATCCAAATGGCACCTTTCGAAGCTTTATATGGAAGGAGTTGCCGATCACCCTTATGCTGGAACGAAGTTGGAGAGAAACAACTATTAGGTCCAGACATGGTAAGGGATACAACTGAGAAGATACGAGTAATCAGAGAAAAATTACAAGTTGCTCAGACCAGGCAAAAGACTTATGCAGATACAAGAAGGAGAGATCTTGAATTCCAAATCGGAGATCATGTATTTCTCAAGATATCACCTGGACGTGACATACGAAGATTTGGTGTTAAGGGCAAGCTTACGCCAAGATTCATCGGACCATTTGAGGTACTCGAAAGAGTTGGCGAGGTTGCTTATCGCATCGCGTTGCCTCCTCAATTGTCCGAGGTACATAATATATTTCACATATCTATGTTGAAGAAGTATGTACATGATCCATCTCACATTATTGAACATGGAGATCTGGTGATCCAGAAAGATCTCACCTATGAACAGAAGCCTATGAAAATCTTAGATCGTGAAATACGAGCTCTAAGGAATAAGGTTATTCCCATGCTTAAAGTGCAATGGAATAAGAATACAGAACACGAAGCGACATGGGAGACCGAGGAATCTATGAAGAAACGATTTCCCGAGTTATTCTAAGAGGTATATACTCTACACTCTCCGCGTATATACATAATATGCAATGGAATTTGGGGACCAAATTCTTTTTAAGTGGGGGAGGGTGTAGCAACCCTGATAAATAAATATTTGAAATGAATTAAAACATATATATTACAGAAGTAATACAGATAATAAGAATAGGGTTAATTGGACGAAATAAAATATTTTACAAATAACGCCTCTTAGTAAGGCGTTAATTTAAAAAGAAACGCCTCTATATACGGCGTGACTAAAGAAAGGACGCCCTCACCTGACGGCGTCAAATTCCAAACGCCAAAAAGGGCAAGGCCAAGAAACACCCTTTACTTGGGCGTGTTTTAAAAATAAGGAACGCCCTTATACAAGGCGCTTCTTAAGAAACGACCTGAACAAGGTCGTTAATTAAAGAATCGACGCCCTGATAAAAGGCGTTAATTCCGTTCGTGAACCGTTCGAACCCAGAGCTTATCCAGGGAAAGATTAACCTAATCTAGTAAGTGTCTAATAGAGTAAGGACTCTATTAGGGATATACTACCCTCACACAATCACTAACTCTAATAGGACTTCCAAAGTCTTATAAATAAACCTGTTCGGCCAACCCTAAATCTATTTGGACGAACTACTGCTGCACGGTACGTGAAGAACAAACTGTTCTTCTTATTCCCTTTTGTTTTTCTTGCTTCAGATTATATGAAGAATAATTAGTCTTCTTCTTGTTCAGGAAACTCCGCTACTGCCGTCGAAGAATAGGTAATATTCTTCTATCTTTTTCCTTAAACGTCGATTATAACTATGAAGATTATTAACATCTTCATCTTCCTTCTTTTTCTCTTCCTCTACAGGTTCTGTAGCGTGAAGATCTTTGAAGAACATTTGTTCTTCTTCCTACTGCTGCTGCTGTTGCGGATTTTTTTCGTTGCAACAGAGCTCATCTTCTATCTCATCCTTCACGTTCCATTAAAGGTAGGTTTTCTCAAGTCACTGTAGCCCAAATAAAATAACGCAAGATATATGTATAAGCATGGCATGCATACAGTTTTATTATGTTCTGCAATATTTTGAAAGAAACGCCCCTGTCAAGGGCGCTAATTTACAAGACACGACCATGCCCAGGTCGTCAATTTCATATTTGACGCCCTGTACACAGGCGTTAATTTCATGTAAATGTTAATCACCCACCTTAAGAACTGATTGTCTATGAAATCATGACTATAAACAATGCATGATCCTCTGTCTTCAACCTGCTAACGTTACTGTCCTGATATTATCTTCGTTCCTCTGTTATCCTGAAATTATTACTGTCCTTCAAATTTCCTGCAGAAACTTTAAGTAACGACCTTGACAAAGTCGTTTTACACATGTTAACGCCCTACCATAGGGCGTAAATTGAAAAGACACGCCCCTTCCTAGGGCGTTTATCGGTCAAAATCCTAAAATACATATATTCTGTAATCTAGAATAAAACAGTAACGCCCCTTTCCAGGGCGTGTTTTAGACAAATCGTGAAAAATTATTGATATTCTGTCAAATATATAAATAATGAGACGCCTGCTACTGTAGTCGTCAACTCTTTAAGAAATGACCCCGTCCAGGGCGCGTTTTAGATAAATTACTGAATTATTCTGCAAAACGGAACATATGTAAACGCCCTTCTCTTAGGCGTTACTTACTTGAGAAACGACTTGACCTAAGTCGTTATTTTCTGTAAACTGATTTTTATCCTGATTCTATAACCGATGGTTTCATATTATACATATACGTATATATCGGCACTATTCTCCACTCCGTGAGTATAGTCTCACTTTTCACGTTATTTTATCGATCACACTCAACTCTCATTGACATACAAGCTCTCCATTGGACATTCCGTTCCTTTGGACTAGCGAGATAGTCATAGAGACCTCCGTAAGACTCCTCGTAACCTTGGATTCCCTCAAGGCCGACTGAGCTGGTTGTACCCTAAAAACCCATTACACCATTGATGCCATGTCAATCTAAAAAAACATGGTATACCGGCCCTTATGATTATACAAAGAGTATATCATAAGAAATTCCTTAATGGGATGATGATATCATGCCATATCATGTCATTCTTGTAAACCTCAATTCTATGATAAGAATGAGGGTATCTTACCTTTGATATATTGTTCATGTGGACCTCAATTCTATATAAAGAATGTCCATATTGATTTGTCATGGTACCTAAGTTAAGGGAACCTAATTCCACCTAGTTTCATCGATAATCATGATTATACCGTTATTATCGCCAATCTATGTCCTTTGTCATATTTTGGACTCTATTCTATCAAAGTTGTCATACGTGTCTACAAGCTTGATTATTGAAATTCTATGTTGGCTATAAACAAAAGTGGATGTCAAAACACATGATAAATGCCTGCGCATATAGGGCCCGATCTGGTCCTGGGAGGAGCACCCGAAAGTACTTGTGCCCATGGGAGTTAAAATGATAAGGTATCTGGCATTATACCGAGTACTTGACTTGCTTGATTGGACATTCCACACACATCTTGTACTTGAATCGTACTTGAGGTGACATGAAATGCGTGGCCCGAAAAAGGGTAATTTACTTGCTTGATACATGATAGCCAAAGTTCTTGACATGACTTGTTAAACGTACTTGCTTGAATATCTTAAATAAACTTGTTATCTTGTTAAAAGTTCATGATTAAGTTCATCTTATTTCCTTGATATTACATTCTCTCTATCTTGTCGTTTTATGCGAGCATGCACAGCCTTATTGCATTCATGAAAATGTAATTACTTAAACCCCTTGCTAGTACTTGAGATATAATTTCCTACTGAGCGTTCGCTCATCCCGTTTGTCCCTTTTTACTTTTCAGGTAAGTCCGACGACGATGGAAGTCAATCGGATGGGAATAGTCAAGAGTGAAAGTGATAGAGCTGCTCAAGTGTCATCTAGTCTTTTCTATAGTTTCTTGAGTCAACTATGTACTTTTCTTTTTATTAAACAGAGTATTGGATTTGTAATAGTCTATTATAAAGGAATAAAGGATTGGGTTATCTTGCTATTTTGCGCATCTCAGTCTTTGTGTCGAATACACGACCACTCTGATTGACATGATTGATATAGACACGTCGCGCATCTCCGGGTATCTTCCGCGCTTGGGACGTGACAAACGAAGACTCCGGAGGGAGAGGAAGCTGCCAGACTGCCTCAGCTGTTATCTCCGCCAACTCCGCGAATGCCGCTGCAAGCCTCTGCTCTTCCATCGTGTCCTCACGACGCATCAAAGAGCCCATAAGCAAGCATGAAGGCGGGCCAAAGCCTAAAGACGGAGGGAGTCTGGAATGACAACAAGCGCCCATCGCCTATATTCCCACACGGAAGGCGGCGCGCCGTTCCGACCTCCGAGAAAAAGGGGCCCCTTCATTTCAAATCCGTCAGGATTATCATTATTACAGGCCCAGGTGACCACGACACGTGGCTTCTTAACATCGCCAGATCTCCACCCACCTGAGCCACGCTGGTCCAAAACCCTAACGGCTACTCTTCCGAGCCTACCAAGGCTCGGGAGTAGGAGGGGGACAAGTGGAGAGGGGGATTTCTATAGCCCATCTAAAGAGCAGCCAAACTAGGTCCATCAGGACCAAACGAGGCCCAGCTCATCCAAGTGACAGCCCCACAGGGCCCACTTAGGCTAAAAAGCCCAATAAGATCACTCGGGATCACACCCTTCCTCGGCTGCCCTTAGGCTCGGAAGGTCCGAGCGTCGGTTAGGTCAGAAAAAGACCTACGCCCGATCGATCCCCTCGCCGGGATAAAGGCAGGCCCTCAGCGCCCACGCTGACCTATCTCCATCCGAGCTATGCCTATCGCCCGAACGAGGTTGGCACCTTTTATGCTCGGCTCGACCGACGATTGCTTATCCACGCTGCCGTTGAGAGCCCTTTATGAGCAGGAGTTTATGAGGATAAGGGACCCATGACCCCTCAAGGCTATAAAGATCCCACGATGTGGACGTAAAGATCCCACGATGAGGATGTAAAGACCCCACGATGAGGACGAAACTCCCGCCTGAAACTCCTCATCTTACGGGACTCATGAGGCAAGCACACTATATAAACCTGGGACTCCCTCCGACGAAAGGTAAGGCCAACATACGCCTAAACTCCCTGAGCAGGAACCACTTCACCACCTCGGTGTACGGGGATCTCGCGCACCACTTTCTTCCTCCCTTCATAACTTCCACCATTGCTCTACTGACTTAAGCATCGGAGGGTTTTCCCCAGGGAACCATCCCTGGGACCCCTGATCCGTTTTCCCTTCTTTACAGTTAACTATCCGATGATCATCCTCCCAGCTCAGGACCAGCGCGAGATCACGCCCCTTAACATATTATATTTAATGATTGTTCTTCTAAAATAATTTCTCACGAATAAAATAGTGTTTGTGCCTTTTAGACAATAAAAAGCACATGTGAAAGCAAACGAGGAATGACCTCAGACGGTGATGAATCTTGGCCAATGGTAGGACCCATATAACATGTTATATTCAATAATTAGAGAAGTCTTATTTGTCTATATAACATGTTATATTCAATAATAGATCTTCTCAAAAAAATTTCTCATGAACATAATTTAGTTACAAATATAAATTTCTTCCAAATATAGAATGAAAATATTTTATAAAGAGAGAAGATTACCAAATTTAAATTATAATATCAAATTACAAAAATATATAAAGTCATGAGTTACAATATGACATCCATAATATGTCATTCATATGGTTCTGATAATATACACTCGAAGTACATTTAACATACACAACACTATTCATAATTGGCAAAAAGAATGTCCATAACTATCCAAATATAGCAACCACATAATCTTCATAACTTTATAAGCATCCTCATCATCTTCTCTTAAAAATACCTACAAAAAGATCAAAAGAATCAATATTTTTTTAAAAAATAGTTTTAAATCTAATATAAGTGATCTTTCAACAGTCATCAGGTGAATGATGATCAAATAATCAACCAAGTATTAATAACATGGAGATGAGGAACCATGATCTTCGAGCAACTGCCTTGAGAAAATATAAAAAATGAAAGGGTGATGCTTATAGATCTGCATTATCAAGATTTTCATCTACCTCTTTCCAAATACAGAAGTTCATGGTTCCCAATCCAACTTAAACGTAACCAAAACAGTTGAACCAATCCCCAATTGGCCTAAACCAACCTCCAACAAGTTTTAAAAACTCTAAAGCAAGTAACCTAACAATGACTAAAAACCAGATTCTTTTAATTTTTACTATTTACACTTTAAGTAATTATTTAATATCATATTTTTTATATTTCATATTGAAACTATAATTATTGCAAGAGCCGACTCATTCAGGCCTAAATCAGAACAAGGACTGGAATGGCTGTCTCTAGTTCTGGTTCCAATCCAATTTTTGAAACATTGTTCTTTGGAGAAAAAGGTCAGGTTATAATAGCTCCATCTGACCCCAAGCACCTTAAAATTGGTCAGACGACAAATACAATAAGGTTAGTGACCCACCATATAATGGGGTCAACAAAAACCAGGAGTATGGGCATATTTTCCCTTCAAAAGCAATAAAGGAGAGGTAATATTTGGAGAAACATAAATAATGGCAACACAAAGGAAGGTGCCAACTGAAACTGCGACTAAAATGATTGTTGAATAAATTACTTGAAATAATGGACCTTGATGTCTTCAATAAAAAATGCAAATTCAGTATTTCAAAAGTGTCAGACCTCAACTCGTAGATGACAGCCAAGTTCATATTGTGCATTTGCATCCCCCGTATTGGCAGCTTCAATCATTAAAGCAACTTTTCTATGAATGAAAATGGTATAGAGAGATTTATCATGCACAGACCGAAGCACAAAAACCATGATATAGCTTTTAACACTTTAAAACCAAGAAAGATTGTCAAGCTATTGATGTATATTTTTCTGTTATAGTTTCCTTGAAAATGGTTTAGAAATAAGAAAGATATGTGTTGCAACACAAAGGAAGGTTCCAACTGAAACTGCGACTAAAATGGCTGTTGAATAAATTACTTGAAATAATGGACCTTGATGTCTTCAATAAAAGAATGCAAATTCAATATTTCAAAAGAGTCAGATCTCAACTCGTAGATGACAGCCAAGTTCATATTGTGCATCTTCATCCCCCATATTGGCAGCTTCAATCATTAAAGCACCTCCTCTATGATTGAAAATGGTATAGAGAGATTGATCATGCACAGACCGAAGCACAAAAGCCATGATATAGCTTTTAACACTTTAAAACCAAGAAAGATTGTCAAGCTATTGATGTATATTTCTCTGATATAGTTTCCTAGAAAATGGTTTAGAAATAAGAAAGATATGTGTTGCATTGTTCCCAGGGAAAATGTAATGGTCAATGGAAAAACCCATGTAGAAGTACATAATATTTTTCATGGTTAGTGTTTAATATGAAATGCTTACAAATGTAGTCAAATATTCCTACAATTCAAAGGAGAATGAGAATGAAATTAGGCAATGCACCTCGACGAGAGTAAAGAAAAGGAAAAGGAACATGAAGGTACTGCATCCAATTTCCTCCCGGCATTATGTCTAAACATAACGTTGGCAAGTAAGGGGTGGCTATTATTGGCACCACTATTGATTGTGATATCTATAAAATATATATGTCGATGATACTACCTCCAAATAGGCTGATTTTTTAGGAAAACCTAATCTGCTCCAGCATAGAGTGCAACCTATGAAGAAAAAGAATAACAAAAACTGAAAATAGTTCCAGGATCTAACGGCACCAAGTTGACAGGATAAAGATCAGCATTCTCAGTGTGCACACATGAGGACATTACAAAACACACACCAGCCTATCTATTCGCAATTACCTTTTGGAATTAGGTTCAAGTTCAATTAATATTTCCTACAGAAGCAGGAAGCCTAAGAAATGTGTAAGATGAGCTTGTTTCTTAATTTCTTAAGGCCAACATAACAATAGCGTAATGATTTAAGCCATCTCTTCGTTAAAATATTTAGATACTAATGAAACCTGCCAACACACAGTTTGTGCCCTTCAAACATTCATACTTAGAATTACAGATGGAAATTACCAAGAATGGTCATCCAAACGAAAAATATTCGAGAGCCAAGTCACTCACACGGCTTTACATGCCCCAGGAACATGATACATGAAATGAAGTCTGGAAAGCCAATATCTTGCGTGGGTGTTCATATTGTCAAGCTCCAAAGCCAATTCAAAGTTCTCCTTGGCAATCTACATGACAGGTCGACACAAAATCAAACAAAGTGGCATATTTGATTAGAGGACTAAAACATCTCCAACTAAACCCGCGCCCAAAAAAGAAGTAACAATAATAATAATAAATTTAGATGATTTAGTGCAAGTAGAATAACAGTAGCTTTTCCTCGCAAGATTTAAAAAACAAAACAAAAGAAATAACAGTAGCTTTTCCTCGCAAGATTTAAAAAACAAAACAAAAGAATTTTCCCAGCCATGTCAATAGAAGCAACTTTTTCGTTTCTTTCTCGGATAGAAATTCACATATCCGCTTACTCTTAGGAGGGGTATCAGGCGAGAATCCCTACCCTCTATGTAGTCAATCATTGTATCCACTTCCTAAGTGTACTCCAACCCTTGGCAACAAACTCCATCGCCTTCTTGTTCCTGCTGTGTATCCCCCTCTGTATGAACCCAAAAGCAAATGTGAACATAACCACTTAAAAATCCCAAATTGTGCCCCACCATTGGAGCATGATGTCGGAAATTGCATCAAAAGCAGGGAATGGTATAGGTGTACCTAGAGATTCCAAGGAAGAAACCCCATTTTCCATCGAGGGGCGCCGGCCCTTGACAGGAAGCAAAGCATGTGTGCACCTCAATCAGTCTGCCACCCCATGATTACAAGCACAACTGCAGTCATGATAGATTGATCGGAGCAATCCATGGCACAAGCAAACCTAGAAGGAACTTGGATGGTGTTGCTGCAGACTGTTGCAGACCCTTCAACCTAGAGTCTTAGAACCTTCAATCCAGTGGCTACCGACGGGAGGGGAAGCAGCGGCCGTCGTTGCTACCAGCAGGCAATGGCGATTGGTTATCACGGCACCATCGGTGTAGAGAGGGTAGGCGGGGAAGCAACAACTGCTGGCGGGCGGGGAAGCAGAGCTACGAGCAGGTAGGGAAGCAGCGGCACCGTCGAGGGTGACAGCGCCCTCGTATGATGGTGGCTTGGAGTTGTCCCTCGATCCGGTGTCCTCGACAGCGATGACTCTGTTAGGAGTGGCTACTCTCGTGCCGGCGGTGAGAGAAGGTGAGAGGAGCAACAGCGATCGCGATGGCAGCTTTAGTGGGAAGCTTTCTACGATAGGAAAGAGGGGAGGGCGAGAGAGAGAGAAAGAGATAGGTCAAGGAGGTGAGGAGGTAGAGAGAAAGAAACTGTGTTTTAGAGGGAAACCTAAAATTGAGTCGGTGGTGTTTTCAAAAGTGAATAAAAGGCATATTTATATTAGTGTCTTCTATTTAATATGTTTTATAAGGCATAATTTAATATTCTGCCTTCAATAGAAGTTCTTTAATATAAATATAAGGCCAATTTTATTTTAGCCTTTTAATCTTTGAAATATAAGTCATAATTTAATTCTGCCTTCTATTTTCCAGCCTTATATATGTAAATTTTTAGTAGTGGGAGTGTCTTTGACAAGCAACTGAGTGAGCGGACGAGCAATTGTAGAGAAGTTTTGAATGAATCATCTATAGAATCCTGCATGGCCAAGGAAAGAACAGATTTACTTGACAGATGTGGGAGGATGAAGATTAGAAATCAAATCGACCTTAGCTTTGTCGACCTCTATTCTCCTTTCTGATACAACATGACCTAGCACTATCCCTTCTCTTACCATGAAATGGCTCTTCTCCCAGCTTAACACCAGATTCGATGCAATGCACCTCTTCAGCACTTGAGTCAGATTTTTCAAGCAACTTTCAAAAGAAGTACCAAACACTAAGAAATCATCCATAAAGACTTCAAAAATTTTACCCACCTTTTTTGAAAAGATCGACATCATGCACCGCTGAAAGATGGCTGGGGCATTGTACAGTCCAAACGGCATTCGTCTAAAAGCAAACGTGTCATAGGGGCACGTGAATGTTATAACGACCCAAGATCTGGATACCGGGAAAGGAACCTGATACAATTCGAATCCTGGCCCACCGCCCACGAGCCGGGGCTCAGAAGGGCTCAAAGGAAGTGTGGAGGTACAAAGAAATAGAAAATAGCACAGGACAATTCAACAATTAAAAAAAATAAATAAATAACTATAACAGAGTCCAGTCTAATGAAAGTACAGTTTAAGGCAAAGAACGTACCCAACACCGAGTGAACACTCGGCCCGGCGAACTGGCAACCAAGAACCTCCGCTCAGCACCCTCGAACCTCGAGGAAGAACCGTCGCACCTAAAAAGCAGGGGTGAGCCTCCTGTCACTGGCTTAGTAGGGGTCCCGCGGAACCCCAACTGAGAACAACGGCTGTAGCGGAAAGGAAAGTAGCAACAACTACAGCAGGAACAGCGAACCGGCGGCCGGTCAAAACTTGGCACTATAGCTACTCCTACTGTAATGGACAAAACACCCCGATCTCACAGTCGGAGGACTACCGAACTAACGGTAGAACCTCTAGCTACGCCGCCAGAAGAAATGATCACGACCTCGCAGTCGTGGATCTAACACTATCTAGGGAAAACCCTCGGTGACGCTCACCGGAAAACCCCTATACCTCTACCTCGGGAACACTGCCTGAAACAGCCGGGAGAAGCACGTCTCGCAGACGAAAAATGAGACCCGAAAATAGGAAAGTCACGACTCACGTGACGGGAGTACCTGCCACTAGAAGCAAGGCCAGATGCGTCCACTGACGACTTACACCGCGCCGCAGTGTCTCCCTACTCACCCTAGGCGGAAACTGAGACACACACACATGTAACACTGACAAGGGTCTAGTCAGGGTTGTGCTCGTCAGCACGCGTTCGACGTCTCCGACCACATGTGCACACACTGACTGACTGTGCTACGTCAGGCCCTCTAGCTGGTTCTTCCTCCCGGCCCAGACTCGAGCTGCCACAGTAGGAGGCCCACAGCAACCAGCCTAAAACCGTCTCTCTCAGGTAGCCTCGCCACCACTCCCTGGTGAGACCACACGCGTGTCGGAAGGCTACAATGAGTGGGGAGTCACTGATGTGACCACTCTCTGAGAGAAACTCCAAGAAACACACACGCACCCTACGCGAAAGTCACGAAGAACCAAGTGGCACCGAGCCACTGGACTCTAGACAGTCCTCTAGACTCACTAAATCCAACGGTCCTTGAGTCACAAGACTCGGGGTCAAGACCGTTGCACCGAACGGCTCCACGTCGTCAATTTGCCCTAACCCTAGGGTCAGAACCTCGGCATGATGACTCACGAGGTAGTTCACAACTACTGAGACCATTCCCTCGAAAAGGGAAATGAGAAACCCTCTAGCCCCAGACTGGGTAATTCGACTCACAGTCTATAGGCCACACACACGGCCCACGCGAAAAACACAGAAGCATGATTCCCAAGGTAACTCATAAGCCGCCACGCCGATTCCCCATCTCAGGGAAAAGCGAGAAACCTCCAGCTCTAGGCTGGGTTATTGGACACACAGTCCAAGGCCATACACTCGGCCCATTCGAGAACCATCTTCCAGAGAAACCCACGACATGCGGCGGAACCCCACCGCACTCGCACCTATACACAGTGACTCGATCAAGCATAACACGAAAGCCCGGAACACACACAGGGTCACCCAGACTCTCTAAATCTATGAGCACACTAATCGAGGTAACATGCTACCTCTAGACATCCTAGAAACACCGTCATGGAACCCATGGGATGTCCGGGACACTCACGAGGTCGATGGTCGACCATTGGGTCACAACCGGTTCAACCGGAGACCAACACAACACCAAACGGGCATGGCAAGCATGAAAACCAAGTGGCGGTCCTCCCTGGACCGTCACAGAGCTTGGCGGTTTGGCTAGGACCTTAAAACCTGTCCTAGCGGTCCAGCCAGGACCGCACAGCCCTAGATGCCTCCAGAACCCAGAAGATCACTCCAAGACCGCCAAAAAGAATAGCGGTCCATCGCCTAATCGTCCGAAGGTAGAAGCGGCCACCACAGGACCGCCACACCACGGGGCTATGAAAAGGGAAAAATTGTCACCTTCTGGCCGTTTCATCCTAAAAACGGTTCCTGGTACGACCGTTTTTATTCCAAAAAATCGAGAACGGCGAATTCGGTGGAAAACTCTGTTCCACGCCCTGTTCACGCCCACGTGAATGGGAAATCAAGGGGAAACTAGTCTCCAACCTCTCTAGCACCAAGAGGACCCATTTAAACCCTAAAAATGTGGTTAAAACGCTAGATCAGGCTCACTCCCCAAAAATATGTATTTTCCCCAAAATGCTCAAATAAGCCCCCTCGGCTCACCACCGCCTACCAAAATAGTGGGAATGGAAGTACACGATCTGGGGATCCATCTCCCTACCTCCACCGATGATTTGACGTGCCGTGGACGCCGATCCATGAAGAGAATGCCGTGAAACCCTCACCGGGCACCCAAACGAGCGTCCGAGCTCGCCGCGCCTCCACCGCCTCGATCCTCGCCCCATCCTTGCCCTCACGCCATCCCTGCCTCACCCACCATCACCCCCGTCGGCCGCTCGGAGGAGAGGGGGAGAGAAAGAGAAGAGAGAGAATGAGAAAGAGAGAATGAGAGAAAGAGAGGGGTGGGGGTTATTAATAGAAAAACCCCAAAATTCCAAAATTCAAAAAATGTGACAAAATTAACTCCGCGATCCTCAGAAAGAGCACAACGCACTGGTAATGTGCCAGAGCCGGAGAACGCAACGGTTAACCCTGCATAGTGTTTCGAAGGCTCATCAAAGAAAAAGACACGTAAATATTCGATAAATATCCGAAACACCTGGGGCATTACAAACGTCGTCTTTTCCTGATCTTCCGGGTAAATTGCAACTGATTATACCCGAAGTAGCCATCCAAAAATTAAAAATACTTTTGCCCAATCAGTCTCTCCAAAATCTGATCTACAAACGGGAGTCGGAAGTGATCTTTCTTTGTTACTGAATTCAATTTTCTGTAATCTATGCAAACTCTCCACCTCGTCTGTAGTCGCTTGGGCACTTCTTCTCCTTTTTTATTTGTCACAATAGTTAGCTCTGATTTCTTTGGCACAACTTATGTCGGACTGACCCACTTACTATCTAAAATGGGATATATAATCCCGGCATCCAGCCGCTTCAACACTTCCTTCTTGACCACCTCCCTCATGATGGGATCCAACCGGCGCTGCATCTCTCTGCTCGGCTTGGCATTGTCCTCCAAATAGATATAATGCATGCAAACATCCGGACTAATGCCTTTTAAATCTGCCACTAACCAACCTATCGCCCCCCTGTGCTCCTTAAGGATATCTAAAAGTTGAGACTCCAGAGCAGAAGTGAGATTAGAAGCAATAATCACGGGCAAAGTGTGGTCAGGGCCCAGATAAGCGTACTTAAGAGAATCTGGCAGAGGTTTCAATTCAAGAGCAAGCGGATGATCCAAAGATGGAAGAACAAGTTCAGCTTGCAATGGAGGGAGTGGCTTTATTCTAGAGTAGGGCGCACAAGAAAGAGGGGAATGTTGAAGCATGCTACTCTCTTCTAGCAGATCCTTCCTAACATCTAGTGTAATACCCTGGGTTCTTATCGGATCTTTCGGATCCTTATCGGAGAGTTTCATATTACTTTTGTAGGTCCTGAGTTGTGTTTTATGATCCACGTGAGATTTTCTCTCGTACTAGTTACGGAACCTCGTGGTGAGTTTATTATTCACTTCATCGACTCACGGACGATACAGTTGCGTTGCATTCTTTTCGAGGATCGTTTTGACTATTTTTCTGTATTTTTCTGAATTAGTCTATTTTCGGTCCAAAAATCGGAATTTACGAAAATTAGAAAATTCCTAATTTGTTTTCCTTTTTATTCTTTTCTCTCCTGCCTCTCTCCTCATTCACGCGCACGTCCCTCTCTCTCCCTTTCTCTCCCTTCTCGTCGTCTCTGCTCTGGCTGTAGACGGAGGAGGTCCGTGGGTGAGGTGGCGACGGCGTGGAGCTGTTATGGTGTGCGATGGGGCGAGGATCGGAGCGTGGTGGGCGCGATCCCGATCGGTTGATTCAAAGCTGACAAGTTGAGCTCGCGACGTGATTTTCGGCGTGGTTTGGCCATTTCAGCCCGTAAAATCTTCGGTGGAGGTAGGGAGACGGATCATCTACTTCTCTCTGCATTCCCTCGTAGTTTCACGTCGAACGGTGTGCGTATGAGTGGGTTTCGTTCAGTTTCAGGAAAAGCATGCTCGGGGGTTGTGCATATCGGGTTCGCCAAAAAATGGCGATGATTTTTGATTATATTAGTTTCATTGTGACCCCCAGCATGTTAGCATTCCAGATCCGCTGATTTCATGTCGATTGGTCGTAATTTTGGGCCGGTACGAGTCCGGGAACCCCGATGACCCAATTAGGGTCGATTCATTGGAATCGCCCATTTCTTGTGATTGAGCTGTTGCATGTGCCCCTTCGGGCCTGTGGAAGGTCATTTTCATCGATTAGGATTGTTTCCCCTGCATTTAGACGCGAATGGGGCGTGCAACGGCCGGATCTAGCCATTCCCATGGTTTTCCCACCGTATCGTGCTAGCGGTCATTTCAGAGACCTTCTCTTCTCTCTGGCGGCCCAATGATAGACCGCCACACGTCGTGGTGTGTCGATTAGTTCAGGTCGGTTTAGGCTGGTAGCCTAAACTTAGACCGCCTCTTGCTTCTGGCGGCCCTATAGTGGTGCGCCAAGCTCAGCGATTCCTCGATTCTAGCGTAAGTCGATTCAGCTTGGCGGTGGTACGATAAACCACCACGCATGTTGTAGTGGCCCTAGTCTTGACCGCTACGGTCTATTGAATGAGTCAACAGGTGTATGGCGGTTCAGGCTGGCGGTTCTATATTTGACCGCCAGGGTCTTGTAGCCGACTTTCTTTAGATCGCTACTATCTGTTTGATCGGGTCAAGATTTTAACTTAGTTGGCCTTGACGGCCCAACCTTCGAGCGTTTCTTCCTTGTAGCGCGCCCTTCTTAGGCCGCTACAGTCCGTTTGACTTAGGTCAATATTTTAGGGCGATTGATGTGGCGGTTCACTCTTAGACTGCCTAGTCCGTGTAGCGCGTCTATATTAGACCGCTATGGTGCTTTGACTGAATAGGTCGGTTCAGGGTTGACTGGGTTTAGCGACCTAATCCTTGACCGCTACAGTCCTCTAGCGGCCCATTCTATGACTGCCAGCGTATGTTCCTCCGCTTAATTCCCGATGTGTTGGTTTCCAAGTACCTCGGCTTGACCTCGTGGTTTACCCATTGTCCCGTGGACGTCTTTTGATGTCCTATGAGGGATATAACCATGTTATGAGATAGCCAAGCGTACCCTGTTATTGGTTAGGTTTTTGTACTTCTTTAGAGTTGTTTTAGGTTCTGGTCAACCCGGTGAGACCCCGTGGTTGACAGGTGAGCTTGTGTGTGTCTCTATAGCTCGAGACAGTGGTTCTAGTTGCCTTGAGGTACTATCTTGCCTCGGTTTGCATGTCCAGGTGTGTTGAGGGTCTTGATGCTCCCTCAGGTCTTCGTGATTCATTTTATACGGTTGGGTGGATCTGATGATCCAGTGTCATTTTCCTCGGCTTAGAATTAGGCTGATTGGCGGCTTGTCACCTCCGTTGTACGACGATATTGAGCCCGAGTCGTGAGACTCAAGGATCGTTGTATCAGCAGGTCTTGTTGCCATGTCCTGAGTCTGTTGGTAGTTTGGTATACTACTTGGTACTTCGTAGTACGTGTGATAGTGCTTGCTCAGCCTGTCTGTACTTCAACACTCATGTTTCAGAGTCTCGGTGTCGAGTGAGCCTCCACTAGTCGTAGCCTGACGACCTCGAGTGTCGGCCCACCCGGAAGTGGTGGTGAGGGCAGTTCCCGAGATACGGTTTGTAGGCTAGTTTCCATGGGCTCCCTTTCCTTGTAGTAGCGTCCTACTGGGGGAGAAAACTAGCTAGAGGCCTGGCTCAAGGCATTGAGCTTGTGTGTCCACATGTGGTCAGGGGCGTTTTGGACGAACGCCGACGGGCGTGACCCTGACTAGTCACTCATTACTGTAGTCCCTGTTCTGGTTCTGTGAGTATCTCAGTCTCCTTCGCTCTCGGCGTCCATTGGGAGATACTTGAGGCACAATGTAAGACGTCAGTGGACGCATCTGGCCGTTCTGCTAGTGAGGAGGTGCTCTCGTCACGTGACATGTGACTCCCTAGTTTCTCATTTTTCATGTCGTGACCTCTTCAGGGTAGTTTGTTCTTGACTTTACCCGAGGTCGGCTCTGCGTAGCGTGCATGACAATCTAGTCGTGTATGCGTTAGTATCTGGTGTCTGTCTAGGTCTTTTCTAGGGCATTTTGCCTGGTTTCGTAGGCTTTAGCCTTTGAGCTAATGGTTGGCTGACGGATCGGTAACTCCTGACTTTGTGAGATCCGGGTTCATCCTTCTGTCGCTGTTTGGAGTAGCTTAGGGAGCCGTGCTTTGCTCTGTAGCCGTGTTCTCGTTCCTTACGGCTTTGCTTTTCCCTTTTAGTTTAGCTGTTCTGCTCCTGCTGTTTACAGCTTTCTAGTTGTAGTTTAGCTTTTCCTGCTTTACTACTACTGCTGTTTTAGCTGTTGTTCGGTGTTACTGTGTATTTTTCAGTGGGGATCCACGTGACCCCTACTGAGCTAGTGACACAAGGCTCACCCCTGCTTTTCAGGTGTGGCGCTCTTCTTCCTTCGCGGTTCCTGGTGTGGCGTGCTCGTAGTTGCCAGCGGTACCTGCGTCGGGCTTCCCCCGACCTTAGTGTACGTCTTTCTTTCTGCTGGACTGTACTTGTTTTTCATTTGGACTGGACTCTGGTATAATTGTTAATCTAAACTATTAATTAAAAAGTAATTTTATTTCTGCTACTTTAGCAAACCTGATTAATGAAATATTATTGCTTACTGTTATATCTGCGACTTCAATGTACTACACAACAATCCTTTTATCCCTTCGGAGCTTTTATCACTCTTGGGAGGCTTCACGGGTTCCAAGTGGTATCAGGTCTACTCGGTAGTCCTATCGGTATATCCGGTATCCGGAGTCCGGGTCGTCACAGTTGGTCTCAGAGCGTTGTTGTGTGAAGTACATGGGAATCCAAGATATTATAGTATCTAGAGTCCTGAAAGTCCAGTACAGTCTTTCGTTGGCTTAGGTTTTGCGATTCCTTGTCGCTTTGTTTCCGTGTGTTGTCTTGCGCGTGCTGTGTTAGCACTGTGCAAGATGGTTTTGTTCTCGTCAGGATGTGACAGGATGCTCTTTTCGTCGTGGTGTGTGTCTCGATCGTGCTGTACTTGGCAGAGTTCGCTGGTAGACTTGAATCTACAGTACATTGTTCGACATTTCTCCGTGGTTTGTTCAGGTGGCTGGTGACTTTTCGAGTTGGTGTGATGGTCGTACACGTTTTTATGTTGTTTTGGTCATCCCAGCTTAAGTCTGTGCAGCTCCTGAGGTGTTTTGCTTCTGTTGAAGTGGTTGCTTTGTTGCCTCGATTGAGAAGATGCTCAAGCGAACCTAGGATTTCCCTTCCTGGTGAGCTACTGTTAGTGAGCTTGATGCTTCTCATCCTGTTTGGTGGAGTCTTTTCGAGGTAAGCCTTAGAATTGCTGTCTTAGTGAGACCTTTGTCTGTGTCTACTTAAGTGTGGACAATATTTCTTCTGAGCCTGTTCTGCTTCTTGTTTTGCGGTTGCTTGGCTTTGGACCTAATCTTTGTGTTGAGAGCCGTTGTGCACCGTGTTTTGTCGTGTCGTGTCTAGCGGCCGATGTGTTATGAAGGCTCATTTATTCTTTCAAGACGTAATGGTAAGCTGAGATTAGCCTTTCTTTGTGCTTTGTGCTAAAGCTGGTACTCTTCTTGATGTGCACTTAGGCGACTTGTGATCGGTTGTTAGCAGGATCAGTACTCGTGGCGTGTTATATTACGATTTTTATGAATTGCGATGGCACCGAGTGTGTGCTGAGCTGCGGATACCGAGTTATTTCGGATGCCTGTGTGCGTTGTATGAGTGCGCAGCGGAAGCGTGTGGGCTGATAACCCACTGGTCGAGGATCGTTGGTTGTAAGATTCTGGCCAGTTGAGAGAATTGTTCTTCTCAATGTAACTTCATCTTGGCTTCGTGTGCCTTGATGTTGTCTATTGCCATGCCATTGTTCTTGGAGGTATTATGGTGTTGGCACTAGTATTTGTGAGTATTAGGGAATCTGTCGGCATTTCTGCTAGTTGAGTATCCTCTACTCTGTAATTCTTTCTTGGGTGTTGTGCTCTTGGGACGTGATCATGATCCTTGAGATGTGTTTCCCAAAATTGTTGTTTTTGTCGTGGGTCTTTCCTTGGTAAGCTGCTCGTTGCATGACTAGTCCATTATAGTCGTGTGTTCAGCAGTTGTTGTGCCTTGATGTGACTCAGCTTGTGGTAGTGTTCCGTGGTTCTGTGTTCAGTATGGAGTCGAGATCCTACAAGTGCTACTGTTGTCTTTGTTGTCGTTTTGTCGTTGTTTCCCTGTGATTCTGTGTGTGGACCATGATCTTGTCGGTTAGTTGTGTTGTACTCTTCTTCCTGAATAGAGTTGCCATGTGACTCGAATTAGATGTAACGACTGAGTGAGGACTGACTTGATTGTGTTTTTGGTCTGGTGCTGTCATTGGCATCCTGTGTGCCAGGCTTTCGTGGTTGCCTTTGGCACTGGGGCCGATGATGTCGAGTTGTCAGCTAAAAGGACTATGCTTCCTAGTTTAAGCTGATGCTTGCTGTGTCTGTCGTTTTATGTTATCAGTTGCTGTTGTCGTGGCATGGGTCGTGTCTCCTTTCCCTGTGGGACGAAAGCGACGTTGCCTTGTTTCAGAGGTGTCAGGCTTGTGTTCACTCGTGTATTATGCTCATCCTTTGGATCGAGTTGCCTTGAGATCCAGAGCGTGTGCTTGTGATTGGTCTGACATTGTTCCTCTGAATTGTGTTTTTCGAGATTCGTGTTGTTTCAAGTTGTGTGTTGGATTTATTCTTCCCTGCTTCTTCTTGCTAGCTCTTCAAATTTTGAGGATGAAATTTCTTGAAGGAGGGGAGGCTGTAATACCCTGGGTTCTTATCGGATCTTTCGGATCCTTATCAGAGAGTTTCGGATCGCATTTGTAGGTCCTGAGTTGTGTTTTATGATCCACGTGGGTTTTTCTCTCGTACTAGTTACGGAACCCCGTGGTGAGTTTATTATTCACTTCATCGACTCACGGATGATACAGTTGCGTTGCATTCTTTCCGAGGATCGTTTTGACTATTTTTTAATATTTTTCTGAATTAGTCTATTTTCGGGCCAAAAATCAGAATTTATGGAAATTAGAAAATTTCTAATTTATTTTCCTTTTTATTCTTTTCTCTCCTTCCTCTCACCTCATTCGCGCGCGTATCCCTCTCTCTCCCATTCTCTCCCTTCTCGCCCTCTGCTCTGACTACAGACGGAGGAGGTCCGTGGGTGAGGTGGCGACCTCGTGGAGCTGCTGTGGTGCACGATAGTACGAGGATCGGAGCGTGGTGGGTGCGATCCCGATCGGTGGATTCAAAGCCGACGGTTGAGCTCGCGACGTGGTTTTCAGCATGGTTTGGCCACTTTGGCTAGCGAAATGTTCGGTGGAGGTAGGGAGACGGATCATCTACTTCTCCTCTGCATTCCCTCGCAGTTTCACGCCGAACGGTGTGCGTACGAGTAGGTTTCGTTCAGTTTCGGGAGAAGCATGCTCGGGGGGTGTGCGTCGGGTTCGCCAGAAAATGGCAACGGTTTTCGATTAGATTAGTTTCATTGTGGCCCCCAGCATGTTAGCATTCCAGATCCGCTGATTTCGTGTCGATTGGTTGTCATTTGGGGCTGGTACGAGTCTGGGAACCTCGGTGACCCAATTATGGTCGATTCATTGGAATCGCCCGTTTCTTGTGATTGAGCTGTTGGATGTGCCCCTTCGGCCTGTGGAAGGTAATTTTCGTCAATTAGGATTGTTTCCCCTACGTTTAGATGCGAATGGGGAGTGGAACGGCTGGATCTGACCATTCCCATTGTTTTCCCACCGTATCGTGCTAGCGGTCGTTTCAGAGACCATCTCTTGTCTCTGGCGGCCCAACGATAGACCGCCACACATCGTGGTGTGTCGATTAGTTCATGTCGGTTTAGGCTGGCGGCCTAAACTTAGATCGCCTCCTCCTTCTGGCGGCCCTATAATGGTGCGCCAAGCTCAGTGATTCCTCGATTCTAGCGTAAGTCGGTTCAGCTTGGCGGTGGTGCGATAAACTGCCACGCGTGTTGTAGCGGCCCTAGTCTTTATTGCTACGGTCCGTTGAATGAGTCAACAGGTGTATGTCGGTTCGGGCTGGCGGGTCTATCTTTGACCACCAGGGACTTGTAGCGGGCTTTCTTTAGACCGCTACTGTCCGTTTGACAGGGTCAAGATTTTAAGTCGGTTGGCCTTGGCGGCCCTACCTTCGAGAGTTTCTTCCTTGTAGCGCGCCCTTCTTAGGCCGCTACAGTCCTCTACTGGCCCATTCTATGACCGCCACCGTTTGTTCCTCCGCTTAATTCCTGATGTGTTGGTTTCCAAGTACCTCGGTTTGTCCTCCTGGTTTGCCCATTGTCCCGTGGACGTCTGTTGATGTCCTATGAGCGCTATAACCATGTTATGAGATAGCCAAGCGTACCCTACTGTTGGTTAGGTTTCTGTACTGCTTCAGAGTCATTTTAGGTTCTGGTCAACTCGGTGAGACCCAGTGGTTGACAGGTGACCTTGTGTGTGTCTCGATAGCTTGAGATAGTGGTTCTAGACGCTTGAGGTACTATCTTGCCTCAGTTTACGTGTCCAGCTGCGTTGAGGATCTTAATGCTCCCTCAAGTCTCCGTGAGTCACTTTATACGGCTGGGTGGATCTGATGATCCAGTGTTATTTTCCTCGGCTTAGGATTAGCCTGATTGGCGGCTTGTCATTGTCGTTGTGCGATGATCTTGACCCTGAGTCGTGAGACTCAAGGATCATTGTATCAGCAGGTCTAGTTGCCCTATCCTGAGTCTGTTGGCAGTTTGGTATACTGCTTGGTGCTTCGTAGTACGTGCGACAGTGCTTGCTCAGCCTATCTGTACTTCAGCACTCATGTTTCAGAGTCTCGGTGTCTAGTGAGCCTCCACTAGTCGTAGCCTGACGACCTCGAGTGTCGGCCCACCCGAAGTGGTGGTGAGGGCAGTTACCAAGATACGGTTTGTAGGCTAGTTTCCGTGGGCTCCCTACCTTGCAGTAGCGTCCTACTGGGGGAGAAAACTAGCTAGAGGCCTGGCTCAAGGTATTGAGCTTGTGTGTGCATACGTGGTCAGGGGCGTTTTGGACGAACGCCGACAGGCATGACCCTGACTAGTCACTCGTTACTGTAGTTTATGTTCTTGTTCTGTGAGTATCTCAGTCTCCATCGTTCTTGGCGTCCGTAGGGAGATACTTGAGGCGCAGTGTAAGACGTTAGTGGACGCATCTGTCCGTTCTTCTAGTAAGGAGGCGCTTCCATCACGTGACACGTGACTCCCGAGTTTCTCGTTCTTCTTGTCGTGACCTCTTCCGGGGTAGTCTGTTCTTCACTTTACCTGAGGTCAGCTCTACGTAGCATGCACGGCAATCTAGTCATGTATGCGTTAGTATCTGTTGTCTGTCTAGGACTTTTCTAGTGCTTTTTGCTTGGTTTCATAAGCTTTAGCCTTTGAGCTAATGGTTGGCTGCCAGATCGGTAACTCCTGACTTTGTGAGAACAAGGTTCGCCCTTCTGTCGCCGTTTGGAGTAGCTTAGGGAGCCGTGCTTTGCTCGGTAGCTATGTTCTCGTTCCTTACGACTTTGCTTTTCCCTTTTCTTTTAGCTGTTCTGCACTTGCTGTTTACAGCTTTCTAGTTGTAGTTTAGCGTTTCTTGCTTTACTACTACTGCTATTTTAGCTGTTGTTCCGTGTTACTACGTGTTTTTCAGTGGGGATCCGCGTGACCCCTAATAAGCCAGTGACACGAGGCTCACCCCTGCTTTTCAGGTGTGGCGCTCTTCTTCCTTCGCGGTTCCTGGTGTGGCGTGCTCGTAGTTGCCAGCAGTACCTGCGTCGGGCTTCCCCCGACCTCAGTGTATGTTTTTCTTTCTATTAGACTGTACTTGTCTTTCCTTTGGACTAGACTCTAGTATATTTGTTAATCTAAACTGTTAATTAAAAAGTAATTTTATTTCTGCTACTTTAGAAAACCTGATTAATGAAATATTATTGCTTACTGTTATATCTGCGACTTCAATGTACTACACAACAATCCTTTTATCCCTTCAGAGCTTTTATCGCTCTTGGGAGGCTTCACGGGTTCCAAGTGGTATCGGGTCTACTCGGTAGTCCAATCAGGTATATCGGTATCCGGAGTCCGGGTCGTCACATCTAGACTTTCATCTGTCAGTTCTTTAAAAACATCAATGACATTGTGATGCGGGATGGACACGTGACTCGACTCCAATTGGAAATGTGATCCTAGGACTCTAAGCAAGCTCGCGATCGTCCCTAATGAGGAAAGCGTTGGACGTGTGCGGTTGAGAAACCGGTAAAGAGCTAGGGTGGTCAACTCACGATTTCGTGCCCGGATCGGATCACGGGACGGTCTCGCTCTCTCCCACAGCAGCGGTGATATAAAAAGTAACAAGCTAGATAATCTATCACTCATGCAGCGGCATATACAAAAATATACGAGTAAAGCAATGCCTACGAGGAGGGTAGCGAGTGTACCTCCACGCTCCGGGCGTGGGGAAGACATTCCCGGCCAAGTACGATAACTCCCGGTAACAACTGTAAAAGTTAATTACAACAGTGAAATCTGTTGCCCACTCCACACAGGGAGGAAAATGGCTACAGGTGGGGCCCGGGAGGACCGACCCTGGGTTGACGGACAGCAATCTGGAGGTGTGTACGACACGAACTCGGCCTGCTGGTCCGACTCGACACTATTCCAACTCGGTGCTGTGCCAACTCGGTTGTTGACTCACTGGACAGCAAGCAACGGTTTCCAAAGGAACGTCGCCTTCCTGAGATCTTCCGGAGGCGCTGCTTGGCTGGGATGATGGCAGGGCGTCCTTAACGACACCCTGAAGAGGCAACTCCTGAAGTTGATTTTTGATATTTATTTCTGAATATCTTCTGGACTGTAATTTCGACATGCACATGGAACAGATCTGCAGGTCTCGGTGACACGAAGTACGACGCTTAGATCCGGAGGACGATCGAGGCGTGTCTGGTACCATTAGAAAGAGCACTCATAGATCTATAACATATAATGTTGACAGCTCAATCCACCGAACGGATTGAAAATGAATATGACTGTAACACTAATTTTGTTTCTGACTCGGACTGACAGACACACCGGGCAGCAAGGGATCTGCTTAAACTGACCTTTGACCGAGGGTCAAATGAATTTTCTAGATTCCACGAAAATTATGGTAGAAGGGAATATATGTGTGGAACACTGAGTAACTTCTTGGGATTTTTTGAAAATTTGTAAGGGGGTGGGGAAAATGCGACAAGGTGACCTGTCCCGTAGATCTGTAAAAGGGCAGATTACTGAGAGGACAAATAAAAATATGGGAAAAATACCTAATGACTTCCAAATGACACAAAATTTGAACTGAAGGTTAAGGGAGATGCATAAAACAAACCCTCAAAATTCTGTCTCGATCAGACAACATGAACTAGAGATAAAAATCCGGAGATGAGCTTCTATCCTGATGTAGACAGAATCCGGCGATGGTGGCGGCGGCGCGACGGCGGTGCGATGCCGACGGCGGTAGAAATAGATTTCAGAGGGGCTAAGGAGAAGATAGAACGGTATCACACCCAAGATTTAGCAGAAATCCATCTGCAAGAGGGTGAGGGAGAGAGGAGGAGGGCACACCCTTCTTTGGTTCCAACCAAATTTCACAATTTTTTCTCTTCATTAATTTCTCTAATGACACTATACATAGGCTTATATAGAGAATGGCAAGGGGTGGGGGGCAGGGAATTTCATGGGAGAGAGGGGATTTTCTTCCCCATGTGGTCAAATGACCAAATTAAATAAAAAATATAACATGGGATGAACTATATTATAAGGGGGAAGCATCTTGAACTTTAAGGGTTGGAATATTGGACTTTTTAATCCAATTGTCCCCTTGAATGGTCAAGCCATCTAGAAGCCCACCTTGGACCTTTGACTGGCCCCACATGGGCCCTAAGGCTTAGGTGGACTAATAGGAAAGGAGATGGGGGTCTCTTGTTGGTCCTACTGGACTTTTGCACAAAAACCCAAAGATCCTTAGGGAATGACACATTGGCTTATAAAGCCTTACAATTGCATACATGTTTTCCCAAGGATATAAATGTAAATAAAAGGACACAAGTGCAAAATAAATTAGTGCTCGGCGTCGATTCCCATCAACTCTCCCCGGGTGGGAAGAACTCGACCCCGTCGAGTAAGGGGTACGGCTGCTCGAGTAGCTCCGGCGGATCCGTCATCGAACCTAGATGCACGGAGTATGCTCCACTCTAAGTAATCGACACCTGCTGATCCCGTATAGATTCAATATGCGCACGATGCCATGGGAATGAGGCTAGAGATGGACATTCCGGGGTGGGGTCACTCTCAAATGAGGGAGGTAGCTCAAGACTCACTAGGAATCACCGCAGGTCCCTTATGTGACTATATCCGATATGTAGAGTAGAACCGATCCCAATAGTCCGACAAATCTCATACTCGAAATAGACTAACAACGCGAGCGTACAAAACCGACTCGACTCGATGTATGCTCAGACACACGACAGGCAAACGAAACAAAGACTCAAAAAGACCCTAAACAAACCTAATGTTAGTCCGACCCGTACGTGTGTGACGGTGGACTAGGACACCCGAATTTGTGCCATGCATGCATCTGACGTAACCGGAGGTTGACGTCATGGGAATTCCTAGACCTCCTAAAATGGACCATGCATGCATAGTGGACTTAGATGTGGGAGCACCAGGGGTACCAAATACATCTTCTTTCTTTCCCCTAGATGATGATGTATCGCGCAAGTGAACGGGCTTGGTGGGTGTAGACGACCCGGCCCGTAGGGAAGGGGTGTGGTAGTGGACTCCTCGAAGAATTGAAGTATATATGGTGGGTCAAGGGGCCCACTAGGGAATGGGTCAAAGCGATCAAAGATGGTATGACCCCTTGTGGTGGGTTCCCACAAGTCACGGTCCCATGTGTAGAAGTCTTGAAGGTGTGGATGGTCACCTTCATGCATTGTGGCGGGTGGGACGGTGATCGTAGGTAGGAAGTATGATTCCTCCCTCGGACAAAAGGGTATGAAGTCGGGCTCGGCCGGCATGGGGAGGAATAGAAGAATCTCTGTGGTGACACAACCCACGGTGCACACGGAGGTAATGGATCCTAAGGCCGGATGAGTGAAGCTAAGACTAGTGGGTTGGTCGAAGCCTCGGGCCAATGAGTGCGTCAACTTCCATTGCGAATCTAATCCCACAATAAGGTCATCCAAGGTGTCAACATGGTGACTAGACTGGAATGTGATATGGAATGAGTTGACCGGCACTAATGGTATGGTGGGGTCCATTGATGGATAAGGAGGCGGGACGAAGTCATTCTTGAGCCAACTAAGAAGCGGCTCGGCTATGAAAAGCGTACCCGTTAGAAACACAGGTGGCTCGGAATGAAGTGGCTCCAAATAAGATGGTTCCGAATAAAGTTCGGAAGTAGAAAGTGGCAATGGAGCACTCATGGGTGGTGACGGAGCATGTGTCCTTTCTATCCTTTCCAACTAATCCGAAAGCATTTTCTTGATTTCATCTATGGTGCGGGTTGGAGTAGGGGCCTCGGGGTGGACTCGCTCCTCATCTCTCGACCCGGATGCGGACCTAGACTCGACTATAAGTGGGGCTTCCACTTGGTTGGAGCCGATTGGGTGGGATTGGACGGAGGTGCCAAGGGGTGGTTGGTTGGAGGCGATAGAGAGGGCCACTTGATTGGGGTTGCTTTGGTGGACTTGGATAGGGGTGAAGGGGTGGGGTTGGTTGGAAGTGTGGCCCACTTGATTGTGGGTGAGTTGCTGGGGTTGGCTAGTGGTATGACCCCCGTGGTAGGAGGTAGGTGGGTGGGGAAGGTAGACCCTCCTCAGCGCTCTCTTCATCTCCCACCATGACTCGATGGGCCTTAGCCTCCTATCTTCCCGGAAGTATTTGATATCCCTCCATGTTTCGGCGGCTTCATAGAAAAGTCACCTTTTGGCAAAGTCCACCTGCATGGGACCGGACATAATGCACACCTCGAAGTAGTCGTCCATAATGGCTTCCCACTCAAGGTAGTCACTCGGGATATCGGAGCCGTAGAAGTCCCGGGCTCTGGGCATTTTGGGGTGGTCTGGGTGGTCCTTCCATTTTAGATAGTATCGCCACCATGCAGAAGATGCGGCCCCTTGGCCATCCATGGGACACGGGGACACTAGTGGATGGACATGCCGACACTTGGACAAGACACTAGACTGACTATGAAAGGTTGGAATGCATGCACACTAAGGACCCTACACTTAAACCAAGACTCGGTACGTGGCGGAGTTAATCGATCCGAAGATCACTCGCGCAAGTGTGCGGCCTTCCCGATAGACGTAGCCTAACGTTCGGACAACACCTTTTGATATACCGATTAATGGCATGCAAATGTGACACTTAGACCGACTTAGACGATGACTAGATGTAAATGACACTTTTTTTTTTGTTTTAAACACCTGAGACTCAACGGGTGCTCTGATACCAAACTGATGCGGGACGGACACGCAACTCGACTCCAATTAGAAATGCGATCCTCGGACTCTAAGCAAGCTCGCGATCGTCCCTAACGAGGGAAGCGTCGGACGTGCGCGGTTGAGAAATCGGCAAAGAGCTACGGTGGTCAACTCAAGATTTCGTGCCCAGATCGAATCACGGGACGGTCTCGCTCTCTATCGCAGCAGCGATGATGTAAAAAGTAACAAGCTAGATAATCTATCACTCATGCAGCGGCATATACAAAAATATACGAGTAAAGCAATGCCTACGAGGAGGGTAGCGAGTGTACCTCCACGCTCCGGGAGTGGGGAAGACATTCCCGGCCAAGTACGATAACTCCCGGTAACAACTGTAAAAGTTAATTACAATAGTGAAATCTATTGCCCACTCCACGCAGGGAGGTAAAGGGCTACATGTGTGGCCCGTGAGGACCGACCCTGAGTTGACGGGTAGCAATCTGGAGGTGTGTACGGCACGAACTCGGCTTGCTAGTCTGACTCGACACTATTCCAACTCGGTGCTGCGCCAACTCGGTTGCTGACTCACTGGACAGCAAGCACTGGTTTCCAAGGAACGTCACCTTCCTGAGATCTTCCAGAGGCGCCGCTTGGCTGGGACGATGGCAGGGCGTCCCTGAACGACTCCCTGAAGGGGCGGCTCCTGAAGTTGATTTTTGATATTTATTTCTGAATATCTTCTGGACTGCAATTTCGGACCTACATAGAGAACAGATCTACATGTCTCGGCGACACGAATTACGACGCTCAGATCCAGAGGTCGATCGAGGCGTGGCTGGTACCGTTGGAAAGAGCACTCATAGATCTACAACATATAATTTTGACAGCTCAATCCATCGAACGGATTGAAAATGAATATGACTGTAACACTGTTTTTGTTTCAGACTCGGACTGACAGACACACTAGGCAGCAAGGGATCTGCCTGAAACTGACCTTTGACCGAGGGTCAAATGAATTTTCTAGACTCCACGAAAATTATGGTGGAAGGGGATATATGTGTGGAACACTGAGTGATTTCTTGGGATTTTTTGAAAATTTGTAAGGGGGTGGGGAAAATACGACAAGGTGACTCTGTCCCGTAGATCTGCAAAAGGGCAGATTACTGAGAGGACAAATAAATATATGGGAAAAATACCTAATGACTTCCAAATGACATGAAATTTGAACTAAAGGTTAAGGGAGATGGAAAGAACAAACCCTCAAAATTAGAGCTCGATCAGACAACAAGAACTAGATATAAAAATTCGGAGATGAGCTTCTGTCCTGATGTAGACAGAATCCAGCGATGGTGGCGGCGGCGCGACGGCGGTGCGATGGCGGCGACGGTAGTAATAGAATTCAGAGGGGCTAAGGAGAAGATAGAAGGGTATCACACCCAAGATTTAGTAGAAATCCATCTGCAAGAGGGTGAGGGAGAGAGGAGGAGGGCACACCCTTCTTTGGTTCCAACTAAATTTCACAATTTTTTCTCTTCATTAATTTCTCTAATGACACTATACATAGGCTTATATAGAGAATGGCAATGGGTGGGGGGCTGGGAATTTCGTGGGAGAGGGGATTTTCTTCCCCATGTGGTCAAATGACTAAATTAAATAAAAAATACAACATGGAATAAACTATATTATAAAGGGGAAGCATCTTGGACTTTAAGGGTTGGAATATTGGACTTTTTGATCCAATTGTCCCCTTGAATGGTCAAGCCATCTAGAAGCCCACCTTGGACCTTTGACTGGCCCCACATGGGCCCTAAGGCTTAGGTGGACCAATAGGAAAGGAGATGGGGTCCCCTTGCTAGTCCTACTGGACTTTTGCACAAAAACCCAAAGATCCTTAGGGAATGACGCATTGGCTTATAAAGCCTTACAATTGCATACATGTTTTCCCAAGGATATAAATGCAAATAAAAGGACACAAGTGCAAAATAAAAATTAGTGCTCGGCGTCGATTCCCATCACATTGCATTCCTCTTTATGATCTTGGTACTGGGATGCCTTAAACACATACAAAGTAATTTTTCGCCTCCAAAAGAGATATCCATCATTCCCGTGGCATAGTTTATGTTGGCATTTGCCATAGCTAAAAATGGACGTCTCAAAATAATTGGTGTGTGCTTTAGATCTTGGGATGAGGCCATGTCCAGAATGAGCAAATCCACCGAGAAATTACACTCATGCACTTTTACAATCACATCCTCCAACAGTCCCCTTGGAGTTTTCACAGACCGATCCGCCAGTTGAAGGATTATTGAAGTGGGCTTTAACTCCCCCAGATCAAATTGCTCGTATATGAAGGTGGGCAACAAGTTCACACTTGCTCCTAGATTCAGTAATGCTCTATCAAACGTGACTCCACCTATATCGCATGACATTAACGGAGCTTCGGGGTCCTTCAATTTCTTCGGCAAATGATTCATTACAACAACACTAACATCCTCAGATAAGCAGATCTTCTGAGTTATCGCCTTCGGCTCCCTGTTTGGAGTACAAAGCTCTTTCAAAATTTTTACGTATGTTGGCACATGCTTCATTGCATCCAAGAGTGGAATATTGATATTCACCTGTTTAAATAATTCCACTAATTCTTCTTGTTGAACCGGTGTCTTCTGGTGAGCCTTCGACTTGAGAGCATCGGGAAAAGGGGCCTTTGCAAATATTCTTGGGGTCCTTAATCAACCTTTACTTTACCTTTGTCAAGTTTCTTCTCCCCCCCCCTCTAGCTTCATTTTCTCTTGCACAATCACCGGCTCCTCGTCCTCACTATCACTTTCCACGTGGGCTTCTTGGCTCGAACTGCTAACAACTCTCCTAGCCTGATGGGGTCATCTAAAATCATCCGCTCCTAAGGGTAGATATAGCCTTAGCATTATCAAATTGAGGGCCCATAGGAGGGGGAGGCTGAGGTTGGGTTGGTTGAGGAAGAAGAGGGGCTCTTTGGTGAAAACCCGAGGTTGATTCTTAGGATTACCCACCGGTTGGCTAGGAAGTTGACCTACATCTCTCCTCATATTGCTAGCAGCCAATTGCCCTATTTGACCCTCTAACATAGCAATGGATTGTTGTTGAGAAAGAATGAGTTGTTAAAGTTGGTCAAATTTATCATCGAAATTGGGCTGAGGGGGTTGAGGAGGAGGTTGGAAGGGAAATTGAGGTTGAAAGTGGTTTAGAGGATACTGGTGATATTGGCCCTGAAACGACTGAGCCTTATGATACGGAGCCTGAGAATGCGGATAAGGAGGTTGAGATTATTGATGTTGAGCTTGTTGAAAAGGAGATTGATAATGTTGGTTAGATTGAACTGGAGCTTGGAAGGATTGCCTTTGAATGGATTGATTTGAGGGATTTGATTGCATTGGTGGTCATTATTCAGTTTTCCAAGGAAAATTCGGGTGATTTCTCCAGCCTGGATTGTAGCTATTGGAATAAGGATCATAAGGAGTCTTGAAGACGCCCTAAGCAGCAAAAATTTGTTCTTGGATGAATGGGGGAAGTTGGGCCACAGTGGGGCAATCTGTAACGACATGATTTGGGCTTGAACAAAGAGCACAAAGCTCTTGAAGGTTAGAATATGAGAAAGGCTGAGATTGCTGAGCAGAAGAAAAAGGTAGGTTGCTGTCTATTCATGGACAATAATTGATCTAGCTTTTGAGCTACTAAATCTGCCATCTCTATCTTTATGCCAACAAGTCCACTTTATCTAACTTTTGTGCTAGTGCATTAATGTCCATCCTATTCTCAGATTTTCCTTGATTCTTAACTTCATAAACCCACCCTTCTTAGACGGCCCAATCATTCTCTCATAGGACGAAAGCGAGACATGACTAATAGAATTTTCACTTAACATCTCAAATAATTCATAAGCTTCATCCTCGCTTTTACTCATAAAAGCTCCCCCACATGATGCATCCACCATTTGGCGATAATTTTTAGTTAATCCCTCATAAGAATGCCTGAACTATTTGTCATCTTGATAATCCATGATGTGGGCATTTTCTAAGCAAATCTTTCAATCTATCCCAAGCTTATTTGAGTGATCTAGTAATTGCTCTTCTCATGGTATTGGTACGCCCTATGGGATAAAATTTCTTTAAAAATTCTTTTTGTATTTCTGCCCATGTGTCTATTGATCTACCCAAGGCTCCTAACCAATACTTTGCTTTGTCCTTGAGAGAGAATGGGAAGAGAGTCAACCTAAGAGCATCATCAGAAATGTTTTGGATCTTGACTGTGGATCAAATCTGGAAGAACTCATCAAGATGTTTGTAAGGATCCTCATTGGTATTGCCATAGAAAGATGGCAATATTTTAATGGTACTTGACTTGATTTCATATTGGGCTACTTGATTATGGGGTGCTTGAACATAGAATGAAGGTTGGTATTGATTTGGCAAGAAATATTTCTTCATTTGCTTGGGAGCTACTTGTTGTTGTTGTTAGTTTTGATCCGCCATGAGGTTAGGTTAATGTTGATATCTAAAATGCAGTAACCTCTCAATCTCACCTATGGGTCCTAGCAAGTGTGGGTGTAGAGATCTCCTACCTTGCATGCAATGCAAAAAGGGCCCAAATGGATGAGTGATGTTTTTTTTTGAAAAGAAGAATTGGCACCCACTACCAAATTGGTCTATCGGCCAGGTAAGAGGTGGGGTTGCGGGAGGGTCCCTCTACTTTCGTAGAGACCTAATTAAATAACCACAGACCCGCTTAGGTATTTGCCACTTAACCTCTACCCTAGACATCGATTTTTCAAAATAGTAATAAATTCTAAAACTCCTCTTTTTTTTTTTTGTGTGACCTTCCAAGGGTAATCTAACTCTGGGGTACTTCGTGGTACAACCTGCCCGGCGTCCGTGAGGGAATCCACGGGTGCTGGGACTTATAGATG
Source organism: Amorphophallus konjac (assembly GCA_022559845.1). NCBI lineage: Eukaryota > Viridiplantae > Streptophyta > Magnoliopsida > Alismatales > Araceae > Amorphophallus > Amorphophallus konjac. The sequence continues at coordinate 203,871,078 of CM040122.1, forward strand.
TCTTGGAAAAAGAGATTCCAATCCAAAGAGACGGAGTGCTAAATGGAGGGTCCTTTCAATTCCAAGAGGGGTGTTCCTATATTACCCTTAAGAAGGGAGAAAGAGAAGAAGAGAATGATGATTTTTTGTTTCAAATGATGGAAGTAAATGAAGAAATAATGAACTAGATGCAACAATGCATGCAAGAGATATAACTAACATGAAGGCATGCTGTCATGATAAAGAATATTTTTTTTCTATTTTTTGTTTTTGATTTTTTTAGAGAATTTTTTTTCTATTTTTTTTCAAAAAGAGAGATAGATAAAAGATAAATATCAACTAAAAACACTAATCAACGTGCAACCAACTAAAGAATAAAGCCAAAAATCATGCTTTCTATTTTTTAATTTTTTAGTTTTTTTAGATTTTTCAGGAGTTTTTCTGATTTTTTAAAGATTTTTCATAAATTGAAACAATCGAACATGTACCTACGCTTACTAACCTTTAGCGACGCTTGATTTTTTAGGATTTTTAGAATTCCAGATTTCCTACTCTCTATAGTGACAGATACAGACTTTCAGCGACACTTTCTGGCTTTCTGCAATAGTTGATTTGCTGTGAATTTTAAGTCTGAATTTCCCTTTTCTTTGATTTTTTGATTTTTTTTCTGTAAAATAAAAATAAAAAAATTAATATACAAATATACACACCAAACACAAGAATATCCAACTATAAAAAATTATTTTCATTCCCTGACAATGGCGTCAAAAATTGATGTGCACTAATACTCGTCGTCAAAAGCCGTGCCATAATTTCAAAAAATAACCGCACTCACTCACTAAAAAGATATTAAAAATACGTAGAGTGGTACGAACGAGTCTATCCCACGGAGAAGAAAAGTTCTTTTAAGCAAGTTAGAAAATCCTTATGTTTTGAAAACTAAATTTTGAGTGAGTTTAAACTAAAGGAAAGTAAAAGTGCATGAACTTGAGACTAAAAATAAGCCTATCTAAAGAATTTGGAGAAGAGAATTTGGAAGGAGATGAGAGAGAAAGAACTAGCAAAACACAATTGTAAAAGATGGAATTTTATTGCTAAGAAAAGATTACAATGTCTATGAAAGCTAACAATTACAACTTGAGTAAACTAAGGGAAAAAGGATGAAATAGAGCCAATATAGTAAAGAATAGCACCGCCGTCTCCGTGCCAAGCCTTTGATTGAATCATCTAGCCATGGTGGTAGACGCCACCTTTAAAGTACCGAAGAAGAATCTCTGCCTTGGGATGTGTGAAGAAAATAGAGGATGGGGAGATAGATATAAGCTGAGGAAAAAAATTAAAATAACAAAAAAAAAATATCTATGTGTGTGCGTGGGTGTGTTTTGAAAGAGGGTGAACAAAGAGATGAAGAGAGGGTACAGTGGGATTGAAAACACAGTAAAAATTAAATTAAAAATAGAACTTGAGAAGAAGTAGGATAGTTTTAAATCTAAGAAGAATTAGAAGATGTGGAAGAAGAGAAAGTTGGAGATCGGGGATGGACGAAGAAGATTGATGAAGAGTGTATAGGGAGAAGAAGATTGGAAAGGGGTGAAAATTGGAAAAAAAATAGAAAGGTGTTTGCGTGGATGAACAATAAAAGCCTAAAAACTAAACTTTGCAAAATATTGAATAACATGAAAACGAGAAAGAATTGGAGGAAGAGGAAGAAGAAGAAATTAAAGAGCACTTAAAAAAAAAGAGTTTGCAGAAGAAAGAAAATTAAAAAGACGAACAGAAGAGCATGAAAAATAGGCTAAGAAAAAGGCTTAGATGTGTAAGATTCTCGCTTGGTCTGCTCTGGGCATCTATTTATAGTGCATAGTAAATTCCCACGATCATGACCTTCTGGATTAGGCTTGAATCTAATTTCCCAACATCAAGGCTTGATCAACGTAGGTATCTTGTCACGTTTAGAGTCCTTTCCTCAAACAAGAGGAGATAGGTCCAAATATTGGAAGATAACTACGATCGGGGCGTTCCGTTTCCGTTTCTGTCTCACGCGAAAATGACGACTGGAGCGGTGGGCGCACATTCCTTTGTGCGACTGAATAGGCGGTCGCCCATTCTTCATTTCCCCTTTTTGATATTTTCCTTTTTTCCAAAAATCAAGGAATTGGCGACTCACCTAACAGGTGCTCATTCTTTTTCCATTTTTCTTGATTTTTACTTTCGATTTTCCCTACAATTGAATGAACGCCTACTTGGTCGGCCTCTCATTCTTCTCCAATGAATTAGCGCCCGAGTGGACGATCGTTCATTCCTCTCCTTTTTTTAGCTCTTTTCCTTTTTTTCTATTTTCATCAAATGAATGGGCGACTGTTTACTTGATCACACATTTTAATGAGCGCCCTTCCTTCAGCCGCAAATTCTTCTTTTTCATAAAAAATGCTTCAAAAATGGCGTTTGCTATAGTTGCCATTCATTATTAAATGGGCGCCCTTCTGCTTCGAAGCAAATTCCTGAGATTTTCATAAAATTTGAAATAATCAATATTCTTCGTTATAACAATTTTGCATTTTCTTAAATATTTTCACATTGCTATTTTAACTCAAATAACGATAAAATCATGCAAACTCAAATTAATGGTGAGAATGAGATTTTTGCCATATTAATGCACAACTATGCTCGTTAAATGCTCAAAAGTGATGAATGTGATGCAACTTCTGATATGCAATGCGACACTTATCAACAGCTAAGTCTCACAGCTTGCTACAAACTCGATGAGCCTCACAGCTTGCTACGCAGCTGAGCCTCACAACTTGCTATACCCGACCTCCAAACAGAGCATCGGAAGAACCTCATAGAAGCGGAAAACCAAAAATAAAAGCAAGGAAAGAAACATAGCAACGGTAGCTATGAAGAAAGCACAATGACTTGGATTTGATCCAGATGCCAAGGAACATCAAATCTACAATTAACTCCGACTACACACAAGAACTTCACAAGCTCTCTCTCTCTCTCTCTCTCTCTCTCTCTCTCTCTCTCTCTCTCTCTCTCTCTCTCTTTCTCTTCTTCTTCTCACAGACTATCTCACTCAAATCTCCTTCGAAGTGGGTTGCTCACCCTTCTCTCTTTTTCTCTTCTGCTCTTCAATGGCCGCCCTTTTCTTCTTGTAGCACCCTTCTTTTTGGAAAAGAAAAGCCCAATATATATAGAATAGGGGCTCCGGATAACATGATTCCTTCATTTTCACATTGGTCCACGTGTCAGGAGAGAGAATTATCTTCCGTTAAAAATGTGTCAAGAATATCTTGGATCACGTGCCAAATCATTGAGTGTCGAAGACACGTGACTTACTTTGAGTATCTCACGAGCTTGAACCTTTTCTACTCTGGCAACACATTTTTCAGCCTTAGCAACCTATTATTCACCCTTATTGTCCATTTGTCTACCTTAGGCAGCTATTTCTCACCATTGTTCGTGTACGCTGTCACCTTAGCTACGTTTCCTCTTTGCCTTAGCCGTCGTGTTAATCCATTTGTCACCATTACTGCCTATTTGTTACCCTTGTCCAACATATGTCACCCCTGTGAGTCTTTTGTTACTCGTGTGAAGCATTTGTCTACATTGACTGCTTTGACTCCAAGCTTGACTTCGTTCACTACGTTGCTTGACTATGTTGACTTTGACTAGGTCAACATGACTAGAAACTTGATTGCCTCAATGTGGCTAGTCTTGAGGTTCACTGGAGTTGACTTTGACTAAGTCAACTTTGACTGAAGTTGTTTGACTGCGTTGATCATGTTGACTCTGGACTTGAATCTGATTTGTCAGCCTTGCTCAACATTTGTTCTTTCTTTATTTGATGTTTTGTTTTTGACAGAGTCGACTCAATTTGAGCGTTGCTTCGACTCTTCTTCTTCAACCTTCTTCTTCTTAGCCTCTCCATTCATTTTTCACTCTTAATGAAGTATTTGTCAGCCTTAACTCCTATTTGTCACTATTGCATATATATTTGTCACCATTAATCCGTCGCCATAGATGCTTTTGCTCAAAATTGGCTCTGGTGTTCTGGCTACGTCGACGCTATTGGAGCATTGCGTCAACGCCATTCTGGATTTTCTTCTTGACAAGTTCTTTTCTCACATGCCCACCTATTTGTCACCTTTATCTAGCTATTTGTCACCATTAAGTAACTATTTATCTCCCATAGAGGCCTTTTTTCACTAATGCTGGGCACTTGTTCATTCGAACTCTTCCTTCGACAGCCTTGAAGTATTTGAACCATTTTTGCTTGAGGTTTAGCTTGGCTGCGTCAACGTCACCCATGTTAGCGTCGACTCCATCAACATGAAATCTTGTGCTTTAAAAATGCTTACAGCCTTATTGTCCATTATTCACCCATACCGAGCTATATGTCACCCCAACTGCTCATTTGTCACCACTACCTACCCATTTGTCACCCTTAATCGACTTCAGCCGTCGACATTGTGACTTTAGCTAACGGGTAGTTCTGGCTAACCTCGAGTCGACTCGAGGGCTGTTTGGAGTCGACTCCCCTTGATGAAACCTTCTTTTCTGCTGAAGCTATAGAACTCTGTAAGTTGGAGTCGACTTCAACCTCGACTCCTCTTGTTCAATTTTCTTCTTCTTTTATCTGACTACATCCTTTGAACTGTTTAAATCTTCATCCATCCTGTTCTTTTTCCAAATCAGAAACACACTTAAGGTTACACAATCAAAAACATGAGAACCTCATGCATGAATTTACATCAATTCTGTCTACACATTTGTCTAAATCAGAAACACACTTAAGGTGACACAATAAAAAACATGAGAACCTCATGCACGAATTTACATCAATTCTGTCTACACATTTGTCCAAATCAGAAACACACTTAAGGTGACACAATCAAAAAAATGAGAACCTCATACATTAATTTACATCAATTCTTTCTACACATTGGTTTTGACTATGCATGTATACAGTATCATCAAGAGCAGAACATGAAAAACCATGAAAAACTCATACATGACTCATAGTGATGACATCATCAAAACACAGGGACACAACACCGCGGAGGGTTCATACTCCTGAAATTGTGATGTAAATCACCCGCCCCTGCACGCGCACCAGACTATATGTAACGGGAAGATAACTCATGCTTGTATGGTTTAGAACGAAGAAACATAAAGAATAGGTATGAATTTAAGCCAAAGTTATCATCTTTTTGTTAGGGGTGCAGGGATGTCATGAAATAAGAAAACAGATTGTGCAGTCATGGGAAAATGTCAAATACTCCGTCTCCAGTGCATGAAATCAAGAGAAAAGAGAGGGATTTTACTCCTAGCACGTTGTTTAAGCCATCACTAGATAACCTACCTCTGGGGTTTCTCTTAGAGTTCAAATTTCTCTCTAGAAGTACGCTCTTGTTCCTGCGCGTCCTGTGTGGAACCAGCAACTTCCTGACCTTCTAACTCCTTAACCTCTTGACCTCCTGGCACGAAAGTTTGCAGAGGGTTAGAAGATATTAAGGGGAACAAAATTTTCTAAAGAACCAATGTGAAATACTAACACCTTACTTTGAACCACGCGAGCCAAAATTAGGGTTCGCGTAGATCGAATCTGGGCTCTATTTATAGGGAAAGACCTAGGGCTGAGGGTTAGATTGAATTAGGAGTCCTATATGGCATCAATCTGATCACCTGAGAGTCCTAGATGAGTCCCCATGCCAAATCACTTCGATCTATGGCGATTGGGATGGTATAAATCCAATTTTTCCATGCCTCTACAGATCCCGTTTTCGGAAGAAGGTAGCGGTCATCGCTTGACCGCCTTCATAATGTGGCGGTCTCGCGATAGACCGCCACTTGTTCGGGCGTCGAAATTTGAATTCTGCTCAAATTCTTCCTATAAATATCCCCTAATTATCTAATATAATTTGAAATTTATCCTATTACGTTTCTAGAGTTGGGTTTGGGCCTAAAAGCATTAGAATTGGGTTTATGGGCCTGGTTTAATTGGGCTTCACCATTTGGTTAATATAGGGCCTTCAAATTAATTTGATTTACCCCTAATTCATTAAATAGCCCTTTAATTTATTTTAATTAATTATTTATCCTATTTAATACTCGAAATATCTAAAAAAAGTTCCAGGGTGTTAGACAAGGGGCTTTGGGGTGAGGGGATCAGCTGGATGGCGAGGCGTGGAGGTTGGTTTGGGGCGAACTTGATAGAGGCAGAGGGGGTTGGGCGTGGGTAAGAGAAGGGAGATGCGGGACGGCCTGGGCTGTCATGCAGGTGTAGGGCACAGCCAGCAAGGGCTGCAGATGTGTAGGGGGGGTTGCAGGGCTGACGAAGATGGATGAGGGTCGCAACTGGGGTATACGAGGAGGAGAGGGAGAGGGCGAGCGGGTGTTGGTGTGGGGCAGAGCAGACCTTTGGCTGAAGGGGTGCGCTGGTGGGCAGCACACAGGGGGGAAACCTATTCAACTTAGTGATGTTCCCAGACTTGGACTACGAGCAGCAGCAACCGTGGAAGGTGCAACAGCAGCAGCGATGGAGTAGCAGCAGTAGCGAGGAATGGGCATGGCTGGGTGTCTCACCCAAGCCTAGGGCATCTCACCCATGGGGTGCCCGTCTCAGGCATAAGGAAGAAGAAGGGGGGCACAGCCTCCAAGGGAGTTCTCTCCATAAAAAACTGATTGTTCATTATCTTTAAAATCCAAATAAAAGAATATTTATATAAAAGGTAGAAAACCATAACCCTAATCTCCTTGGAATTCTCTTCCCATATTCCTCTCTCCTTGAGTTGCCTAATCAAAACATTTCCTAGAAGGGGGAAAGGGAGGAGGAGGGAAAGGAGGGGGGTGCCCAATTCAAATTCTTGATGGGCTAGGAAGGAAGGTGCCCACAGCTTGTGCCCATCCAAGGTTGAGGACGGCCAGCCCATGAAGCTCCAATGGGCTCTATGCAATCAAAATGGCTCAAATCAGCCTAGACTCAGTCCCTCCTAAGAACCAAGACCCATGTGGCCCACAAATGGCCTACAAAGACTCTATAACATGCCAAGTCAAGCCCATAACTCAAAAATGAGACTCCAAACTATCTCCTAGCCATAATGACGCTTGTGAAGCCTGTGTAGTATTGTGTGTCCTGCGTCGATGACTTGCCAATTCATGCAGGTCGCCAGCTCTGGTGTCATCAAAAATCCTCCCCGGGTGGGAGGAACTCAACCCCGTCGAGTAAGGGTCTCGGTCACTCTGATATCGCTCTAGCAGGTCTGGATCTATCCTTTGCAGCTCTGCTCGAGTGATCCACGTGTCATCGGACGTGGGCCGTCTTCTCCACTGCACTAGGTAGAACTAGTAGGCTCCACTCCTTGTAGTCATCACCTGCTCATCTAGTATGTGCTCTATCTACTCACGTTGCTTGGGGAATGAGGATAGAGGTGGACACTCAGGGGTGGGGTCACTCACAAGGGGTGGAGATGGCTCAAATGGCTCACTAGGTATCACCGCTAGGTCACTATAGGCAAACAAATCCAAAACATTAATAGTGGAGCTAATACCATAGTCCACTAGCAAATCCACAACATACACATTAGACCCTACTCGCTTTAACACTCGAAAAGGACCGGTACCGTGAGCCTGTAGCTTCTTCACGGCTCCATAGGGAAACCGTTTAGGTCTGACCATGATCATGACATAATCACCCTTCTGGAACTCACGTGGATGTCAATGTGCATTGGCTAACTCCTCATAACGAGCATTGTTGGCCTCTATGTGACGATGGATGCTAACAATCTGAATGGGCTTGGGAAACAGATTTCAGAAGGGGACATTGTCAGAAAAATTCTTAGGTAGCTATCCCCCGCTTGGCACCCTAAGGCCATAGTGATAGAAGAGTCTAGGGACCTGTCGAAAATGATAGTCACTGAACTGATAGGATCCCTATTGACCTACGAAATGAACTTCAAAAGGAATGGTGAAGGAAGTGATAAGAAGAGCAAGTACATTGCCCTCAAGGTGTCCACTAGTAAAGTTAGCAGCAGCAGTGGTAGAATCAGTGGGGAGTCTAACGGTTTGTCAGACCTTGATCAAGAGGAGCAGGCTATGCTCACTCGTTAGTTTCAAAAATTTCTGAGAACGAAGGGAAAAACATTCAGACCGAAAAGGGTCATACTCTTTTGGTAAGAAGTTTGATTCCAATAATGATAAAACCAGGAGCACTAAGAAGATTACATGTTATCACTGCAGGAAGACAAGACACATAAAAGGTGAATGTCTTGAGCTCCAGAAGAAGGCCTCCAAGGTGCAGAAGAAGAAACCTCAAGCTATGGTCTGCACGTGGAGTGATGAGGAGGAAGACCCTGAGGCCAGCTCTTCAGAGGAAGACGAAGAAGGAATATGCCTCATGGCCAAAAGTGACGAAGAGGTAACAAACATTTTTGAGAACTTTACAATTGATGATTGGGAAGATTCCTATGCCGAATTGCTAGCTAAGTTTAATGCTTTGAGTAAAGAGCATAGGATGGTAAAGAGAAAACTGAATGCTATCACTAAAGAATAGATCGAAACTAACAAAGAAAATCAAAAGGTCAAGGAAGAACTAGAAGAGATGAACTCTCTCAGGAGAGAAAATGATGACCTTAAGTCTGAAAACTAGGAAGTTCATAAACAGCTTGATGAACTTAAGTCAAAGCTTCAAGAGAGTCAAAGTGAAAACAACTTAATCATTGAGAAGAATGAAGCTATTAAGAAGGTGAATTCTGAACTCCAGAAAAACTGTGAAATATTGTAGAAAGAGCTGGAAGATAAACAAATAACTCTAGAAAAATTTGTTCAAGGAAAGTCAAATTTAGATACTATGTTGGGTGCTAGGGTTAACTTCAATAAGGAAGGATTGGGCTACAATCCGGCACAGAAAAGACCCTTTGAATTCAAAACTTTAACATTCTGTCCAGAAAAGGGAAAAGAAAAAATGGACACACCATCAAGCTCTAGTCATGATCAAAGTGTCCAGCAAACTGGGAATAAGTCAACAAGACATGTCCAACAACACTCTAAAACTGTTAAGAACTTAACTAGGCAAGCTCCCATGCTCGTTAATCAGAACAAGAGTGTTAACAGAACCAGGCAAATGACCCACAATAGAAATTCATATTATAATAAGAACATGGGTCAGTATAGAAGAAACTGGGGAAATCATGCTCATCCTCAGAGATTCTATCCTCAGGGACTCTTTAATAAGTATACCTCTCCTAGACAAGATGGATACAGGAGATATCTAGAGAATAAAAGGTCTGACAGCAAGAACAATTTCCACATCATTAGACCAAATGGACACAATGTTAATCGGAACTTCAACAAAAATGTCAACAACATGGGAAAGAAGAAAATCTTGGAACAACTTTGGATTCCAAAATGTTTGCTTAAAGAGTTGAACAATGTCTTTGGACCCAATCTTTCTTGGGTTCCAAAACACTCTACTTGATTTGTTACTTTGAAGGTTTGCCTAGCAGCCGACAACAACAAGTGGTATCTAGATAGCGGCTGCTCCAGGCACATGACAGGTGACCGATCCAAATTCAGCAAGCTGGAGATGAAGGTAGGGGGTCTGGTCAAGTTCGGAGGAAAGAATAGAGGTAAAATAGTTGGCATTGGAACAGTTGGTAAGTCTCCCACAACCTCTATTGAGAAAGTTCTTCTAGTGGAAGGTCTTCAACACAACTTGATCAGTATTAGTCAGCTATGTGACAAGGGTCACAGAGTTGTGTTTGATAATGATTCATGCAAAATTTTGGAAATAAATTCTGATAATGTGAAGTTTGTAGCCAATGGGATCAATAATGTCTACATTGTGGACTTAGATGATAAATCTGAGTTAAACCTTTGCTTATCTGCTGATTTGAAAATAATGCTTTTAGTTGGCATAGGCGTTTAGGTCATGCTAGCTACACTACCTTAAATAAATTGGTGAAATTTGATCTGGTTAAAGGTTTACCTAAAATAAAATTCAACTCAAATTTAAACATTTGTGATGCATGTGCTCTATGCAAATAAACTCGAAAGTCTTTTAAACTAAGATCTGAGCCATTGTCTTCTAGACCAATGGAACTCCTTCATATGTACCTCTTCAGTCCTACTAGAACTCAGAGTCTTAATGGCAGTAGGTTTGGTTATGTGATTATTGATGGCCATTCTAGATTTTCATGGATCTTTTTCTTAGCTAACAAGAATGATGCTTTTCAAAAGTTCAAACAGTTTTTCAATAAGGTTAAACAATAAGGAAAACATAAAATTTGTTCAATTCAATCTGACCATGGAGGTGAATTTGAAAACTCCATGTTTTCTGATCTTTGTGAAACTGAGGGACTAACGCACAAGTTTTCTTCTCCCAGGACACCGGAGCAGAATGGAATTGTGGAGAGAAGAAATCGAACCATTGTGGAAATGGCCCGAACTATGTTGATCGAGAGTCAGCTACCAAGGAAGTTTTGGGCAGAGGCGGTCAATACAACAACTTATACAATCAATAGGGCCATGGTAAGACCAGTTCACAAGAAAACTATTTATGAGCTATTGAAAGGTAAGAAACCAAACTTGGCTCATTTCAGGATTTTTGGTGCTAAATGTTTTATCCATAATAATGACAAGAAGGACCTAGATAAATTTGATGCTAAAAGCTGTCCTGGAATATTTTTAGGATACTCTGAAGTTTCTAGAGCATATGGGGTTTTTAACATTGTTGAACAAAAAATTGAAGAGCACATGACATTTTTGATGAAACAAAAGGTGCTACTAATATTGAAGATGATGACATGGATTCAAAGCATGATGGAGAATTCCTAGAAGATAAAGAAGAAAAGGAGATTCAGCCAAATGAAACACCAAATGATCCCAACCAGGTAAGGCCAGTTGAAACAAGTGAGTCTTCAATAAATGTTAGATTTCTAAAAGACCATCCTATCCAAAACATCATAGGAGATTTGAATGATCCCCCTAGGACAAGATCTCATTTTAGAAATGTTCAAAATCAAGACCTAATTGCCTTGGTCTCACATATTGAACCCAAATCAGTAGAAGAGGCCTTAAATGATCAATCATGGGTTAATGCTATGTGTGAGGAGTTAGGTCAGTTTGATAGAAATAATGTCTGGGAGTTAGTTCCAAGACCAGAAAACACAAATGTCATAGGAACTAAGTGGGTGTTTAAGAATCAAATGAATGAAGATGGAATTATTTCTAGAAATAAAGCCAGACTAGTAGCCAAGGGCTACTGTAAGGAATTTTGTGTTGATTTCGATGAATCATATGCACATGTTGCTAGGATGGAAGCTATTAAGATTTTACTGGCTTTCGCTTGCTCTAAAAATATAAAACTCCAAAAAATGGATGTCAAAAGTGCTTTTTAAATGGAGTTATCAAAAAAGAAGCTTTTATTGAACAAGCTCCCGGATTTTAATTTTCTCCTCAACCTAACCAAGTTTTTAGGTTGAATAAAGCCCTGTACGGTCTCAAGCAGGCTCCTTGAGCCTGGTATGAAAGGCTGACAGAATTTCTGATCAGCAAGGGCTACCACAGAGGTAAGGTGGATCAAACCTTATTTACCAAGAGTTTGAATAAAGACCTCATCATAGTTCAGGTATATGTAGATGACATTGTCTTCAGTTCAACAAATACTGAACTATGCAATGAGTTTTCTCAATTAATGTCTGTTGAGTTTGAGATGAGTTTGGTAGGTGAATTAAAGTATTTCCTTAGCTTGCAGGTACAGTAGCTGGAAGATGGATGCTTTATCAACCAGACCAAATATACATTGGACATCCTCAAGAGGTTTGGCATGATCAATCTGAAGCACATCACAACACCAATGGGCACCAACACATCTTTGGATGCAGACGAATTGGGTAAAAAGTTGATGCAAAGCTATACAAAGGTATGATTGGATCTTTGCTCTACTTAACTGCCTCGAGACCTGATATACAATTCAGTGTAAGAATGTGTGCTAGGTATCAATCTAGACCCACTGAATTACACTTATCAACTGTAAAAAGAATTTTTAGATACTTATCTGCTACACACACTCTAGGCTTATGGTTTCCTGCATCACACACATTAGATCTTGTTGCATATATAGATGCTGATTATGCTGGGTGTAAATTAGATAGAAAAAACACTAGTGGCCATTATGAATTTCTAGGTTGGTGTTTAGTTTCTTGGGGTTCCAAGAAGCAACACTCTGTGGCCCTCTCTATTGCAGAGGCTGAGTACGTAGCTGCAGGGAGTTGTGGTACACAAGTCATTTGGATCAAACATCAACTTCAAGACTACCAAGTAGACCTGGGTGCACACCTATATATTGTGACAATACTAGTGCCATCAATTTAGCGAAGAATCCTATTTTGCATTCTCGAACCAAACATATAGAAATAAGACATCATTTTATTAGGGATGAGGTTTCCAAAGGAACATTTGAATTAATCCATGTAGGCACTACAAACCAAATAGCTGACATCTTCACTAAGCCACTGGATAATGAAAAATTTACATCCTTGAGGAGAGAGTTAAATATCTTTAAATCTTAGCTCCATGAATAAAATACCTCAGGTTTTTGGTTCCAACATTCACACTATGTGTTTGTCATGAATAAAATGCCTTGCTTCCATGAATAACATGTCCTTCTTCTATGTCCTTAACCACTCTGCATGAGTATGTCTGCATATTATGTCATACTGAGGGGGAGTTCTATCTTTATGCGAGCTGATAAGTTGAGGGGTCCATGAGATTGCATATTCTGCATGAGTCATACCTGAATATCAATTCATTAAGTAAGGGGGGGGGTTGTTTCTGTGAAGGAGTGTTTGTCTTAAAATTTCTTGCATTCTGTGAGGGGGAGCTAGTGAGTGTGTGAAGGTTGACTGATTCAGAAGCATTTGAGAGATGTATGTTACAATTATTTATTATAAAAGATTTAATACAATTCACTCACAGCAAGTAGAATCCCATACTTATCTTAAATCCTTAAGTCTGAACAACTAAAGCTCAGCTGGAATCTTCCATCTAGTAACTTAGCAGAGACTTGGATAAGATGTTCGAAGTATATCTTCTTACATAATTCATGGTCGTGGAACAAGCTAAACTTTTATGTCATGAAATCTGCTAAAAACTTGAAACCTAGACTTCAAGGAACACATCCTTTAAGAATCAGTGCTTCAGGCAGGTATTGTTCTCAAACATTTCATATCAAAAATATAAAGGGATAAAAATAAAATTATCTGCTCAGAGCAATGGTTTGATTACTGAGAAACAGGGAATTTCATCAAAAAGAAATGAAAATCTTCTCCAGTCATGAGGTGTCAGATTATCTATGTTTAGAGGTGCAAAAATTGTTGTGATCATGACAAAGCAATGGTAATAAAGTGGTGAGTAACTAGGGAGTCTGGCCTCTGATCAAGGTGTCTCCTCATGTAAAAAGCCACAGTTACTAACTCTATTCTCTAAAAAGAGGTAATAAGGTCTTCACATTGAGTAACTGGGGAGTCCGGCCTCTGATCAAGGTGTCTCCTTAATGTCAAAAATGTGACATACCGAGTTACCTATTGATCTCTATTCTACTCTTTCAAGGAAAAAATATATGTTTCAGTCAAAACCCTAAATGTTGTTACTAGTTATGGACTGTTTGTCCTCAATACCTCACGAACATTTTACTGAGGATCAGTCCCTTGCAGTCTAATTAGTGTTGTTTTGCTCTGCTCTCTCTTGACATATTTGTTCACTCTTGCTTCCTCATCATATCCTCTGTACGCAGATAAGCTTCACTTTCTCTTCCAGGTCTTTCATGATTACTTGATCTAAAGAATCTACACTTGTTTTAGTATCCTACTTAATCTTTTATGATATCTTCATGGATCATTCTCTCTGTGAAAATGCTGTATTTTTTTCTCTCACCTATTCAACAACTGCACATCTCTTTCATCCCCTTTTGATGATGTCAAAGGGGGAGAGACTGGAGGGAGAGTGTTGGGGAGAGTGTTTTGCATTTGAGGGGGAGAGTCAGAAGGAGGAGACTCAAATGGTGGGGAGAGTGTTTTTGCATTGGCATGATTTAGTGTGTGTATTGCTTGATCACCCTATCTTGATTGCATTGACATAATTTGACTCATAGTGTTGCCATCATAAAAAAGGGGGAGACTGTTGCACTCTTACGGTTTTGATGATGTCATACATTATAAGTCAATCTTGATAGTTCATCAAACTACATTTCTTTTATTCATTCTTGTATACTGCACCCTCTAGTTTTACTCTAAAAGTCCGTGCATACTTAGTTTATTCTGAAGTTGAGTCCATGCATATTTTACGTATGTAGGACCGAACTCGGTGCAATCATCATCGCTGCATACATATCTGTGCTATGCTACATCTCTGCTGAATAGGGTCTGTGCATGCAAGCATTAAGTCGGTGCAACCTTAGTTGCTGCACACGACCAAGTCTGTTTATGCGTTTTCAAGTCTGTGCATTCACTCATTGAGTCAGTGCAACTGTCGCATGGCGCAAACAAGTCTGTGTAGTTTATCTCTTGGTCATTGATGGGAATCGACGCCGAGCACTGACTTTTTATTTTACATTTGAGTCCTTTTACTTACTTTTATATCCTTGGGAAAGTATATGTGCAATTGTAAGGCTTTATAAGCCAATGTGTCATTCCCTTGGATTGTTTGGATTTTTGTGCAAAATGTCAGTAGGTCCAGCAAGGGGGCCCTCACTCCTTTCCCATTGGTCCACCTAAGTCATAGGGGTCCATGTGGGGTTGGTCAAAGTCCTAGGTGGGCTTTTAGATGGTTTGACATTCAAAGGGGACAAAGGGGTTTAAAAGTCCAAGATGCCTTCCTTCCTTTCAAAGGAGTGTCCCCTCCATATGTAATTTATATATTTTGGGTTTTTGACCACATGGGGGAAGAAAATGGCCTCTTTCCCACGAAATTCCCAGCCCCCCACCCCTTTCCATTCTCTGTATAAGCCTATGTATAGTGTCATTAGAGATTTAATGAAGAATTAAGCATTTTTGTCAAGAGCAAGCCCAAGGGGCACCCCTTGTGTCTCTCCTCTCCCCCTTGCAGCAGTGATTGCTACCCATTCTAGGGTGTGAAGCCCTCATCTTGGTGTGACTCCAAGATCTCCAACCTCTGCTAGATGCGACTTCCGGTCGCCGCCTTCCGTTCGTGCCGCCAACGCGCCGCCAACGCCATCGTCGGAGTTCTATCTTCATCAGGATAGAACCTCACCTCCGGATTTTTTTTCTTTTCTTCTTGTTGTCTGATCGAGCCCTAATTATGAGGGTTTGGTCTTTCCATCTCCCTTAACCTCCAGCTCAAATTTCGTGTCATTTGGAAGTCATTAGGTATTTTCTCATATTTTTTTTGTCCTCTCAGTAATCTACCCTTTTACAGATCTACGGGACAGAGTCACCTTGTCGCATTTTCCCCACCCCCTTAAAAATTTTCCAAAACTCCCCAAAAATTACTCAGTGTTCCACACATATATCCCTTTCAACCATAATTTTCGTGTAGTCTAGAAAATTCATTTCACCCTCGGTCAAAGGTCAGTTTCCGGCAGATCCCTTGCTGCCCTATGTGTCTGTCAGTCCGAGTCAGAAAAAGAAACAGTCATATAGTCATTTTCATTTTCAATCCGTCCACTGGATGGAGCTGTCAAAATTATATGTTGTAGATCTATGAGTGCTCTTTCCAATGGTACTAGCCACGCCTCGATCGGCCTCCGGATCTGAGCGTCGTAATTCTTGCAGCTGAGGCGTGCAGATCTGTTCCCTGTGCAGGTCCGAAGCTACAGTCCAGAAGATATTCAGAAATAAATATCAAAAATCAACTTCAGGAGCCACCCTTTCAGGGAATCGTTCAGGGACGCCCTGCCATCATCCCAGCCAAGCGGCGCCTCCAGAAGATCTCAGGAAGGCAACGTTCCTTTGGAAACCATTGCTTGCTGTCCAGTGAGTCAGCAATCGAGTTGGCGCAGTACCGAGTTGGAATAGTGTCGAGTCGGACCAGCAGGCCGAGCTCGTGCCGTACGCACCTCCAGATTGCTTCCCGTCAACCTAGGGTCGGTCCTCCCGGGCCCCACTTGTAGCCCTTTACCTCCCTGCGTGGAGTGGGCAATAGATTTCACTGTTGTAACTAAATTTTACTGTTGTTACCCGGAGTTACCGTAACTGGCCGGGATCGTCTTCCCCACGCGCG
This sequence comes from Amorphophallus konjac, assembly GCA_022559845.1. NCBI lineage: Eukaryota > Viridiplantae > Streptophyta > Magnoliopsida > Alismatales > Araceae > Amorphophallus > Amorphophallus konjac. Next base: position 203,887,296 of record CM040122.1, read on the forward strand.
GAGCGTGGAGGTACACTCGTCCCCGCTCTTTATCACATTTTGCTTATCTCGTATATCTTTGAATGCCGCTGCGAGTGTAGGTTTCTAGCTCGATATATATTGTTATCACCGCTGTGAGAGTGAGTGAGTGTACCGTCCCGTGACTCAACCCGAGTTAACGCAGAAAAGGCCGATACCCCAGACTCACGGCTGGTTTCTCAACCGCGCCCAATCCCACGTTTCCCTCGCATAGGGGCGATCGCGAGCTAGAGTCCCATGTCGCGTGTCCGTCCCGCATCAATTTGGTATCAGAGCCAGGTTGAGTCTAGGGTAGTATTTGGTCAAAAACAAAAAAAAGTGTCATTTACATCTAGTCATCGTCTAAGTTGGTCTAAGGTTGCATCCGCATACCATTGTTCGGTATATAAAAAGGTGTTGTCCGAACGTTAGGCTACGCCTATCGGGAAGGCCGCACACTTGCGCGAGTGATCTTCGGATCGATTAACTCCGCCACGTACTGAGTCTTGGTTTAAGTCTAGGGTCTTTAGTGTGCATTAGTTAGTGCATTCTCACTTTGCATTAGTTAGGGTCGTGTCTAGTGTTTGTCACCAACTGTTGGCATGTCCATTCACTAGCGTCCCCGTGTCCCATGGATGACCAAGGGGCCGCATCTTCTGCATGGTGGCGATACTATCTAAAATGGAAGGACCACCTGGACCACCCCAAAAGGCCCATAGCCCGGGACTTCTATGGCTCCGAAAACCCGAGTGACTACTTAGAGTGGGAAGCCGTTATGGACGACTACTTTGAGTGTTACCTTATGTCCGGCCCTGCGGAAGTCAACTTTGCCAAAAGGTGACTTTTTTATGAAGCCGTCGAAACATGGAGGGACATCAATTATTTTCGGGAGGATAGGAGACTAAGGCCCATCGAGTCATGGTGGGATATGAAGAGAGCGCTTAGGAGGGTCTACCTTCCCCGTCCACCTACCTCCAACCACGGGGGTCATACCACTAGCCAACCCCACCAACTCACCCACAATCAAGTGGGCCACACTTCCAACCAACCCCGCCCCTTCACCTCCATCCAAGCCCACCAAAGCAACCCCAATCAAGTGGCCCTCCTTGTCGCCTCCAACCAACCACCCCTTGGCATCTCCATGCAATCCCACCCAATCGCCTCCAACCAAGTGGAAGCCCCACTTATAGTCGAGTCTAGGTCCGCATCCGGGCCGAGAGATGAGGAGCGAGTCCACCCCGAGGCCCCTACTCCAACCCGTACCTTAGATGAAATCAAGAAAATGCTTTCGGATTGGTTGGAAAGGATAGAAAGGACACATGCTCCTTCACTACCAGTGAGTGCTCCATTGCCACTTTCTACTTCCGAACTTTATTCGGAACCCTCTTATTTGGAGCCACCCAAGCCCGAGCCACCCGTGTTTATAACGGGTACACTTTTCATAGGCGAGCCACTTCTTAGTTGGCTCAAGGATGGCTTGATCCCGCCTCCTTACCCATCCATGGACCCCACCCTACCATTAGTGCCGGTCAACTCATTCCATATCACATTCCGATCTAGTCACCATGTTGACACATTGGATGACCTTGTTATGGGATTAGATTCATAATGGCAGTTGACGCACTCCTTGGCCCGAAGCTTTGACCAACTTACTAGTCGTAGCTTCACCCATCTGGCCATAGGGTCCATTACCTCCATATGCACCGTGGGCTGTGTCACTACGGAGATCCTCTTATTCCTCCCCATGCCGACCGAACCCGACTTCATACCCTTTTGCCCGAGGGAGGAACCATACATCCTACACATGATCACCATCCCACCTACAATGCATGAAGGTGACTATCCACACCTTCAAGACTTCTACATCGGGGACCGTGACTTGTGGGAACCAACCACAAGGGGTCATACCTTCTTTGATCCCTTTGACCCATTCCCTAGTGGACCCCGTAACCCACCATATATACTTCACTTCTTTGAGGGAGTCCACTACCACACCCCTTCCCCACGGGATGGGCCATCTATGCCCACCAAGCCCGATCCACCTACATTTGGCCCTCCTAGCCCTCCCAAGTCTCCCAAATCCCATAGGCAGCCGCATGCTAGGGACAAAGTAGGGTGTCTAGGAGTCCCACTTTCCACCAACCACCGGTTGCCACTAGTGTATGCATGGCACATGTTCGGGTGTCCTGGTCCACCATCTCCTATGCGTAGGTCAGACTAACATTAGGTTTGTTTAGGGTCTTTGTGGGTCCTTGTTTCGTACCGGTTGTCTTTCGAGTGCATGTGCATACATCGAGTCGAGTCGTTTTGTATGCTCGCGTTGTTAGTCCCTTTCGAGTATGAGACTTGTCGGACTATTGGGATCGGTTCTACTTCATATAGGATCTAGTCACATAAGGGACAAGCGGTGATTCCTAGTGAGTCTTCGAGCTGCCTTCCCTCCTTTGAGAGTGACCCCACCCCGGAGTGTCCACCTCTAGTCTCATTCCCATGGCAGCGTGTGCATATCGAATCTATACGGGATGAGCAGGTGTCGATTACTTAGAGTGGAGCGTACTCCGCGCCTCATGGTACAATGACGGATCCGTCGGAGCTACTCAAGCAGCCGCACCCCTTACTCGATGGGGTCAAGTTCTTCCCTCCCGGGGAGAGTTGATGAGAATCGATGCAGAGCACTGACTTTTTATTTTACATTTGAGTCCTTTTATTTACTTTTATATCCTTGGGAAAGTATATGTGCAATTGTAAGGCTTTATAAGCCAATGTGTCATTCCCTTGGATTGTTTAGGTTTTTGTGCAAAATATCAGTAGGTCCAGCAAGGGGGCCCTCACTCCTTTCCCATTGGTCCACCTAAGTCATAGGGGTCCATGTGGGGCTGGTCAAAGTCCTAGGTGGGCTTTTAGATGGTTTGACATTCAAAGGGGACAAAGGGGTTTAAAAGTCCAAGATGTCTTCCTTCCTTTCAAAGGAGTGTCCCCTCCATATGTAATTTATTTATTTTGAGTTTTTGACCACATGGGGGAAGAAAATGGCCTCTTTCCCACGAAATTCCCAGCCCCCCACCCCTTGCCATTCTCTATATAAGCCTATGTATAGTGTCATTAGAGATTTAATGAAGAATTAAGCATTTTTGTCAAGAGCAAGCCCAAGGGGCACCCCTTGTGTCTCTCCTCTCCCCCTTGCAGCAGTGATTGCTACCCATTCTAGGGTGTGAAGCCCTCATCTTGGTGTGACTCCAAGATCTCCAACCTCTGCTGGATGCGACTTCCGGTCGCCGCCTTCCGTTCGTGCCGCCAACGCGCCGCCACCGCCATCGTCGGAGTTCTATCTCCATCAGGATAGAACCTCACCTCCGGATTTTTTTTCTTTTCTTCTTGTTGTCTGATCGAGCCCTAATTATGAGGGTTTGGTCTTTCCATCTCCCTTAACCTCCAGTTCAAATTCGTGTCATTTGGAAGTCATTAGGTATTTTCCCATATTTTTTTTGTCCTCTCAGTAATCTGCCCTTTTGCAGATCTACGGGACAGAGTCACCTTGTCGCATTTTCCCCACCCCCTTAAAAATTTTCCAAAACTCCCCAAAAATTTCTCAGTGTTCCACACATATATCCCTTTCAACCATAATTTTTGTGTAGTCTAGAAAATTCATTTCACCCTCGGTCAAAGGTCAGTTTCAGGTAGATCCCTTGCTGCCCTATGTGTCTGTCAGTCCGAGTCAGAAAAAGAAACAGTCATATAGTCATTTTCATTTTCAATTCGTCCACTGGATGGAGCTGTCAAAATTATATGTTGTAGATCTATGAGTGCTCTTTCCAATGGTACCAGCCACGCCTCGATCGGCCTCTGGATCTGAGCGTCGTAATTCTTGCAACTGAGGCGTGCAGATCTGTTCCCTGTGCAGGTCCGAAGTTACAGTCCAGAAGATATTCAGAAATAAATATCAAAAATCAACTTCAGGAGCCACCCTTTCAGGGAATCGTTCAGGGACGCCCTGCCATCATCCCAGCCAAGCGGCGCCTCCAGAAGATCTCAGGAAGGCAACGTTCCTTTGGAAACCATTGCTTGCTGTCCAGTGAGTCAGCAACCGAGTTGGCGCAGTACCGAGTTGGAATAGTGCCGAGTCGGACCAGCAGGCCGAGCTCGTGCCGTACGCACCTCCAGATTGCTGCCCGTCAACCTAGGGTCGGTCCTCCCGGGCCCCACTTGTAGCCCTTTACCTCCCTGCGTGGAGTGGGCAATAGATTTCACTGTTGTAACTAAATTTTACTGTTGTTACCCGGAGTTACCGTAACTGGCCGGGATCGTCTTCCCCACGCCCGGAGCGTGGAGGTACACTCGTCCCCGCTCTTTATCGCATTTTGCTTATCTCGTATATCTTTGAATGCCGCTGCGAGTGTAGGTTTCTAGCTCGATATATATTGTTATCACCGCTGTGAGAGTGAGTGAGTGTACCGTCCCGTGACTCAACCCGAGTTAACGGAGAAAAGGCCGATACCCAAGACTCACGGCTGGTTTCTCAACCGCGCCCAGTCCCACGTTTCCCTCGCATAGGGGCGATCGCGAGCTAGAGTCCCATGTCGCGTGTCCGTCCCACATCAATTTGGTATCAGTGCCAGGTTGAGTCTAGGGTAGTATTTGGTCAAAAATAAAAAAAAGTGTCATTTACATCTAGTCATCGTCTAAGTCGGTCTAAGGTTGCATCCGCATACCATTGTTCGGTATATAAAAAGGTGTTATCCGAATGTTAGGCTACGCCTATCGGGAAGGCCGCACACTTGCGCGAGTGATCTTCGGATCGATTAACTCTGCCACGTACTAAGTCTTGGTTTAAGTCTAGGGTCCTTAGTGTGCATTAGTTAGTGCATTCTCACTTTGCATTAGTTAGGGTCGTGTCTAGTGTTTGTCACCAACTGTTGGCATGTCCATTCACTAGCGTCCCCATGTCCCATGGATGACCAAGGGGCCGCATCTTCTGCATGGTGGCGATACTATCTAAAATGGAAGGACAACCTAGACCACCCCAAAAGGCCCATAGCCCGGGACTTCTATGGCTCCGAAAACCCGAGTGACTACTTAGAGTGGGAAGCCGTTATGGACGACTACTTTGAGTGTTACCTTATGTCCGGTCCTGCGCAAGTCAACTTTGCCAAAAGGTGACTTTTTTATGAAGCCGCCGAAACATGGAGGGACATCAAAAATTTTCGGGAGGATAGGAGACTAAGGCCCATCGAGTCATGGTGGGATATGAAGAGAGCGCTTAGGAGGGTCTACCTTCCCCGTCCACCTACCTCCAACCACGGGGGTCATACCACTAGCCAACCCCACCAACTCACCCACAATCAAGTGGGCCACACTTCCAACCAACCCCGCCCCTTCACCTCCATCCAAGCCCACCAAAGCAACCCCAATCAAGTGGCCCTCCTTGTCGCCTCCAACCAACCACCCCTTGGCATCTCCGTCCAATCCCACCCAATCGCCTCCAACCAAGTGGAAGCCCCACTTATAGTCGAGTCTAGGTCCGCATCCGGGCCGAGAGATGAGGAGCGAGTCCACCCCGAGGCCCCTACTCCAACCCGTACCTTAGATGAAATCAAGAAAATGCTTTCGGATTGGTTGGAAAGGATAGAAAGGACACATGCTCCTTCACCACCAGTGAGTGCTCCATTGCCACTTTCTACTTCCGAACTTTATTCGGAACCCTCTTATTTGGAGCCACCCAAGCCCGAGCCACCCGTGTTTATAACGGGTACACTTTTCATAGGCGAGCCACTTCTTAGTTGGCTCAAGGATGGCTTGATCCCGCCTCCTTACCCATCCATGGACCCCACCCTACCATTAGTGCCGGTCAACTCATTCCATATCACATTCCGATCTAGTCACCATGTTGACACATTGGATGACCTTGTTATGGGATTAGATTCACAATGGCAGTTGACGCACTCCTTGGCCCGAAGCTTTGACCAACTTACTAGTCGTAGCTTCACCCATCTGGCCATAGGGTCCATTACCTCCATATGCACCGTGGGCTGTGTCACTACGGAGATCCTCTTATTCCTCCCCATGCCGGCCGAACCCGACTTCATACCGTTTTGCCCGAGGGAGGAACCATACATCCTACACATGATCACCATCCCACCTACAATGCATGAAGGTGACTATCCACACCTTCAAGACTTCTACACCGGGGACCGTGACTTGTGGGAACCCACCACAAGGGGTCATACCTTCTTTGATCCCTTTGACCCATTCCCTAGTGGACCCCGTAACCCACCATATATACTTCACTTCTTTGAGGAAGTCCACTACCACACCCCTTCCCCACGGGATGGGCCATCTATGCCCACCAAGCCCGATCCACCTACATTTGGCCCTCCTAGCCCTCCCAAGTCTCCCAAATCCCATAGGCAGCCGCATGCTAGGGACAAAGTAGGGTGTCTAGGAGTCCCACTTTCCACCAACCACCGGTTGCCACTAGTGTATGCATGGCACATGTTCGGGTGTCCTGGTCCACCATCGCCTATGCGTAGGTCAGACTAACATTAGGTTTGTTTAGGGTCTTTGTGGGTCCTTGTTTCGTACCGGTTGTCTTTCGAGTGCATGTGCATACATCGAGTCGAGTCGTTTTGTATGCTCGCGTTGTTAGTCCCTTTCGAGTATGAGACTTGTCGGACTATTGGGATCGGTTCTACTTCATATAGGATCTAGTCACATAAGGGACAAGCGGTGATTCCTAGTGAGTCTTCGAGCTGCCTTCCCTCCTTTGAGAGTGACCCCACCCCGGAGTGTCCACCTCTAGTCTCATTCCCATGGCAGCGTGTGCATATCGAATCTATACGGGATGAGCAGGTGTCGATTACTTGGAGTGGAGCGTACTCCGCGCCTCATGGTACAATGACGGATCCGTCGGAGCTACTCAAGCAGCCGCACCCCTTACTCGATGGGGTCAAGTTCTTCCCTCCCGGGGAGAGTTGATGGGAATCGATGCCGAGCACTGACTTTTTATTTTACATTTGAGTCCTTTTATTTACTTTTATATCCTTGGAAAAACATATGTGCAATTATAAGGCTTTATAAGCCAATGTGTCATTCCCTTGGATTGTTTGGATTTTTGTGCAAAATATCAGTAGGTCCAGCAAGGGGGCCCTCACTCCTTTCCCACTGGTCCACCTAAGTCATAGGGGTCCATGTGGGGCTGGTCAAAGTCCTAGGTGGGCTTCTAGATGGTTTGACATTCAAAGGGGACAAAGGGGTTTAAAAGTCCAAGATGCCTTCCTTCCTTTCAAAGGAGTGTCCCCTCCATATGTAATTTATTTATTTTGGATTTTTTACCACATGGGGGAAAAATGGCCTCTTTCCCACGAAATTCCCAGCCCCCACCCCTTGCCATTCTCTATATAAGCCTATGTATAGTGTCATTAGAGATTTAATGAAGAATTAAGCATTTTTGCCAAGAGCAAGCCCAAGGGGCACCCCTTGTGTCTCTCCTCTCCCCCTTGCAACAGTGTTTGTTGCACATTCTAGGGTGTGAAGCCCTCATCTTGGTGTGACTCCAAGATCTCCAACCTCTGCTGGATGCGACTTCCGGCTGCCGCCTTCCGTTCGTGTCCCCAACGCGCCGCCACCGCCATCGTCGGAGTTCTGTCTCCATCAGGACAGAACCTCACCTCATGATTTTTATCTTTTCTTCTTGTTGTTTTATAGAGCCCTAATTTTGAGGGTTTGTTCTGTCCATCTCCCTTAACCTCCAGTTATAATTTCGTGTCATTTGGAAGTCATTAGGTATTTTTCTCATATTTTTGTTTGTCCTCTTAGTAATCTGCCCTTTTGCAGATCTACGGGACAGAGTCACCCTCGGTCAAAGGTCAGTTTCAGGCAGATCCCTTGCTGTCCTGTGTGCCTGTCAATCCGAGTCAGAAAAAGAAACAGTCATATAGTCATTTTCATTTTCAATCCGTCCACTGGATGGAGCTGTCAAAATTATATGTTGTAGATCTATGAGTGCTCTTTCCAACGGTACCAGCCACGCCTCGATCGGCCTCCGGATCTGAGCGTCGTAATTCTTGCAGCTGAGGCGTGCAGATCTATTCACTGTGCAGGTCCGAAGTTACAGTCCAGAAGATATTCAGAAATAAATATCAAAAATCAACTTCAGGAGCTGCCCCTTCAGGGAGTCGTTCAGGGACGCCCTGCCATCATCCCAGCCAAGCGGCGCCTCCAGAAGATCTCAGGAAGGCGACGTTCCTTTGGAAACCATTGCTTGTTGTCCAGTGAGTCAACAACCGAGTTGGCGCAGCACCGAGTTGGAATAGTGCCAAGTCGGACCAGCAGGCCGAGTTCGTGCCATACGCACCTCCAGATTGCTGCCCGTCAACCCAGGGTCGGTCCTCCCGGGCCCCACTTGTAGCCCTTTACCTCCCTGCGTGGAGTGGGCAATAGATTTCACTGTTGTAACTAAATTTTACTATTGTTACTGGGAGTTGCCGCAACTGGCCGGGATCGTCTTCCCCACGCCCGGAGCGTGGAGATACACTCGTCCCCGCTCTTTATCGCATTTTGCTTATCTCGTATATCTTTGAATGCCGCTGCGAGTGTAGGTTTCTAGCTCGATATATATTGTTATCACCGCTGCGAGAGTGAGTGAGTGTACCGTCCCGTGACTCAACCCGAGTTAACGCAGAAAAGGCCGATACCCGAGACTCACGGCCGGTTTCTCAACCGCGCCTGGTCCCACGTTTCCCTCGCATAGGGGTGATCGCGAGCTAGAGTCCCAGGTCGCGTGTCCATCCCGCATCAGTCATTCATCAAGTCGGTGCATATGTCCACTAGACCGCATTGCAGGTCTATGCATATGCCGCTTTGCTTCAGCAAACCAAGTCTGTGCATTGATGTTTGGCAGTAAAGCTTAGGCTGTGCATACTTCCTTGTTAAGTCCGTGCACAAGAGGTTATAGGTCAAACCTCAACGCCGGTTTTGGCACGCACAAGTCTTTGCATATCACTGTAGAGGTCGGTGCAAATCTATCTCAGCCGAGTTAGAGTCAGTGCATGTTCTGTCCAAGCAGCACCCTAGTCGGTGCACATGTGGTAGAAGATTAGTAAAAGTCAGTGCACATCCTTCATTGTGCTAAACAGCGCTCGTGCATGTCTTGCAATACAATACGTAAAGTCTGTGCATGCCCTTGGTCAGTGTAGCTTCCACTAATATTTTTCTCTTGCTTGATAGGCTTGTCACCTGATCGGGTATGTGTTGGGCAAACCCAAAACCAGTGGGGTTGCTCCACGTGGAAGTCAAAGTACCAGGTTTAAGGGCTCGTGATCCAAGGCATCGAAAAGAACGGATGATCCTGACACGTGGAACCAAAAAGGGATCAGATCTGAGAGAAGAAATGGGTGGGAATCGTGTTGGCCACGCGCTCTCACCTGGATATAAAAGGAGGCTGAAGACAACAAGAGGAAGCTGCTGAAGATTGAAAGAGAGAGAGCATCTGCAGCCACTGAGTGTAGAAGAATTTCCCTATTCGAGAGAAGAGCCTGAAGTGTTTGAGTGATCCTTGTTGGGTTTTAGAGCTTGAAAGATTGCTTCTCTGGAAGCTATATTTTCATTGTTTTGAGTAATTGTTTTCTTATCATCTTTTCATTTTTGAGTTGTTTCACACATTTCTCCTTACTGCTTTGTTACCCTCTAAGTGTTTTTAGAGGAAGGGAGATTGGTTCTCCAGTTGCGAGTGAAAGCATTTCACTTGTGGGTGCCCTCTGGTTTGGAGGAAGGGAGGTTGGTCCTCCAGTTCTGATCTTGCTGGGGCAAGTTCAAGATCAGATCCTGTAGGTCGCAGGATCAATGTTGAGGGATTTGTTCCCTTGTGGCAAGCTGTAAGGCAGCGGATGTCAGCAGACTGAGTCTGTAGTGTTTTTTCATTGCTTAGTGCAAGGAAGCCTTACTCTGTGGAGTAAGGGGTGGACGTAGATTGTTGATCGCAATCGAACCACCTTAAAAAACTCTCTGTCTCCTCTGTGTGGTTTGTCTGTCTGATCTCTCTTTGCATCTTAAGCTCTTAAGCTATTCGTTCACAGTTCCAAATCAACCTCTTCTCATTAAGCTCTTGTTGGATTGTCTACTCCGTGGGCTGTTCAGGAAGACTCCTTACTACGTCTGAATTTTCATCTCTTTGAATTGAAATTGGTTTAAATTTCTACGTGATCTATTCATCCCCCCCTTCTATCTCACGTTCCGCGTGCTATCAATGTAGGCCCGGAGTTTCTCCCCCTTATGCCTGTTTTAGTGCCAGTAGCCTCGCTACTGACCTTGGAGGGTCGCTACCGGCGAAGCTATCCTTGAATACTAGTCAGAACTACCTGAAGTCGTGAATGCTACAGGGGATGAGTGCTCGGAACCAGGCTTGAGCACCTTGGACCAAGGTGGTCACGAACGCTCTGCATTTGACACCGTCGGAGGCCCTGTGCAAAGTCATCAGGGCGTCGAAGCTATCATAGTGGTCGGTCGGGTCCCCATGGCCATCCTACGACTTGAAGGTAGGCAGTAGGATTCTGGGGGAGATCTCGACCTTCAAGATGTGGTCGGAGAATGGGGATTGCTCCTCATCATCCTTGGTGGAGGTTTTCTGTAGGGCGCGCAGGGCATGCTCTTGCTCCGCAAATCACCGCTCGAAATCTCGCAACTAGAGGGATAACTCTGGTTGCCGCTGGATCGAGGGGCTGTGGGGGCGTCCCAGCGGGCTGCCGCGTCGTCCCTCGGGGGGATCAGTCTCCGATCACCGCTGGCGTGTCCTGACTTTTTCTGTCCTCGAAGTGGAGGAGGCTTCTTATTCTGGAGGGGGGGCGTGCGAAGGACCCCCTGACCTGTTGTGTATAAGCCATCGCCCCCGAAGGGTGAAACGGCCTCCAACCGTGTGTTGGGAAGCTTCCCCACGGGGAGGGCTTTCCTGTGGGAGTCGTGACTTCCTTCCCTGGCCGCCTAGGTCCTCATTAGCTCTACGAGGATATCCATTTTAGCGTTGAGGGTTTGTAGAGTGTCAGGACTCCCGGTAGGGGGTTGCGCCTCCGCGAGTGGGGCAGGTAGCTCGTCGGCTGGGTTTTTGTCCTCGATGGGGGGGTTCTCCGTGGGGTGGGAGAGCGCAGGTTCTCCGTCCGCCGCTACAGTCTTTCCTCTGCCACCGGTGACCTTCCTACCAGAGTTTCTTCGCGTCATGATGGCTCTTTGTTCGTTTCCCACAGACGGCGCCAGATGAAGAGGCGTAATCTCGCGCTGATCCTAAGCCGTGAGATCCAGAAAGAATCTTTTGATCATGGTCACCACGTCTGTATGGATCTGCAAGGCAGGAAATGGATCAGAGGTGCCCAAGGGGGGGATCCCTGGGGTAAACCCTCTGATGCTTAAGTCAGCAACTGTGATAGAGTGTAAAGGCGAATAGAGAGAGTGGGAGAAAGAGGGCGCGAGACTATTCTCCACCAAAAAGTGTGGCGGCTTTCTCCCAAGACCATTGCCTTACCTTCTCGGAGGGTTTCCCTGGGGTTTATATAGCAATCTGTTTAACATAATAGCCTAGGGAGCTGAGGGGGCTTCCGGGGGGTTACGTCCATGTAGTGGGCTCCTTTATGGCGCGAGGACTTTTGCCCTCTCCTACCGTTTGGGGTTCCTTGCTCCTTCTAGATGCGTAACGGACGCCAAGATGAGTGATGCGGGATGGACAAGGGGACCGACTCTACGTGATGCGGACCTCGGACTCTAAATGCGGACACGACCAGCAACATACAACAATGGTGACACCTTGGCCCGACACTAAGAGTTCCTATGGGCTATACGTCGCTAATAGAAATGCAAGCTCACTCGTCGTCCCAAGCGAGGGGAAACGCGGATCCGCGCGGTTGAGAAACCGGCAGAGTCAAGGGTGGTCGACTCACGTCCGTGCTCGGATCGAGCCACGGGACGGGTCACTCTCTCACTCACAGTGGTGACATGGACTCACGGGCTAGGTTCCTATCGCACTCAGCAGCGGCACACGACCATATACTAGCTAAGCAAGTAAATGCCAAGAAGTCAAGATCGTTACCTCCACGCTCCCGGCGTGGGGAAGACAACCCCGGCCAATCATGTACTCCTGATTAAACAAATACACTGTAATACAAAGATTTGACCCACTCCACACAGGGAGGTAACAGGTCACACGTGGGGCTCGGGAGTCACGGGAGTTGGGTTGACGGGCAGCATCTTGATGTCGCTCTGTCAGTGCCGAAACCGCGTTTTGGTGCTGTCGGATGGCGCGATCTACGGGTTCGTGGGGCCCACGGACCGCTCTGTCCTCCGGATCTGACGGGGTGGGTGCCGCTGTGATGGAAACCCCTGGAGGCGTACCTCCCTGGACGGCGACAGGGCTGGAACGCCGGTCGGAGGCTGGGCGGCTCCGATCACCACTTGTCGGAAGTGCTGCCTACGGATCTGTTGCTTCTGTTTTACAGCGCGCGATCCGGCGAGATCTATTGCTGCGATCACTCCCGACGTCGGATCGATGCGCAAGACATATCATTGGAAAGCTCTTTCGAAGTACTTCGACCCTCTATGACTCTAGAAACATCGTTGGGATCGTGCTTCTGATGGGCGATTTTAGAACTGGACTAGTCTCAGTTTCAGATACGGCCGGGCAAAAGTAAAGTTTCTAAGAGTGGGCGTTGACCGCAGGGTAAACCTCTAATTCAGACCTCGAGCTCTTCATGAACGTTGTAGAGGGGAGAGAGAGGAAAACAGAAATAATTCTTATGACCGATTTGGTGGAGGTTTGGATGGAAAAAGATATTTTATACTAGTGGGTGTTCGGATCAGGATAGAGATAGATAGAACTGAGTGGGATCTAAAAGTGATTTTTAGAAAATAGGTGAAGGACTTTAGAAATTCCTTGAAAATTCATGGATGGAGGGGGTGTTGGACAAAACCTCCAGTAAAATGGGAGCTCGAGAGAAAATCAAGGAGAGGTCCTACGAGGGGAAATTCAGAGCTACGCTGAATCTGGACTGAAAGCTGGCAGATCTGGGTGGAAAGGAAGAACAAAAATGGAAAATTGTAAAATGGAAGCTAGAAGCCCAACCAAATTTTCTGGGACGTGGTGAAGACCCCTGGAACTCACCTTGAATGTTTGGGCTCCAGATGAACTCGTGGATGAGAGTTAAAAATCTGAGAATGGCCCGCTATCACCCGATTGGCAGAATAACGACGGAGGCGGTGGCGGTGCAACGACGGCTCGATGGCGGCGGCGGCGGCAACGACGAACCCCACACCAGATAGATGAGGCTTCCCGCCTCAGAACACAGCCTTCCCAACTGTAAGAAGAAGAGAGGAGAGAGAGAGAGAGGGGCGGCCCTTGCTAGGCTTCCAACAAAATTTAAGATTTCTTATGCATTAATTCCACTCAAAATGAAAATACATGGTTCTTATAGAAAATAAAAAAGACTAGTTCTATCCCTAGATCTAGGATTGGTGCGGGGTAAAAGAGGGAGTCCACAATTTATTTCTCCCATGTGGTTTGAACAAATAAAATAAGATTTCAATCCAAATAAACTATATTATACATGGGGCACCCGCTTGACTTATGTGTTCCAAATTTTGAATTTTGTTACCCTTTGTCCCCCCTTGGTCCAACCCTTCTAGAAGCCCACCTTGGAGGGTTGACTGACCCCACATGGGCCCAAGAGCTGAGGTGGATCAATGGGAGAAGGGATGGGGGGCCCGCGGACCCAGGTGGTCCCAAATTACAAATAAACCCCTTTTACAATTCGAATTACAATCCGAATAAAGCCAAATAAACACACATTACACACAAATAAAATCCTAGTAAATATGATAAATACTAAGACTCAAGGGGGAGTCTCCATACTATCTCCGAGCCAGATGGAAGCCGATGTAGCTCGAGTGGTGCTCCGCGTACCGTATCGACGGCTCTCCGGTTCGTGCTTCTCGATCGCTCTGGTGTCCGCACCAATTCTCCCCGGGTGAGAGAAACTTGACCCTGTCGAGTAAGGGTCTGCATCGCTCTGGTAGCGCTCCAGTTGATCTGGATCTAGCCTCTGCAACTCTCCACGGGTGATCCAAGTATCCTCTGTGGCGGGTCGCCCTCTCCATCGCACTAGGTAGCGCGGGTAGGATCCACTCCTGGTTACAGTCACCTCCTCATCCAGTATATGATCTATATGCTCTCGCTGCCGTGGAAATAGGACTAGTGGTGGACACTCAGGTGTGGGATCACTCTCAATGGAGGAGATGGCTCGAAAGGCTCAATAGGGATCACCACTGGGTCCCTATATGCAACTAGATCCGACACATTCAAAGTTGAGCTTATACCATATTCCTCAAGCAGGTCCACAACATACGCATTGGATCCAACGCGTTTCAACACTCTAAATGGACCGGCTCCGCGATCTTGTAATTTCTTTACGGTTCTAGAGAGAAACCGTTCAGGTCTTACCCTGATCATGACATATTCACCCTCTTGAACTCACGGTGATGTCTATGGGCATCGGTTAGCTCCTTATACCATGCATTGCTGGCCTCAATGTGACGACGGACGTCGTCATGCATACTCCTAACATGCTTAGCAAAAAGAAAAACACACGGATGCACACACGACCCTAAACAACCCTACGGTTAGTCCGACCCAATCATATGCAAGGTGGTCCAGGACATCCGAATGTGTGCCATGCATGCATTTGACGTAACAAGAGGTTAACGTCATGGTGGACTCCTAGACATCCTACGATGCACCAATCATGGACATTGGGCTTGGATGTGGGAAGTCCGGGAGGTTCGGGTGGTTTAGGTGGGCCGGGGGAACCAAAGTCTTCATTACCCCCAAATGACGGTTCGGACCTATTGCCATGTGAAGGTTGCCAGGCTCGAGTGGGAGGGGTGTGGTAGTGGACTCCCTCGAAGAAGTGAAGTATATATGGTGGGTCTAGGGGTCCAATAGGGAATGGGTCAAAGGGATCAAAGAAGGTATGGCCCCTTGTGGTGGGTTCCCACAAGTCACGGTCCCATGTGTGGTAGTCGTGAAGGTGTGGATGATCGCCTTCATGCATTGTGGTAGGTGGGACGGTGATCATGTGTAGAAAATAAGATTCCTCTCTTGGGTAAAAGGGAATGAATTCGGGCTCGGCCGGCATAGGGAGGAATAGAAGAATCTCTGTGGTGACACAACTCACGGTGCACACGGAGGTAATGGACCCTAAGGCCGGATGGGTGAAGCTAAGACTAGTGGGTTGGTCGAAGCCTCGGGCCAATGAGTGCGTCAACGTCCATTGCCGGTGTAGACCCATAATAAGGTCACCCAAGGTATCGACGTGGTGACTAGACCGGAATGTCGTGTGGTAGGAGTTGACGGGCACTATAGGTAAGGTGGGGTCCATGGGTGGATAGCAAGGTGGGGTAGGGACCAAGCCATCCTTGAGCCAGCTAAGAAGCGGCTCGGCTATGAAAAGCGTTCCCGTTAGAAACACGGGTGGCTCGGGATGAGGTGGGTCCAAATGAGATGGCTTCGAATAAAGATGTGAGGGTGGCGGCAAAAGAGCTCTCATGGGCGAGGAAGGCATGTCCTCCCGGAGGGGAAGTGGTCCTTGGGACCCCGTAGGTGGGGCCGGGTTAGGGCTACGGGCTATGGCCTCCCTAGGCTCGAGTACGGCTACCTCCTGCCTCGGAGGTGGGCAAGGGGAGACCAGCGACTCAAAAGAAGCGCACCTCCTATCCACCCGTTCCGAAATCATTTGCACAAGTTCGGCAATGGTATGGGTTGGAGTAGGGGTATCGCAGTGGACTCGCCCGTAATCAACCGACCTCGGCTTGGGTCGGGGCTCATCTAAGAGTGGGGCTCCTTGCCTCCGATTATGACCCACTTGGTTGGAAGTGAGTTGGTGGGGTCGGCTGGAGGTGTGACCCACGGGGTTGGAAGTGAATGGGTGGGACGGGTTGGAAGAGACCGGATGGGGAAGGTAGACCCTCCTAAGCTCTCTCTTCATGTCCCACCATGATTCGATGGGCCATTGCCTCCTAACCTCTCTCAAGCCTTCGACGTCTCTCCACTTTTCGGCTGCCTCGTGGAGGAGCCTCTCCTTGGCAAAATAGAATTGCCCAGCTTCGGACATAGTATAACAATCAAAGTATGTGTCCATGGTGGCCTCCCACTTGAGGTAGTCGCCCGGGTCATTGGAGCCATAAAAATCTGAGGCTTTGGGCCTACGGAAGTGGAGAGGGTGGTTGCCAAGTCCATGGGTGTGCCAACGGTCATATCGCCTGGGAGATCGAGATTCCATTGGAAATGGGGAACTACATGACGAATATGCTGACACTTGGACAAGACACTAGACACGACTATGCAAGGTTGCAATGCCCTAACTAATGCACACTAAGGACCCTAGACTTAAACCAAGATCCGGTATGTTGGCAGAGTTACGGGATCCAAAGATCCTCTCGCGCAAGTGTGCGGTCTTCCCGATAGGCGTAGCCTAACGTTCGGACAACACCTTTTAATATACCGAATAAAGGTATGCGATGCAACCTTGGACCGACTTAAACTTAGACTCGACTTAAATGACTCTTTTTTGTATTTTTGTTAAGCAATGATGAATGACTACCCTAGACTCAACTCGCTCTGATACCATACTGATTCGGGATGGACAAGGGGACCGACTCTAAGTGATGCGGACCTCGACTCTAAATGCGGACACGACCAGCAACATACAACAATGGGGACACTTTGACCTGAAACTAAGAGTTCCTATGGGCTATACGTCGCTAACAGAAACGCAAGCTCACTCATCATCCCAAGCGAGGGGAAATGCCGATCCGTGCGGTTGAGAAACCGGCCGAGTCAAGGGTGGTCGACTCACTTCCGTGCTCAGATCGAGCCACGGGACGGGTCAGTCTCTCGCTCACAACGGTGACATGGACTTACGGGCTAGGTTCCTATCGCACTCAGCAGCGGCACACGACCATATACTAGCTAAGCAAGTAAATGCCAAGAAGTCGAGATCGTTACCTCCACGCTCCCGACATGGCGAAGACAACCCCGGCCAATCCTGTACTGCCGATTACAAAAATACACTACGGTACAAAGATTTGATCCACTCCACACAGGGAGGTAACAGGTCACACGTGGGGCCCGGGAGTCACGGGAGTTGGGTTGACGGGCAGCATCTTGATGTCGCTCTGTCGATGCCGAAACCACGTTTTGGTGCTGTCCGGACTGTGCGATCTACGGGATCGTGGGGCCCACGGACCGCTATGTCCTCCAGATCTGACGGGGTGGGTGCCGCTGTGATGGAGACCCCTGGAGGCACACCTCCCTGGACGGCGGCAGGGCTGGAACGTCGGTCGGAGGCCGGGTGGCTCCTATCACCACTTGTCGGAAGTGCTGCCCACGGATCTGTTGCTTCTGTTTTGTAGCGCGCGATCCGGAGAGATCTGCTGCTGTGATCACTCCTGACGTCGGATCGATGCGCAAGAGGTATCGTTGGAAAGCTCTCTCGAAGTAATTTGACCCTCTATGACTCCAGAAACTTCGTTGGGATAATGCTTCTGATGGGAGATTTTAGAACTTGACTGGTCTCAATTTCAGATCTAGCAGGGCAGAACTGAAGTTTCCTGACAGTGGGCGTTGACCGCAAGGTAGACCTCTGATTCATACCTCGAGCTCTTCATAAAAGTTGTATAGGGGAGAGAGAGGAAAACGACAATAATTCGTATGACCGATTTGGTGGAGGTTTGAATGGGGAAAGATATTTTATAATGGTGGGTGGTCGGATCTGGACAGAGACAGACAAAACTGAGTGGGATCTGATAGTGATTTTTAGAAAATAGGTGAAGGCCTTTAGAAATTCCACGAAAATTCTTAGATGGAGGGGGTGTTGGATAAAACCTCCAGTGAAATTGGGGGCTCGAGAAAAAATCAAGGAGAGGTCTGAAGAGGGGAAACTCAGAGCTACGATGAATCTAGACTGAAAGCTGGCAGATCTGGGTGGAAAGGAAGAACAAAAATGGAAAATTGTAAAATGGAAGCTAGAAGCCCAACCAAATTTTATGGGACGTGGTTAAGACCCCTGAAACTCACCCTGAATGTTTGGGCTCCAGATGAACTCGTGGGTGAGAGTTAAAACTCCGAGAATGGCCTGCTATCACCCGATTGGCAGAATACCGACGGAGGCGGTGGCGGTGCAACGGCGGCTCGATGGCGGCGGCGGCGGCAACGACGAGCCCCACACCAGATAGATGAGGCTTCCCACCTCAAAACACAGCCTTCCCAACTGCAAGAAGAAGAGAGGAGAGAGAGAGAGGGGCGGCCCTTGCTAGGCTTCCAACAAAATTTAAGATTTCTTATGCATTAATTCCACTCAAAATGAAAATACAAGTTTCTTATAGAAAATATAAAAAGACTAGTTCTATCCCTAGATCTAGGATTGGTGGGGGGTAAAAGAGGGAGTCCACAATTTATTTCTCCCATGTGGTTTGGAACAAATAAAATAAGATTTCAATCCAAATAAACTATATTATACATGGGGCACCCGCTTGACT
Source organism: Amorphophallus konjac (assembly GCA_022559845.1). Taxonomy (NCBI): domain Eukaryota; kingdom Viridiplantae; phylum Streptophyta; class Magnoliopsida; order Alismatales; family Araceae; genus Amorphophallus; species Amorphophallus konjac. Next base: position 203,905,857 of record CM040122.1, read on the forward strand.
TATGTGTTCCAAATTTTAAATTTTGTTACCCTTTGTCCCCCCTTGGTCCAACTCTTCTAGAAGCCCACCTTGGAGGGTTGACTGACCCCACATGGGCCGAAGAGTTGAGGTGGATCAATGGGAGAAGGGATGGGGGGCCCGTGGGACCCAGGTGGTCCCAAATTATAAATAAACCCCTTTTACAATCTGAATTACAATCGAATAAAGCCAAATTAACACACATTACACACAAATAAAATCCCAGTAAATATAATAAATACTAAGACTCAAGGGGGAGTCTCCAGACTGTCTCCGAGCCAGATGGAAGCCGATGTAGCTTGAGTGGTGCTCCGCGTACGGTACCGATGGCTCGCCGGTTCGTGCTTCTCGATCGCTCTGGTGTCCGCACCAATGAGCTTTCGACAGTCGGCCCGAGCCAGAGGTGATCGTTCGGGATTTTGTCCCAAGCGATGAGTGTATAGCTCGGTTAGGCCACATCGGGTCCCCGCTGGGGATCTCTCGATTGTTCTGTCGCTCTGACTTCCGGACCTGAGGGCCGCCTATGAAGTGTTGCTCCGAGTGGGTTTATGGGCTTGAAGTAAGTGGGCCCAAAATGGGGCTGTCACTTTGGGAGCTGGGCCTAGTTTGGTCAAATAGGACCTAGGTGGGCCGTGCTCTCGGATGGTTGATTTTCCCCCTCTCCAAATGGCATGAACAGTAGCATATTGATGTTTATGGGGATTTTCAGGAAACTAAGGACATGGAATCGTAGAGAAAAATATAAAGATTCCAAAAACATGCTCATGCAAAAATTTTACAGTCTGGTTCTATACTTATTAAATTTTGAACCTGTGTTAATTATTAATTACACTACAGGAAATAGCGTCAGGGAGCGAATCGCTAATTAAATAGATCCATAAGGCTGACGCCAATTCAAGAATCAACGCCCTTCTACATGGACGTTAATTAAATAACAGCTACTGTCCTGGTCGCTATTTTTTTCATGAAACATAAAGCTTAAATCTCTACGTAAAAGTTAAGAACAGGGAATCATGGAAAAGAAATATGGAGATGATCACATAAGTTTCATGCATGCAACTTGGTACTATCATCTTGAGCTTAGTTGTTGAGATAACCTACCTTGTTTGGGGTTTAAACGGTGATGAACAGAGAAGCAGAGAGATGAGGAAGATGTCTTATTCTTTTTCTACACAGCAACAACCGCATGACGTAGAGGAGAACGAAGAAGAAGAAGCAATAGGTAGCAGCCCACACTCGATTAGCAAAGGAAGAAGAAAACATAGTCTCAATTCCGATCACGATAGTAGGACGCAGGAGGAAGAAGCCGGAAGAAGAAACATCGATCATAGTAGTACGACAAGGAATAAGTCAACCCACGACGAAGTTCTCACGAACATCAGCAGCATTAACAGGCTTCTGCCGATCACAAAGGTCCTATTTATAGGATTTTGGGGGCTCTAAGAGTCCTACTTGATTTTAGAATCCTATTAGGTTTTAAAGTTCCCATATTAATCTCTTCCTTGACACATCCACAGCCGCTACCCTATTAAACTCAAACCCTAATCTCCCACACATCGCTACCCTATGACACATCCAAAGCCCCTCTTATAATGATAATTATACATATGCCCTTTAAGGTCCATTAGGATGGATTTTGGGTTTTCATCCATTGTTGGGCTTTTAGTATAGTTTGTAGTTTTGGGTTTTATTATTTAAAGTCTATTTCCATTCTTTTGTCTATTATACGCACATATACATATATATGTGTATTTTTATTCGTGGTGCTACAAAGAATCCGACGTTGGAGGGATTTAATCTTCGGCATGGGTCCAATGTCGAAGCAAGGAAGAAGGGTTTTGTGCAACGACTTAGATGAAAGGTCTAGGCCAACGGGGTGGCGTGAATCCCTGTGGGACTGGTAGCTAGTGTTCGGGCAAGGAAAATTGTCTATTCATTAACTTAGATGGAAGGTCTATGTCAAAGGTTTTGTAGTGGTCCTAGTGGGACAAGAGAAGGGTTGTTTGTTCACTGACCTAGATAGAAGGTCTAGGCCATAGGTTTTATAGTAGCCCCAATGGGACAAAAAAAGGGTTGTTTGTTAATTGGCTTAGACGGAAGGTCTAAGCCAAAGGCTTTATAGTAGTCCTGGTGGGATAAAAAAAGGGTCGTTTATTCATTGGCTTGGACGGAAGGTTTAAGCGAAAGGCCTGATAGCAGTCCCGGTGGGATAGGAAAAGGGTTGTTTATTCAATGGCTTAGACGGAAGGTCTAAGCCAAAGGCTTTATTGCAGTCCTGGTGGGATAGGAAACGGGTTGTTTGTTCATTGGCTTAGACGGAAGGTCTAAGCCAAAGGCCTTATAGTAGTCCCGGTGGGACTGGAGGTTGGTGTTGTTAGGTCCCCTGGGGTGCAACCATATCTAGAAGGGGGGGTTGAATAGATCATTCCAAAAACTTTGGTCCAATTAAAATCTAAACCATTTGAAAACCAATCTGTAGCTAGATGTGTGAAAGACACACTCTTCAATATGGATAGTGGTTTCAACAGATACAGCTCAACCGAGAGAGCACAACATAATGCAAGAAGAACAAGAGAATATTGTTGGGAGGGCTGAGGTCGACGCATCCCTTTTTATGAGTTCAGTAGTTACACTGAACTGCTTCTCCTTGCACTCCCAGTGAATATGTGAATCAATACAACGGTGTGAGCTAGTATGAAGCTGGCTAGAGTATATGCTTAGTGTTCACATGTACGGCACAAACTGTGAAGATCTGAAACATGCAAATATCTGTGAATGGGGATAGAGGAGATGGATCAATCGCAAAAGAACACACCCACTGCACCAGATGTTTTTAAGGTGGTTCGGTTATAGACCGGCAACCTACGTCGACCCCTCACCAAACCGATGAGGCTTTGCCACACAAGGATGAAGTCCTTAACACACACAAGGGGATGAAATCCCCCCCCCCCACACACACAGGGATGAAATCCCCCCAACACACACATGGGGATGAAATCCCACACTCTCACACACACACGTAACAAAGAAAACAAGCTGCAAGTGTAGCAAAAGCTCTTCCGATCTCTAACCAGAGCACCGGACACACACACTGAGATGCAGATCAAAAATGAGACAGAAAACAAGGCAATGAAAAACTTCGGCTGTAGCTTCATATAAGAATCTGAAGACTGGTGGCTGCAACTTCAGGCATAGATCCAATGGATCTTCTCTTCACGCTTTTACAAGGCTACTCTCTCTAAGGCTTCTCTCCTTTCTTCTTCTCTCCTTTTTCTCTTCTCTTTCTTCATCTCTTTACTGTACTGGTCTGGGTCAGACCAGAACTGGGCTGCACACACTCGCTTCTTTTCTTTCTCACAAATTTCTTCTTGAATGCTCAGACCCGTGGATTTCTTCCAATGGCAGCAACAGCTTCTTGATGCAGAAGCTTCATGTATATGTAAAGGGCTGGGTAGTGGAATTTCCCTCTAAGTTCCTTCATTGCAATTGGCTAGAATACAAAAGATTTGTTTGACCACTAACCTCCTTTTTTATTGTCCCTAATATCTTATAGCAGGAGCACCAGAAAAATAACCATACATGAATTTTATTGGCCCAGAAGTAAAAAGGATATTTCTTCTCTTTAGCTCTTCACAGTTCTGTAAACTGATTGGTCCAGCAAGGGCACATAAATTTCCCTCCAAGACCGTCATTTGAATTGTAGGAAGGGAAATGATGCTTCTTCGACATGGGGATCTACCAGATCTTCTTTCACATTGGCAGTGGTAGACATGGACAGATCTCTGTCCTGGATACTTTCCTTGGACTAAAATCTCATTGGTTATGACAAAAAAGGTGTAGTACTGGAAGAACTGACCTTTCCTTAATCTGGTAACTGCCAAAAAGTTTCTCCAAAAGGTTGTACAGTAGTCTCATGATGAAGAGTACAGTCCACTGTCCTAAGAACTTTTTAAGACCTCAAAAGATGTGATTTTGGAGGTTTGCGATTCCTTTTTTTGGTTCCTGGATAATCTGACGTGTTTGATAGAAATAGGCTGAAGAGCTTCTGGAGAACAACATGAGGTCAACCTCCTGTGAAAGTGAGGTCGACGCAGCCTTGAAGAACTGTGTTTACAACGGCTTCTGGGAGGAGCCTAAGGTCGACCTCCTGTGAAAGTCAGGTCGACGCGGCTGTTGAGAACAGGCCTCTAAACGGCTTGTGTAAGACACCCCGTGTCGATCTCCTGAAAGAACAAGGTCGACACAGCTAACGTTGATCCCTGTCAGATTGCTGCTTGAGGCTTGTGAGGTTGACGCGTCTGATGACGAGGTCGAGGCACCCGTGAAGAAGGGCAAGCATAGCGCTTTCTGTGAGGGTCTAAGGTTGACACTCTAAGAACCTGAGGTCGACGCAGTCTTGAAGAGTCATGCTTATAATGGCTTCTGGAAGTAGCCTGAGGTCAACCTGCTAATGAGGTAAGGTCGACCTGTCCTTTATGCAATCTAGGGTTTTCAGCTTCTTTTTGCCAAGCCCTTTCTTGCATCTTGGAGCATAATCTGTGATGTTTGTTTTGCCAATGTCCCTTCTGAATTCTCAAATTGACTTGCTTGGTTTCTCTTAAACTTGCAACTGAATTTCAGCACTTAAGGTACTCTTGGATCTGGAGCTTATGTTGCACTACGGTTGGATGGCCTTGTTCATACCCTTTGGTTCAATGCATCATATCTCATTACACCATTGCATGATATCTTCATACTGCTCATCTTCATGAGGCCATTCATATGCCAGTGCTGACTTTGACCAGAACTACATATATGTTGACATCATCAAATGGAAATAAGACTCATCAATGAGTCATAGTCAGACATCATCAAAACAATAGAATCAAGCATGTTCCACACTTGTCCAACATTCTCTCCCTTTTTGATGATGCAACTATGAGTCATTAAGAGTTCAATATGAGTCATTTCTTAAAGGAATACAATCATGAAATAGGTAGTTATGACTCATCAAAACTTCTCCCCCTTTTCCATCAGCAAGGAGGGCTTAGCTTAAGGCCAATTACAAAGTCAGAAAATGCAACTGAGTCATTATGATGTTACATGTCATGAGTTCTGGAGCACATGGTGTGATAAGGATTTAAATGCAAAACTCAAGCAAGCGAGCAGATAGGTAGATATGCATTTTGAGAGCAGTTCGCCAGCATTGAATTGAATTGATCTTTAGGGTTTTCAAATTTTTAGGTTTTCTGGTTTTCAGATGTTTAATGTTTGCTATGCAATGCATGGAGGTAGGAAATGCAAACCAACCAATTACATGAAGAGACCTGATTACCAATTGCTTAGAGAGATGATGCTTTCAGCAGCCAGGAGAGTCTATCACAGATGGTCCAGAGATAGCAACCAGAAGCATATTTCGACAAGAGGCCAATTTGTCTTAAGGACAAATGCCAGGACAGCCAGACAGAAGTCTGGACACAAGGGGTCGACCCTTGGAGTCGACACTTGGAATTAGAGAGGAACCAGATTCAAGAAAACTTAGGATGGGAGTACTTCAACCTGAAGCCAAGTTCATAGATGCAGAGTTATAGATTATTTAAAATCTTTAGTTACAGAATTCCAATGACAAAGCCCTTATCTTCAGATTGGTTTAAATCTGATGAATTTTGAGTTTCTCAAAAATAAGCATTTGAAAATTTTTGCTTTTAAAAATTAATAGAAATGAACCAGAATTGCATATAGAAACAAAGTTAACCTCCTTCCATCCTACTCATTCAATTCCATTAGCCCCTTTGAAGGAAACAACAGTAACTATTGAGGTTAAACACTTAAAGTTCCTGATTTTATCCATGGGGGCTATCATTTTCAGATGTTTCTTTTGATGCCAAATGTTGCTATTTTTCAATTTTCAAGAACATTCAGGTGAGACATGCACCTTTTGACGTGAGAGTACACGTTGATTAGACGCCAGCACCCCCAGTTACTCAGTGTAGCTCACCATTCTGCTTCAATTAGAACAGAGGTAGCAAGGCACTTCATGACTTTGTCCACTCCACTTCATTGATGAAGGGACTTGGTTTCTCTGTAAAACAACTGCCATTGCTCTGCCTTACAGCACTTTACTTAGTACGCACCTTTTTACATAAGGATATACGTTTATCAGATGCCAATATCCCCAATTACTCAGTATGACTAAAATTCATTGCTTTCATTAAGTGTAGCCCCTTTTTGAAATCTTCAGTTTAGACAAATGTTTAAAAACAATACTTCATGAAGTTCTCAATCAAAGATGCCTTTGTACTTAATATAAACTTTCAGATTTAAGAAGGCATTACATGTCAAAACATGAAGGACTGGTTAAGGTCTATTAAATGTGAATACAGCCAATTTCAAGACCAGTTAACATTAAAACTCAAGAAGTCATTAAATTTAAACCAATAGTTTTCATGTTTTGGGAAATCATAGAACTCCATAAGAAAATATTCCTCTTTTAAGGTTTACTCTGATAAATGAATTCAACAATAGGTAGGAATTCTCACAAGAGTTCGAAGCAGTTCAAGGAATTTTGTGTAGCAATGAGATTCAGATTTCATGGTATTCACACAGCGACTTATAAGCTTGATGCAAAGGCTGATGAGTATGTGGAATACACTTGGGTATATTAAAAAAATACTGAATACTCCCCCTGAGTACGTGCAGTGAGCTCAGATGATGTAGCCAAAGGTGAGCACTGATCAATTCAAAGATGAGGATTGAAGGAGTTGAACTGTGATGACCCGGACTACGGATGCCAGATATACCCGATAGGACTACCGAGTGGACCCAATACCACTTGGAACCCGTGAAACCTCACAAGAGCTGTAAAGCTCCGAAGAGAAAAGGAATTGTCGTGTAGTACATTGAAGTCGTAGATATAAGAGTAAGTAATTAAATTTCATTCATTAGGTTGGCTAAAGTAGCAGAAATAAAATTATTTTTTATTTAGCAGTTCAAATTAACAATTATACCAGAGTCCAGTCCAAAGGAAAGACAAGCAGTACAGTCAACAGAAAAGAAGGACGTACACTGAGGTCAGGGGAAGCCCGACGCAGGTACCGCTGGCCACCACGGACACGCCACACTAGGAAACGCGGAAGTAGAACGACGCCACCCACCTGAAAAGCAGGGGTGAGCCTCGTGTCACTGACCCAGTAGGGGTCACGCGGATCCCCACTAAAAAATAACACATTAACACGAAACAACAACTAAAACAACAGCAGTAGTAAAGCATGAAAAGTAGGGAAGACTACTACTAGAAAGCTGTAAAAGAAAAATCAAGAACAGAAGGAGTAGAGCAGCTAAAAGAAAAGGGAAAAGAAGCCGTACCGAACAAGCGCGACCGTCGAACTAGCCTCGGCTCCCTGAACTACTCTGGGCAGCAACAGGAAGGTGAACCCTGATCTGACAAAGTCAGGAGTTGCCGATCTTTAGGCCCACAAAGACAGGCAAAAAGCCTAGAAAAGACCTAGACAGACACAGACACCGTAAAGCATACACGACACGATTGCCATGCACGCTCTTCTAGACACGACCACATACATGACTGGAAAGTTGTGTACACGAGACAACACTGACCTCGGGTAAGACCACTAGAAGGCTTACTCGGAAAGGTCACGACTTGCGAGAAACACAAGAGTCACGTGTCACGTGACGGAAGCACCTCCTTACTAGAAGAACAGCCAGCTGCGTCTACTGACGTCTTATGCTGCGCCTACACGTGTCTCATCTACGCTGCCTACAAGACGACAGAGACTGAGACACTACTGAACCAGAACAGGAACTACAGTAGCAAATGACTGGACAGGGTAATGCCCGTCGGCGTCAGTCCACGCACATGACCACGTGTGCACACACCGACTCTTGCTGGAGAGCCAGGCCTCTAGCTAGTTTTCCCCACCCGACAGGACGCTACTGTACAGCGGGGGCCCACGGAAACTAGCTTAAAAACCATATATCAGGAACTGCCACGCCACCACTCCCGGGTGGGTCGACACGTCGTAACGCGTCGCTAGGCTACGACTAGTGGAGGCTCACTCGACACAGAACTCTGAAACACAAGCGCTGTAGTACTAACAGGCAAGGAAGCACTGTCACCCGTACTACGAAGCACAAAAGCAGTACACCAACTGCCAACAGACTCAGGACAGGGTAACTAGACCTATAGACACAACGATCCTTGAGTCAGAAGACTCAGGTCAAGATCATCGTGCAAAGCAGAACAAGCCGCCAATCGGTCTAATCCTAAGTCAAAGAAACGACACATTCATATAAAATGACACACGGTGACCTGAGGAATCATCAAGACCCTCAAAGCACATGAACACATAAATCGAGGTAGGACAGTACCTCAAGGCATCCAGAACCACTGTCTCGAGCTATCCAGAATAGTCGAGACACACACAAGGTCTTATGTCAACCATTGGATCTTACCGGGTTGACCAGGACCTGACAATGACGATTCTATAGTAGGAAAGAGAATCCTACTTCAAGCGAAAAAACTCCTGGCTATCTCATAACGCGGCCATAGCCCTCATAGGGCATCAAAAGATATCCACGGGAATGGCAAACCACAAGGTCAAGCCAAGGCACTTGTAAACCAACACATCGGGAAACGACACGCATGAATTTAGCGGGGGAACATATGCTGGTGGTCATAGAATGGGCCGTTAGGTGACTGTAGCGGTCAAGGATTAGGTCGCTAAACCCAATCAACCCTAAACCGACCTATTCGGACAAACCACCAAAGTGGTCTACTAAAGATCCGCCACACAGACTAGGCGGTCCAAGAGACAACCGCCACACTAACTACCCTAAGACAAAGACCTAAGACAAACGACTCGTAGCGGCCAAAGAAAGGCGCGCTACAGCGAAGAAACGCAGGAAGGTTGGGCCGCCAAGGCCAACCGACTTAAATTCTTGACTAGGTCTAAAACTACGATAACGCGAGTACCGAGGCAGACCATAACCACTGAGACCATCCCCTCAAGATGGGAATTCAAGGGAGGCCACTTACATGTGGGGGAACCCCACCGCACTCATACCAGTACACGGTGACTCGATCAAGCGTAACACGAAGCCCGAGATACATACACCTATGGGCACGCTAATTGAAGTAAGGCGGTACTTCCCGACACCCCAGAAACATGGACACGGAATCCACATGGTGTCCGAACACTCGCGAGGCCATAGGTCGGTCATTGGCTCTCAACTGGACCGACCGGGACTCAAAATAGGCGAAAATACTGATTTCCGGTCGACCTGGCCCCTGGGGTCGGTCGACCTGACAGGGTCGGTCGACTGGCCCAGGTGGTCCGGTCGACCGGACCATCGGCTGGACTCGACCCGATCCTTGAGCAGCCACCGGTCGACCGACCCATCAGGTCCGATTGACCGGTCACAGCGGAAAACCGACAGAACTGAGCCCTAACGCTCGATTCCACGCCCCGTTCGATTCCGATCGAAGGGGAAAACAACCACGATCACAATACCAACCTTCCACACTCCGGAAGGGGTCAAAATAACGCACAAACAGATTAAAACGGGTAATTCCACCGAATTAACCCTATTTGGGTCACCGGGGTTCCCGGGCTCGTACCGGCCCCAAATGACAACCGATCGACACGAAATCAGCAGATCTGGAACGCTGGCATTCCAGGGGTTCGATTGATACCAACTGATCTAAAAACCATCGCCGTTTTTCAACGAACTCTACGAACGCCCCAAAAGTATGATTTTACCAAAACTGAGCGAAACCCGCTCAAACTCGCATCGAACAATGTGAAAGTACAGGGAAAACGTAGAGGAGAAGTAGAGCTTCCATCTCCCTATCTCCACCGAGGATTCCATGCACCGAAGTGACTAAACCACGCCAAAAACCACGTCACGAGCTCGACCGTCGGGTTTGAATCCACCGTTCGGGATCGCGCCAAAACCGATCCGATCCTCGCCTCATCGCGCTCCAGACCACTCCCACGGCATCACCTCTACCTGCCCGAGCCTCCTCCGTCTGCAACCGGAGCTGGAAGGGCGAGAGAAGAGAGAAAATGGGGGAGAGAGGGGTCATGACGGCGAAATGAGAAGGGGAAAGAGGAAAAGGAAAGAAAAAGGAAAAAGGAAAATAGAAATTTTCCTAATTTCTGAAAATTTGATAATTGGCCCGAAAATGACTAATTCAGAAAATAGGTAAAAATAGCCGAAACGATCCTCAGGAAGAGTACAACGCGGCTGCGGCGTCCACGAGTCGATGAACTGAGAAATAAACTCACCATAGGGTTCCATAACTAGTACGAGAGAAAAACCCACGTGAATCGTTAAACTCAACTAAGGACCCACAAAAGCGATCCGAAACTCTCCGAAAAGGATCCGACAGACCCGATAAGAATCTAGGGTATTACAGCCTCCCCTCCTTCAAAAAATTTCATCCTCAAAATTTAAGGACTAGCAAAGGAGAAGCAGGGAAGAACAACCCCGAGACACAACTTGAAACAACACGAATCTCAAAAAATATCATTCAGAGGAACACTTGTCAGACCATAATCACAAGCACACGTTCTGGATCTCAAGATAGACAGATCTATCGAACGAGCATGATACGCAAGTGAACTCAAGTCTGACACCTTCGAAACAAGGCAACGTCGCTTACGTCTCACAGGAAAGGAGAGACGACCCATACCACGATGATAGATATCAGGAAAAACAAAACGACAGACACGGCAAGCATCGGCTTAAACAAGGAAGCATAATCCTCTCAGTGCCAAAGGCAACAGAGAACGCCTGGCACACAAGACGCCAATGACATCACCGGACTACAACATAATCAAGTCAGTCCTCACTCAGATATTACATCTGATCAAGTCACATGCTAACTCTACCAGGAAATAAGAGTACAGCACAACTAACCGACAAGATCATGGTCCACACAGTGCCAAGGCAGATACATAAAATTATAAAGAAACATCGATAAAATGACAACAACGGCAGCACTTGTAGGATCCCGGCTCCGTACCGGACACAGAACCATGGAACACCACTGTAACATGGGTCGCGTCAAGGCATAACGACAGCTGAACACATGACCACGAGGGACTAGTCATGCATCGAGCAGATCACCAAGAAAAGACCCACAATAGCAAGGAAACAATAATCTCAGGAAATGTATCTCAAGGACAACGATCACGCCCTGAGGACACAACACCCAAGAAAAGAATACAGAGGAGCAGAGGGTACTCAATCCGCAGGAATGCCAACAGATTTCCCAATACTCGCAAATGCCAGTGCCAGAACCAGAATGACTCCAGCAACGACACGGCAAGAGACCATATAAAGGCACAAGAAGCCAAGGTGAAGTCACATCGAGAAAGAACAATTCTCTCGACCAGCCAGAACCTTACAACCAAAGATCTCAACCCGTGGGTTATCAGCCCACACGCTTCCGCTACGCACTCAAACAACGCACACAAGCGTCAAAACTATCTCGGTATCCGCATCTCAGCACACACAAGGCACCATCGCAATTCAAGAAATCGCAATATAACACACCACGAGTACTGATCCTGCGAACAACCGATCATAAATCGCCCAAGTGCAAATGAGGAGAGTACCACCGTCAGCACAAAGCACAAAGAAAGGCTAATCTCAGCTTACCATTACGTCCTGAAACAATTAATGAGCCTTCACAACACATCGGCCGCTAGACACGGCACGACAAACACGGCGCACAACGGCTCTCAACATAAAGATTAGGTCCAAAGCCAAGCAACCGCAGAACAAAGAGCAAATCAGGCTCAGAAGAAATATTGTCCACACCTAAGTAGACACAGGACTAAGGTCTCACCAAGATAGCACTTCTAAGGCTTGCCTCGAAAAGACTCCACCAAACAGGATGAGAAGCATCAAGCTCGACTGACAGTAGCTCACCCGGAAGGAAAATCATAGGTTTGCTTGAGCATCTTCTCAATTAAGGAATCTAATCGACCACTTCAATAGAAGTGAAAACACCTCAGGAGCTGCACAAACTTAAGCTGGGACGACCAAAACAACGTAAGAATGTGTACGGCCATCACACCAACTCGAAAACGTCACCCGCCACCTGAACAAACCACGGAATAATCTAGAAAAATGTACTGCAGATTCACGCCTACCGGCGAACTCTGCCGAGTACAACATGATCCAGACGAACACCACGACGAAAAAGAAGCATCCCATCACATCATGACGAGAGCAAAACCATCTCGTATAGTGCCAACATAGCACACACAAGACAACGCACGGAAAATAACGCGACAAAGAATCGTAAACCTAATGCCAGCTGAAGACTGTACTGGACTTTAGGGACTCTGAATACTGTATATCTCAGATTCCCATGTACTTCACACAATAATGCTCTAATACCACCGGTGACGACCCAGACTCCGGATGCCGGATATACCCGATAGGACTACTGAGTAGACCCGATACCACTTGCAACCCGTGAAGCCTCCCAAGAGATGTAAAGCTCCGAAGGGAAAAAAGATTGTCGTGTAGTACATTGAAGTCGTAGATATAACAATAAGTAATTAAATTTCATTAATTAGGTTTGCTAAAGTAGCAGTAATAAAATTATTTTTTATTTAGCAGTTCAAATTAATAATTATACCAGAGTCCAGTCTAAAGGAAAGACAAGCAGTACAGTCAACAGAAAAGAAGGACGTACACTGAGGTCGGGGGAAGCCCAACGCAGGTACCACTGGCCACTACGGACACGCCACACCAGGAACCGCGGAAGTAGAACGATGCCACCCACCTGAAAAGTAGGGGTGAGCCTCGTGTCACTGGCCCAGTAGGGGTCACGCGGATCAGAACTGAAAAATAACGTAGTAACATGGAACAACAACTAAAACAGTAGTAGTAGTAAAGCAGGAAAAGTAGAAAAAACTACTACTAGAAAGCTGTAAAAGAAAAACCGAGAATGAAAGGAGTAGAGCAGCTAAAAGAAAAGGGGAAAGAAGCCGTACCGAACAAGCGTGGCCGCCGAACTAGCCTCGGCTCCCTGAACTACTCCGGGCAGCAACAGGAAGGCGAACCTGTGGACGTCAAAAAAATGATGATGATCATACGACATGCACGTCTCAGCACTCGAGAGCGAGTCGAAGACGGAAAGGCTGAATAAACCTTATGCCTCCTCCAAGCAGGACGAATACCTACCCGGTGCTCCGTCACCCGACAAAGAATCCCCTCGTGTTGAAGAGACAGCCCCGGCTCTCCAGTCGGCATTGCCAAAGGCTGAATCAAAAGAAACTCGGGAATTCGAACACGTGTTCGGCACGCGCCGGGGATCACTCAAAGTTCCAAATCGGGATGCAGAGGCCCTGAACTAAACACCCCGACGGCGGTGCATTACGACTAAAGCAATACAGGAGGATAAGCATCCATCCGAATAGCCGCGAAGCCGAGACGAAGTCTAAACTGGCGCGCCCTTATATGGTCTTTAAACCGGCGCGCCCCTTCCAATAGCCTTAAACCGGCGCGCCCCTTCCAATAGCCTTAACCCGGCGCGCCCCTAAGGGGGCCTTAAACCGGCGCGCCCATTACAAGATGCTAGTCCGGCGCGCCCCGTGAACTCCCTTTCTTTATGTTAAAACGGCATGCTCCCGTTGAAGGGTCACCCCTTTGAATGCACTAAACCGGCGCGCCCATCTTGGAGTGCTAATACGGCGCGCTTAGTTTAGAAACAAGCCTTTCTCTGAGGCCTTTATCCGGCGTGCAGTGAAGCCATCCCGTCATCAATGCGGTCCCCTGTTTCCTGGGAATGGCATGATGACAAACAAGCCTAAAATGGTTAAAGCTCCCACTTCGATCCGGCGGGCAACCGAGCATATGCCGTGAATGGAAGTTCTCGAGCCCCATCCCGCCTTGTGCTCATTCCGTCCGTCGACCGGCCATTCTTCAGCAAATGATGATAGCAACGTGGCTCGCGGTGGATGTGCCAGCGGAGGAGGAGGCCATGCCTCTGCCCCTCTCCCGATCACACTGTAGCCGCGACGGAGGTGACGTCCACGACAACGGCACTCGACACGGTGACCCCAGCGACGTCAGCAACGGCAACTGCGAACAGAACAAAAGCCATAGAAACGGGAAGCTTGCTTCCCTGCTCTCCCTATAAATACAAGCCCCAGGCAAGAAGCAAATAAAGAGGAGGGACGCTCTACTGGCGGCGAAGCCCTACTCCGAAGTGTGAAGAGAGATAAGAGGGTGAAAGAAAGAAGGAGAGGTGAGGGGAAGAGAGCTCGCTCCCCCCCTTTTGTCTTTGCATTTCCTTCTGCCCCTTTGATTTCCTTTTGGTGATCTTCATATGTAGACCTTTGTCTTCGTATTCCCTTTCAATGTAAGTGGAGTTCGGTCTGTTGTGAAATGAAAGGAAAACTCCCCTTTGGGAGATCTTGATGCCTCAATCCCCCTCAATACTCAGCCCATAGTGGCTCTCTCTTTTTTTACCGCCGTGTTCTTGTGTCGACTTCGGCTCTCACGTGGTCTTCAGCCACGCGATCACGGCAACCCTCGGGTCGTCGAAGTTCCTTTGTAGGCTGGCCCGGAGTTCCTTTGTAGGCTGGCCCTCAGGACCTCCGGCCCCGAACGGGGGGAGTCGATACGATCGCAACAACCCATGGGTCACCGGTTTCCCTTGTAGGCTAGCCCTCGGGATCTCCGGCCCCAAATGGGGTAACTTTACTGGTGCAGTTGCTTATGCACACAACGGGATGTTTCGGGGCCGTCGGAGTTCTCTCCGCATGGCGCGCCCCATCTTTTCCCCCAAACCCTTCCGATCTAGGGGAGGTGCTGCCCGATTTTCATCAGGGCCAAGAACAAGTGAACAAATAGAACACTTAAGAACGAACTAAGTTTTTTAATCCAACACACAGTAAAACTCTGTGAACTGAACCCCCCTGAACGAACACTTAAGCATCCACGCTAATCCACCTGAACAAACACTTAAAACACTTAAATCTTCTTTCCACAAACATAATTCATCAATAAGATGAACAAACCAATCAATAAATCAACTTACAGTTGAAGGAAAGAAGAAACAGAGCACAAACGGGTTGAAAGAAGCTATACAATGCTTAATCCGGCGCCCCCTAATCCGGCGTGGGTTAATCCAGCGCGGTACCCCCCCGCGCCAGTTTAACCCCGCACTCAAAACCTTTTTTTTTTCCTTGCAGCTATCCGACGTGCCCCCTTGTACTAGCCCACTAAACCGGCGCGCTATACTGTGGAACCTCTTCCTATTTGAGCCTTAAACCGGCGCGCCCCCCCCCTTGAACTCCCTTAAACTGGCGCGCCCTTCAGCCCCTTGTAGTGTCCTTAAACCGGCGCGCCCTTCCCCTTGTGGCATCCTTAACCGGCGCGCCCCCCCTTCAATATCACTTAATCCGGCGTGCCTGGAAGAGAGAAGGTGATCAAGAAAATAAAAGAAAACATGCAATTCAAGTTAATAGAAAAGCAATGATGCCCCGTGGTCGAGGGTTGTTAATAGAAAACCCCGCGACCTGACCGCACAGGTCGATCCGCGTGCGAGGGCGCACGTTTCCGAGATTGGGCTTCACACTTAACAACCCGCTCCCCCGGACTGTGCGTGAAGAGAAAAGCAATGATGCCCCGTGGTATCGGACGTGGACCTCGGGATCCCCGACATGGTCATGATCCGTGCACCTCTTGGGCCGATAGTTCATCAGCTTGACCCACTTCTTCCGGGATCCGATCCCGCACCCACGTGAAGCGTGCCGTACCTACAGCAGATATCCGAATGTCTTTGTTGTTACCTTCGATGCTTCGAATATGGACTCTCGACCGAATACTGGATTGTCTGTTAGTGACTGATATATATATATACCGGGATCTAATCCCGCACTTTCATTAAATTCACCGCACTCGCAGCAAGTATTTGTATGGTTTTGAACACCGTTTTACGTACCGATGCGGAGGGTTTAAATCATGTCAACCCAACTCGCATGCTTTAATGAAAAATGATCTTTAGGTCATTTGACCCCTTTTCTTGGCGATTAATCAGAGGTCTTCCCTTCTCCGAGGGGATGTAATTAACGTCGTGGCCTTTATGGCGCGGCGGGTCTGTAGTCCCGACCCGATATCCACAATCGTATGATTAGTCAGATGGAGCGCACCCCGGGCTTCGGACCACTCCAGTCTCGAAGCCCGAACACATTGTCACCTAGGTGACTGGCACGCCCTCGCACTAGATAAACCGATAAAAAGAACACTGATATCCCACGATATTTTCACCCAACGAAATCTAGTGCGTTCCACAGAACCCTGATCTGACAAAGTCAGGAGTTGCCGAACTGTCGAGCCCACAAAGACAGTCAAAAAGCCTAGAAAAGACCTAGATAGACACAGACGCCCTAAACCATACACGACTCGATTGCCATGCACACTCTTCTAAACACGGCAACATACACGACTAGAACGTCATGTACACGACACAACACTGACCTCGGGTAAGATCACGAGAAGGCTAACCCGGAAAGGCCACGACGTGCGAGAAACACGAGAGTCACGTGTCACGTGACGGAAGCACCTCCTCACTAGAAGAATAGCCAACTACGTCCACTGACGTCTTATGCTACGCCTACAAGTGTCTCGTCTACGTTGCCTAGAAGATGACGGAGACTGAGACACTACTGAACCAGAATAGGAACTATAGTAGCAAGTGACTAGACAGGGTAACACCCGTCGGCGTCTGTCCACGCCCCTGACCACGTGTGCACACACCGACTCTTGCTGGAGAGCCAGGCCTCTAGGTAGTTTTTCCCACCCGGCAGGACACTACTGTACAACGGGGACCCACGGAAACTAGCTTAAAAGCCGTATATATGGAACTGCCACGCCACCACTCCCGGGTGGGTCGACACGTAGTAACACGTCGCCAGGCTACGACTAGTGGAGGCTCACTAGACACAGAACTCTGAAACACAAGCGCTGTAGTACTGACAGGCAAGGAAGCACTGTCGCCCGTACTACGAAGCACAAAGGCAGTACACCCACTACCAATATACTCAGGATAGGGCAACTAGACCTATAGACACAACGATCCTTGAGTCAGAAGACTCGGGTCAAGATCATCGTACAAAGCGGTACAAGCCGCCAATCGGTCTAATCCTAAGTCAAAGAAATGACACATTTGTATAAAATGACACACGGTGACCTGAGGAATCATCAAGACCCTCAAAGCACTTGGAGACATAAATCGAGGTAGGACAATACCTCAAGGCATCCAGAACCACTGTCTCGAGCTATCCAAAATAGTCGAGACATACATAAGGTCTTATGTCAACCATTGGATCTTACCGGGTTGACCAGGACCTGACAATGATGATTCTACAGTAGGAAAGAGAATCCTACTTCAAGCGAAAAAACTCCTGGCTATCTCATAACGTGGCCATAGCCATCATAGGACATCAAAAGATATCCATGGGAACGGCAAACCACAAGGTCAAGCCAAGGCACTTGTAAACCAACACATCGGGAAATGGCACGCAGGAATTTAGTGGGGGAACATACGCTGGCTGTCATAGAATGGGCCGCTAGGTGACTGTAGCGATCAAGGATTAGGCCGCTAAACCCAATCAACCCTAAACCGACCTATTCGGACAAATCACCAAAGCGGTCTACTAAAGATCCGCCACACAGACTAGGTGGTCCAAGAGACAATCGCCACACTAACTGCCCTAAGACAAAGACCTAAGACAAACGACTCGTAGAGGCCTAAGAAAGGTGCGCTACAGCGAAGAAACGCATGAAGGTTGGGCCAGCAAGGCCAATCGACTTAAATTCTAGACTAGGTTTGAAACTACGGTAACACGAGTACTGAGGCAGACCATAAACCACCGAGACCATCGCCTCAAGACGGGAACTCAAGGGAGGCCACTCACATGCGGGGGAACCCCACCGCACTCATACCAATACATGGTAACTCGATCAAGCGTACCACGAAGCCCAACATACACACACCTATGGGCACGCTAATTGAAGTAACGCGGTACTTCCCGACACCCCAGAAACATGGACACGGAACCCACATGGTGTCCGAAACACTTGCGAGGCCATAGGTCGGTCATTGGGTCTCAACTGGACTGACTGGGACTCAAAACAGGTGAAAATATTGATTTTCGGTCGACCTGGCCCCTGGGGTCGGTCGACCTGACAGGGTCGATCGACTGGCCCAGGTGGTCGGTCGACCAGACCATCGGCTGGACCCGACCCGATCCTCGAGCAGCCACCGGTCGACCGACCCATCAGGTCTGATTGACCGGTCACGGCGAAAAATTGGTAGAACCGAGCCCTAATTCCACGCCCGATTCCACGCCCCGTTCGATTCCGGTCGAAGGGGAAAACAACCACGATCATAATTCCGACCTTCCACACTCCGGAAGGGGTCAAAATAACGCACAAACGGATTGAAACGGGCAATTCCACCGAATTAACCTATTTGGGTCACCAGGGTTCCCGGGCTCGTACCGGCCCCAAATGACAACCGATCGACACGAAATCAGCGGATCTGGAACGCTGGCATTCCAGGGGTTCGATTGATACCAACTGATCTAAAAATCGTTCGATTGATACCAACGCTGACATTCCAGGGGTTCCATCTCCCTACCTCCACCGAAGATTCCGTGCACCGAAGTGACTAAACCACGTCGAAAACCACGTCGCGAGCTCGACCGTCTGCTTTGAATCCACCGTTCGGGATCGCTCCAAAACCGATCTGATCCTCGCCCCATCGCGCTCCAGACCACTCCCACGGCATCACCTATACCTGCCCGAGCCTCCTCCGTCTGCAGCCGGAGCTGGAAGGGTAAGAGAAGAGAGAAAACGGGGGAGAGAGGGGTCACGACGGTGAAATGAGAAGGGGAAAGAGAAAAAGGAAAGAAAAAGGAAAAAGGAAAATAGAAAATTTCCTAATTTCTGAAAATTCGATAATTGGCCCGAAAATGGACTAATTCAGAAAAATACGCAAAAATAGCCAAAACGATCCTCGGGAAGAGTACAACACGACTGCAGCGTCCACAAGTCGATGAACTGAAAAATAAACTCACCACAGGGTTCCGTAACTAGTATGAGAGAAAAACCCACGTGGATCGTTAAACTCAACTCAGGACCCAAAAAAGTGATCCGAAACTCTCCGAAAAGGATCCGAAAGACCCGATAAGAATCTAGGGTATTACATGAATGACTCTTCAGAAGACCTGGCGCGTCGACGCAAGATTAACAGGAGGTCGACGCACACTATTCAGATAGAGGGCAGTTTTCAAGAGAAATGAACTGCGAGGTCGACCTGTGTAGTTCTAGGGTCGACCTGATCAGCAACAAGGAGGATTGCAATGGAGTTGGATGTTCTGATGGCATAGGGTGTTGCCAGATTTCAAAAACATTCAGCAAACACAATTTTTTTTGAAAGTTAAAATAAGAATCATGATACATTTTCTTTTTACAGGCATGACAACTAAGATTAACAACATTCAGATAACAAGCTTAAATAGGTTTGCAATCTTGCTTAAGATTTAATCTCCTCCTCAAAAGACTTCAACTGCATGAAGCATACACAGAATTGTCAAATGCAAATGTGAGCAGTTTAGCAAAGCAAGGCAAGCTCTGCCTACGAATACGCAATTAGTCCACAAATCAACAAAGCATGCATGGATGCAGCCTGGACTTTTAGGATGACTCCCCCTTAACATGTGCCTAGACTTCAAAAAGCCTTGAGAGACTTGATAATGAAGTATGCAACCTATGACTTGCATGAACATTTGACCCATGATACTTGGTAGAGAACTTGATCCAAAGATCCTCTCACGCATAGTGACAATTTATAGTTGGAGTTAATCCAACCTTCCATAGGTCACTATTCAATATACCACGTGGTCATGTCGGTGCAATGAGTGATGTGTAGGAATGGCGGATCTAGAGGGGAGGGGTGAATAGATCAGCCCCCTTTTTCGATGAAAGCATAGCGGAATATAAAATACCCTTACACAAAGATAGAACCACACACGGTAGATGCAATATAGAGTATGTAAACGAGCCTAAGAAAGCATCTAACCAGAGACAAGCGCACAAGCAAACCATAAACCACAGAGAAGAGGATTTTTACGGTGGTTCGGACTCAACCCAGAGCCCTACGTCCACCCATCACTCAACAGAGTGAGGCTTCCCTAGTGCAACTGCACTAAACTGCTGACACATAGCTTGAAGGCACACAAGGCCAAACCACAGATCAGAGAACACCCTCTGTCTGTCTTCCTATAATACCCAATAGGGTCGGATCACCACAGACCAGCACACACCTCTGTCTGTCTTCCTACAACACCGGTAGGGACGGTTCAAAGTTTAAACAAAGCGAAAGGGTTGCCTGAACTTAAATTTAAACAAGACAATAAAATTTGTGATGCATGCACCCAACGTAAACAAACTAGGAAATCATTCAAAAGCAGAACTGAAAGTCTAACATCTAAGTCACTTGAACTAATTCATATGGACTTGTTTGGGGCAACAAGAACTGCTAGCTTAAGTGGTAAAATATATGGCTATATTTTAGTGGATGATTTCTCTAGCTTCACATGGGTGTTCTTTCTTACACATAAGAATGATGCTTTTGATTAGTTTAGGCACTCTACTTGAAGGTGAAGGAAGGTGGTGAGTTTAAAATTTCCAACATACTGTCTGATCATGGTGGTGAATTCGACAATGCTGACTTTGATAACCTTTGCAGGGTTGAAGAAATAAATCACAGGTTTTCATCACCAAGGACCCCTGAACAAAATGGGGTGGTTGAGAGGAGAAATAGAATGCTTATAGAGATGGCTAGGACAATGCTTGCTGAAAGGCAACTCCCAATGAGATATTGGGCAGAAGCGGTAAACACTGCTTGTTACATCATCAACCGCTCAATGGTATAGCCATTCACTAAAAAGACTCTATATGAGTTGCTCAATGGTAAAAAGACATCTCTCTCTCACATGAAAGTATTTGGATCAAAGTGTTTTGTTGATAATAATGATAAAAGAGATTTAGACAAGTTTGAGCCCAAGAGTGATGAAGGCATGTTTCTTGGATATTCTGATAGATCTAGGGATAATAGAGTCTATAATCTAAAGAGTCTAAGTGTGAAAGAGTCACCCCATGTCACATTTGATGAAACTAATGATGACAAATCTTGCAAGAAAGAAGATGATTGTTGAGTTATGGTTTTGATGATTGTTGTAATTGTTAAGTTATGGTTTTGATGATAACTAAACTTAATGTGTGATTACATGATGATAACTAAACTTATAGTTGATTACACATGTTCTTGATGATTGTGTTCATTCATCTTGTTGTTTATGCTGGTTGCATATGTTGGTTTTACAAGAGGCAAGAGATTTCATAACCTCTTTAATTTCAACAAGCATGTCATTAACCCTGACTATCTTGCATGCAGGATCAAACTCATGGCAGTCACCTGGTGAACCAAAACTCTGCTCCTCTACAATCCAAAACAGATGGTATATGTCATTTACTGTCAAGAACCATTGGTGAGACTCTTACCTTATCTTAGAATCGATCTCACCATGTGTATCTCATATACCTCTCCTTAATACACCTCATTCATGCACATTAAACCTGAAACCCTTCAAGCCATCGTGCGCCATCAGAGCCCCCCGAACAAATTTTAGAAATGCTCAAATTGTCTAATACATAAACCAAGTGAAATCCAACCCCCAAATGTATGAAATAAACATCTACTTAAAGTCATTGTTATTTGGATGTATTTCATTGGGCTAACACTTCAACTTTGTAGGACTAGGTCTTCACATTCGGCACTTCACATAGCCAATGTTAATGTAAAATGAAGCATAGCCAAGAGAACCCAATGTCAAAGATTCAGTTGACACCTTCAAGACTGTCAAGGTTGATGCCACAGATGAGAACGGGCTGCTAAAGGACTTAAGCGACGGAGCTAACGGGGTTAATGGACTGACCCGGGGAATCCCGGGGTCTACCCAGCTGGCGGTCGACCGCCAGCCCAGGGGCAGTCGACCGCCCCAGCCAGCAGTCCACTGTCTATAGAACTCTCAGTGGCGATCGACCGCCAGCCCAGTAGCGGTCGACCGGAAATAACAGGGACTAAATTTCTACAACGTTTCTCAATAGCGGTCGACCGCCAGAAGGTTCCGGTCGACCGCCAGCCCCGAGCCAACAAAAGTTTACTTTATTTTCCACTTCGAGAAGAGCCTCTTCCATTGTAATTATTTAATCTCTAAGACACCCAATCACCCACAAAATGTGGATCTGGTCTGGGGGATGTCTATGGACCATTCCAAGTCTATAAAATACACACAAGAGGGTTAGAAACCCTAACTATCCAAGAGATCAAAAGGGGAGATCAAGGGTGAGAGCTATCAAAGGAAGAAGAAGGCTGCTGCAACCCTCCGTGAACAGTACTCCATCCATCCACTTCTTCATCCATATGAAGGTATTCAAGCTCCATCTGAAGCTAGCAACCAAAGAGGAAGAGGAGAAGCAAGCAAACATCAAGGAGATCAAGAAAGCTATCCAAGGAAGAAGAAGCTGCACTGTACCCGTGAACAGTACCTCGTGGAAGATCTCTTCATCCCTACACAAGCCTTTCAAACTCCATTCAAAGCCATCCAAGTGAAGTAGGAAGCATCGTTCCAAGCTCTACATCATACACTCAATGGAAGCTAAATCAAGAGTCTTCTAAACTGTGCTTCATTATTTTTGTGTTTTGGGCTTTATATTTGTATTCTTTATAATCTGGACACATTTGTGTGTGTGTGGATCGTTGTGGATCCGTGGTCGTGTGTGGTCATTGTGTTCTATTCGTGTGTGTGTGCGTAGAGCTTCCTAGATCTACATGTGTGTGTGGATCTATTTTGATCCGGTCTTGTTAGTGTGTGGAGTGCTGCACTTGTCGCAGCGTGTGTGTGCCTTGTTGATCCGCTTGTTGGATCGTGTTGGAGACCTCATCTCCATGTGTGTGGGCAGGTGTCATCCTGCGTGTGTTGTTGGAGCTTCATCTCCGTTTGGGGATTTATCCCCGAGTGAAGCCTCACCGGGTTTGGTGAGTGGTGGACGTAGGATTGCCGTCGTTGCATCCGAACCACCTTAAAATCCGCTGTGCACTATGGTTTGATTTGTGTGGTTTGGTCCTTTTCCTCTACCTCCATTCTAAGTGAGTGTTAGTGTTTATTGTTGTTCTGGATTTATCTTCATATATCGTGCATAATCTATATCATCATCTAATTAAGTTTGATAAATCTAATTTGTGAACAAATAGATTTGAACCTTTTGAGTAGCATTGTATCACATATTTTGAAAAGGATGAAAGTTTTCATAAAATTTGTAATCACCCAATTCACCCCCCTCTTGTGTATCATTGATCGCGGGACTTCAATTGGTATCAGAGCCAAGGCTCTAATTTTTATAGATCTAACGATCTAGAGTGATCCAGATCAATGACTACCATTATGTACACTTTGAATTCTCCACTGGTGTTTAATGGTTGCAATTTCGATTTGTGGTTAGAAAGATTGTTCAATCTAGTCAATTCATACGACCATAAGCTATGGAAGCTTATCTCACATGGTCCTTATGAGTTGCCTAAAGACAAATCTGTCTGGATCGCAGATTCCAAGCTTAAACATGATCAAAATTATTTGGTTCTAAAATTACGTATTGCTGCAGTTGATTCTAATAATTTCTCTTTTGTCTCCCATTGCAGATCCGCGAAGGATATCTTAGTTGGCTTAACCAAAGTCCGGGAAGAGCATGAAGACCAATGTCTTGTGGCAGGCACGAGTGATCAAGGGAGTGATCAGCAAGTTGAATCAAGCTCAAAGGTAAATTCTGATTTTGATAATGAAGATGAATTTAGCTATGAGGAGTTATTGATTGCATATGATGAGCTTGCTGATAAATACGAGAAGGTTAAGTCTGAAAATAAAAAATTGAAAAAGATTGTTGGACAAAGTAAATGTGATTCTCCCTGTAAAGAATGCTCACATTTGAAAGAATTGATTGATGGTCATGTGTTCGACATTGAAATTCACAAAGATAAAATTTCTTCTTTGAGAAATGAAAACAAAGAGCTGAGAGAGAGAGAGAGAGTAAGTCTTATGAACAAAGGTCAAAATGAGTTTGCTCATGATAAAAATCTTGAAAAAAAAATGAGAAAGTGAAGGAATTGAATAGAACCATTTCTGAAAAATTGCTTACTTTTGAAAAAGGAAAATTTGTGAATATTGATGAATCTGAAAAAGTGCATGCTTTGTTGCAAGAAATTGAAAGTCATAAAACCATCAATGCTACTTTACATGAACAAGTCTACTCCTGTGAAAATAAGATGGTTTCCTATGAATTGCACGTTACATCTCTTCAATCTAAAATTCTTAACTTGAATGATTCGCTATCTAGATTTGTAAATGGTCAAGAAAACTTGAATAAATTGTTGGGGATGAAAGTGAATTTTCAAAGGGAAGGGCTAGGCTATAATCTTGTGAATAAAAAAAAATTTAAAAATAAAGTTTATACATCTTTTGTGCATAATTCAAACATAGCCAGCATATCAAATAAAAATCTAAAAAAAGAAAATCATGTTGGACACACACATGCATCCACAAAGAAAATCAACTTGCATGAAAAATCCAAAAATGCTGCTAGCACTTCCATACATGTTAACCATACTTCTGCCACGCACACACAATCAACTAGAAAGAAACTCACATGCTTTTATTGTGGAAAATATGGACATGCTATGCATAATTACTTCATTATGGAGAATGATGACTTGAGAGCATGTAGGAACAAAGCTCTTTTAAAAAATGCAAAGAAAGTCTTCACCACAAAACCTTCCATGCATTGTAATCACTGTGGTAAAAGGGGTCATACAACTTCACATTACTGGTTATTGTTGAAGAACTCCCATTCAACACATCATGCTCACCCACACAAACTAGTAGAACCAATAAGAAAGAAAAATATGATGCCACGTGCTTCCCTCCATCACTTTAGAAAATCTGAGAATATTAAGCATGATTATTTTTAAAGAAAAATGATGATTTGAATGCTGTCAAAAGTTAGAAATCACATGCCCATGTTACTGCTAACCCACAAGGACCCAAGATGGTTTGGGTACCTAAGAATGCCAAATGAGAAACCTGTTTTGCAGGTGTGCCATGTGAATGTAAAGTATGAAATCTGTCTTTGTCAAGAAGGTAAGGCACACGGGCTAAGTGGCATAAATCAGGTTAGAAGAAAAATCAAACTGAATTTGATTTCTCAGGTGATATCCCTCTCACTCTCTCCACTAAAAGTGTTATGTCATGATTTATCATGTGCTGAATAGTTATGTGATCATGCATGAATCTGTACATGCATTCCATCCATAGAAAGTTGCATACCCTTGTGCATATCATCCTCATATAGTATCTTGTTGAAGTGAAGTTTTGAAACCGTCAATAAATCTCACTGCATACTGTGTTTGCATAAGCTTTCACGTACTATCATGCATAAGTTGAATATTGTGAATTCATGTCATTATGCATAGTAATCCTCCTACCTTCATCACCCTTGACTACATAGTATATCAAATGGTGACATGTGGAAGGGCAGTTTTCGCCTATCTAAAAGCTATCACTACACGTGAGGTGATCTTCAGATCTAAGTTCTCCGCCCGGTACTATGAGTCAATTAGTTACAGGCTGCACATGACATTAGGACGTTAATGAACATCTTGCATTCATGCACACACTAAGGGGGAGAAACCACATTCGTCATATAAACTTAATGTTTAGGTTCACACATGAGTCATACATTGCATCTAGAGCTGTCTAGGGGATGTTGGTTGTTAAAATAATTTGTCATACCATTGTTAATAAATCTGAATCATAATTGACAAATCAAATCTATTTTTGTCTTTGGATGCAGATTACACTCTCCAAGCCCAAGTGATGTTGGCCATCCATAGTCAGGCTTGAATCAACTAAAGATATACCTTGCAAGGATGAAAAATGATGAAAACATTCTCAATTGCCACCAGAAGATGGGATACCAGAACTTGAACAATCTCCAGGATCGACTCAAACACAAACTGGTGAAAGTCCTTGTACGTGCTAAAGTAAGTACCCAAGGCATGGTATGAAAAGCCCGCATGTTTTGATTGAGAACAGGTTAAATAGGTAAGGTTGATCAAACACCTCTCACAAGACAAATCAGGTAAAAAATATTTTAGTGGTTTGAGTATATATGGATGATATCATTTCTGAGCTACTAATAATGCCTTTTGTGAACATTGTACAGGGATTGTGCAAGAAGATTTTAAAATACACTAATGAGTAAACTGAATTTCATTCTTCTTTGGAATGTAGATGGAAGGCTTGGAAGAAAATGGATTCTCAAAGCAAAGGTATGAAAATCTAAATATGAAGTACTAACCTTCATGGGGTTAGTGATCTTAGGGCATGAAGGCTTCCAATCTTATCGTCTGAACTAAGGTAATTCAACCTTGTAAATTCATGCAATGGCCTCTTTGTCACTTGGTGACACTCTCAAGTGACATGTATTGATTCTAAAAACTTGAATTATCATTTACTAGCATGTTGTGATGAATGTGCCTAATTGATTGAATCAAATTAAAAATCTTGAAAGATATGTATGAAGTGGTTGCATATTGAATATTCTCAATTTGAATTGCATGACAACACTTGAATTAAATTACATATCTGGTATATCAAATTGCGTATATGGAAGAGTGGATTATATCCACTTGGAAGTATTCCCTATGCGTTGAGTTGGGTCTTCGGACTAAAATCTCCGCCTTTTACCAGATCCTACAAATTGTGATTGGTGAAGCTATGAATGAATCCATGAGCTGAGTTCTTTAAATTGAAAATATGTTTCTGATCTAATGATTCAAATATTTGGCTCTTGGATGAATTCTTATTTCAACACTTGTGAATGACCTTTGAAAATCTGTTGTTGAACAATTCTGTAAATTGGGTTGCATTTCTTAATTTTGATCATCTAAGCACCCTTATTCATAAAGGCCATGTCATGAAAAATATTTGTTGATTCATGAATAGAATGTGGATGATTAATTTCAATGAGAATTTGTCAAACTAGCTTGAAAATCAAAACTCCCATCTTGCTTTTGCATCCTATCTTCCACTCTCATACAATTATAGGTTGCATGTATTAGAATCCAATGCATTAGGTGCATTTAGTTCACTCGAATAAAAAAACTAAAAAATCACACTTTGCACCCATGTTAAATTTTGCATTGTATTAGAACTCATGCATTAGTCGCACTTAGTTCATTCAGTTGACATCCATTCAATTGGTATCAAATTATCCATTCCATTGGTATCAAATTGACATCACATTGCTCGCATGCATGTCATAGTGCATTTGCATAAACTCCCAATGTGTGCTTTTGTGCTATTATATGCTATTCAACCCTATCCTTTGGCACTTCTATATCCTTATCCTTTCTTGCTAAATAA
The DNA here is from genome assembly GCA_022559845.1 of Amorphophallus konjac. Lineage (NCBI taxonomy): Eukaryota > Viridiplantae > Streptophyta > Magnoliopsida > Alismatales > Araceae > Amorphophallus > Amorphophallus konjac. The sequence continues at coordinate 203,933,444 of CM040122.1, forward strand.
TGCTGCATTTGAGTCATTATTGGAGTGTTTCATGTCGTACACTCTGGGGGAGTTCTTATTTCATAAGTGCATCTATTTAGGGGGAGTTGCACTATTATGTATTCATGATATTTTCGTATACATGCTGAATCAAATTCGCACACTTCATGCATAAAATATGAAAATGAGTGTTAATGATAAGGATATATGAATTTCTTTTCAACATTCTCGAGATGTTAAACTTGCTGCATGTATGTTGAAGAGACAGTTGAGGAAAAAGTTACCTACCCATCCTTGTTGAAAAATCTGAAATGAAAATGAAAGATAGAGAAATGCTCGATCTCACTGAGTAAATTGGGCACATGTCACCTGAGACGTGATGTGGTTCATATCTGAAAAGTGTTGACTAGTATCTCTGTTCAAAATGAGGTGAAATGGTTCAGTATTCTGAGTAACCGGTGATTCTGGCATGAGCTCTATGCGTCTACTCGCATAAAAAGGAATTATTTGAACCTGATCACTCTTGAAAAATTTTGACTATCATGTGATATTGGTTGAGTTAAAAAATATTGGTGAAAACTCATTATGATAGAGCGTAGCCTCCAATACGTTGTTCTTAAAATTGAAGTGCAGTCTGTAAAATGTCTCCTCGTGTTAATCTAAAAATCTGAATATCCATATTACAACTATCACTTTTCATGTTAATCACATACACATCTGGAAATTTGATTTATTATGTATTCAAAAAATTGATTGACTGCATTAGTAATTACATGAATCTCCTATATGATTGCACAATCTCCCCTGTGCTACACATGCATTCTGATTGTCATGACCCTCATGCACCCTTCCTATACCTATCCTCTCTTAAATAAGTACGGGGGATCTGAGTTACATATACATATACGTATTTGTTTGATTGTACATCTCATATGGCATCACTTGCATGTGTTGCAATTCATGCATTTCAAACCAAAATAAAAAAATTTGAAAATTTAAAAATCAAAGAAAATCCTTTTGATATGCCCTCCTGCTCTTGTTTGTTGTGAAAATCTGACATGGGATCTAGATTTTGAATGCTATCATGCTGAACACCTCATCCTGTGCACATCTTCCTCCACTAGTTCATATTCTTGAGGCCAATCACCACCTTCAATTGGTATCAATACATGCTTGACAGTATTTACTTTGGATGGTATCATATTGATTTGTGAGAATAATCACCAATTGGTTTCCCCTGATTAGAATCATATTGCTTTGCTCGTCCATGATTTGCCCTTGCATCTTCTGATTTGATATGATGGGCTATTGCTATTTCAAAGGGAGTTAATCTTGTTCTTCTTTATTTGGCTTCTTCCAGCTCGCTTGATACTGTTATTGCGGGAGCAAGAGTTGCATTATCCCGCTTTTTGATTATGTCAAAGGGAAAAAAATTTGATGATTGTATGTGACAAGGGGAGAAGAACATTTGTGCCATTCTGTTATATGTGATAGAGCGTAGCCTCCAATATGTTGTTCTTAAAATTGAAGTGCAGTCTGTAAAATGTCTCCTCGTGTTAATCTAAAAATCTGAATATCCATATTACAACTATCACTTTTCATGTTAATCACATACACATCTGGAAATTTGATTTATTATGTATTCAAAAAATTAATTGACTGCATTAGTAATTACATGAATCTCCTATATGATTGCACAATCTCCCCTGTGCTACACATGCATCCTGATTGTCATGACCCTCATGCACCCTTCCTATACCTATCCTCTCTTAAATAAGTACGGGGGATCTGAGTTGCATATACATATACGTATTTGTTTGATTGTACATCTCATATGGCATCACTTGCATGTGTTGCATTTCATGCATTTCAAACCAAAATAAAAAAATTTAAAAATTTAAAAATCAAAGAAAATCCTTTTGATATGCCCTCCTGCTCTTGTTTTTTGTGAAAATCTGACATGGGATCTAGATTTTGAATGCTATCATGCTGAACACCTCATCCTATGCACATCTTCCTCCACTAGTTCATATTCTTGAGGCCAATCACCACCTTCAATTGGTATCAATACATGCTTGACAGTATTTACTTTAGATGGTATCATATTGATTTGTGAGAATAATCACCAATTGGTTTCTTCTGATTAGAATCATATTGCTTTGCTCGTCCATGATTTGCCCTTGCATCTTCTGATTTGATATGATGGGCTATTGCTATTTCAAAGGGAGTTAATCTTGTTCTTCTTTATTTGGCTTCTTCCAGCTCGCTTGATACTGTTATTGCGGGAGCAAGAGTTGCATTATCCCGCTTTTTGATTATGTCAAAGGGAAAAAAAATTGATGATTGTATGTGACAAGGGGAGAAGAACATTTGTGCCATTCTGTTATATCATCATAAGTTTATCATTAAGTTTGTCATCATCACTAAGTTTGTCATCATCAAAAAGGGGGAGATTATTGAGTTATGGTTTTGATGATTGTTATAATTGTTAAGTTATGATTTTGATGATAACTAAACTTAATGTATGATTACGTGATGAATACTAAACTTATCGTTGATTGCACATGTTCTTGATGATTGTGTTCATTCATCTTGTTGTTTATGATAGTTGCATATGTTGGTTTTACAAGAGGCAAGATGTTTAATAACCTCTTTAATTTCAACAAGCATGGCATTAACCCTGACTATCTTGCATGTAAGATCAAACTCATGGCAGTCACCTGGTGAACCAAAACTCAGCTCCTCTACAATCCAAAACAGGTGGTATATGTCATTTACTGTCAAGAACCATTGGTGAGACTCTTACCTTATCTTAGCATCGATCTCACCATGTGTATCTCATATACCTCTCCTTAATACACCTCATTCATGCACATTAAACCTGAAACCCTTCAAGCCATCGTGCGCCATCGGAGCCCCCGGAACAAATTTTAGAAATGCTCAAATGGTCTAATGCATAAACCAAGTGAAATCCAACCCCCAAATGTATGAAATAAATATCTACTTAAAGTCATTGTTATTTGGATGTATTTCATTAGGCTAACACTTCAACTTTGCAGGACTAGGTCTTCACATTCGGCACTTCACATACCCAATGTTAATGTATAATGAAGCATAGCCAAGAGAACCCAAGGTCAAAGATTCAGTTGACACCTTCAAGACAGTCAAGGTTGATGTCACAGATAAGAATGGGCTGCTAATGGACTTAAGCGACGGAGCTAACGGGGTTAATGGACTGACCCTGGAAATCCCGAGGTCTGCCAACTGGCGGTCGACCGCCCTAGCTAGCAGTCCACTGTCTATAGAACTCTCAGTGGCGATCGACCGCCAGCCCAGTAGCGGTCGATCGGAAATACCAGGGACTAAATTTCTACAGCGTTTCTCAATAGCACTCGACCGCCAGAAGGTTCCGGTCGACCGCCAGCCCCGAGCCAACAAAAGTTGACTTTGTTTTCCACTTTGAGAAGAGCCTCTTCCATTGTAATTATTTAATCCCAAAGACACCCTATCACCCACAAAACGTGGATCTGGTCTGGGGGATGTCTATGGACCATTCCAAGTCTATAAAATACACACAAGAGGGTTAGAAACCCTAACTATCCAAGAGATCAAAAGGGGAGACCAAGGGAGAGAGATATCAAAGGAAGAAGAAGGCTGCTGCAGCCCTCCGTGAATAGTACTCCGTCCAGTAACTTCTTCATCCATCTGAAGGTATTCAAGCTCCATCTGAAGCCAGCAACCAAAGAGGAAGAGGTGTGATGATGTGGAAAATGTGGAGCGTGGTGTCACAAGTCACATAGACAAGCATATGTGCATAAGTGATAACATAATGTGCATATCAAGTGAACATCATGAACATGTGACTATGTAAACATGGTAGCATGATCATACATCAAGACAAAGGTGATAAAAGATGCAGAAGAATACCGTGATCGCCACCAAGGAATAACAACGCCAAAGGATATGAAATACTATGCACGTTGTGTACCTTGGAAAAAGAGGATGATCGCGCTCAATATCAAGAAGCGGGGATTTTTGGATTACCTCTCCTCGCCTTCCAGTCGGCTAGAAGGTAAGGGCTTCCCTTTTCATGCTTTCCTGCGAAACAAACACAAGACAAAAGGCAAAACCCATTAAAACATGCGAAGTGTAGGAATCTGCCCAAGTGTATAAAGTAGCATGAAAGATTGAGGGCAAACTTACCGGGGGAGGGATTTTAACCCCTATGGAAGGGTGTAAACAATAGGTGTGTATATTGTGATGAGATTAACATGAAAAGACTGATTTAATATGCCATGATGAACATAGATAAACAAGGTGCAAAAGTGCATGTCACAAGAAAAACTGTGCAAACAGTGTAAATTAGGTGCAAAGACGGATGCAAACAGTAGGGCAAATGAAGTCCAAATGGGGAGAAATTTGAGATGACAAAAGACTTGAGTGATGTGAAGACGTAGGAATAAGAATCACTCCAAAAGGAGGTCGGGACAGAAAGTTATGACACCAGAGATTTGGCGAAAAATGCGGACTGTGCAGAAAATGTAGAACAGTGCACAAAGTGGACTCAAAGAATGATGAATATCTCACAAGATAGAACAGCAAAAGAGGAAAGAGTGGATGCTATGGAAAGGTGGGAATGTTGTGGTGAAACTATGGCAAAAATTAGGGTTTAAAATGGGGAAGAGACTAGTGAAAATGGGGTGGAAAACACAAGAAAATAGAAGGGTGTAGAATATTGGAGAAAAATGACTAAGTGTAAAAACAGAATGAAAGTGTAAAACTCATGGACAAAAATATGCATGAAGATGACGAGGTAATGAGCCCAAAACTAAGGAACACAAAGATTATACTTCCCTCTAGAGCCTGGAGTTGAAAGGACGGATCAACAGTGCCCCACAGCCTCGCACCGACGACGCAAACATGCCCCCGTCGCAAGAAATCTGAGTTTCATCAAAGTGCAGAACAGTGTGGTGAAACCTCAAAAGTTGGGACTTGGAAGAGGGGGAAAAGATATGAGAAATAAGGCAAACATATAATCAACGTGGAGCTAATACTCCCTTCTTCAAGATGGAGTCGAAGGAGGACAAAACGGATGAAGCATGACTCCGCCCCGACTTGATGAAAAGGCCCCGTCGCGAAGTTGTAGCAGAAAATTAGCAAACTAGGATGATTTACCAAAAGTAGGGGCGAACTTAGGAGAAAAAATGTTGTAGTTCCTTTCTATAAAAATAAAGGAGATATTCAAAGTTGTAATAATTATCGTGGAATTAAGCTTATGAGTCATACTATGAAACTTTGGGAAAGAGTAATTGAAAAACGCCTCCGTTGTATGACTACTGTATCGGAAAATCAGTTTGGTTTTATGCCAAATAGATCTACTACAGAAGCTATTTTCTTACTACGGTAGCTAATGGAGAAGTATAGAGAGATGAGAAAAGATTTGTACATAGTTTTTCTTGATTTAGAGAAGGCGTACGATCGAGTACCGAGAGAATTGATTTGGTGGACATTAAGAAAGAAAGGAATCTCTCAAGGATATGTTGATTTGATTAAGGATATGTACGGCGGTGCTATTACTAGTGTTCGAACTATTGCTGGGGAGACTGGTGAATTTCCTGTTTCTATAGGTTTGCATCAAGGTTCTACACTAAGTCCGTATCTCTTTGCCTTAGTTATGGATGAAGTAACTAAACAATTGCATGTGGATATCCCTTGGTGTATGCTATTTGCAGATGATATTATTTTAATTGATGAGAGTATTGATGCTCTAAATGTTAAGTTAGAGCGTTGGAGACTTGCCTTGGAGTCTAAAGGTTTTAAAATTAGTAGGAGTAAGTCAGAGTTTATGCACTGTAATTTTAGTAATGGGAGAGTGGTTCAGGAAGACATGGTTCTAATTGATGGACATAACATTCCAAAGAGTAGTAGCTTTCGATACTTAGGGTCTATCATACAAGAGAATGGGGAGATTTATGATGACGTTACACATAGGATTAAGGCAGGCTGGTTAAGATGGAGAAGTGCATCAAGTGTCCTTTGTGATCGTCGTATGCCTGTGAAACTCAAAGGGAGGTTTTATAGAACGGCTGTGAGACCTACTTTGTTATATGGTACCGAGTGTTGGGCAGTACGAAAGGAACACATCCATAAAATGTATGTAGCAGAGATGAGGATGTTGAGATGGATGTGTGGCAAGACTAAGAAAGATAAGATTAGGAATGAGCGCATCCGTAAGGACTTAGGGATAGCTCTAATTGATAGTAAAATGAGAGAAAATAGACTCAGGTGGTTTGAACATGTGTTTCGTCGCCCTAACTCAGCGCCGGTTAAAAGATGTGACTAAATCTTAGTGGATGATAGTAAAAGAGCTCGAGGAAGGGCAAAAATGAGATGGTGGGATGTTATTAGGAAGGACATTAGTTCCTTGAGTTTAAATATGAATATTGCACTTGATAGAAATCTTTGGCGGAACAGGATTCATGTAGCCGACCCCAATTAATTGGGATAAGGATATGATGATGATGATGAAGAGGGGCGAAGTTAGGAGGATAAACGATGATGAAATCAAGCAAATAATGAATCAATGGAAAGATAATACTTCCCTCTTCAGGCTAGGGTCAAAGGGTTGAGTAGAAAATCCGGCATGGCTTCGCTGTTGCCTTGAAAACACGCCCCCGTCGCACAGGAAATCTGGGTAGGTTTATATAGAAAAGTGATGAAACCCCCCAACTTTCTCCCACGATTCCAGAAGATAGAGTCCACCAAATCTCAATATTTCTAGATCATTCTCGAGATAATAGTCAAGGTAAGATGTAGGAGCAAACGAGACTCTTTTTAGTGGAAGGATGTGGAAGTTATGGCTCTTGGAAGAAGCCTCTGGAACCTAATCTGTAGGAGTTTTTGTTGCACGAAATGCAAAAAACCTTAACTTGCAGACAAGATTCCAGGAGATATAGTCAATTAAAAATTGTGCTCCATATACCAAATCTAAGATAATACAAAGAGGAAGACACAGCAACAAACGGGGCTCAATTTCGTGGAGTATTCTAGAAGATAGAGCCCTAACAAAGAGGCCCCATTGCACAGGTTCGACCTTAGAATCCGGCGGCGAAGAAGACGGAGTTCAGGAACTTTTGGACTCTCTAGGATATAAATGGTCGCACGATAGATCGTTCTATGAATGGGGCGGTCTAGGGGTAGACCGCCCAATTAACCAGGGGGCGATCGAGCAACTTTTGGTACAAAAATGAATAAACGGTCATCCATAGACCGTTTTTTGACATAAGTGGTCTTAAGAAGACCATTTATTGACATTTCAAAATTAATAAAAATAAAATAAAAAATTAAAAAAGTTACTGTTCACACGGTCAACTGTTGACCGTTTTATGTATTGGACGGTCCACAAGTGACCGTTTATCTTTGGGACGGTCAACCGTTGACCGTCTTGCTGCCAGGCTCGCACGACTTTAGAAATCAGTAAATATCATAAAAACGGTACAAAATTAGGAAAAGTGATAGAAGAAGAAAGTGTAGATAACTGAAAGATGCACAACGTTCATGAAAAGACCAAGATGAAAAAACAATCCTAAGAGAGAGAAAATTGGGTGAGAACATATAAAAATACTGAGACTTGAAAATGGTGGAGAACTGGATAATGGCGTAGAAGAAGAAAATGTAGGGCTTTAAAAAAGGAACAACTTTGGTGAAGGACACTTAATGAATAGAGGAAAGGAAGGGGGTAAAAAGGGATAATTTTTCGAGACTACGCAGTGAAAGGGGGCGCATTCCTGAGGGAAGTCGACCTAAATGGGCCGTAAGTCGACTTGGAAGGTCGGAAGGTGAAAAATAGGCTCCAGGGCTCTAAGAAATCATGATCTTCAATGCTCAAAGGGAATGGAACAATGAAAAGGGCTCGAAATCCATCCAAGGAACGCTCCAAAATAACGGTTAATTTGGGACATCAAAAATGATGAACAAGAGAAATGACGCAACTTGCGGGCTAAAAATGGGTGTCAACAAGGAGAAGTAAGTAAACATCAAGGAGATCAAGAAAGCTGTCCAAGGAAGAAGAAGCTGTACTGTAGCCGTGAACAGTACCTCGTGGAAGATCTCTTCATCCCTACACAAGCCTTTCACGCTCCATTCAAAGCCATTCATGTGAAGTAGGAAGCATCGTTCCAAGCTCTACATCATACACTCAGTGGAAGCCAAATAAGGAGTCTTATAAATTGTGCTTCATTATTTTTGTGTTTTGGGCTTTATATTTGTGTTCTTTATAATCTAGAAACATTTGTGTGTGTGTGGATCGTTGTGGATCCGTGGTCATGTGTGGTCATTGTGTTCTATTCGTGTGTGTGTGCGTAGAGCTTCCTAGATCTACGTGTGTGTGTGGATCTATTTTGATCCGATCTTGTTAGTGTGTGGAGTGCTGCACTTGTCGCAGCGTGTGTGTGCCTTGTTGATCCGCTTGTTGGATCGTGTTGGAGACCTCGTCTCCATGTGTGTGTGTGTTGGGGTGCGTCCCCGTGTGTGTGGGCCGGTGTCATCCTGCGTGTGTGGTTGGAGCTTCGTCTCTGTTTGGGGATTTGTCCCCGAGTGAAGCCTCACTGGGTTTGGTGAGGGGTGGACGTAGGATTACCGTCGTTGCATCCGAACTACCTTAAAATCCGCTGTGCACTATGGTTTGATTTGTGTGGTTTGGTCCTTTTCCTCTACCTCCATTCCAAGTGTGACGACCCGGATTCCGGATACCAGATATACCCGGTAAGACTACCGAATACACCTGATACCTCATGGAACCCGCGAGGCCTCCCAAGAGCGGTAAAGCTCCGAAGGGAAAAAGGATTGTCGTGTAGTACATTGAACTGACAGATATAGTAGCAAGCAATTAAATTTCATTAGATCGGTATGCTAAAGTAGCAGAAATAAAATTACTATTTATTATTAATAGATTTTAGACAATTATATACCCAGAGTCAAGTCCAAAGGAAAGACAGCAAGTCTACCAATTACAGTCGACAGAAAAGAAAGACGTACCAAGCAGTCGGGGGAAGCCCGACGGAGGTACCAGCTGGCAGCTACGACTCGAACTCCAGGATCCGCAGAAGCAGAACGAACACATCACCCCACCTGAAAAGTAGGGGTGAGCCTCGTGTCACTGGCTCAGTAGGGGTCACGCGGATCCCCACTGAAAAACACGCAGTAACACGGAACAACAAGGACAGCAGCAAGAAACAACACTGGAAAGCTGTAAAAGACAGGGAAGCAGGAGTAGGGAACAGGTAAGGACGAGGGGAATAACCCGAACAGGCAAGCATGCCTAGAAAGGGAAAGAGGAGTAGGGAGCAGCAAGGAAAAGGGAAAAAGCCAAACAAAACACCCCAACCTACACCTACAATAGGCATGCAAAAGAAGGCCTAGAAAAGACCTAGACAGATGCAGACAACACGACCGAAATGTCGTGCACCGGACAAGACACAGACCTCGAGTACAGCCATGGAAAGGCCAACCCGGACAGGTCACAACAAACCCCACAAGTGTCTACTAACCGCTGCGTACCACCGACGCGAACACGGCCGAGTCGTAGACCCACGGGGAACCACAAGAGTCTCAAGCAACTCGCAAGGCTGGGAAGCGACAAGCGAGAGGAGAAACAGGAACAAACCAAGTACTAACTAGGGTCACGCCCGTCGGCGTCAGTCCTCTGCCCCTGACCACGTGTGCACACACTGGCTCCTGCCTAGAGCCAGGCCTCTACCTAGTTTCCTCCCCCCGTAGGACGCTACGGTAACCGCAGGAGCCGACGGAAACTAGCTTACAAACCGTATATCGGGGTCACCCCTCGATTGCTGGACGTCTAGGGCGACGAGGAAGCGAAGCTCGAAACGCGGCGTTGAAGTACAGACAGTCGAACATGCACTGTCACCCGTACCTCCAACACCGAAGGCAGCACAAGAAATTTCCGAAAGACTCGGAAACGTAGTCATAGCCTTCATAGGAACATCAACCGACGTCCACGGGGAAAACGGCCAGACCACGGGAGCAACAGACATCACCCTAACATATACAGACACGCACACACAGACCTACCCCAAAACAGCCCCTAACATCACCTAGAACAAACCCACAACACACGGCCGCACACCGAAAAACCCAACGGCCATCACGGCCACAACAGGACTGTAACGGCCTAGCACAGGCGCGTCACACGAGCCTGACGCACCAGGGCGGGCGCGTCAGAGCTAACACACTCGAACCTAAAACGCGAACAGTGTAACGCACAACGGCAGGTGCGTTACGCCAACCTAACGCACAGGCACAGATGCGTTACGCCAATAGACCCAACTCTTAAACTCGGACAAACATCACGTAACGGCCGACGACGGACGCGTTACAACACTGTGACGCATGGGGGCAGGGCCGTTAGAGACAATCGGCACAGCCACCCAACCAAGCTAAAACAGAGTGTAACGGCCTGGGGTAGGCGTGTTACACAACCTGACGCACCAGGGCGGGCGCGTCAGAGGAACCGACTTACCCAAAACACAAAACGACAAAATAGGCGTGACGCATCAACCCTGACGCGTCAGAGAGCTGTGATGCGCCACCTCTGGACCGTTACACTCCCTCGGCCATGAAAAACTTGAAATGAATAGACGCTGTGACGGTCTGTCGTAGGGCCGTCTGGGACTGTGACGGTCCCTAGAACGACCGCTACACCGGTCACGGCGGGAAAATAGTGGAAACGCCAAATTAGGCCGTTCCACGCCCCATTCACACCGAAGCGCAGGGGAAACAACACTAGACGATGAAAAACAACTCTAGAAGGCTAAAAAGCCCACATGCATGGATTAAAACGCAAGATCGAGGCGATTCTGACGAATCGACCCAAAATGGGTCACCGGGGTTCCCGGTCTCCTACCGGCCGCCGAATGACAACCGATCGACACGGAACTGACATGAATGGGATCCAGACATCCCGATGGTCATTTTGACACTAACTACGTCGAGAATGGTTGCCATTTTCTGGTGAACCCTGAAAACCCCAAAAATGACGATTTTCACTAAACCGGCCCGATCTCCCCTGATCGAGCACCAAACTATGCACGGAAGCAAGGAAAATGTGCAGAACGAAGTGGCGGTCCATCTCCCTACCTCCATCGAAGAAATTGTGCCCCGAAGGGACTAAACCAAGCCGAAAACCACCGAATCACAAATGACGCCCTCTCGGAATCCACCGAGGGATCGTGCCCGCCACGCTCCATCCGCTGCTCCTTCCTGTGAACCGATCACTAGAGCACGTCCACGCCTCAGCCAGCTCCGCAACGGTGTGCGCCCCGCGCCGAACGGACCAGAGACGGGAGAGAACGGAGTGAGATAGCGTGAAGTTGAAAATGAGCAGGAGAGATAGTGGAATTGAATTTATAGAAAGAAATTTGGAAATTTTCCTAATTTCTAAAAAATCTGATTTTTGGCCCCATCTCTGAAAAATACACAAAAATAGTCAAAACGATCGGCTCGACGAGTACATCGCCACTGTGTCATCCACGAGTCGATGAATTGAGAAATAAACTCACTACAGGGTTCCGTAACTAGTACGAGAGAAAAACCCACACGGATCGTAAAACTCAACTTGGGAGCTACAAAAGCGAACCGAAACTCACGGAAAAGGATCCGAAAGACCTAATAAGGATCCAACAAAGATCCGGGACATTACATCCTCCCCTCCTTTAAGAAATTTCATCTTCGAAATTCAAGGACTAGCAAGGGTAAGCAGGGAAGAACAACCCGACAACGATAAGAAACAGAAATCACGAAACCTAACGCCAGCTGAAGACTGTACTAGACTTAGCGACTCTGGAAATTGTATATCTGAGATTCCCATGTACTTTACACAACAACGCTCTGATACCAACTGTGACGACCCAGATTCTGGATACCAGATATACCCGGTAAGACTACCGAATACACCTGATACCACATGGAACCCGCGAGGCCTCCCAAGAGCGGTAAAGCTCTGAAGGGAAAAAGGATTGTCGTGTAGTACATTGAACTGACAGATATAGCAGCAAGCAATTAAATTTCATTAGATCGGTTTGCTAAAGTAGAAGAAATAAAATTACTATTTATTATTAATAGATTTTAGATAATTATATACCCAGAGTCAAGTCCAAAGGAAAGATAGTAAGTCTACCAAGTACAGTCGACAGAAAAGAAAGACGTACCAAGCAGTCGGGGGAAGCCCGACGGAGGTACCAGCGGGCAGCTACGACTCAAACTCCAGGATCCGCGGAAGCAGAACGAACACATCACCCCACCTGAAAAGCAGGGGTGAGCCTTGTGTCACTGGCTCAGTAGGGGTCACGCGGATCCCCACTGAAAAACATGCAGTAACACGGAACAACAGGGACAGCAGCAAGAAACAACACTGGAAAGCTGCAAAAGAAAGGGAAGCAGGAGTAGGGAACAGGTAAGGACGAGGGGAATAATCCGAACAGGCAAGCAGGCCTAGAAAGGGAAAGAGGAGTAGGGAGTAGCAAGGAAAAGGGAAAAAGCCAAACAAAACACCCCAACCTACACCTACAACAGGCATGCAAAAGAAGGCCTAGAAAAGACCTAGACAGATGCAGACAACACGACCGGAATGTCGTGCATAGGACAAGACACAGACCTCGAGTACAGCCACGAAAAGGCCAACCCGGACAGGTCACAACAAACCCCACAAGTGTCTCGACTAACCGCTGCGTACCACCGACGCGAACACGACCGAGTCGCAGACCCACGCGGAACCACAAGAGTCTCAAGCAACTCGCAAGGCTGGGAAGCGACAAGCGAGAGGTGAAACAAGAACAAACCAAGTACTAACCAGGGTCACGCCCGTCGGCGTCATTTCTCTACCCCTGACCACGTGTGCACACACTGGCTCCTGCCTAGAGCCTGGCCTCTAGCTAGTTTTCTCCCCCCGTAGGACGCTATGGTAACCGTAGGAGCCGACGAAAACTAGCTTACAAACCGTATATCGGGGTCACCCCTCGACTGCTGGACGTCTAGGGCGGCGAGGAAGGGAAGCTCGAAACGTGGCGTTGAAGTACAGACAGTCGAACATGCACTGTCACCCGTACCTCAAACACCGAAGGCAGCACAAGAAATTGCTGACAGACTCGAAAACGTAGTCTTAGCCTTCATAGGAACATCAACCGACGTCCACGGGGAAAACGGCCAGACCACGGGAGTAACAGACATCACCTTAACATATACAGACACGCACATACAGACCTACCCCAAAACAGCCCCTAACATCACCTAGAACGAACCCACAACACACGGCCGCACACTGAAAAGCCCAATGGCCATCACGGCCACAACAGGACTGTAACGGCCTAGCACAGGCGCGTCACACGAGCCTGACGCACCAGGGCGGGTGCGTCAGAGCCAACACGCTCGAACCCAAAACGTGAACAGCGTAACACACGACGGCAGGCGCGTTGCGCTAACCTAATGCATAGGCACAAACGCGTTACGCCAACAGACCCAACTCTCAAACTCGGACAAACAACACGTAACGGCCCACGACGGACGCGTTACAACACTGTGACGCATGGGGGCAGGGCCGTTAGAGACAACCGGCACAGCCACCCAACCCAGCTAAAACAGAGTGTAACGGCCTGGGGTAGGTGCGTTACACAACCTGACGCACCAGGGCGGGCGCGTCAGAGGAACCGACTTACCCAAAATACAAAATGACAAAATAGGCGTGACGCATCAGCCTGGACGCGTCAGAGAGCTGTGACGCGCCACCTCTGGACCGTCACACTCCCTCGGCCACGAAAAACTTGAAATGAACAGACGCTGTGACGGTCTATCGTAGGGCCGTCAGGGACTGTGACGGTCTCTGGAACGACCGCTACACCAGTCACGGCGGGAAAACAGTGGAAACGCCAAATCGGGCCGTTCCACGCCCCATTCACGCCGAAGTGCAGGGGAAACAACACTAGACGATGAAAAATAACTCTAGGAGGCTAAAAAGCCCACATGCATGGATTAAAACGCAAGATCGAGGCGATTCTGACGAATTGACCCAAAACGGGTCACCGGAGTTCCCGGACTCCTATCGGCCCCGAATGACAACCGATTGACATGGAACTGACATGAATGGGATCCAGACATCCCGACGATCATTTTGACACTAACTACGTTGAGAATGGTTTCCGTTTTCCGACGATCCCTGAAAACCCCAAAAATGACGGTTTTCACTAAACCGGCCCGATCTCCCCCGATCGAGCACCAAACTATGCACGGAAGCAGGGAAAATGTGCAGAACGAAGTGGCGATCCATCTCCCTACCTCCACCGAAGAAACCATGCCCCGAAGGGACTAAACCAAGCCGAAAACCACCGAATCACAAACGACGCCCTCTCGGAATCCACCGAGGGATCGTGCCCGCCACACTCCATCCACTGCTCTTCCCGCGAACCGATCACTCGAGCACGTCCGCGCCTCAGCCAGCTCTGCAACGGTGCACGCCCCGCGCCGAACGGACCAGAGACGGGAGAGAACAGAGTGAGATAGCGTGAAGTTGAAAATGAGCAGGAGAGATAGTGGAATTGAATTTATAGAAAAAAATTAGGAAATTTTCCTAATTTCTGAAAAATCCACTTTTTGGCCCCATCTCCAAAAAATACGCAAAAATAGTCAAAACGATCGACGAGTACATCGCTACTGTGTCATCCACGATTCGATGAATTGAGAAATAAACTCACCGTAGGGTTTCGTAACTAGTACGAGAGAAAAACTCACACGGATCGTAAAACTCAACTCGGGAGCTACAAAAGTGAACCGAAACTCACCAAAAAGGATCCGAAAGACCCAATAAGGATCCAGCAAAGATTCGGGACATTACCCTAAGTGAGTGTTAGTGTTTATTGTTGTTTTGGATTTATCTTCATATATCGTGCACAATCTATATCATCATCTAATTAAGTTTGATAAATCTAATTTGTGAACATATGGATTTGAACCTTTTGATTAGCATTGTATCACATAGTTTGAAAAGGATAAAAGTTTTCATAAAATTTGTAATCACCCAATTCACCCCCCTCTTGGGTGTCACTGATCGCGGGACTTGAATGATGGGGAGTTCCTAGACTCCAAGGAAAAAGATGATCTTCCACATGAGGAGACAAAAGGAAATGGGGACCCGGGTGAATCAAGCAATACAAGGGTCATGGCTACTGGTGAAGGCTTACAGATATTAGAGTGCTTAAAGACCATCCTCTAGAGAATATCATTGGTAGCCTGCATGATCCACATAGAACAAGGTTACATTTCAGAATTGTTGAAGAATTAGAACAACTTGCTCTTGTCTCCCAAATTGAACCTAAAAGTGTTGACAAAGCTTTAAAAGATGAAAACTGGATAAATTCAATGCAAGATGAATTAAATCAGTTTGAAAGAAATAATGTTTGGCATCTAGTTCGTAGACCCTCAACAACATTTGTCATAGGTACTAAATGGGTATTTAGGAACAAACTTAGTGAAGATGAAAAAATAATCAAGAATAAAGCTAGATTGGTGACTCAGGGTTACAGTCCAGAATTTGGAATTTATTTTGAAGAGTCTTTTGCCCCTGTAGCCAGATTAGAAGCTATTAGAATTTTGCTTGCTTTTGCTTGTGCACATAAGATCAAACTGTAACAAATGGATGTAAAAAGTGCATTTTTAAATGGTCTAATAAAAGAAGAAGTTTATGTGGTGCGAACACCCGAGCAGTTACGCCGAGCCACCGGTATCGCACGCGGAGCACGACTCGAGCCACCTCAGCATCCATCTGGCTCGGAGACAGCCTGGAGACTCCCCTTTGAGTCCCGGCATTTATCATATTTAGTTAGACTTTATTTGTGTGTAATGTGTGTTTATTTCATTTTAGTCGGTTTGTAATTTTGCTTGTAAGAGGGGTTTATTTGCAAAGTGGGACCCCCGGGACCCCGGGCCCACCAGACCCCCTTCCATTGAACCACCTCAGCCCTAAGGCCCCATGTGGGGTCAGTCAACATGTCAAATGGAGGCATCTAGAAGGTTGAATAGTAAAAGGCACATGGGAGACAAGTGGACTTCAAAGTCCAAGGTGGCTAACTACCATGTCCCCCCCTTGCCTCTCTAGTCAATAGGCCACCCCCCCCTTAATATTTTTATTGTATTTTTTGTGTGTGTGTCACACTCAATCCAGGCCACCCATTCCCATCCCCTAGATCCAACGGTGGACAATGGATTTGAGATGTAACACATAAATACTTGTAATTTCCCATTTTAGAGGGATGAATGCATTGTGAAATCTGAAATTGCTTGGAGCAGCCCTTGGGCGCACCCCTCCTCTCTCCTTCCTCTCCCCCTTGCAACTGTGAAGGCTACCTTCTGGAGGTGTGACTCCTCCTCTATCGATTCCGGTCATCATCGCCGCCGCCATCGTGCCGCCATCGCACCGCCACGGTCTTCATGGGTATTCTGTCCACGCAGTGCAGCAGCAGCTTGTCCGAATTTTTCAGCCCTCCCTTGTGATCTTCTGGGCACCAAATTTGGAGGGGATGTTCTAGGGACGTCAGCCACACCACATAAAAATTGGTTGGCCTTCTAGTTCTCGTTTTCCAATTTTCCATTTTCATCCAACTTCAATTTCAGTTCTGCCAATTTTTAGATCTGATTTCCACCTTTCCTGAGTTTCCCATCTTCGATCCCCTTTGTGATTTTTCCCAGAGCTCCCAATTTTACTGGGTGTTCTACCTATCAACCCCTCCATCCACAATTTTTTTTGATTTTTTATCAGCCTTCCATCCATTTTTTCAAAAATCATTTTTAGAGTCATCTACAGGGCTGTCAATCAGTTCCCAGATCCGACCACCATCCAGTGTTAAAATCATAACAATTCGTAGCCTCATCCAATCCTTCCACAAAAACTATTGCCATTTTTCTTGTTCAATTTCCTACAACTGTGATGAAGAGTCCAGGAGCTGAATCGGGCGTCTTCCTGGCGGTCAATGGTAGTTCTCAGACAACTTACCTGCAGATCTGAGAGTTTGGGTACTGTTCAACAGAAGCTTAAAAATTCAAAAAGGTCTAGATCCACGCAGATCCAGGTCCTCTCTCTGGGCCTAGATTGAAGTGTTTCAAGAGAGCTTTCCAACAATAGCTCATGTGCCCCGATCCGACATCGGGATTGATCGCAACGGCCGTTCTCGCCGGAGCGCGCGCCGGAAAACAGAACCTGAAATCCGTGGGCAGCTAGTTCAAGAATTGGAGATCGGGGCCGATCGACCACCAATCGGCGTTTCCGACTGACCGCCGTCCGAGGAGGCACGCCACCAGGGGTCTCCATCACATTGGGCCCCACCCCAGCAGGCCGGGAGGACAGCGTCATCCATGGGCCCCACGGACCCGTAGATCGCGCCGTCTGGACAGCACCACAAACGCATGTTCGGCACCGCCGGGCGACATCAAGATGCTGCCCGTCAACCCGATTCGCATGATTCCCGGGCCCCGCATGTGACCTTTTACCTCCCTGCGTGGAGTGGGTCAAATTATTGTACACTGCTGTGATAATTGTTAACTGGGAGTCTGCAATTGGCCGGGGTCGTCTTCCCCACGCCGGGTGCGTGGAGGTAATGGTCTCACCTTCTTGACATTTACTTGCTTAGCTAGTATACGGTCTTATGCCACTGTCGAGAGTGTAGGTTCCTAGCCCGTGTGTTCATGTCACCGATGTGAGTGTAAGAGTTACCCGTCCTGCGACTCGATCCGAGTCCAGAAGTTGAGTCAGACTACCTTGAACTCTGTCGGTTCCTTAACCGCGCACGATCCACGCTTTCCCTCGCATGGGACGACGAGTGAGTTTGCACTTCTGTTAGTGATGTGTAGCCTAGAGGAGCTCTTAGTGTCAAGCCGAGGTCGCTCTAGTAGTCGTGTCGTTGCTGGTCGAGTCGTGTCCGTCTCATATAGCGTCGTCTCCTCAGTCTGTCCCGCATCAGTTTGGTATCAGAGCGAGTCGAGTCTAGGGTAGTCTTGCATAAGTCTTGCATGCATCATGGTCTAAGTCTAGTCTAGGATCATCATTAGTTTTCAAAATAAAAAAAAAGGTGTTTTAAAATTGTATTTCATCCCGATAATTCGGTATCTTAAAAGGTGTTGTCCGAACGCTAGGCTACACCTATCGGGAAGGCCGCACACTTGCGGGAGTGATCTTCAGATCGATTAACTCCGCCACGTACCGGATATTGGTTTAGGTCTAGGTGCATTAGTCGGTGTTTGCATCAGTTTGTGTCTCTTAGTTCGTGTGTAGTCCAATAAGAGTCAGTCGGTCTTGTCCAAGTGTCGGCATGTCCAACATGTAGTTCCCCCCAATTTCCCATGGATTCCCAATCACCCGGGCAACATGGCCGTTGGTCTACCCATGGGCTTGGCAACCATCATCTCCCCTTCCGTAGGCCCGAAGCCTCGGATTTTTATGGCTCTAATGATCCAGGCGACTACCTCAATTGGGAGGCCGTCATGGACAAATATTTTGAATGTTACACCATGTCTGATGCCATGCAAGTTAGTTTTGCCCGAGAGAGGCTTGTCCACAAAGCCGCCTGGAAATGGGAGAGCATTGAGTGCATGAGGGAGGTTAGGAGGCAAAGGCCCATCGAGTCGTGGCATGAGATGAAGGACGAACTTAGGAAGGTCTACCTACCCGGCCCGGTCACCTCCAACTGACCCCACCCAATCACCTCCACCCAAGTGGGCCATAATCGGAGGCAACGCACCGCGCATGTAGAAGAGCCTAGGTCCACGACTAAGCCGAGTTCATATGGGAGAGTCCACCACATTACTCCTACTCCAAACCCCACCATTGCCGAACTCTTCCAAATCATTTTGGATAGAGTGGATAGGAAGTGTGCTTATATCGAGTCCCTGCTTCCCCCTTGCCTACCTCCTAGCCGGGATGGAACCAAGCACGAGCCTAAGGAGGTAGCCGCCGGTAGCCCCAACCTGGTGCCATCTATGGCTCCCAAGGTTCTCTCCCCATCATAGTGGATCCTCTTTCCCCACCCACGAGAGCCCCTTTGCCTACACCCTCTGTCCATCAGGAGGATAAGGACACACTTATCAAGGAGCGTAGTGGATCACGACAGTAGTGTTATCGCTGCCAGGGGTTCGGCCACTTTGCCGGACAGTGTCCCACTCGGACATCTCTAGCCCTAGGGGACAAAAGGGTTGGAGAAGCCTCACTCTCCGATCTTTATTCGGAGCCACCTCAGCCACAGCTACCCGTGTTTCTAACGGGAAAGCTACTTATAGCCGAGCCACTCCTTAGCTGGCTTAAGAATGGCTTGGCCCCATCTCCCCTCCCATCTAAGGACCCTATCCTACCTCTGGTGCCAATCAATTCATTTCACACCACTTTCCGGTCTAGTCACTATGTGGATACATTGGATGCCCTTCTTAAAGGGATAGACCGGCAATTGACATTTACGCACTTGTTGGCTCCAGGCTTCGACCGACCCACAGGTCGTAGTTTCACTCATCCCGCTTTAGGGTCCATCACCTCCGTATACACCGTGGGTCATGTTACCACGGAGGTTCTTCTACTCCTCCCTATGCCGGTCGAGCCCGACTTCATTCCCATTTGCCCAAGGGAGGAATCTTACTTTCTACCTATGACTGCCGTCCCACCTCTCACAATGAATGAAGGTGATCATTTACACCTCCAAGATTTCCAAATGTGGGACAGTGATTTGTGGAAGCCTAGTCCGAGGGGTCATACCTTCTTTGATCCTTTCGACCCATTCTCTTGTGGACCCCGTGACCCACCATATTTACTCCACCTTTTTGAGAGAGTCCACCATCATACCCCCACCGTCTCATCTCCCTTCATGAATGAAGGAGATCAACAACACCTTCTAGACTTCCACACATGGGATATTGAGATGAGGGAATCCATATTGAGGGGTCACACATTCTTTGATCCCTTCGATCTCTTTCTTCGTGGGCCCCTTGGCCCACCACCTCCATTCCACCTCTTTAAGGAAGTCCACTATCACACTCCTCCTACTCGGGCCTGGCAACCTTCACATGGCAATAGGTCTGAACCGTCATTTGGGGGTAATGAAGACTTTGGTTCCCCCGGTCCACCTAAACCACCCAAACCTCCCGGACTTCCCACATCCAAACCAAATGTCCATGATTGGTGCATCGTAGGATGTCTAGGAGTCCACCATGACATTAACCTCTGGTTATGTCAAATGCATGCATGGCACACATTTGGATGTCCTGGACCACCTTGCATATGATTGGGTTTGACTAACATTAGGTTTGTGTAGGGTCGTGTGTGCATCTGTGTGTTTTTCTTTTTGTTAGGCATGTTAGGAGTCTACATGACGACGTCCGTCGTCACATTAAGGTCAGCAATGCACGTTACAAAGAGTTAGCCGATGCTCACCGACACCACCGAGAGTTCCAAGAGGGCGAATATGTCATGATCAGGGTAAGACCTGAACGGTTTCCCTATGGAATCGTTAAGAAGTTGCAAGCTCGTGGAGCCGATCCATTTAGAGTGTTGAAACGTGTTGGATCCAATGCGTATGTTGTGGACCTACCCGAGGAATATGGTATAAGCTCTACTTTTAATATTTCGGATCTAGTTGCATATAGGGACCCAGCGGTGATCTCTAGTGAGCATTTCGAGCCATCTCCTCTAATTGAGAGTGATCCCACACCTGAGTGTCCACCTCCACCCCCTTTGTCACGGCAGCGTGAGCATATAGATCATATACTGGATGAGCAGGTGACAATTACCAGGAGTGGATCCTACCCGCGCTACCTAGTGTGATGAAGAGGACGGCCCGCTACCGAGGACACGTGGATTATGCTTGGAGAGTTGCAGCAGATTGATCCGGACCTTCTAGAGCGATACCGGAGCGATGCAGACCCTTACTCGACAGGGTCGAGTTTCTCTCACCCGGGGAGAATTGGTGCAGACACCCGAGCAGTTATGCCGAGCCACCGGTACCGCACGCGGAGCACGACTCGAGCCACCTCAGCATCCATCTGGCTCAGAGACAGCCTGGAGACTCCCCTTTGAGTCCCGGCATTTATCATATTTAGTTAGACTTTATTTGTGTGTAATGTGTGTTTATTTCATTTTAGTCGGTTTGTAATTTTGCTTGTAAGAGGGGTTTATTTGCAAAGTGGGACCCCCGGGCCCACGGGCCCCCCAGACCCCCTTCCATTGAACTACCTCAGCCCTAGGGCCCCATGTGGGGTCAGTCAACATGTCAAATGGAGGCATCTAGAAGGTTGAATGGTAAAAGGCACATGGGAGACAAGTGGACTTCAAAGTCCAAGGTGGCTAACTACCATGTCCCCCCCCCTTGCCTCTCTACTCAATAGGCCGCCCCCCCCCCTTAATATTTTTATTATATTTTTTGTGTGTGTGTCACACTCAATCCAGGCCACCCATTCCCATCCCCTAGATCCAACGGTGGACAATGGATTTGAGATGTAACACATAAATACTTGTAATTTCCCATTTTAGAGGGATGAATGCATTGTGAAATCTGAAATTGCTTGGAGCAGCCCTTGGGCGCACCCCTCCTCTCTCCTTCCTCTCCCCCTTGCAACTGTGAAGGCTGCCTTCTGGAGGTGTGACTCCTCCTCTATCGATTCCGGTCATCATCGCTGCTGCCATCGTGCCGCCATCGCACTGCCACGGTCTTCATCGGTATTCTATCCACGCAGTGCAGCAGCAGCTTTTCCGAATTTTTCAGCCCTCCAACGTGATCTTCTGGGCACCAAATTTGGAGGGGATGTTCTAGGGACGTTAGCCACACCCCAGAAAAATCGGTTGGCCTTCTAGTTCACGTTTTCCAATTTTCCATTTTCATCCAACTTCAATTTCAATTCTGCCAGTTTTTAGATCTGATTTCCACCTTTCCTGAGTTTCCCATCTTCGATCTCCTTTGTGATTTTTCCCAGAGCTCCCAATTTTACTGGGTGTTCTACCTATCAACCCCTCCATCCACAATTTTTTTTGATTTTTTATCAGCCTTCCATCCATTTTTTCAAAAATCATTTTCAGAGTCATCTACAGTGCTGTCAATCAGTTCCCAGATCCGACCACCATCCAGTGTTAAAATCATAACAATTCGTAGCCTCATCCAATCCTTCCACAAAAACTATTGCCATTTTCCTTGTTCAATTTTCTACAACTGTGATGAAGAGTCCAGGAGCTGAATCGGACGTCTTCCTGGCAGTCAATGGTAGTTCTCAGACAACTTACCTATAGATCTGAGAGTTCGGGTACTATTCAGCAGAAGCTTCAAAATTCAAAAAGGTCTAGATTCACGCAGATCCAGGTCCTCTCTCTGGGGCTAGATTGAAGGATTTCAAGAGAGCTTTCCAACGATAGCTCATGTGCCCCAATCCAACATCGGGATTGATCGCAGCGGCCGTTCTCGCCGGAGCGCGCGCCGGAAAACAGAACCTGAAATCCGTGGGCAGCTAGTTCAAGAATTGGAGATCGGGGCCGATCGACCACCAATCGGCGTTTCCGGCTGACCGCCGTCCGAGGAGGCACGCCACCAGGGGTCTCCATCACATTGGGCCCCACCCCAGTAGGCCGGGAGGACAGCGTCATCCGTGGGCCCCACGGACCCGTAGATCGCGCCGTCTAGATAGCACCACAAACACATGTTCGGCACCGCCGGGTGACATCAAGATGCTACCCGTCAACCCGATTCGCGTGATTCCCGGGCCCTGCATGTGACCTTTTACCTCCCTGCGTGGAGTGGGTCAAATTATTGTACACTGCTGTGATAATTGTTAACTGGGAGTCCGCAATTGGCCGGGGTCGTCTTCCCCACGCCGGGTGCGTGGAGGTAACGGTCTCACCTTCTTGACATTTACTTGCTTAGCTAGTATACGGTCTTATGCCGCTGTCGAGAGTGTAGGTTCCTTGCCCGTGTGTTCATGTCACCGCTGTGAGTGTGAGAGTGACCCGTCCCGCGACTCGATCCGAGTCCAAAAGTTGAGTCAGACTACCTTGAACTATGCCGGTTCCTTAACCGTGCACGATCCATGCTTTCCCTCGCATGGGACGACGAGTGAGTTTACACTTTTGTTAGCAACGTGTAGCCTATAGGAGCTCTTAGTGTCGAGCCGAGGTCGCTCTAGTAGTCGTGTCGTTGCTGGTCGAGTCGTGTCTATCTCATATAGCGTCGTCTCCTCAATCCGTCCCGCATCATTATGTTGAATAGCCCCCCGATTTTGAATGCTCTCATCATGAGGATTATGTGTATAAGTTGGACCGGGCTCTTTATGGCTTGAAGCAGGCACCCAGAGCATGGTATGATAGGCTAAGCTCATTCCTCACTCAAAAAGGCTACACTAGAGGTAATGTAGACCAAACACTCTTTACAAAAAGACAAGGTAAGGATATCTTGTTAGTTCAGATTTATGTTGATGATATTATGTTTGGTTCTACAAAGCCCAAAGTGTATGAGGATTTTGCTAATCTCATGACCAGTGAGTTTGTGATGAGCTTAATGGGTTAGCTTCAACTTTTTCTTGGCTTGCAGATCAGTCAAAGTGATGAAGGATGCTTCATAAGTCAAGCCAAATACGTCAAGGAGGTGCTGAAAAGATTTGACATGACAAACTGCAAAACAATTACAACTTCTATGGGAACAACTACATCACTAGATGCAAATGCGAAAGGTAAATTGGTGGATGCAAAGAACTATAGAGGTATGATTGGTTTGTTGAGTTATGGTTTTGATGATTGTTGTGATTATTGTTCATGACCGTTATGGTTTTGATGATAACTAAACTTAATGAGTGATTACGTGATGATAACTAAACTTGCATAGTTCGGATGGCAAATGGCAACGATTACATGGTCTTGATCCTTGGTTTGTATATAATCTTTGGTTGAATGTTTGATGTCAATGGGATGCATATATAGATCATTTGGATTCACAAAATGAAGGTTTCATGAGAATCTTGGTTGAAAGTGGTAGATGGCATTGAAGTGATTGAACTTGCATTGTCTTAACTTCATTTACTCTCTTATGTAGGTTTAAAATGGAATGCCAATCCCATATGCAAAGGTATCAATATTCATGGTGAGAACTTGACACTTTGCATGTGTATATTTTAGGGAGAAAATGGTAAGTTTCCATTTGGAGTTTTTGATCTTGATAGGATATATGATTGATATGTGTTCTAACATTGCATATACACTTGGAGAATTAGACCCAATCCCATTGTTGAATGGCATCCTCATGATATATAAAATTTGGTTCAATGATGCTATCTTATTGCACAAATTGGATGGCCATATGATCTTGATATTATGTTATTGTTGATTGAGTTTTCCAAGTGTTTTCATCCTCCTTGTTAATAATTTCATGTATGTACTTCATGCATTCATCACTTGGGATCATTGGGCCTGTGTTCTTACATGTTTACTAATGTTTTTTATTTTTTTTGTATTTTTTCTACAGGTTTAGGTCGACCTAAAGGACAGTTTAGGTCGACCTAAAATTACTGTAGCTAGCGGTCGACCGCCAAGAAGTTTAGGTCGACCGAAAATCCCAGAAACCAACGGCCAACAGTTTCTCAGTAACGGTCGACCGCCAGAAGCTGTAGGTCGACCGCCAGCCCCGAGCCAACAAAAGTTGACTTTATTCTCCACTTCGAGAAGAGCCATTCTCCTTGTAT
The DNA here is from genome assembly GCA_022559845.1 of Amorphophallus konjac. Taxonomy (NCBI): domain Eukaryota; kingdom Viridiplantae; phylum Streptophyta; class Magnoliopsida; order Alismatales; family Araceae; genus Amorphophallus; species Amorphophallus konjac. The sequence continues at coordinate 203,958,173 of CM040122.1, forward strand.
TTCTTTAATCCTAATGACACCTAATCATCCACAAAATGTGGATCGGGTCTGGAGGATGTCCAAGGACCATTCAAAGGTTATAAAACCTCTACAAGAAGGGTTAGAAACCCTAATGCTTCAAGGGGATCAAGAGAGATCAAGGGAGGCTAGAAGAGGAGATTCACGGGTACTGTAGCACCTCCGTGAATAGTGCTTCGAGCTGAAGTTCTTCATCCTTCCTCAACACATTGAAGGTAAATCTGAAGCCAATATACCCAAATCCAAGTGAAGAAGCAAGCAACCAACAAAGAGAGATCAAGAGGGAGGCCATCAAGGCAAGAAGAAGGTTGCAGGAACTCTTGAAAACATACTCCATTTTATAAGTTCTTCATCCATCTCCAAGGTGTTTCAAGCCAAAGCTGAAGCCAACAACCTCCAAGGAAGTAAAGAAGCAAGCAAGCAAGGATTCAAAGGAAGATTGCCCAAGGGGGAAAGAAGAAGAAGCAAGCAAGCACCGATTCGAGAAAAGGCAGCTAAAAGGTGAAAGAATATTATTTCTCAAGATCCATATGAAGTCTTTCTAGCTCTGCTCAAGTGAAGATTGAAGCCACGTTCAAAGATCAGCAGCATACATTCAAAGGGAAGCCAAATCAGGAGTTTTCTAAACTGTGCCTCATTGCCTTTGTGTTTTGGGTGTTATTTTTGTGTTCCTCATAAACTGCGAAAACTTGTGTGTGTGTGGATCGTTGTTGGATCCGTGGTCATGTGTGTGTGTGTTGTATTTTATTCGTGTGTGCGTATGTCTTCTTAGATCTGCGTGTGTGTGTGGTTTTATCCAGATCTTAGTGTTTGTGTGTGTGGAGTGCTGCACTTGTCGCAGCGTGTGTGTGTCTTGTTGATCCGCTTGTTGGATCGTGTTGGAGACCTCGTCTCCGCGTGTGTGTGTGTGTGTTGGGGTGCGTTCCCGTGTGTGTGGGCAGGCGTCGTCCTGCGTGTGTGGTTGGAGCGTCGTCTCCGTTTGGGGATTTATCCCCGAGTGAAGCCTCACCGGATTTGGTGAGGGGTGGACGTCGGATTGCCGTCGTTGCATCCGAACCACCTTAAAAACCGCTGTGCATTGTGTGTTATTTGTGTGGTTTGATTGTTTTTGTTATATGGTCGTGTGGGAATGGAGAGATTGAGAGAATTAGTTAAACAGTTTTCAAATTGCTAATTAATGTTTATCACATATTTTGTAAAAAGCTAAAAGTTTCTTTAAAATTTGTAAACACCCAATTCACCCCCTTCTTGGGTGTCATTGATCGCAGACTTCAATTGGTATCATAGCTAAGGCTCTAATTTCATAGATCTAACGATCTAGAGTGATCCGGATCAATAACTACCATGATATACACTTTGAATTCTCCACTAGTATTTGATGGTTACAATTTTGATTTGTGGTTAGGTAGAATATTTAGTCTAGTCAATTCATATGACCCTAAGCTTTGGAAGCTTATTTCACATGGTCCTCATGAATTGCCTAAAGACAAAAATGTCTGGACTGAAAATCAAAAGTGCAAATATGATCAAAATTGCTTGGTTTTGAAATTGCTTATTGCTGTAGTTGATTCTAACTATTTCCCTTTTATCTCCCATTACAGGTCTGCGAAGGATATCTTGGATGGCTTAACCAAAATCTGGAAAGAGCATGAAGACCAAGGCCTTGTGGCAGGTATGAGCGATCAAGGGAGTGATCAGCAAATTGAATCAAGCTCAAAGGTAAATTCTGATTCTGATAATGAAGATGAAGTTACTTATGAAGATTTGTTGATTGCATATGATGATCTTGCTGAAAAATACAAGAAGCTAAAATATGAAAACAAAAAATTGAAAAAGGATGTCGAATAAAACAAGTGTAATTCCACTTGTAAAAAATACTTGCATCTAGAGGAAATGATTGAGGCTCATGTGTTTGACATTGAATTTCACAAAGATCAAATATGTTCTTTAATAAATGAAAATAAGGAGATGACTGCAAAACTGAATTCTATGGCTGATGATCAAATCTTGATAAATGAACTGATTCATGATGAAAAGCTTGTTAAAGAAAATGAGAAACTGAAGGAATTGAACAAGGCCATTTCTGAAAGATTGTTAACTCTTGAAAAAGGAAAATCCGTGGTTATTAGAGAATGTGAAAATGTGGATGAACTTAGGCAAGAAGTAGAATGCCTTAAGACTACCAATGCCATGTTGAATGTTAGTCTTTCCACTTGTGAAGAAGAACTTGCTAATTTTAAATTATAAATTTCATCTCTTCAATCTGAAATTCTTGACTTAAATGATTCGCTATCTAGATTTATAAATGGTCAAGAAAACTTGAACAAATTGCTTGGGATGAAAGTGAATTTTCAAAGGGAAGAGCTGGGCTATAATCCTGTGAACAAAAAGAAGTTTGAAAACAAAGTTTATACATCCTTTGTGCACAATTCAAATATAGCCAGCACATCAAATGAAAATCAGAAAAAGGAAAATCATGTTCCACACACACATGCATCCACAAAGAAAATCAATTTACATCAAAAATCCAAAAATACTGCTAGCACACCCATGCATGTTGAACATTCTTCTGCCATACATAGACAACCAACTAGAAAGAAACTCACATGTTTTTATTGTGGAAAACATGGACATGCTATGCATAATTGCTTCATTATGAAGAATGATGACTTGAGAGCATGTAGGAACCAAGCTGTTTTAAAAAATGCAAAGGAAGTCTTCACCATAAAACCTTCCATGCATTATAATCACTGTGGTAAAAGAGGTCACACCAAGTCATACTGCGGGTTATTCATGAAGAAAGAGAGTCTTCACTCAACAAGTCATGCTCACATACATAAACTAGTAGAGCCAATGAGAAAGAAAAACGTGATGCCACGTGCTTCCCCCCATCACTTTGGCAAATCTGGGAATCTTAAGCATAATTATTTTCTCATGAAAAATTATGACTTGAATGTTGTTAAAAATTAGAAATTGCATGCCAAAGTTGCTGCTAACCCACAAGGACCCAAAAGGATTTGGGTACCTAAGAAGGCCAAATGAGAAATCTATTTTGCAGGTGTGCCTTGGGAATGAAAAGCATGAAATCTATTTTCATCAAGAAGGTAAGGCACATGGGCTAGTGACATAAGTCAGCTTAAAAGAAAAATAAAAACTAAAATTTAGAAACTCAGGTGATATCCCTCTAACTTTCTTCAGTAATTGTGTCATTGGTTTGATTCATATTGTGCTGAATAGTCTTGTGATAATGCACATATCTGTACATGCATTCCATCCATAGTTGTTTGCATATCTATGTGTACATCACTTGTCATATAGCATCTTGTTGTAGGAGAGCTTGAAGATTCTTCAGATCATGATTTCACTACATCTATTGAGTCTGCATACACTTTCACGTACTGTCATGTATAAGTTGAATATTGTGAATTCATGTGATAATGCATAGCAATCCTCCTACCTTCACCACCCTTGACTATATAGTATATCAAATGGTGACATGTGGAAGGGTAGGTTTCGCCTGTCTGAAAGCTATCACTACGCGTGAGGTGATCTTTGGATCTAAGTTCTCCGCTCGGTACTATGAGTCAATTAGTTACAGGCTGCATATGGCATTGGATGGTAACATCTTGCATTCATGCACACACTAAGGGGGAGCAACCGCATTCGTTATATGGGATTAATGTTTAGGTTCACACATGAGTCATGCATTGCATCTAGAGCTGTCTAGGGGATGTTGGTTGTTAAAATAATTTATCATGCCATTGTCAATAAATTTGAATTGAAATTGACAACTCAATAATTTATCATGCCATTGTCCTAGGATGCAGATTATACTCCAAAAAATTCAAATGATGATGGGCTAGTCATGATCAAGCTTGAATCAACTGAGGAATACCTTGCAAGGATGAAAATGATAAAAATCTCCTCAATCGCCACCAGGAGATAGAAAGTGATCTAGATAAGTACCCAAGGTATGGTATAAAAGGCCCGCAACATGTAAAGTTGATCAACCATTGTTCATGAGAAAATCAGGTAAAGTCCTTTTAGTGGTTCATGCATATGTGTTTATTATCATCTCTCGAACTACTAATAATGCTTTATATGATTATTTTGCAGGGATTATACAAGAAGATTTTGAAATGAGCATTATGGATGAACTGATTTGTACCTTCTTTGAATTGCAGGTGGAAGATTTGGAAGATGACGGATGCTCAAGGCACAAGTATTGGGAAATTAACTTTTGAGCTCTGTTTGAAAAACTCATAGTTGTTTTAACCATATTTTCATGAATGAAGATAAAAAAAATTGATTTTGTTATTAGAATGCATATCCATTTTCATGCATAAACATTTGTGATGAATCTTGACATTTGCATGTGGAAGATTATGGAATGCACCTCTCAACATGTCTGTTGAACTCAGGTAAAAATTCTGGAAACCTGACATGTTATTGCCCTAGTATGATGTGATGATTTTGTCAAATTGCTTGAATCAAATTAAAAATCTTGAGAAATGTGTATGAGGTGATTGGCTATTGAATATCTCTCAATTTGAATTGCATGATGACATATGAGCTCAATTGAGTATCTAGTATATCAAATACTGAGTAGTGAAAATGTGGGTCACATCCACCTGGGAACTCTCACTATGCGTGAGTTGGTCTTTGGATCAATGTTCTCCGCCTCGTACTAGAACTCAAAGAAGTCAAATTGTTGATCTATAAATGAATCTTTGAACTGAGTTATTTCAATTGAAAATATATTTTTGCTCATGATTCAAACATTTGGCTTGTGAATGATTTCTAATTTCAAAACTTGTAAAAGATTTCTGAAAATCTGATTTTGAACAATTCTGAAAATTGGGTTGCATTGTTTAATTTTGATCATGTATGCAGCCTCATTCATAAAGATCATGTCAAAAAAAATGTTTGGTTGATCCATTAATTGAATGTGAATAGTCTCATGTGGAAGTTGTCACATTGGATTGGAATCAAAGCTCTCATCGTGCTTTTACATCCTGCTTTCCATTTGCATATAGTTATAGGTTGCATGCATCATCATTCAATGCATAAGGTGCTTTTAGATCATACAAATGAATATCATAAGTCTGAATCACATTGCACACTGCATCGCATTCTTATATGCTTATACGTTGTATTGCATTGAAACTCATACATTAGTCACACTTAGTTCATTCAGTTAGCATCCATTCAATTGGTATCATATTGTCCATTCAATTGGTTTCAAATTGACATCACATTGCTCGCATGCATGTCATAGTGCATTTGCATAAACTCCCAATGAGTGCTTGCTTGTTATTATATGTTATTCACCCCCATCCTTGAAACTTCTATGACCTTATGTCTTCTTGATAAATAATGCTGCATTTGAGTCATTTTTAGAGTGCTTCATATCGTACACTCTGTTGTGTAGTGGACAGCGGATCTAGACGGGAGGGGTGAATAGATCTGCCCCTCTTTTTACAATACAACCCTCTATAAGGCTAGTTAAAAAGAATTGCAGCGGAATACAACTAGCTTAGCGATGTATAAAATGATTTGCTTAGAAATATGATTTCACAATATAGAGATTGAACCTAAGCATGCATCTAAAACATATCAATCGCACAATCAAACCACAACACAAAGGATTTTAAGGTGGTTCGGACTGAATCCCCAATCCTACGTCCACCCCTCACCAAATCCGGTGAGGCTTCACTAGTGCAGCACACCAAGCCGCAAATCGGAGAACCACCGATTGCCTTCCTACTAACCACCGGTAGGGACGTCAACACCCCAGATCGGACAACCTCCGATTGCCTTCCTACTAACCACCGGTAGGGACGATTCTCAACTTCCAAGTGTTTGAGTGAAATAGAAAAAGAACAAGTTATGAAAAACACTCAAACAAGATATAGAATATGCTTAAGAGAAAAGATCTTGTCTGAGATTTGCTGGAGCTTGAATCTCTTGAGGATTCGATGAAGAGCTTCTTCCCAGAGTAGCTTGATTTCCTTCTTGGAATATGCTCCTCCTAGCTTCCTTTGATCACCCTTCTTGCCCTTGAGTGCTTCTAGCTTTGTTGGAGATTGCTTGGCTTTAGATCTGAGCTTGAATCACCTTGGATGGATGAAGAACTTCCTCCCGAAACACTGTTCACGGAGGTGCTACAGTACCTCGAAAATGGCCTCCCTTGATCTCCCTTGAAGCCTTGAAGTGATAGGGTTTCCAACCCCTCATGTGTTGGTTTTATAGACCTTGAATGGTCCTTGGACATCCTTCAGACCAGATCCACAATTTGTGGGTGATTAGGTGACTTTTGGATTAAAGAAATCCATGTTGAATGGTCCTTTTCGAAGTGGAAACAAAAGTCAACAATTGATGGCTTGGGGCTGGCGGTCGACCTACAGCTTCTGGCGATCGACCTCTACTGAGAAATCTGCAAACGGGCGGTCCCTGGGATTTTCGGTCGACCGCTACTGGCTGGCGGTCGACCTGCAGCTGACAGAACTGCAGACGGGAGTCTACTGGCTGGGGCGGTTGACCGCCCCTGTGCTGGTGGTCGACCGCCAGCTGGGCAGACCCCGGTCCAGTCCGGGTCGGTCCGTTAGCCGCTTCAGCTCCGTCGCTTGTGTCCATTAGCAGCCTGTTCATGTCTGTAACTTCATCCTTGTTGGTCTAGAAAGTACCAACTGAATCTTTATCTTTGGACTCTCATCTTGTTCAGTGACCTTGACTATTTGAATGAAGCTTGTATTTGTTGTATAGACTTTGCATCAAGGCTTGGACGTGTAGACTTTGTGTGCATGTATGAACTCTGTACAGACTTTGCACCTTGAGCATGTATGAGCCTGTACAGACTTGCTTCATGAACATACAGACTTGGTAACTTGATGCACGAACACAACAGAACGTAATGTATAGACTTTGCATGTGAAGTAGCCAGCCAATGTATAGACTTGTGTTGCAGCCATCAACCAACGTACAGACTTGGAGTTGTGCTAGCAGCCAACGTACAGACTTTGTCTTTTGCAACGTACAGACTTTGTTTTGTGCATGCAGCCAACGTATAGACTTCATCTGCAGCAACGTATAGACTTTGTGTGCAGCAACGTATAGACTTCGAGTTGTGCTAGGCAGCCAACGTACAGACTTCATCTGCAGCAACGTATAGACTTCATGTTCAGCAACGTATAGACTTTGTCCAACGTATAGACTTCGTCCAATGTACAGACTTTGTCCAACGTATAGACTTTGTCCATCATACAGACTTTGTCCAACGTAAGACTTTGTCCAACGTATAGACTTCGTCCAACGTATAGACTTTGTCCAACGTATAGACTTGGAATGCAGTGCACATGCCCGCAACCTGTTCGATGAAATGACAAACTACTTAAACAGATACACAATGACATCATATGCAAACACAATGTGACTTATAGTAGTTGCTATCATTAAAACCATAATAGTAATCATGGTGCACATGTGTTCAACATTCTCCCCCTTTTTGATGATGGCAACATTGTGAGTCATTATATGGCAGAAATAGAGTGTATGATATATGTAACATATGCAGCTCAGGATCTATCATAGTAATAGCATGTGAATGCAATTATGAATGCAGATATGAATGCTATGCATTGGATACACAAATGAGATGCACAAAGTGAATCTCCCCCGTACACCATTCACTCATCCATAGCTCTTACAAAGGACTCACACAAAGAATTCTCCCCCTTTGCCAACAGCAAAAAGGATGGATAAAGTAGAGTAGGTGACAAAGGTCGGTGAGACCAGAGGTGAAGGAGAGGGACGAGCAAGCCATAATATGCAAACCTGAAACATATCGCGAGCAACATGTACGGGTCAAAGCTAATGAAATCCGATATCATCAACAGAGTTCGAAGAGCATCTACATCGAAGATTTAATAGAAATGAACCAAAGGTGCATATCATTGCAATGTTTAACCTTCCCTTATCTTATATATCCATATTCAATAACTGCTAAGGGAATAACACAAAAACTAGTATTGAGACTAAACAGACATGAGTAGAGCATGGAATGTTATGATCGTAGCAAATGTAATTCTCAGTATTTTTTGCATTTGAAGGCACAAGACTCATATTTTACGAGCAATCAAGTCTAGTACATGCCTCCTAGCCATAAGAATACACGTTGTTTAGACGCCAGTATTCCTAGGTATTTGGTAAGACTGACTATGATGCTTCAAAATGAACAGAGATAGCAAAGTCACGTCATGACATATCCAAACTCATTTCTGTGATGGGAAGATATGTTTCTCAGTGATTATGCCATTGCTCTGCCTAGAGGCCAAATGTATTAAGACAGAGATAACAGGGGCACATCATGACATGTCATTCGTCACTTGATTTGATGACGGGACATATTTCTCCGTGCAACAATATCATTGCTCTGTCAAATTTATTTTTCAAGAATTCCAGCTCATCAAGATGTTTAACACCAATACTAAGCTCTAGAGTATCACCAAGATTGTCATGAAATTTGGATTTTCAGATAGCAGGATAGTCATTCAAAGCATAATATGCAGTCTCTAGTTAAGGTCTATTAAAACCAAGAACATAGATGATTTCAGAACCAATATTTCAGAACTTCAAGGAAATCATTAAATCTGAATCGATTTCATTGAATGGATAATCATCAGGGCACATAATAGAAAGCTCTTACTCCATATGTCCGTCTGTCTCATGAATGGTATTGTCAAACTGGAAGCCAGTGAAGTTCAGATTGCAAGAGATAAGAAAAGCAACAAAACTCCCCCTAAAGATATGCAGAGAATGCACTCAAGGAGTTATGTTTGCAAGCAAATGTAAGGACAAACGTCAAGGAGTGAGAGAGTAGAACCATGCAGGGGTTGACCTGATCAAACATGAATTTGGCAGGCATGAAATGCATGACCCAACACATGGTTGTACATAAAATGAAACATATGCATGAATGCTGCAAAGTGACAACTCCCCCTTACTATATGGCCTATATGCGACAATGACTCATGGTACTTGACGGAGGTGAAACCTCACGCATATTGAGTGTGTCTAGGCAAGCATAACCTGTCTTTCCATACATCAACATTTGATATACCATGGCCATGCAAGAATGATGCTACACAAACCATGCAATACGACACATATGCAAAATGACACATTGACATATAAACAATGCATGAACACACCAATCTGCAAAAACACACAACTAAATTGAACATGATCATCATTTCAATTTTTAGTGGCCTGAGGTCGGCAAAGACCAAGCTCCCTTCTGAGTGTTGAAAACCTGTCATTACACAAGGGCTTGGTGAAAATATCAGCAATTTGATTTAGAGTATCAACAAAATACAGTTCAAAATTTTCCTTACTGACCTCGTCTCTAATGAAGTGATGCCTAATCTCAATATGCTTAGTCCTAGAGTGCTGGACTGGATTTTTTGCAAGGTTGATAGCACTAGTGTTATCACACAGAATCGGGACACAACCAAGACCCACCAAGTAGTCTTGGAGTTGGTGTTTAATCCATAGCACTTGGGTGCCACAGCTCCCCGCAGCAACATATTCTGCCTCCGCGGTTGAGAGGGCAACCGAGTGTTGTTTCTTGGAGGCCCAAGAAACTAAACACCCGCCTAGAAATTGGCAATAGCCACTAGTACTCTGACGATCCAGCTTGCATCTAGCTTAATCCACATCAGAATAAGATATAAGAGATAAATCACATGATGACGGATACCACAATCCCAAATCTTGAGTGCCGGCAAGATATCGAAGGATACGTTTGACGGCAGTCAAATGAGATTCTCTAGGACTAGCTTGAAATCTAGCACAAAGGCATACACTAAATTGGATATCTGGTCGGGATGCAGTCAAATAAAGCAAAGAACCAATCATACCTCTATAGACCTTTGCATCCACTAATTTACCATTTTCATTCGAATCCAGTGATGTTGTGGTGCTCATAGGAGTTGCAATGATTTTGTTGTTTGCCATGTCAAATCTTTTCAGCAGCTCCTTGATGTATTTGGATTGATTTATGAAGCACCCATCTTCTCCTTGGTTGACCTGCAAACCGAGAAAGAATTGAAGTTCTCCCATTAAGCTCATCTCAAATTCGCTAGTCATGAGGTTAGCAAATTCCTCACACATTTCAGATTTTGTAGAACCAAACACAATGTCATCAACATAAATTTGAACAATCAAGATGTTCTTACCGTGCTTCTTGGTGAAAAGTGTTTGATCTACCTTACCTCGTGTGTACCCTTTTTCAATGAGGAACGAGCTTAGTCTCTCATACCAAGCTCTTGGTGCTTGCTTAAGTCCATAAAGCGCCCTGTCTAGCTTGTATACAAAATCTGCATTGTTAGAATTCTCAAAGCCAGGGGGCTGCTCAACATAGACTTCTTCTTTGATCAAGCCATTCAAGAAAGCACTTTTGACATCCATTTGATACAGCTTTATTCTAAGGGAGCATGCAAAGGCAAGTAAAATTCTGATGGCTTCGAGTCTAGCAACTGGGGCATAAGATTCATCAAAGTCTACCCCAAACTCTTGATTATACCCTTGAGCTACCAATCTAGCTTTGTTTCTTATTATCTTGCCATCCTCACTTAGTTTTTTCCTAAAGACCCATTTAGTGCCTATGACAGATTGTGATGAAGGTCTAGGAACAAGATGCCAAACTTTATTCCTTTCAAACTGGTTTAACTCGTCTTGCATTGAATTTATCTAGTTTTCATCTTTTAATGCTTCATCAATATTTTTAGATTCATGCTGCGAGACAAGAGAAAGTTGATCTAATTCTTCCATAATTTTAAAATGTGACCTTGTTCTAGGTGGGTCATTCAAGCTGCCAATGACGTTTTCTAAAGGATGATCCTTAAGAATTCTAATGTTTGTAGAATCGTTACCTTCTCCTGGAGCTTGATCCCTTGCATTGCTTGATTCAGCTAGGTCACCAGCTTCTTTTATTTCTTCTTGTGGAGGATCACTCTTGTCCTTTATGCTTAGGAATTCCCCATCTTCATCATTTTTCCTGCAAGAGTTATCATTGTTATAATCATGATATTCATCAAAGGAAACATGGGGTGATTCTTCCACAGTTTGACTCTTGATATTGTAAATTCTATAAGCCCTAGATCTATCAGAATATCCAAGGAATATACCTTCATCACTCTTGGGCTCGAATTTATCTAAATCTCTTTTGTCATTATTGTGGATGAAGCATTTAGATCCAAACACTTTCATATGTGAGAGAGAGGGCTTTTTACCTTTCAGCAACTCATAAGGAGTCTTTTTGGTGTGTGGCCTTACCATAGAGCGGTTGATAATGTAACATGCCGAGTTTACCGCTTCAGCCCAAAACCTCCTTGGAAGTTGCCGTTCAGCAAGCATGGTTCTTGCCATCTCTACAAGTGTTCGGTTTCTCCTTTCAACTACACCGTTTTGCTCTGGGCTTCTTGGTGAAAACAATCAGTGTGAAATGCCTTCAGCTCTGCAAAGATTATAGAAGTTAGCATTTTCAAATTCACCACCATGATCAGATTGGATCTTGGAAATTTTAAACTCACCGTCCTGCTTTATCTTCATGTAGAGTGCCTGAAACTCATCAAAAGCATCATTTTTATGTGTGAGAAAGAAAACTCATGTGAACCTAGAAAAGTCATCCACCAAGACATATCCATATTTTCTACCACTCAAGCTAGCAGTTCTGGTTGGGCCAAACAGGTCCATATGAATTAGCTCGAGTGGTTTGGATGATGTATTTTCAGATCTTCCCTTGAAAGATTTTCTTGTTTGTTTACCTAGGGCACATGCATCACACAACTTATTTTCTTATTTAAATGATAATTCAGGCAACCCTTTCACCATTGAATGCTTTAACAATTTATGTAAGACATTGTAGCTAGCATGTCCTAGTCTACGATGCCATAACCATGCAATTTCAGATTCTGGTGCAGCAAGACAAAGGTTTAAATTAACAGGATCATCTAAGTCAATCATGTAAACATTGTTGACTCTCTTTCCAGAAAATTTTACCTTATCAGATTTTGGTTCAAAGATTTTACATTCATGAGAGTCAAACAACACTTTATGACCTTTATCACACAATTGACTTATGCTAAGTAGGTTATATTTCAAACCTTCAACTAGCAACACATTTCCAATGGAGTTGGAGAGGTTCTTACCTACATTACCTGTTCCAATGATTTTTCCTTTGTTGTTCCCTCCAAATGTGACGTATCCTCCTTCCTTTTCCTCCAAGAGATAAAATTTTGATTTGTCTCCAGTCATGTGTCTTGAACAGCCGCTATCAAGGTACCACATATTATGCATGGCTGCAAGACATTCCTGCACAAGCAATTAAGCAATGGTGTTTGGAACCCAACCAAATTTGGGTCCCATCAAACTCTTCAAAATTTCAAAACATGAAACCATTTCTTTTGGAATCCAGACCTTCCTAACATTCATGTTTTGTTTGCTTAGAGCAGGGATTTGGTTTTTATTTTCAACCTTGACATTCATTTTCTGTTTGGAGGCTCTTTGTTGAATTTTTGAAAGTTTGATGAAGTTGGCTTCTTGACCCATTGTTGCCATTGGTTGTTCTTGGGTTGAAAATAATTATTTTGCCACCTATGGGATTGATGAACACAGAAATCACAATTGTCCCAAAAATATGGTGATGCTGGCCTATATGAGTGTGCAATCCAATTGTGATGAAATCTGGAAGGTTGAGCGGGCAATTGCCAAGGAGTTGTTGACCTATGCTGCGGGGAAGGTCGACCTTTCTTAGGCTTTTGGACAGTCTTTTTAGGAAGTTCAGTGACTGCCTCTTCAACCTTTTCTTTCCCTTTCTCCTTTTGTTTTTGCTGATTTTGTGTGGGAGTTGTGTTTGAGGTGGAAGCTTCGGAAGATGAAACAAATGTGACAGTTTTTAACCCAATTGGCCTTTTATTTATAGGTTCAAAACCTAACCCATCTTTGTTGTGGTTCATTCTAGTTCCTAGCAATGCATCTAGGTTTTATCTTCCATCCACAAACTTTTCTAAAGATTGTTGTTTATCCTTCAACTCTTTTTGTAGGTTTTCAATATTTTGAAGAAGTTGAATGTTGACTTGTTTGATAGCTTCATACTTTTCATTGCTCAATTTACTGTCTTTTTCATAGCTTTGCATTTTGAGCTTCATGCTATCAATCTCATTTCTCAAATCCTCATTTTCAGTTTCCAAGTCAGCCATTTCTTTTCTTCCTTCCTCCAAATCCTCAATCATTTTCTTAAGATCTTCAATTTCAGTCTCAAGTAGAGCAGTCTTATCATTCATATCATGATCATGCACAAATGAGTTAATTTTTTTTTCAATGATTTATTCTCCTTTTTGTACATTTCATATTTTTCCATGAGTTGTATATATGCATCCTCCCAATCATCAATTGTATAATCTTCAAATGGAGAATTTACCTCAGTTTCTTCATCACCTTTGGCCATAAGGCAGAAATCTTCTTTTTTTTTGTCTGAGGAGCTAGTTCCGTCATCACTTTCCTCTTCATCGCTCCATGTGGACACCATGGCCTTGTTCTTCTTCTTGCCCTTCCATTTGTCAGCTTTTCTGAATCTGTCGGGACAATCATTCTTGAAATGCCCTGGTTTGTTGCAAGAATAACAAATGATTTTGTCAGATTTCTTAGAGTTTTCAGAATTAGATTTGAAACCATTTCTTACCTTTGACCTTCCTCTCATGAAGCTCTTACCTTCCTTTCTCAAGAATTTTTTGAACTTACGTGTGAGCATGGCTACATCATCCTCATTCCGCTCACTTACGTAATCTTCACCTTCATCTGAAGTGCCTTGACCGCTAGGTCCAGCTTTAAGAGCTAAGGACTTTTTCTTAGGTACTTCAGCTTCTTTGTTCTTAAGGTTGATCTCATAGGTCATTAATGAACCAATGAGTTCATCTACCTTAGTTGTTGTGAGATCTCTGGATTCTTCAACAACAGTAGCCTTTGTGTGCCATGCAGGAGTCAGTGATCTGAGAATCTTTCTTACAATTTCATGTTCTGAATATTTCTTTCCCAAATCAGTCAAACTGTTAGTAAGAAAAAGTTAATCGAGCATACATATCTCGAATTGATTCATCAGGCTTCATGCGGAACATTTCGTATTCAGAAACTAAGATATTAGCTTTTGTTTCTCGTACCTGAGAGGTTCCTTCGTAGATTACCTCTAACTTGTCCCACATTTATTTTGCAGTTGCGCAGGTCGCCACTCTTGAGAACTCTACTAGATGGAGTGAGCATTGCATGATGTGTTTGGCACTCCAGTTGATAGTGGATTGTCTTATTTGTTCTTTGGTCCACAAGTCCTCATTATCCGTAAGCTCATACGGACCTTTGCTGATCACTCGCCAAAGTTCGTAGTCTTGAGCGCGAATGAACACCTGCATGCGATGTTTCCAATAAGGATAGTTAGATCTAGTGAAATAAGGAGGTATGTTCACAGAGTGTCCTTCAGGTAAATAACCCTTAGACGCTGATCCACCATTTCCCTCAAGGTCATTGGACCCCATAATGAGAGATTAGGCTCTGATACCACTTGTTGTGTAGTGGACAGCGGATCTAGAGGGGAGGGGTGAATAGATCTGCCCCTCTTTTCGCAATACAACCCTCTATAAGGCTAGTTAAAAATAATTACAGCGAATACAACTAGCTTAGCGATGTATAAAATGATTTGCTTAGAAATATGATTTCACAATATAGAGATTGAACCTAAGCATGCATCTAAAACATATCAATCGCACAATCAAACCACAACACAAAAGATTTTAAGGTGGTTCGGACTGAATCCCCAGTCCTACGTCCACCCCTCACCAAATCCGGTGAGGCTTCACTAGTGCAGCACACCAAACCGCAAATCGGAGAACCACCGATTTCCTTCCTACTAACCACCGGTAGGGACGTCAACACCGCAGATCGGACAACCTCCGATTGCCTTCCTACTAACCACCGGTAGGGACGATTCTCAACTTCCAAGTGTTTAAGTCAAATAGAAAAAGAACAACTTATGAAAAACACTCAAACAAGATATATAATATGCTTAAGAGAAAAGATCTTGTCTGAGATTTATTGGAGCTTGAATCTCTTGAGGATTCGATGAAGTGCTTCTTCCCGGAGTAGCTTGAATTCCTTCTTGGAATACGCTCCTTGTAGCTTCCTTTGATCACCCTTCTTGCCCTTGAGTGCTTCTAGCGTTGTTGGAGATTACTTGGCTTCAGATCTGAGCTTGAATCACCTTCGATGGATGAAGAACTTCCTCCCGAAGCACTGTTCACGGAGGTGCTACAGTACCTCGAAAATGGCCTCCCTTGATCTCCCTTGAAGCCTTGAAGTGATAGGGTTTCCAACCCCTCATGTGTTGGTTTTATAGACCTTGAATGGTCCTTGGACATCTTCAGACCAGATCTACAATTTGTGGGTGATTAGGTGACTTTTGGATTAAAGAAATCCATGTTGAATGGCCCTTTTCGAAGTGACATAAAAGTCAACAATTGATGGCTCGGGGCTGGCGGTCGACCTACAGCTTCTGGCGGTCGACCTCTATTGAGAAATCTACAAATGGGCGGTCCCTGGGATTTTCGGTCGACCGCTACTGGCTGGCGGTCGACCTACAGCTGATAGAACTGCAGAAGGGAGTCTACAGGCTGGGGCGGTCAACCGCCCCTGTGCTGGCGGTCGACCGCCAGCTGGGCAGACCCCGGTCCAGCCCGGGTCGGTCTGTTAGCCGCTTGAGCTCCGTCGCTTGTGTCCATTAGCAGCCTGTTCATGTCTGTAACTTCATCCTTGTTGGTCTAGAATGTACCAACTGAATCTTTGTCTTTGGACTCTCGTCTTGTTCAGTGACCTTGGCTATTTGAATGAAGCTTGTAGTTGTTGTATAGACTTTGCATCAAGGCTTGGACGTGTAGACTTTGTGTGCATGTATGAACTCTGTACAGACTTTGCACCTTGAGCATGTATGAGCCTATACAGACTTGCTTCATGAACGTACAGACTTGGTAACTTGATGCACGAACACAACAGAACGCAATGTATAGACTTTGCGTGTGAAGTAGCTGGCCAATGTATAGACTTGTGTTGCAGCCATCAACCAACGTACAGACTTGGAGTTGTGCTAGCAGCCAATGTACAGACTTTGTCTTGTGCAACGTACAGACTTTGTTTTGTGCATGCAGCCAACGTATAGACTTCATCTGCAGCAACGTATAGACTTTGTGTGCAGCAACGTATAGACTTCGAGTTGTGCTAGGCAGCCAACGTATAGACTTCATCTGCAGCAACGTATAGACTTTGTGTGCAGCAACGTATAGACTTCGAGTTGTGCTAGGCAGCCAACGTACAGACTTCATGTTCAGCAACGTACAGACTTTGTCCAACGTATAGACTTTGTCCAACGTACAGACTTTGTCCAAGGTATAGACTTTGTCCATCATACAGACTTTGTGCAACGTATAGACTTCGTCCAATGTATAGACTTCGTCCAATGTACAGACTTTGTCCAACGTATAGACTTTGTCCAACGTATAGACTTGGAATGCAGTGCACATGCCCGTAACCTGTTCGATGAAATGACAAACTGCTTAAATAGATACACAATGACATCATATGCAAACACAATGTGACTTATAGTAGTTGCTATCATCAAAACCATAATAGTAATCATGGTGCACATGTGTTCAACACACTCTGGGGGAGTTTATATTTCATAAGTGCATCTATTTAGGGGGAGCTGCACTGTTATGTATTCATGATATTTTTGGTATACATGCTGAATGAAATTCGCACACTTCTTGCACAAAATGTGAAAATGAGTGTTAATGATAAGGATATATGAATTTCTTTTTAACACTCTCGAGATGTTAAACTTGCTGTATGTATGTTGAAGAGACAGTTGAGGAAAAAGCTGCCTACCCATCCTTATTTAAAAAAAAAATCTGAAATGATAATGAAAGATAGAGCAATGCTCGGTCTCACTGAGTAAACTGGGCAGATGTCACCTGAGACGTGATGTGGTTCATATCTGAAAAGTGTTGACTAGTATCTCTGTTCAAAATGAGGTGAAATGGTTCAGTATTCTGAGTAACCGGGGATTCTGGCATGAGCTCCATGCGTCTACTCGCGTAAAAAGGAATCATTTGAACCTGATCACTCTTGAAAAATTCTGACTATCATGTGATATTGGTTGAGTTGAAAAATATTGGTGAAAACTCATTGTAGTAGAGCGTAGCCTCCAATACGCTGTTCTCAAAATTGAAGTACAGTCTGTAAAATGTCTCCTTGTGTTGATTTGAAAATCTGAATATCCATATTGCAACTATCGTTTTTCATGTTACTCACTTACACTCTTGAAATTTGATTTAATATGTATTCAGAAAGTTGATTGACTGCATTAGCAATTGCATGAATCTCCTCTATGCTTGCATAACCTCCCATGTGCTACACATGTGCATTTCAATTGCTATGACTCTCTTGCACCCTTCTTATACATATCCTCTCTTAAACAAGTCTGGGGGAGCTATGTTGCATGTATATATATGTATTTGTTTGATTGTACATCTCATATGGCATCATTTGCATATATATAGCTTCATGCACTATAACCAAAAATGTCAAAATCTGAAAATCCGTTACATTCCAAAAATGTTTTCTGAGTTCAAAAATTGGCCTAGTTATTTTTCATTCCATTGTATGCTTGCATTGAGTTTCATATGATTACATTCATATTGTCATCATGTCTATTCAGTTGTCTTGCATGCATTCATAGTGTCACATGTGTTGCATTTCATGCATTTCAAACCAAAATATAAAAATCAGAAAATTTAAAAATCAAAGAAAATCCTTTTGATATGCATTCCTGCTCTTGCTTGTTGTGAAAATTTGACATGGGATCTAGATTCTGAATGTTATCATGCTGAACACCCCATCCTGTGCACATCTTCCCCCACTGGTTCATATCCTTGAGGCCAATCACCATCTTCAATTGGTATCTATACATGCTTGACTGTATTTGCTTTGGATGGTATCATATTGACTTGTGAGACTAATCACCAATTGATATCATCTGATTGGAATCATATTGATTTGTTTGTCCATGATTTGCCCTTGCTTCTTCTGATTTGATAAGATGGGCTATTGCTGTTTCAAAAGGAGATGCTGTTTCAAAGGGAGATTAGCTTGTTCTTCCAAATTTGGCTTCTTCCATCTTGTTGATATTGTTGATCATGTCACAGGGGCAGAAAGATCTGCATTATCCCGCTTTTTGATTATGTCAAAGGGGGAGAAAAATTGATGATTGTGTGTGATGATTGAGGTGTAACAAGGGGATTGTGTGTGACAAGGGGAGAAGAACATTTTGTGCCATTCTGTTATATCATCCTAAGTTTATCATTAAATTTGTCATCATCACTAAGTTTGTCATCATCAAAATGGGGGAGATTGTTGAGTTATGATTTTGATGATTGTTGTGATTATTGTTCATGACCGTTATGGTTTTGATGATAAC
The DNA here is from genome assembly GCA_022559845.1 of Amorphophallus konjac. Lineage (NCBI taxonomy): Eukaryota > Viridiplantae > Streptophyta > Magnoliopsida > Alismatales > Araceae > Amorphophallus > Amorphophallus konjac. The sequence goes on from CM040122.1 coordinate 203,976,765, forward strand.
TAACTTAATGTGTGATTACGTGATGATAACTAAACTTACATGGTTCGGATGGCAAATGGCAACGATTACATGGTCTTGATCCTTGGTTTGTATATAATCTTTGGTTCAATGTTTGATGTCAATGGGATGCATATATAGATCATTTGGATTCACAAAATGAAGGCTTCATGAGAATCTTGGTTGAAAGTGGTAGATGGCATCGAAGTGATTGAACTTGTATTGTCTTAACTTCATTTACTCTCTTATGTAGGTTTAAAATGGAATGCCAATCCCATATGCAAAGGTATCAAGATTCATGGTGAGAACTTGACACTTTGCATGTGTATATTTTTGGGAGAAAATGGTAAGTTTTCATTTGGAGTTTTTGATCTTGATAGGATATATGATTGATATGTGTTCTCACATTGCATATACACTTGGCAAATTAGACACAATCCCATTGTTGAATGGCATCCTCATGATATATGAAATTTGGTTCAATGATGCTATCTTATTGCACAAATTGGATAGCCATATGATCTTGATGTTATGTTATGGTTGATTGAGTTTTCCAAGTGTTTTCATCCTCCTTGTTAATAATTTCATGTATGTACTTCATGCATTCATCACTTGGGATCATTGGGCATGTGTTCTTACATGTTTACTAATGTTTTTATTTTTTATGTATTTTTTATGCAGGTTTAGGTTGACCTAAAGGACAGTTTAGGTCGACCTAAAATTACTGTAGCTAGCGGTCAACCGCCAGGAAGTTTAGGTCGACCGAAAATCCCAGAAACCAACGGCCAACAGTTTTCTCAGTAGCGGTCGACCGCTAGAAGCTGCAGGTCGACCGCCAGCCCCGAGCCAACAAAAGTTGACTTTGTTCTCCACTTCGAGAAGAGCCATTCTCCTTGTATTTCTTTAATCCTAATGACACCTAATCATCCACAAAATGTGGATCTGGTCTGGAGGATGTCCAAGGACCATTCAAAGGTTATAAAACCTCCACAAGAAGGGTTAGAAACCCTAATGCTTCAAGGGGATCAAGAGAGATCAAGGGAGGCTAGAAGAGGAGATTCACGGGTACTGTAGCACCTCCGTGAACAGTGCTTCGAGCTGAAGTTCTTCATTCTTCCTCAACACATTGAAGGTAAATCTGAAGCCAATATACCCCCATCCAAGTGAAGAAGTAAGCAACCAACAAAGAGAGATCAAGAGGGAGGCCATCAAGGCAAGAAGAAGGCTGTAGGAACTCTTGCAAACATACTCCATTTTGTAAGTTCTTCATCCATCTCCAAGGTGTTTCAAGCCAAAGCTGAAGCCAACAACCTCCAAGGAAGTGAAGAAGCAAGCAAGCAAGGATTCAAAGGAAGATTGCCCAAGGGGGAAAGAAGAAGAAGCAAGCAAGCACCGATTCGAGAAAAGGCTGCTAAAAGGTGAAAGAATATTATTTCTCAAGATCTATATGAAGTCTTTCAAGCTCTGCTCAAGTAAAGATTGAAGCCACGTTCAAAGATCAGTAGCATACGTTCAAAGGGAAGCCAAATCATGAGTTTTCTAAACTGTGCCTCATTGCCTTTGTGTTTTGGGTGTTATTTTTGTGTTCCTCATAAACTGCAAAAACTTGTGTGTGTGTTGATCGTTGTTGGATCTGTGGTCATGTGTGTGTGTGTTGTATTTTATTCGTGTGTGCGTAGGTCTTCTTAGATCTACGTGTGTGTGTGGTTTTATCCAGATCTTAGTGTTTGTGTGTGTGGAGTGCTGCACTTATCGCAGCGTGTGTGTGTCTTGTTGATCTGCTTGTTGGATCGTGTTGGAGACCTCGTCTCCGTGTGTGTGTGTGTGTGTTGGGGTGCGTCCCCGTGTGTGTGGGCAGGCGTCGTCCTGTGTGTGTGGTTGGAGCGTCGTCTCTGTTTGGGGATTTATCCCCGAGTGAAGCCTCACCGGGTTTGGTGAGGGGTGGATGTAGGATTGCCGTCGTTGCATCCGAACCACCTTAAAAACCGCTGTGCATTGTGTGTTATTTGTGTGGTTTGATTGTTTTTGTTATATGGTCGTGTGGGAACGGAGAGATTGTGAGAATTAGTTAAACAGTTTTCAAATTACTAATTAATGTTTATCACATATTTTGTAAAAAGCAAAAAGTTTCTATAAAATTTGTAAACACCCAATTCACCCCCCTCTTGGGTGTCATTGATTGCGGGACTTCATGGTTCATTACTCTACTTAACTACATCTAGACGAGACATCTAGTTTAGTGTTTGCCTTTGTGCTAGATTCCAGGCTAATACTAGAGAATCGCACATGACTGTTGCCAAGCGTATCTTTAGATATAAACCTTGCTGGCACTCAAGAATTTGGATTATGGTATCTGACATCTTGTGATCTTTCTCTTATTTTATATTCAGATGCAGATTACGCAGGATACAAGCCGGATCGTAAGAGCATAAGTGGCTATTGCCAATTTCTGGGTGGGTGTTTAGTCTCTTGGGCATCCAAGAAAGAACACTTGGTTGCCCTCTCTACTACAAAAGTAGAATATGTTGCTGCAGAGAATTGTGGCATACAAGTGTTGTGGATTAAACACCAACTCCAAGACAACCTAGTAGATCTTGTATGTGTCTTGATTTTGTGTGACAACACAAGTGCAATCAATCTTGCTAAAAATCTAGTCCTGCACTCTAGGACTGAGCATATAGATATAAGGCATAACTTTATTAGAGATGACGTTTTTAAGAAAAACTTTGAGCTACATTTTGTGCAATCAGAAAATCAGGTTGCTGACATTTTCACTAAGCCATTGTGTAATGACAGGTTCTCAGCTCTAAGAAGGGAGTTAGGTCTATGTAGACCTAAATCAAATCAGGTTTGAGCTGTTTGATTAACTCGCTTACTGTTTTCTTGCGTGATGACTACAAAATACATGTTTCTGAAATAATCTGTTGAATTGCTAAATCTTTTGATGATAATTATCTTCAGGGAGAGTTTAACTATTTTTGAACTAAAAATGAAAAGATTGTTTCTAAAAACAAAATTGAAAATTTTCATGCATATGCTCTCTTTTCAGTTTGTATATATTGATTTGCTTTGTTTATGTTGAATTGCATTGCATTGATAGATGCATCTTCATGCATGACTATGGTATATAAAATGGTGATTTGTGGAAGGGCAGGTTAGGCTTGCCTGGAAGCTTTCACTATGTGTGAGGACATACCTTTGCCAGGTACCATAAGTCAATATTCCATTTTGGACCATTAAGATAGGGGAAGTCAATTAATTTGAGATGTTTTTGAAATACATGCATGCAGTCAGGGGGAGTAAGTGTCTCATATTTTGATTAGCATTTCCTTCATGCATAGTTTGCATTTAGTGAGGGGGAGTCAATGCACACATATGGTTATTCATATGCATATCATGCATTTAGATTTTGTTGCATATCATTGTTAAACTCCTGCATTTGCTAAGGGGGAGTCGTTTCTGAAAATTCTCAAGCCGACTTGTAGATTGCTCAAGTCGACTTCCCAGTTGTACTCAGAAAACAACAACTTCTGTTTGAAACTCAAGTCGACTTAAATAGCCTCCAAAGTCGACTTCATCTGTTGTTTGCTCATTGTTTTGTCCATTCTTGTAGTCACCATGTGTTTGCTACTCAGTTGAAATCACTTGTCTGGCCACTTGTAGATTGCTCAAGTCGACTTCCCAGTTGTACTCAGAAAACAACAACTTCTGTTTGAAACTCAAGTCGACTTAAATAGCCTCCAAAGTCGACTTCATCTGTTGTTTGCTCATTGTTTTGTCCATTCTTGTAGTCACCATGTGTTTGCTACTCAGTTGAAATCACTTGTCTGGCCACTTGTTTGCTGCCTATTCAATTGTTGTGAACTTTCCTAAAACTCGCTACTACTGCCACATTATTGAACTGCCTGAAATTCAGAATATTCCCAAACTATTCATCTATTCATTAAATTGAGCAAATCATTTATAGGAATCTTCTATTATTAGGCTCTGTGATTGTCCATGAATAAATCTATTGGTTTAACCCTAATGAATTTCTAGAGTTTAGAAGATAAATTCCCTGAAATAGTTTGTATTCTGAATTTAATAGACCTCAACCACTTCCCACAATGTTGTGTCCTTGTGCAATCTCCTAGAATCTGAAAGTTTAAGGTCTATGGCAACATTGGTTGAGCAACCTAGAGTAAGTATTGTCTTTAAACATAGAATGATCTGAAAATTTCCAAAGGACAGCACATGTCACAAACTATCTTTCAATGCTCAAGGCAGAGTAATGGCTATGTGTTCACTGAGAAACTAAGTCCTTCATCAAAGAAATGTAGTGGACTTAGTCATGAAGTGCCGTTGCTATCTCTGCTCAAAATGAAGCAGGATAGTTAGTCTCACTGAGTAACTAGGGGTGTTGGCATCTAATCAACGTGTACCCTTATGTAAAAAGGTGTGGGCTACACTTGAATGCTCTTAACAAAAAAAATTTGAGCCAAAAGAAAAATTTGAAAATGACCAAAGGTCAGATATAGTGTTGTAATCCTATGGTAAACATCAGAAATGTTCATTTTGTTTAATTTCAATACTAGTCTTTAGTTACTCCTAAGGGAGTCCTTGATTTTGCATAAGTAGGGTAACGAGAGGTTAAACATGGATATACATACGTAGAATTGGTTTATTTCTATTAAATCTAAGTGCAAAAGTGCTTCAAAGAGCTTAAATGATAAACTCTACTTTTATTTCTCTTAAACCAGGCAGATAATAAAGGCTCAATCATGGGAGTTCATATAACAGAAGAATCTGAAAATCACAAGCTTGCCTAATGAATGATGTTTCGGGTTGTGTTTTACTTCTGATGAAATGCTCTTCTTGAACTCCATGAACCTATGTCATCCTTTACTGAACTTCTGTCCAAGCTTTCCTTTAAACCTTGTCTCCAAACTCTTTATGAGCTTTCAAACTATTTGATTTGATGTTGTCAAAGGGAGAAAATAGTTTGTGAGTCATTATTTGTTGGAGACATGTCCTTGTGCATATGGATTGTCATGTCTTGTTATGCCAATTTAATCATAATGACTCATAGTGTTGCCAACATCAAAAAGGGGGAGAATGTTGTGTCCCTATGTTTTAATGATGTTAACATTATGAGTCATATATATTCTTGATGATGGTATTTCCAGTTTATTTTTAAATTGTGCACAGAATAGGTTGGATGAAGAATTCAAGACCAAAATCTGTTGTTTTAGTCAAGTGTGTTACTCAGAAGTCGACTTCAGATGAAGCCATGACCGCCCGCTAGCCAAAACCATAGGTGACGGCTTGTGCTGATTAAGGGTGACAAATAGGTGGTTAGGGGTGAAAAATAGAAGGTTGGGCTAAAAAACAGGTCAGTAAGAGTGAAAAATGGCTGGCAGCACTGAAGGCTTGAAATGCAATGAAGAAGAGTTGACACATGAAGGCTTTGGAGTTGACTCCAAAGGCCAAGAAACTCTCAAGTTGCAAACAGGCCTTTACCAACGGACTAAGGGTGAAAAATGGCTGTTCAAGGTAGACTAATAGCCAACATCTGTGAAATATAGCTCCATAAGGGTGTTACATGGGTTGCAACGCTGGATGCTTGAAAAGCCTTGAAGGTGCGTTGACACAGAGTCTATCCTGTTTGAAGATGGAGTCAACGCCAATCAAAGTTGACCTTGGTCAAAGTAAACTTCTTCATGTGACACCAACAAGTTTAAAACTTCAAGTTGACCAAGTCAAGGTTGACCAATCAAAGTCAATGGTCAACATAGTCAAGCCCTGGTCAATAACCTTGGGTCAGCACAGTCATTACTTAAGGTAAACATAGGACCTCAGAGTCCACACAAGAGAGCCAGATATGCTTTGCTAGTAGAAGAAAACAAAGGTGAAAAATGGAGCCTTAAGTGTGACAAATGGAGTATCAACGTTGTAAAATATACACCTAAGGGTGACAAATAGCTTAAGGTGACGGTTCAACAAAAGAAGAAAAAGGCTAAGGCGACGGCTCATGCACCTAAGGGTGACAAATAACCACCTAGCGGTGATAAATGGGCTGTAAGGATGAAAAATGACTTGGCAAGGGTATAAAATGGGCGATGACAGTTCAAGGCTGAAAAAGGTAGAAGCAGAGTCGACTCCATAGGGCCTTGGAGTCGACTCTTGTTCAATTGAAGATCACAACGGTGAAAGCAGAAGAAGGCTACGTCGACGCTACGTCTTCGGTGCGTCGACGCACTCAGCGTGAACTCTAGAGGCGTCCTTTGCGAAGTTGCACATAAGAAGGATTTGGGCCTAATAGTCCAAGTCCAAATGATTGAAAGGGACGTGCTTCGATGGTTCAAGGTTCTAGAAGACATTTTGGCAGAAGATATTCCCACTTTCCAGCTGGACCAATTGCAAACCTCCTAGAAAGGGTTTCATCCAAAAATAGGTTGTGCCTTGAGGAAGAAGAAGCTCAATCTGTCGTGTACTGCATGAAGCTCAATGGCAAGCCAATAGGAAGCCAGCGTACCTCATCACCTTCGCTCCAATTAGAGGCCTACCCTTCTCAGGATCTGGAAGTATTCTGTGGAGATGGACGATCTAGATTTCTTCCTACCTAATCAGGGACTACGTACCCTGTACCTTGCATGCAAAAAGAGAAGATATGCTGGAACATTAGCAGCGTGTGGGGAACATACTCTGAACACAAGTAGATAGGATAGAAGGTTCGTTGGTGAGCTTAGTTCGAAGAAGATATCAAGAGAGGAGCCCAGTTCAAGGGGATATCCGGATGTAGAGAAAAGAAAAGTAGAGAGGAGAAGGAAGAGAGCCCGGGGAGCAAGCTGCTGCGAACCTTGAAGCCTGAAGCACGAGACTTCGTCCAGTACCTGCCTTCTTCATCCTACGAGAAGCAGGGGCTTCATCTTCAGCTTTTCGTGGCAAAGGAGAAGCTACTCTCCAAGGAAGCAACCAACCTGGGAGAAGCCAAGAGCTCTGCCCAGATTTTTAGACAGGGACATTTGTCTTCGTGCTTGAGTTCCCTACATCATGTCTGAGCTTTGTGTCTTGTTATCTTTTTTCTTTTGAACATCACTTTGTTTAAACTATGAACTATCCTTATCGGTGTTGTAGGAAGATAGGCAGAGGTGTGCTCTGGTCTGTGGTGATCCGACCCTACCGGGTATTGAAGGAAGATAGACAGAGGGTGTTCTCTGATTTGTGGTCTAGCCTTGTGTGCCTTCAAGCTGTGTGTTAGCGACTTAGTGCAGTTGCACAAAGGAAGCCTTACTCTATTGAGTGAGGGGTGGACGTAGGGCTCTAGGTTGAGTCCGAACCACCCTAAGAATCCTCTTCTCAGTGGTTTATGGTTTGCTTGTGTTCAAAGTATGTTCCCCATGCACTGCTATTGTTCTAGCATATCTTCTCTTTTTGCATGCAAGGTATAGGGTACATAGTCCCTGATTAGGTAGGAAGAAATATGGATCGTCCATCTCCACAGAATACTTCCAGATCCTGAGAAGGGTAGACCTCTAATTGGCTCGAAGGTGATGAGGTACGCTGGCCTCCTATTGGCTTGCCAATGAGCTTCATGCAGTACACGACAGATTGAGCTTCTTCTTCCTCAAGGCACAACCTATTTTTGGATGAAACCCTTTCTAGAGGTTTGCAATTGGTCCAGCTAGAAAGTGGGAATATCTTCTACCAAAAGGTCTTCTCGAACCTTGAACCATTGAAGCACGTCCCTTTCAATCATTTGGACTTGAACTATTAGGCCCAAATCCTTCTCACGTGCAAGTTTTCAAAGGATGCTTCTAGAGTTCACGCTAAGTGTGTCGACGGACCGAAGATGTAGCGTCGACCCAGCCCTCTTCTATTTTCTCTGTTGTGGTCTTCAAATGAACAAGAGTCGGCTCCAAGGCCCTATGGAGTCGACTCCGCTTCTGTCTTTTTCAGCCTTGAACTGTCATCGCCCATTTTATACCCTGCCAAGCCATTTTTCATCCTTACAGCCCATTTATCACCGCTAGGTGGTTATTTGTCACCCTTAGGCGTATGAGCCGTCGCCTTAGCCTTTTTATTCTTTTGTTGAACCATCGCCTTAAGCTATTTGTCACCCTTGCGTGTATATTTTACACCATTGATACTCCATTTGTCACACTTAAGGCTCCATTTTTCACCTTTGTTTTCTTCTGCTGGCAAAGCATATCTGGCTCTCGTGTTGACTCCGAGGTCCTATGTTGACCTCAAGTAATGACTGTGCTGACCCAAGGTTGTTGACCATGGCTTGACTATGTTGACCATTGACTTTGACATGTCAACCATGACTCTGTCAACTTGAAGTTTTAAACTTGTTGGTGTCACTTGAAGAAGTTTACTTTGACCAAGGTCAACTTTGACTTGCGTTGGCTCCATCTTCAAACGGGATAGACTCTGCATCGACGCTAAGGCCTTATGGCGTCAATGCACCTTCAAGGCTTTTCAAGCATCCAGCGTTGCAACCCATTTAACACCCTTATGGAGCTATATTTCACAGATGTCGGCTATTAGTCTGCCTTGACAGCCATTTTTCACCCTTAGTCCATTGCTAAAGGCCTGTTTGCAACTTGAGAGTTTTTTAGCCTTTGGAGTGGACTCCAAAGCCTTCATGAGTCAACTCTTCTTCATCGCATTTCAAGCCTTCAGCGTTGCCAGCCATTTTTCACTCTTACTGACCAATTTGTCACTGCAACCTTCTATTTTTCACCCTTGACCACCTATTTGTCACCCTTAATCGGCACAAGCCGTCGCCTATGGTTTTGGCTAGCGGGTGGTCTTGGGTCATCTGAGGTCGACTTGGCTTCATCTGAAGTCGACTTCTGAGCAACACACTTGACTAAAACAACAGATTTTGGTCTTGAATTCTTCAGCCAACCAGTTCTGTGCACAATTTAAAAACAAACTGGAAATGCCATCATCAAGAATATATATGACTCATAATGTTAACATCATTAAAACACAAGGACACAACAATGAGAATGCAGTGCATGCTTACATGAATAGAAAAATTTTCAAATTTTCTTTATGCATGTCTTGTGTGAAGGCATATGAAACTACAAAGTGATGTTCAATATGCACACACACATGCAAGCTCAAAATATTTGCAGTGCATTGTAAACTGAAGTGCACACCCTCAAATGTGCAGAATTTATTGTAAGCAAAGAAAATACTTTACTGTAATATCTAGCTGAAAACCTAACATGATGAAGTAATCTAAGTTGAAAACTTTATTAACAAACCTGTGCCTTGAGATTTTATTTCCAACTGATCTTTTCTTCAGCTCCAAGGCACCCTGCACCAAAATTATGATTCAGAATCTTTAGGTACCCAAGTTCTCTTGGGTCCTTGATGGTTTGCAGCACTTTTTATTTGTGATGTCAATCAGTTCATCACTTCTCACCCAATGACAGTTATCAAACATATGACCATACTCACCGCAATAGAAGAAGCACACATGATTATTCCCATTTCTCTTGTGTGCTTGAGCATTGAGCTTTTGGGAATGAGCATGGAAATTAACCTCTTTGGCATGAGAGTGGGTTCTTTCCTTCAGATGCCAACAGTCCTTGACTGTATGGCCAATTTTTCCACAATGGAAGCAACATTGAGGAGGATTTCTTCTGGTCGCTTTAGGCTGCGTCGACCTGACCTGATCAGTGCGTCGATGCAGTGGGTCACACCTGGGCTTCTGAACGGGAGTGTGCTGAGCATGCTTCCTCCCGACGAAGGCCTTTCCCTTGCCAGTACTTCCTGCATTGTTTCTCCTGTTCTGTCCTACTTTTGATTCATCATTCTTCAAGATAAAGCAATCAGGCACAATATGTCCATGCATACCACAATAGAAGCAATGAACATTCACTTTATGGGAGGCATGGTGTTTATCATTGTATTTCCTAGCAGGCATATCAACACAAGCAAACTTGTTTTTCTATTTTGGCTTCTCTGTTTTCCTTTTCAGATTACTGTCTTGTTTTTGATATTTCTGGGCAATGGACTGTTTTGGGGGGACACTAGATGTACTGGCTTCATGTGAGCCAAGGATGATGGAAGTGTATAACTTACTTTCGAAGGGCTTTTTGTTCACAGGATTGTAGCCTAACCCTTATTTTTGAAAATTGATTTTAGTCCCCAGCAATCTGTCTAGATTTTCTTGCCCATGAACAAACCTTGATAAAGAATTATTTAGATCCTTGATTTCATTCTCCAATGAGGAGATGTGCAGTTCATATTCAATGAGGTTCTCCTCGCACGTAGCCAATTGCTCATTGAGCATGGCATTCACATTCTTATAATTCTCAACTTCCAGTTGAAGTTCACTCATTTTTTTAGAGGAATCATCAACAATAACCTTGCCTTTTTCAAAAATAGCTAGTTTTTCAAGCAATAGGTCATTTTGTTCTTTCATGGTTTTATTGTCTTCAATCAACCTCTCATTGTGGATTAGCCCATCAAGCTTTGTTTGAACATGATACATTGACTTAAGTTTGTGTTGAAGTTGTCTTTCACATTCTTCCAACCTAGTAATTTCAGATACCAGGGTTCCATTTTCATTTCTCAAACAACCAATGTTTTCTTTATGCAAGTCTAAGTCAATCATAAGAGAATCATTTTGAGCTCCTCAAAAGCAGAACAGTTATTACACAAGGAGCTCTCATCATGACAATTTTTCTTAAGTTCCTTTCTCAATTTTTTATTTTTAGATTTCATTTTCTTATATTGCTTGGCTAGCTCATCGTATGCATCCATAAACTCTTCAAATGTAAAGTCTTCGGTGTCATAATTTACCTGAGATGAAGATGGGTCACTAGACTATTCTGGATGGTCGGCCATGAGGCAGTCATGCCTTGCTCTTTCCTCATTGATCCTGGCCAGTCCATTCAAGATCTCCTTGGCAGAGCTGCAGCTAGAGACAAAGGGAAACATGGAAACATCAACTGCCACTTTTGCCAGTTTGAAAGTAACAAGGTTGTCAACATTTTTGGTCTTTTGTTCAGCAGACCATTCAGATGTACCTGATGGCAGCTTGTGCGGACCATGGTACATGAGATTCCATAACCTTGTATCAATGGAGTTGACAAAGGCACACATCTTCCTTACCCACATGGAAAAATCAGAACCATCAAATAAGGGTTGGGAATTCATTGAAACTTTTTCAACTGATAAAGTCATTAAATCAAATGCACTGGGATCTTTCTCTGCAGATCGTTGGATCTAAGTATGACAGAGCTTTGCTCTGATATCAATTATTAGGTCCCCTTGGGTGCAACCAGATCTAGAAGGGGGGGTTGTTGACACACTTTTGGGGCACTTCTTTTGTTCAATTTGTTATTCATTTGTTCATTCGTTTATTCAGTTTATTTGTGCGAGGGCGTGCCAGTCACCTAGGTGACGATTTATTCGGGCTTCAAGGAAGCCCAAGATGTGCTCGATCTGACTAGTTAGACGATTATGTATGTCGTGTCGGGACTGAGAACCCGTCGTGTCATAAAGGTCATGACGTTAATTACATCCCCTCGAAGAGGGGAAAACCCTTGGTTGATCGCCTGAAAAAGAGGCCCTACGGCCTGAAATTCATAATAACGATGTGAGAGCGAAGTCTCAGATTGCGTTTAAACGAACCCCGCATTGGGGCGTAAACATTCATGAATTCACATTTGTCGGTCACTGGCGGACCATTTCTTGTTCGGACGGAAGTCCGCATTTATAGCGAAAGGGACGGCGATGAAACCGTACAAATGTCTGCCACGTATGTGGCAAGTTTAATGCGGATGCGGGATTGGATCCTAGTAGAAACGGGTCAAGTTAACGGACTGTTGGCCTGAAATGACTTCGGATCATTGTAGACACGCCATTCCTGACGTCTCCTGAGAAAGTCTCATATTACTATACGACGTCCCGCGACGGCTTACGCATTTCGAATCTCTTAAGTGCTTCCTTTTCTTGGGTCTTCTTGTACCTTTTTCGGCATCCAGAATCGTCTCGTCACGGCATTCGGACGGCATCAACACCAGTCCGACGCATCAGAGGTTCCGAAACCAAGAAGGGTGTCTGCCGGGCAGCCGCCAACACCTTGTCCGAGGACCCGGGTGGGTCTTTTTGGGGGCGTCCAGGCCCCTGGACGCCCCCATTCTTTTAATTTATTTTTTTTACAGCCCAAAACCAAATAAAAAATAATATATTAATGGAGGTGTCCAGGCCCCTGGACGCCTCCATAAAAACAAGTATAAAAAATTAAAATGCCAGCTTTGGCATAAAAATAAAACACAAAAAAATAAAAATAATATATTAATGGAGGCGTCCAGGCCCCTGGATGCCTCCATCAACTCCCTCACGGGCGCCACCCACCGAACGATGGTTTGTCGTGTGTGAAAAAAACCAAATTATGGAGACGTCCAGCCAGCTGGACGCGCCCATTTCTGAATCGCGAGGCGCCGCTCACAAAACCACGCGTTGTGCCAAACCGCGTGCGGCCGTCGGTGGTGTTCGGTGGACCTGTTGGAGGCGTCCGGGGCCCTAGACGCCTCCACAAAATTATTATGAAAAAATAAATAAAAATAGAATACAATATCTTTTTTGCCCTGATAGAGGTGTCCAGGGTCCTGGACGCCTCCACCCTCCGGAGCCCTATAAATAGAGGCCCACCCCCTCAGTTCTGGGGGAGCTTCTAAGAGATCCGATAGGCTGCCGGAGCCCAGAGGCTACGGAGTCATTTCTAACCCGTGGGGTCTTTTGTAGGTGGAGGTTCTGCCAGCTTCTCGGGTGTCCAGGCTCGCGAGAGGAAGGCTACCTTCATCCACCGCGCTTCCACGTCGTCCCTACGCTGCCGGAGCTCCGCCGGATCTCACCCTCGGCTCCTCCAATATGCCTTTTCTTCCCCTTTTTCTCCATAGTTTTTTACATTCATCATACTGCATCCTCTATCTCCCAACATAAGGGTGCCGTGTCTTACATACTTCTTGCATTCATCATCGCATTTTCCTCCTACTCGAGTCCGAGAGGGGTTTAAAACCACACCAACTAGGTGTGTGTCAGGTCACGATCTCGTTACTTTTATTGCAAGGAATTGTTACTACACTGCCATTTTCTAATTTCGTTCGTTTATTGTCTACTGTTTTGCAAGGGTAACCAAGGAAAGCCCTCTCCGTCGACCGGCCGAAGGGGGAGGAAGAAGCAACCCGCCATCTCCCGCTCTTGAGGTAGGCGCGATCACTTTCTTTATTTTAGGTTCTTTTAGCCCCTGGCGATCACATCTTGTTCTCGAGGCCGCGGCGAGTCACTTCCCCAATGGCCGTTTAAATTCCCGTTCTTATATGTTATATTCTTATCTATTCATATTCTCGAGGCCGCGGCGAGTCACTTCCCCAATGGCCGTTTAAATTTCCGTTCTTATATTCTCTTTATATTCTGTTATATTCTGCTCATATTCTCGAGGCCGCGATGAGTCACTTCCCCAATGGCCGTTCAAATTTCCGTTCTTATATGTTATATTCTTATCTATTCATATTCTCGAGGCCGCGGCGAGTCACTTCCCCAATGGCCGTTTCAATTCTTGCTATTTAATTTCTACACCATTCCCGTCCCCCCGAGGCCGCGGCGAGTCACTTCCCGCTATGGCCGTTTAACCCCCATATCTTGCTATATTACATTTGTCCCGCTCACCCTGCTAGAGCAATCTCCCGTGGTGGCCCCTTCTCTCTTCTCTTATTTCTGTGCTGCAGCAAACAAAAGAGGAGCCCGCGCGCTTCGCGTCTTCTCCGCTTCCCCGAACCGCGTGACGTCGCTCACAGATTGACGATCACGGTGGGACCACTACTGCTTCCTTTTGGCTACCCTTGCAAGTTCGGCACCGTCCGTGCCTATCCACCTTGGCGCCCTCGCGCGCCCCCGTTGTGCTCACGGCAGCACTATCAGTTGTGATTGGTTGGGTGTATGTTTGTTATTTCTGTTGTTTTCTTACTCTAGTCAGCATTCCATTGCATACATTCATCCCTCTTTTATATCCTTTTTCATTTTTTCTAAGGATCACCCTTTCCCGGTGAAGGAAGGACTCTCTGTTTGAGAATTCCTCTCAACGGACTAGAATCTCCTCCACTGGGACCTCCGTAAGTCCCCGACATCGAAGAATCTCCTCTTCGTTCACTGGGCTGGTTGTACCATTGAAGTTCCCCGGAGTTAGTCATCCCATTCGTGGTGAGACGAGAGACCCTAGCTGACACGGCGGTGAAACAAAAATAAACTAGGGTCCCTATTTTGTGTGAACTTCGGATCTCGCTAAAAACACAAAAAAAAAATCATCAAAATCAAAACACAAAAAAAAGGCGTAAAGGCATCCACTTGTTTGATAATCTTTGCTACCTGCTTGTTAGTGTATGTTTTTACGTTCTGGGAAAACTGTGAGCATGGCTCACGAGTCTTTTGAGGAGAACCACCCTAGTCGTGGTTTGTCAGCCGACCCGCGAGTCTATGCTATGGACTCGGGTCCTTCTCATGAGCCCTCGCATGAGGTGCAGGTTATTGCCGGGGACACGTCCCCACCACATGATATCTCTTCCTTACTGGGCGTCCTCGCCAACATGGAGCTTACCTCTGAACAGCTCTGGGCCTTCCAGGCCATTCTAAAGGGGAAATCTATTTCCCCCACGCCCCAGGAATCAACTCCGGCCATCGCACCTCTCCAAGAGTCCGTGCAGGCCATTCCATCTCCTTCATTGGCGCAAGCCATCCAGTCTCCCTCGCTTCAAGGACAAGCGAGCCAACAACCACCCTCATTCCAGTTCCCGTCACATTCTCAAACTCCCGTTGTTCCCCACATACCGCTTCAGCCGGGGCCAACTATCGACGGTCCGACAGCTCCCTCTCATTCGGGGTTCCCCCCTCAAGTCTCCAGGAGACAATTTCTCCCTCAGTGGCAAGTGCCACCTTCACCTCCAGAGGAGCTCGCCCAATCGCTCTTCAATAGGTTTAATCGCATGGACGAGCAGTTTCAAAATCTGAGAAGAATGGTGGATGTGAAAGCCACCCCGGAGGTTGCTTTGCCAATCCTTCCCGTCATTCATCTTCCTCCCTCCGAAATGCCCACGTACCGTAGATACAATGGTACCGGCAACCCCTTCATTCACCTCAAGGATTTCATGTATGAATCATCCTACTGGCAAAACAATCAGAGGTCCCTGGCATACCTCTTTCGGAGATCATTGGATGGTCCCGCGCTAGAGTGGTTCTATTCTTTGGAGCCCCGCGAGGCCGAGAATTTTGAAATAGTCCAGAGAAGGTTCTTGCAGAAATATAGGGATAGGGTCGGTCCGTCACTCTCCATTACCGACCAAGTGGCCGAAAAGATGAAACCCGACGAGGATTTTGTCCGCTATGCTGATAGATGGAGGTCTCTGGCGGAAAGAATAAGGGACACCCTCTCCGAGCCCGAACAAGTGAAGATGATTGTGTCTAATGCAACCCCACAGTTCAGACACGTCCTGGCCATGAATAAACTTACTACAATGGAGGAACTCTATGAACGGGCCCGGTACATCCAAACTCAGTTAAAAGACTCCCCCATTATGAACATGTTTGAGTCACCAAAGCCCAAAGTGGTCAGAAAGACAGGCGCTGGTGTCCCGGGCGGAGCCACAGAAGGGGTTGTGACAAATGAGCAAGTGGGTGCAGTCAACAATGCCAATTATGCAGTCAACCCAAGGCCTCCACAAATGCCCCGACTTCCCCTCCAACCAGGTCCTTTCCCTCTTCGTCCTCCACCCCAAAATAATCCACCCCAGGATAATATGCCTCCATTACGTCAACCCCAGCAACAACAACCACAACCTCAGCAACAACAACCACCACTTCAGTACAACCAAGTTCCACCCCCAGGGAACTATGGTCCCTAACAGCAACAAAGGAGGCCGGTCGGTCCCAAGAGAGCCTACTATCCACCATTGCCAGAAACCTTAGCAGACATTTTTAATGCCCTCATGGCATCAAACCAACTCGCCCTACCCAGAGAAAGGCCCGTGTGGCCCCCGAATGTTGATACCTCCAAATACTGTGTCTACCACAGGCAGCCAGGACACACAGTAGATTACTGCTTCCATTTCAAAGATTACATCCACGATATGAATGATGAACATCAAATAGATTGGGATGAAATGAGACGATACGTCGCGGCTCTCAAGGCTAGGAGACCTCCTCATAGGCCACAGCAGCAGTTACAACAGCAGTAGTTACAACAGCAGCAGCAGCAGCAACCACAACAACAACAACAGCTTCAGCATGCCCCACAACAACAGCCCGACATGGGCATAATCTAGAATCCATTACCGGAGCACCAACAGCCCAATCATCAGGTTAACCTCATCTCCTCCTTCCCGGAAGTCGGGAGAGAGCAGGTGTGGCACCAGGAAAGTACCTCCATTCTTTCTACCGCCAATCCTATCATCACGCAACACCCTTGCCTTGCCCGGGTAGCACCTCTCTCTCATCAACCCGCGTCAGTATCACCTTCACCATTTCCACTACCATTACGCCCTCTCATCCATACCTCGATCCCCTATCAACCGACACTCTCCACTACGCCTTCACAACCTCTCATCTTCTCCCACTCCCCCACTTTACCATCCACCTCTACCACATTTACCCCTACGCCTTCTAAACCGCTTATCATCCGTCAACCATACATAACCCTGTCTTTCTCCACCGTATCACCACTAATGCCTTCAAAACCACTCATTAACCATCACCCACCTCAAAATCATTGCTCGCTTCAAGCCCTACCCACTTCTACTTCGTCTCCACCTCCACCTTCCAGACCCCTTATCCTCCATAATCCGTGTGATATCCCCTCTACCTCCACCATGCCTCCACCTAACAAACCCCTCATCAGAATCCCTGCTCCCGTCATCACCCCTGCTTCATCGACCATTCCTCCACCACTACCCCTCAAACCTCTGTTAAAACCCACTGCTACCCCCACAGAGGTACAAAAGCCGCAGGCAATGGTGCTCCGGAGTGGAAGGATTTTCCACAGGGTTTTCCCCCACAACAGTCAAAATCCTGAGCAATCTCAGCCAGAGAAGGATGATGGAGAACAACCAGAAAGAGCTATCCCTAGAACACAGTATGATCTATTGAAACACTTTGACAAGGCGCCTGCTCGGATCTCCATCCTGGAGCTACTTCAAAGATCCACATCCCACCAGGTGGCCTTGATGGAATATCTTCAAAAAGTCATGGTTAATGAAGACCTCCCCGTGGAGAAGATCTCTACCGTCCTGACCCCAACGGACACACAACTGGCCATCATGTTCCACAACTACGAGCTCGCTCCCAGGGAGGCTCGAAAATATGCACTGTGCATTTCAATAAAAATTAATGGGGTATCCATAAACCCGTGTCTTGTGGACACGGGTGTTAGGGTGCTATGCCCGGATACAGAGGGGGGTGAATGTATCCTTCTATGTAAATGGCCAAATAAAAACTTGGAAGCTAGAGATAGACACAGAATAGAACCAATTTGATTCAACTCAAATACAAACACTTGGAGCGTGCCTATCCAAGCATCTAGCGGAAGCAAATCAAGCAATCTGATGAACCAGTTGAAAAACCTTTTAAACAAAAGAGCAAATATGTAACTGGCCCCCAAAAACCAACTAGCGGAAGCAGCACAAATGAGAATAAGAAATCTCAAGATAATCTGTGAAGGGTGGTAGGAGATATAGAAGAACACACTACAAGCAAACCACTGCTCAAAGATTTTAAGGTGGTTCGGTCCTCCAGACCTACATCCACCCCTCACTCCCAACCGGAGTGAGGGTTCACTAGCAAACGCTAGAACCAAGCAGACTCAGTCTGCAAACAGTTGCTGCCACACAGCTTGACCAGGGGAACAGCCTCCCCTCTTCCTCCCAACCGGAGGGACACCCAAGTGACTCCCAGCCACTTGAAAACTAGAGGTCGAAGACCTCTCTTCCTCCAGACCAGGAGGGACCACTGGACTTGCAACCACAAGCCCAGAACCGGAGGACTAGCCTCCCTTCCTCTAACCAGAGGGCAACCCACAAGTGACAACCTATCACTTGCAACCTGGAGATCAGATCTCCCTTCTCCTGAACCAACAGGAGGAACCCGATCCCCAACAGGGCAATCGGAAGAACAAAGATGATCAGAAAATAAAGAAAAACAACAAAGGAAAATAACACATCAATCAGAAAGCTGTAAAACGAAATGCACAATGTGGCTCTCAACGGAGCTGACTGGCCTGGATCTGATCCACGGTCCAGTGAAGACAGATCTTCAAGCAGCTTCTTCCTTCTTCTCCACGAGCTCTCTCGCTCACTCTCTTTCTCTCTTTCTTCCTCTTCTACTCTCCAAATCTCTCACTCTCTATCTCTCTTTCTTTCTCTTCTACTCTCCTAATCTCTCACTCACCGCTCTCTCTTCACGGCTTCTCTCTTCTATCTCTTCTTCCTCTCTTTTCCTTCTTTTTCTCTTTTTCTGGATCGAAGGGCTTTCTGCTTTTCAGGCTTCTGCTTCGATCAACCTTCATCTGAAGACGAAGGCTCCATTATATACCAGTAGCAACAAGTGGGTAAGGTGCAGAACGCGTGTGCCTCCCACGCTTCATCCAGAACCTTCTTGCCACGTGCCCTTATAGCATTGGTTCCTTTAGTATCGGATCACGTGCAGCCCAGACACCGGTGTATGTTCTTCCTCGGACCTGCAAGGAGATAAAAACCATTAACACTGAGGGCCACAAGAACTAAAACTGCATGAGGTATGTGATAGCAATACGAGATGCACTTTACTGAGAACGACACGAGATATACAAGATTATTACAGTACGAGACAAGGAGAGAATGACACGAGGTCAGATGCAAACAGCATGAGGTAAAATGAGAATGACACGAAGTATCACTGTAACAAAACAAACACTACGAACAGAACGACACGAGATACATAATAATAAAGCTAACACCACAAAGAAAATGACACGAAGTCAGAAGAGAACAGCACGAGGTGAGAAGGAAAGAGCACGGAACTAAAAAGGTAGTAAGACATGCGGTCAGAGGAAACCTGGACGAAGGTAGAAGCAAAACAACACGCGGACATAAACACAAGAGAAACATGAAAACAGAAATCGACACGAAGTGTGGTTTCAAAATAAGAAAGACACGAGGTCTAGGAAAAGTAACACGAAGATAGAAATAACAAAGAACCGACTCGAACTAAGGATGACATGGAGATAGCACAGTCAGACTCGACTTGAGAGACTTAACGCTTGAACTTAGAGAAGAATGCATGAAGTAAAATCAACATGAAGATAGAAGATAGAAATAACATGAAGACTCAAACACAAAAATAACACGAAGACATGAATACAAAAGCAACACGACATAACAAACAGTAAAGAGAACGGCACGAGAACAACATGGACTGAAACCAACTCGAAGATGAAAACAAAAACTGACACGAAGTGTGGTCACAAGGCAGAGAAGACACGGGGTCTAGGAAAGACAACACGAGGACAGAAGACAGGAACAGTTTCAATCGACACGTGATAAAACAAAGAAAGCAGGAAAACGACTCGAGTATCTACAGTAAATGACACGAAGACAAGCCCTGAAAATACTGTTTAGACTTCACGCTGTACAGACTTTGAGGAGTCTGAACCAATGTACAGACTTGTTCGAATGTCTAGACTTTGCATGAACAGTCGATGTGTAGGCTTGAAGAACTGAAGCCCACGTTGTATAGACATGACCTAACAGTCCAGTGTATAGACTTGAATAGCTGAAAGCTACAGTGAGAGAGTGTATACACTTGACCAGATCAAGGGCAATTCGAGTGTACAGACCTCATGCCATGAGACGCTGAGATAGACAGTCCAATGTACAGACTTATGAAGACTGATGCATGAACAGTAATGCATATACTTAGGAGCATGGAGGCCAATGTATAGACATCAACTATCAAGACGCTAAGGAAGACGGACAATGTACAGACTTCCTGTAATAGTCTGATGTACAGACTTCATGAAGCTAGACCAGCGGCTGTACAGACTTTGAAGGAGGACAAATGTATGGACTTGGTGACGTGAAAGCGATGTACACACTTATAGCGTTGACGCTAATGTCTTGAGAATGCTCACAACGTTGACGCTGCATGAGACGTAGGCTGTACAGACTTAGCATGTGAAGGCTGATGTGCATACAAGCTGAGTTGACACTACAGCCCAATGAGTTGACGCTGCAACGTATGTTCTTGATGATCAACTGATGATGTATAGACTTCATCAAATGAAGAAACTGAACTGAAGCGTCGACACATCAGCTCAAGGAGTTGACGCACTACTGTATGGACAGATACAAATATGACCAAGGGGTCGACGCATCGGCACACTGAGTTGACGCACTACAGTGACAACTGTACAGACAGAGTGTAGCAATGAATGCTTTGCTTTATGCATCAGTTAACATGACTGAACATCAAAATATATTAAACTAAACTGAGCAGCAAGATGACTGAACATTTGATTAACTCACATCAACAACCAATCATCAAAACCATCATCAAAACCTCAACAACCAATCATCAAAACCATCATCAAAATCACAGGGGCACAACAATCTCCCCCTTTTTGATGATGGTAACACTTTCAATACATTAAGTCATTCTGATGATGTGAGGCATTCTGAAGACTCAAATTATTCTCCCCCTTTGACTTCATCAAGAAGAAAAGAATTTGAGAAATTAAGGCATGTATAAAAGTTCAGTCAATTTCTCCCTCTTTGGCAAACAATCTCCCCCTTTGGTATAATCAAAATAAACCATGGTAGATGCAGATGCAGCAAGAAATGCAATACTTCCCCCTGAGTATATGAATGCAAGGTTACAAATGATATGAACATGATTCATTATGACAAGGAATGCTCCCCCTGAATAAGTGGAATCTTATGAGATAGATGAGAAGGAGACCATAGGGGCAAACAAGGAGAAGTTCAGGTCAATGAACCAATAACATGAGCAGAAGAAATTCAGCCAGATTTTTAAGGAAGCTTCAATCTCAGAAAATTCAGTCAGATTTTCAGAGAGATATCAATCTCATAAATCTAAAGCATAAGTTTTCAAAGTCTTCCATTATAAGGGCTTATGAATGAGCTTTATCGAACAGCATGGTTTAAACATGATGTATGTAGAGTTTATCAATAAAATTCTGTATTTATATCTAAAACCATGGTTTAATAAAAATGAACCAAGCCCTCATATTTATCTTGATAAATCTCCCTTTCTCTTACACAATCAAAATTATTGACTTCTTTCGGAATTACATGCATCTGTATTGAAATCAAGCAATTATGAAGTCATATGAATTTGTCTAGGGTTGTAGCAATTTGATTTTAGCATCAATATTCAGGTATTTCAATTTGTTCAACAATTTTCTTGCTATAATTTTACGAGCACTCTAGTTCAGTTCACACCTTGTAACTAGAGGATATACCTTGATCAGAGGCCAATATCCCTAAGCACTTAGTGTGACTAACAGTCATGCTTTGTATGAACAGAGTTAGCATTTACACATCATGACACACTCGAAATCATTTCTGGATGAGTGAGTTGTATTTCTCAGTGTGCATGCGATTGCTCTGCCTAATTTTCAATGAATTTTATTTTACAGAGTTAACTAAGGCACCTCATGACATAGTCCTTTGGACATGGTTTCTCAATGACCAAAATCATTGCTCTGACAACTATTTACCCTTTAGACATTTCAGACAATTTCATTTGCTTCAAAGCAATAACAATATCATGTACTTAACCAAATAAAGTCATGTATTCAATAATGCAGATTTCAGAAGATTTTACAAGACTCATCATGAAGCAGATGGTTAAGATTTATTAAGCATGCTTCAGATATTTTTAAGAGATTTTAAAGCTAAACTCATTGAATACATTAAACTTTAACCACATGAGTTATTTCAGTCATTCATAAAAAACGTATAATAGAAGATTTCTAGTTTAAAAATTTTTAGATTTATGATTGAGATAGCCCATTGAAATCTTCATGAATGACTGATGGAATTCTGAACCCAAATGATACCAATTGATAGGAGAAATACCAATTGTTAAGAGAGAGATTGTGAAGCTCAAAGTTTTTCAGAATATGATTAAGGTTTGTCAACAAAATCAGTAAGAAGGGATAGAGTTCTGACACATGTATGCATTTGACAACCTATATGCAATGCATTGACTCCCCCTCACAATATGCATTCAAACTCTCTTTTTGGCATTTTCAATATAGGGAGATGCAATGCACTATATGTATGCAGGGACATGCAAGGATTCAACATTGAATGCTATGCAAGGATATGCAACTAACTCCCCCTGAAAACATATAATGTTTGCACTGAAAACTGAACATATGATTCCAAATGATATTGTGACTTGTGCACAATCAGACTGTCCTATCAGCAAAGTGACCCATGGTACTAGGCGGAGCACTTGATCTAAAAGTCCACCTCACACATAGTAAGAACCTCCAGACAGACCTCCCTGCCTTTTGGTACCTTACCATTTATATACCATTGAGGTCATGCAGAACTATTCAACATGCAGTCCTATATGCAGTTCAGAATTTCAGTGAGCTATTGCAACACACAAGTTTCAAGTCACACTCATATGCAGTTCAGATTTTTCAAAAAATTCGAAATGCAATTTGTTTTCAGAGTCTATGCATAACACAATTATCAAGCAATTGAAATTAGCCTATGTATGCATCAGATACAGACAACCCTTCTTAATCTGATATTTGCACAGAACTCTCAGCAAATGCATGATCAGAAAGTAATGCACATGGCAAATGATGAATGAAAATGCAAAAATAGATTTAACTTGCTATGCATTAAAACTAAAAATAAGAAGAGCAGGAAGTTTACCTGAAAAGTTCAGAAGGGGTTTTCATTCTTGAGTGCCTTGGATTAATACCCCTTTTTATTCCATTCCAAGGCACACCTGCAAAACAAGGTTTATTTTGCACAAACAGGTACCCAAGAAGTCTTGGGTCCTGACAAAATAGTATTACTCCTAGCAGGTTTTCTCAGCACATTTCTAGGAGCAGTTTTCAGATCTGATTTATGCACATTCTTGTTAGCATGAATTCTATGTGCATAAGCATGAGATTTCTTGTTAACAGAATAAAAATTCTGTTTGCCAAAACCAGTTTGGTTTTGATATCCTGCCAGCCAACAGGTTGCAGCCCTGTGACCTGGCTTCCCACAGTTATAACATGCAGGAATCTTTTCCTTAAAAACAGATTTATCCCTCCCATAATCATTCTGGTGAACACGATTAACATGAGAATAGAATTTTTTCTTGCCTTCAGTTGACCAGCACTGAACAGCAACATGTCCCAGTTTACCACAATTATAACAATGAATTTTCTTTTCCCAAAGGACATGAGTTTTAGCATGATTTTTCTATGAATTAATAGCAGCAAGGTCATCTAACTCCAATGATTTGCATTCATGCATGAGATGACCCATTTCATGACAGTAAAAACATTTGGATTTCCTGTTTTGAGCCGAATAGGATTTCTTAGCATAAGAAGTCCTAACATGAAATCTATCATTATCATTCTTCATGACAAGGCAATCATCAAGTACATGGCCAGAACTTCCACAATAGAAGCATTCAACATTCCTTCCGTGGATAATTGGAAATTTTCTAGCCTTAGGCTTGTTTGCATGAAATTTACTATTCTTATTCAGTGTTCTCATTTTCACATTTTCTTTCTGTTTTTGAATCTTCTGATCATCTGACTGTTTAGAAGAAGGTGCAGAAGTACTAGCTAAGTTTGAGCTACTCACAAATGTTGCGTATAGTTTGTTCCTTACAGCTTGCTTAACTTGAGAATTGCACCTTTTCTCTTCATTCAGTTTGGTGACTTCCACATTCAAAGAATCTTTCATTTTTTCTTTACCTTTGGCAAATTTTGACAGAGAGTTGTTTAGGTTTTCAATTTCAATTTGCAAGGTCATAATGTGGTCTTCACACGAGATAACCTGATTTTGTAACCCATCATTCAGACTTTTCAGGATCTCATTCTCCTGAGTTAGCTTCAATTCAATGTTCACTTCTTTTTCTTTCAAAACTAATTTTTCTCTTTCTACCGTTAGCCATCTTTCAGAGAAA
The DNA here is from genome assembly GCA_022559845.1 of Amorphophallus konjac. NCBI lineage: Eukaryota > Viridiplantae > Streptophyta > Magnoliopsida > Alismatales > Araceae > Amorphophallus > Amorphophallus konjac. The sequence goes on from CM040122.1 coordinate 204,000,963, forward strand.
ACAGTGTTAAGGACCATTAGCTTTTTATTTTGTTCCTTCAGATGGATGTTTTCTTCAATCAGCTCATCTTTTAATTTATCAATTTCCTTCTTCTGAGTTAGCAGAGAATCATTTTCTTCTTTCAAGGAAGTGATTAAGTTTTCCTGTACATTATCATCAGAATGTAATTCTTCAATCAATTCCTTCAATTTAGATTTTAGATTTTCATTTTCAGCCTTTAGACATGTGATTTCAGCATTTTTCTCTTTTCTTAATTTTCTCTTTCCTGATTTGACTCTTTCATATTTATCTAGAAGATGCTCATGCATGGCAACTAACTCATCATGGCTAATATCCTCGGTCTCAGAGATTACCTGGGATGAGGACTCATCTGATTGATCATTCCTTCTTGCCATGAGACATTCTTCTTCCTGTTCCATGTGTGTTGTAGTCACTCTATCAAACATTTCCTTTGTAGTGCTACAATCTGAGAAAGAGGAAAAATCATCAGAACCGATTGCAGCCTTCATTAAATTTAGAGCTCTCACATTATCATCATTTTTCAACTTGTGAACATGAGTCCACTTGGACTTATCCTTAGGAAGTTCATGTGGACTGTGAGAGATAACCTTCCACAATTATGGATTAATAGAGTTAACATGCTTGTGCATACGATATAGCCAGAATTTAATATTTGAACCACTGAATAGTGGAGGATGAGCCATGACAGCACAACAGATTAATGCAACAGGAATATTGATGCACTAAAAACAAATTAGCACCGAAAACCAGAGATCGAATCTGCAGGTCGTTGGACCTTGTATGCAGACACCGCTCTGATACCAACTGTTAGGGTGCTAGGCCCAGATACAGAGGGGGGTGAATGTATCCTTCTATGTATAATGGCCAAATAAAAACTTGGAAGCTAGAGATAGACACAGAATAGAACCAATTTGATTCAACTCAAATACAAACACTTGGAGCGTGCCTATCCAAGCATCTAGCGGAAGCAAATCAAGCAATCTGATGAACCAGTTGAAAAACCTTTTAAACAAAAGAGCAAATATGTAACTGGCCCCCAAAAACCAACTAGCGGAAGCAGCACAAATGAGAATAAGAAATCTCAAGACAATCTGTGAAGGGTGGTAGGAGATATGGAAGAACACACTACAATCAAACCACTGCTCAAAGATTTTAAGGTGGTTCGATCCTCCAGACCTACATCCACCCCTCACTCCCAACCGGAGTGAGGCTTCACTAGCAAATGCTAGAACCAAGTAGACTCAGTCTGCAAACAGTTGCTGCCACACAGCTTGACCAGGGGAATAGCCTCCCCTCTTCCTCCCAACCGGAGGGACACCCAAGTGACTCCCAGTCACTTGGAAACTAGAGGTCGAAGACCTCTCTTCCTCCAGACCAGGAGGGACCACTGGACTTGCAACCACAATCCCAGAACCGGAGGACTAGCCTCCCTTCCTCTAACCAGAGGGCAACCCACAAGTGACAACCTGTCACTTGCAACCTGGAGATCAGATCTCCCTTCTCCTGAACAAACAGGAGGAACCCGATCCCCAACAGGGCAATCGGAAGAACAAAGATGATCAGAAAACAAAGAAAAACAACAAAGGAAAATAACACAGCAATCAGAAAGCTGTAAAACGAAATGCACGATGTGGCTCTCAACGGAGTTGACTGGCCTGGATCTGATCCACGGTCCAGTGAAGATAGATCTTCAAGTAGCTTCTTCCTTCTTCTCCACGAGCTCTCTCGCTCACTCTCTTTCTCTCTTTCTTCCTCTTCTACTCTCCAAATCTCTCACTCTCTATCTCTCTTTCTTTCTCTTCTACTCTCCTAATCTCTCACTCACCGCTCTCTCTTCACGGCTTCTCTCTTCTATCTCTTCTTCCTCTCTTTTCCTTCTTTTTCTCTTTTTCTGGATCGAAGGGCTTTCTGCTCTTCAGGCTTCTGCTTCGATCAACCTTCATCTGAAGACGAAGGCTCCATTATATACCAGCAGCAGCAGGTGGGTAAGGTGCAGAACGCGTGTGCCTCCCACGCTTCATCCAGAACCTTCTTGCCACGTGCCCTTATAGCATTGGTTCCTTTAGTATCGGATCACGTGCAGCCCAGACACCGGTGTATGTTCTTCCTCGGACCTGCAAGGAGATAAAAACCATTAACAATGAGGGCCACAAGAACTAAAACTGCATGAGGTATGTGATAGCAATACGAGATGCACTTTACTGAGAACGACATGAGATACACAAGATTATTACAGTATGATGAAAACATCACCAGCAATTTCATTTGATCGAGGATCCCGATGCTCGCCACCTATGCTACATCTTGTTCACCACTTTATTTCGAGTCATATGATGTAATTTTCATTTTCTTATCATGTACTTTTCCTTTTATTTGAGTCCAATACCTAGGTTAGGTAGCTATTTACCTAAGTCTTATGTCATTATGTGTGTTATTGGGCCCAATTATATGGGCTAGGCCCAGGGGCGCCCCCTTCCTCTTGGTTTAGTGTTAGTAGTCCAAAAGTCAGGGACTTAAGTTAAATTGTGGGATCCCTATAAATAGGACCCCAATCCCTCATTTGTAAGCTAATGAATTGTTGAATGAAGATTTGATAAAAAAAGTTGCCACAAGATTTGTGCTTCTCTCTCTCTCTAGCTCTCTCTCTCTAGCTCTCTCTCTCTCTCTAAAGGGGGTGAACCCCATTCTCTCTCCTCCCCACCCCAAATTCGAAATTCACTCTCTCTCCTCCCTATTCACCTCTAATTAAGACCCCTCCCCCTTCCCCATACCTCCCATTTAAGTCCCCTCCAACCCCTAGGTGGAATCCCTTTCTCCTAGGCACCTCTCCCTCCTCCCAAGCAACCTTTCCCCTTCCCCATACAACCTTTCATTTTCTCAAGGGAGAATCCCTTCTCCCAAGCACCCCTTCCTCTCCCCAACACAACCCTTCCCCTTCCCAAAGCAACATTAAACCCCATTAACCTCTCATTCAAACCAAAGGAGAGAGATCTCCCTCTCTCTCTATCCCAACCCAAATTCGCAGCTCCCCCTTCCTCCACCTACAAGACCATCGTCCAACCCCCATTCTGCCCCTCCCACACCTTAGATCACCCTATACCAGACCCCCACACAGCCCGGGGTCGCCCCCCACACACATCCACCCCATCTACCCCATTTTCTATATACTAGTGAGCAGCTACAGTTCTGCAGAACCGTCCCCCCTGTTGCAGCGCCACCCACGACCTCATCCCGGAGCTCCTGGGGGCGTGGCCTACATCGACGGAAAGGTCTGCAAGTCTTCTTCACAAGAAAGGTGGAATCATCTCATTCTGACTTCGCTACAGTTCGTGGTGCCCCTTCTCGTCCAACTGCGCAACAAGGACCAGAACCTGGACCTGAGCTGCAGTCCAGAAGCTCCCACGGTTACATCTTTCAACTTCTGGAGGCGCCACTTGGCCGAGAGCTGCATCCACGAGTCATCCACCACCACCAACAAGCGGCGACCCGTTCGGCATCAGGAAGTGCCTTTTCCATTTTTTCTCCCCTGGGCGCGCAGACAGTCTGTTTAGGTCCTGCCCCGACAGTGCCTCACTCAATGGACTCCTCCTCACCGCCCCGACATCCTCTTATTATGTTCTTGGTTTATGCTCGAAGAAGACTCATCCATGGACGTCCTTGACTTGGTCTCGCCTCAGTCAGACTTCGGGAGCCACCGTGGTGACTTCGGCCATCCGCTGCTGCCCCTGGGAACAGTCTGCTTCTGCACGCAAGGGACCTGTTCCATAGCCCGTCCCTGCTGGCAACGACTTCAAGACCACCCACAAAAAAATCACAGTCGTACCTGGGTACGTCAGAAACATTTTGGCGTAAGTCTCATCAAGTTCTGAGTCTGGGAGAGCTCACAGCGGCAACTACATCGACACCCTGTCTTGCTGCCCAGACCCGGGCAGATTCGGCCGGGTGCTCTGTCGGCGCGATTCGAGCGAATCTCCCCTCCCCGCCTGGCTGGCTTAACGCCCCTCCCTGCGTGGAGGTAGTGTTTGCATTGTAATACTGATATCCCCACCCCAGGTCCACCCTCCTGTGTGAGGCGTAGTGGTTGTATAATTTAAACAGGGATCAAGCTTCATCGGCGCAGTGTGTGGAGAACCCACACTTCCCCGCTCGCCCTCGTCTCCGACTGGGATCGGTGTCTTCACACCGATCAGGTGAGCCTCGGGTTGCCCTACTCTACTGGAATTGCTTTGCTTGTTTAGTATTGCTGCTTAGTGCCGTCGGTCGGTGAGTGAGCGCCCGATCTCAAAATATCATCAATTTGAGTGCCACCGCGGAGCGAGTTGAGAGAGAGCCACTACATCCCACGCCCTTGGCGTGCTGGTCACCCACGGAATTGGGGCATCCCAGGCCTTTAGGGGTTCAATCTCAAGCGAGCCAAACCCTGGAACAGCGAGGTCCCATCCCGGACCCTCTCCACCATCGTCGAGTTGCCTACGGGCACGAGTGTGCGCTACACGGGTGAGTCCGCTTGAGTGGGTCCACCGTTCGGTTCGATTGCTTGCAAATTTAAGTCCGAGGGGTCGTGTCACATCAAATTGGTATCAGAGCCAGGTTCTAGACTTGTCTCTACTAATTCTTTTCCTAGGGCCATTACATTCATCACCCGTTCATCATGACCACTTCCTACTTAGCCTATTCGCCATCCTTAGACCCATTAGCGACTTTTGTGTTTGATGGATCCCGCCCTAGCATATAT